>OX463831.1:21819197-23029992 GCA_949825045.1 Argyresthia goedartella
ATATAGCAGACCATGACTATTTGCGTAATTCTCACACACAGCCAACAGTTTTCTAAGTGCACCCACCGTAGGGCTCAGCAGCACCATATCGTCTGCGTAGCTGAGATTGTTTAAACGTATGCCGTCAATATGGCAGCAGACATGTAAACTGCTGAGCTCCTCGATGAGGCCATTAATGTACAGGTTGAACAATATTGGGGAGGACAATCCCCCCTGCCTCACCCCACATTCCAGCCTATAGCATTCAGAGACGTGGTCGGACCATTTTACATAATTTGTTTGATTGTTGTACCAGTAGCGAAGAACAGAGATCAGCTCAGGTGGTAGTCCCGACTGTTTGAGCTTGTCCCATAAGATATTGTATGAGACCATCTCAAAAGCCTTAGAAAGGTCTAGGAAGCACGCATATATAGGAGTGCCTCTGTCCGTATAATACCTAACTGTGCTCTTCAGGGCTAGAATGGCACTTTCGGTTGAAAGGCCCTGCCGAAAACCGAATTGTGCATCATGTATCTGAATTGTTTGGTTCAGACGTCTTTCCATTAAACAATCAAATACTTTGGCTATTATCGTGGCCAAGGATATAGGCCTATAATTTGCTTTGTCCGATATATCGCCTGTTCTGTTCTTCACTATAGGTACCACAACCGTTTTCATCATGTCATCAGGCAAGTATGAATGAACAACACACATTGAGTAGAACAACCCTTGTATTTCAACCCTTGTACATTATAACCCAGATAATATCCCATCTACCCCAGATTTGTGCTTAGTGAAAAATGTTACAAATATCTCCGGCCTACTTACGGTACCTGCCCTCTCCTCAAATTACTTCCCCGTGGTCTTTACCCTCGAAGGCACCCCCTTACGTGAAACTATGAAGCTTTTTAACTATCCCAAAGCTGACTGGACCAGCTTCCGCTCATTTCTTAACGAAAAAATTTTCCTTTCCGCTAAGGTGTAATATTCTATCACCGACTTAGATGATACTGTGAGTGATATTACCAACATTATCTCAGAAGCTAGAGATAGATTTGTACCCAAAGTGAAAATTTCTGACAGCCCTACTCCTTTGCCCCGGTTTATCAAAAAATTAATAAGAAACAAAAACCGCCTTCGCATCATGACCAACGTGAAACAAACCCAAATGTTCGCAGATCCCTTAGAACAGCCATGAATAATCTCCAGGAACAGATTAAAATAGCCATCCAAGCACACAACGACAAAACATGGAATAAAAAACTGAGTAAAGTCAATAATCCCAGCTCCGACATTTGGAAATTAGTTCGTTCCCTAAACCGGAAATCCTGTGTAATACCTCCCCTTAAAAATATTGATGGCTCGTTAACTAAAAATATTCACGACCAATCCAATGTTCTTGCAGAAACTTTCCACAATAACATGCTCCTCACGTCCAGCTGGGTCCCTTCTGCCGATACTGCTGACATCGTTAATAGATCTGTTAACCTTTTAAGTAATTACAGTCCTAATGATGACCCTATCTTGCATCCCATCCGTCCTAAGGAACTTTGGAAACACGTTTGTAGCCTCAAAAGTCGCAAATCCCCTGGACCCGATAGCATAACTAATATTCTGTTAAAAAATCTGCCTCAAAAGGGTATTGTTTCACTGACGAAAATTCTCAATGGATGCTTACGGACTTGTTACTATCCATCAGCCTGGAAGCTTGCTAAAGTTATAGCGATCAAGAAGCCAGGAAAGGAAGAGTCAGATCCTGTAAGCTACCGACCGATTAGCCTGCTTTCTACCCTGGGAAAACTGTACGAGCGGCTTATCCTCTCAAGGTTAGCACGTTACAGTGACCCTCACCTCTTGCCAGAACAATTTGGCTTCCGCAGAGGACATTCCACTGTCCAGCAACTGGCACGTGTAGCTGAAAATATTGCTGACAACCACAACAAAAACAGCACTACAGGAATGTACCTACTCGATGTCGAAAAGGCCTTTGACACAGTCTGGCATGACGGCCTAGCGCATAAATTAATTGAAATAGGAGTCCCTCTAAAACTGGTCAAGCTTGTAGTGTCCTACCTAGAAAATCGGCGGTTCAAAGTACATATCGGTATCACCGAATCGGATATATACGGTGTCCCAGCAGGTGTACCACAGGGCTCTGTTTTGGGACCCTACCTCTTTCTCGTTTATTTGAACGATATTCCTAAACAACCCCGTACGCAGCTGGCCTGCTTTGCTGACGACACAGCTGTTTTTACTTCATCTGAGGATATTGATCTTGTCATAAGTCGACTTGATATGTCCCTAGAATTCTTACATGAGTACTTCACTAAGTGGAAACTTAAACTTAATAGGTCTAAGACTGATGCTATCCTCTTTACCCGGAAACGTCAAATCCCCACACGACAGCTCACCATTAATGGACACAAAATACCGTGGAAACAAAGTGTTAAATACCTCGGCATTATTCTGGACACAAAACTGAACTGGACGACACAAACAAAGGCACTACATCAAAAGGGAATTAAATCTTTATGTGGGCTAAGCCAGATCCTCAACAGACGATCTAATCTGAGCGCATACACCAAACTTAGGATGTACACTACACTAATAAGGCCCTGTATCACTTATGCTGCTCCAGTATGGAGTAGTACTTGTGACTCAAACTTCGATAAGCTCCAATTAGTGCAAAATAAAGCCCTAAAAACAGCTTTTAATACTCCCTTTTACACCAACCTTTCTAAATTGCATGGCAAAATTCAGCTCCCAAAAATAAAACCTTTTGTACTAAACATATCTCGAAAATTTTATATCGATAAAAATCCACACCACAGCAATAGTCTTGTCTCATCTATCGGCAAATCACGTCTACATACTTTATCGTAAGCTAATACTTATAAAAATTATAAGCTGCCCCATCACTATTTTCTAAACAGTGAGTAAACTACGACGGCTCCTACCTATCTCTTGTTGCCATGGCCGGCCGTGTGTCGTCGCCTAGCCGGGCAGTGTGCATTTGTTTTCTACATACCCGCACTTACTCGTATTGCGCGATGTGTTAGTATAGGAATTTCGATGTGAAAAGTATTCAACATATCAAGTTGAATGCACCAGTATTTTATTGATATTTTATTAAAATAGTTGAACACAATGAATATTATATTAATTAAGCTGTTGAAAGTTTTAAGAGGTGCCTTAGCCTAACAAACAATACAATTTATATGTATACTCATAATGACGGTGTCTTATGTTGATATGTTAAAATGTATTTATCTAATAAAGAACTTTGAAAAACAAAAACAAACAAACATTGAGTAGAACAAGGCTAACACCCGCGGCAGATGAACACCAGCGTACAGCAGGTGCTCGATGCTGAGTCCGTCGTGACCCGGTGACTTCCCTCTTTTCATACCCATGGTCGCATTTTTAACCTCCTGTGAACCTGGTCAAAACCCTGTCTGGGTCACGGCCGGTCTCAGCATCAGACACCTGCTGCACGGGCGGCCCCAACGGAGAAAACACCTTAAAATGGTCTTTAAAATGGTTAGCAATATCGCCGGGCTTACTTATACCAATTACACTCGCCGGCAGGCTGGGCCTCAAATTCAGTTTATTTGTGGCGCGCCAAAAAGAACCAAAATGTTTATTCTCGCGGTGAGTAGCTAGAATGTCCATTTTAAGCTGGTCTTGGTTTTTTAAACACCACTTTAATTTTGATTTAAAAATGCGACGACTATCAGACATCTCATCATATACCCTACCACAAGCTACATTAAATAACTCTTTGAAATTGTCATTAATTTATACAAAGCAAAAGCAAAAAAGAGACGTATACATATGTAGGTAGATATAGCAAAAAAATTAATAAAAAAATATTTATTTTTTAGGATGTTTTCATGTCAATCTGACATAACTTTAAGATCCGGATATCCGCATTTTACGACAGAAATTATCCGGATCCAAAAACTGTACGGATATCCGGATAATCGGATATCCGGATATCCGGATCGCAAACCCTACGTCCGAGCAAGACGTGTTCTTATCGCTTTTTCTTACGGGTACAGTCGTTAACAAAAATGTCTAGTTCTTCGCGGAGAAAATGTTTAAGGAGTCAGGTAAATATTTGTTAATTTTAAATTTAGACATAATTAATTTTTATTATGATTCTATTTCCTATAATAATTAAATAATATTAAAATGAAATGAAATATAATATCCTTTTTGACGTTTATGTATTATTGTTTTAGACTCGAGAAACCATTGCTAAGGTATACGAATTTCTGAAAAAAGATGCGAGAGATATATTGCAACTAGTAAGTGATCCAGTTTGCAGTGCAATATCCTGTTTTAATATCTAAATTAAGTGAACATTGAAACAGCGTACGGAAAAGAACAGCAATGGCAGTGGGGGTATCAGAGAGAACAATAACTAATATTTTGGCTGAAGGAAAAGAATCTGACTCTATTTAAATCTCCGCATAAAGACCGCAAAAAACGTTCAAAGAAGTTAGAATTAGACAACTTTAACGTTGATGTTATACGTTCAACTATTCAAAATTACCATTTAGAATATCACGAGTTACCTACCTTGCTAAAGTTGAAAATAATATTTCAAGAGAGTTAATTATGATGGAAGTGTTTCGACTCTGCGCACAGCTTTGTTAAAATTGGGATACAAATGGCGAAAAACTGTGGATAACAGACGTGTTATTATAGAGCGGCAGGACATCCAAAAACTACGGTTTTATTACCTGAAAAACTTACTCAGATACCGTCAAGAAAATCGGTGTATCGTATAAACAGATGAAAGCTATATCTTAACTAGTCATGTGCAAAACAAAGGATGGGGTAATAAAGATGGACCACCTTTAAAGAGAAATATGTCTAAAGGACAAAGAATTATCATTGTGCATGCTGGTTCAGAACAAGGTTTCGTTCCTAACGCACTACTGACATTCAAAGCAAATAGTGTTTCCGGTGATTATCACTTTAACATGAACGCAGAATTGGCTAAAAGAACGTCTTGTACCGAATCTGCCACCTAACTCTGTAATTGTGCTTGATAATGCCTTATACCATAATGTTCAAAATGACAGAGCTCCAAATTCTAATTCCAAAAAAACAGAAATGCAGAGATGGCTGACAGAAAAACATATAGCTTTTAATCTAGATATGAAAAAAAAATAACTGTATGATTTGATAAAAAAAAACAAAGAAAACCATATTTGCTATAAGATTGATGACATACTTCAGCCATATGGCATAAAAGATCTTCGACTGCCACCATATCATCCTGATCTAAACCCCATAGAAAATGTGTGGGCAATTTTAAAAAATTATATTGCTTCGCATAATGTCGACCAAAATGTGACGGGAATAATGGAACTAATAAATGAAAGTTTAAGTCAAATTGATGGAGAGATGTGGGGTAATACTTGTCGACATGTACAAAAAAATAAATAAAAATTATTGTTTTTTTAAGAACCCGTATATTATCAAACACAACAAGTTAGCGCTCCTGCTCACGATAACTGTATTTGTATTTGTACCCGACTGTACCTCTTGTCACGCACACAAAGTCACTGTATATGTACAAGGGTTACCCACACATAGCGCCGCGCGCACAACTGAGTTGAAGTATCTATACCTCTCTTTCGTACAAGTTATTGTATGTATTTATATGTAAAGTGTACGTAGTATATATCGGTACTTATTTAGTAGTTAAAGCCAAACCAAGAATATAAAAACATCAACATGTTGTGGAAAAGCTATGAAACTATTTTCTTCAACTTCTAACACTTTTAAAAAGTTATTAATGTCATCTGTCGATTGCTGTCAAAGTGGGGCGTCGAATGTGCATGTC
Source organism: Argyresthia goedartella (assembly GCA_949825045.1). NCBI lineage: Eukaryota > Metazoa > Arthropoda > Insecta > Lepidoptera > Argyresthiidae > Argyresthia > Argyresthia goedartella. The sequence goes on from OX463831.1 coordinate 21,825,037, forward strand.
ATATTTCTTGGGAGGCAGTTGCTCACGTCTGAAGGAAATACTTGGAACCTACAGCCCTTCACGTCCTCCCGGGTAGTGCTAAGGAGCAACAAACAAAAAAAACACTAAAGTTTCCAGGTTCTCCAAAGAGAACCTGTCCAAATACAGTGAAATCTAGAAAAACACGAGACATTGGCGAAATTAACCTCGATGTTAGACCGACATTAATTAAGAAATAATAATATATTTCTTGTGTTTTGTGAGTGAAAATGCCGAAAACTATTAACAGTGGCGTAAGAAAAGTTATTCACAATCTATCAAAATATTTGTCGCACTGTTGGTGGCCGAAAGCGCAGCACAGCGCAGCTCAAGGCCTACACAGCGCGATCAGCATTGCAGCCTTTGATGGACAAGCTGGAATAAAAGCCGAGACCAAAGGTCGAGGCTTTTATAGCGTGGACATCAAAGGCCGCAATGGTGACAAAGCTTATAGGCCGAGAGAGTAGCTAAGCTAAGCTCGAGGCTTTCATAGTGTGGTCAGCAGTGCAGTCATTGCGGGCCAAGGCTTGAATAATACTTTACTCAACTATTGCGAATTATTAAATAAAACCAGCATTATTATAAAATTGAGAGTGGCACGACCTTACGCTCTTTTTTTTGTTTTCCCATAATTCTGAATAAAGCCTTTTTGCAATACCGTTTTTAGTGGCAAGAAGATCTCCCGCTCTTTTTTTTGTCACACATCACCAAATTCTGGATAAAGCCTTTTTTTACCATTTTTGAAACAAAGCTCGACAATCATGGATTTTCACAGGAAATCGCCGGTCGCTGAAACACGACATTAATGGATTTTCACAGGAAATTGCCGGCACCTTTTCTGGCTCCTCCAAGTAGTGCGGCAATGTCGACTTTGCTCAAAGAAGGTTGTCAAAATAATGAGCACATTACTTGCTTTGTTTGAGTAAATAACATTATACTCCATTTCAATAGCATTTTATAATAATGTAAACAGAATGTCAGTTGACAGTTGTCTATGATTGAGCGAGATTTGAGTGTTGTACCTACACTGATGTCAAAGGCATTGATCAAAGAGATATAGTTCGCTGTCGATTTTCGATCGATTTTTTTCTATTAGTAGTACAAAACCAAGGATTGGGGCGCGTAATTTCAGCTTAGACGAGCTCTAGCATCATACTAAAAAACTTAATTAAATTGTTTTAGAAAATTTACTAGAATAGAAAATAACCGAAGATAGAGAAATGTCCCAACCTGACGCGCGTCATTCGCTTGTGACAGATTCATCATCACTTGATGTGTCATCATCGGTCACATTTATAATAAAACGCTGAGTTACAGCGTCGCTAGCCACATCCATAAGGCCGTCTAATTTTTTCATCCTTTCCTCTTCGGTTTGAACGTGACCGACGCATTTTGCCCATTGGTCTGCTCCGACTCTCGCCAATCCTTCATTTAGCAAATTTTTTATAACTGCCATTTTAAAAGATTTATTATTTCTTCCTACGTAAGACTTGACCTGTGCCCAAATCAGTTCTATTGGATTCAACTCACTCAATTGCCACTATATGCTAAATATCTCGGGTAGACTCGATCCTTAGCGCCGTTTGCGCTCCAAATTGGATCTTCGTCCGAAATAGCTCTCTTTCACTCCTTGTGTAACAAACTACTATTGTTACCTCCTTGTTTTTTGAGAAAGAGGTCCTATCGTATATAAATCAAAGTCCGTGATTTTAAGCAGATGTCGTCGTTTCAATAATAAATCCAACCAAATCGCAAAGAAAATATCCTTAATCCAAAATACAAAAAGCAAAGTCGTCGATAATTACTGGAAATGGAAAAACGCAGAGAACTCGGAACAATACCCACTGACACAGGACAGGGACAGTGAATGAAGTAAATTTTATTTTTAAATATATATTTCCTCTTTTCACTTTTTTAGGTTCACCTCCTCCTTCGGTAGCTAGATCTCCTTTAAGTTCTTCATTATTCTTTTCATCAACAATTCAACAACCACATTCAACAAATCAATCAATCAAACCGATTGATTGATCGAATCGGATCGATTCAAAAGAATGAACCACACTAACTTTCCAAAGACAATAATACTTTGATGCGCTTTGATGAGTAAAAAATAATATGACTTTTTACAAACTATTGAAATATTCGTCGTCCGATAATTTTGCAAGAAAATAACTATCTTAGGGGAGTTACTTGGTGGCGAAATGATGTAAGAACAATAAATGATTCCTTGGTATGTGAATGTGTTCAGGATTGATGTTCAAATGTAAGTAGTTACGGCGTAATCGTTTGTAAGTTGGCTTGTTTACATTATTATGAAATGCTATTGAAATGGACTTTACCAGCCTTGTTGTCAACATGTGCTGGATAACAATTCTTTATTTTATTTGCGGGCGCTTTCTTTTGGACTTCTTCAGTCGTAGCGCTTTTTAAAGACTGTAGCTGATTCAAAAAAAAAAATATGCGACCCAACCTACCTATTAGCAACCAACTGATATTGAAGGGTAAGATCTCTGGAATGATGGGACATAGGACGATGAACAGTGCTTAGTTAAAGGATTAGGATCCATACGCACTCACCTGGACATGAAAAAGACAGCTGACGCCCATGGTCTATCAGTAAAAATTATTAGTTCCATTGTAGATTGTATTGCACCTCACCTTTGTTGTATATTTAATCAATGTATAGATAGTGGTGTGTTTCCTGACTTGATGAAACTAAGTAAAGTTATACCTTTATTCAAAGCTGGTAGTACATCAGACCCCACCAATTTTAGACCCATATCGATACTACCAACGCTGAGCAAAATATTTGAAAAACTCATACTTAATCAATTGCAAAGTCATTTTTATCTCAATAATTTAATTCATATTGCTCAGTTTGGTTTCACAAAGGGTCGTTCAACAGCCGATGCTGGTGTTGAACTAATCGACAATATTTTTGATGCCTGGGAAGACGCAATGGATGCAATAGGTGTCTTCTGCGATCTATCCAAGGCTTTTGATTGCGTCCATCATGACACTCTTGTCAGGAAGTTACGCCATTATGGTGTAAAAGATCAGGCACTTGGCCTTCTGGAGTCATATCTAACAGATAGGGTTCAGATGGTCGATGTTAATGGGAAAAGATCACCTGGGTCTTCAATAAGTATGGGCGTACCGCAAGGTTCAATTCTTGGTCCTTTCTTGTTTTTAGTATATATTAATGATTTACCTTACCTTGTTAAAGCAAAACATGGGTTAGTATTGTTTGCCGATGATACTTCTTTGATATTTAAAGTTAAAAGACAGCAATCAAATTATGACGAGGTAAACAATGCTATCTCTAGTATAGTGAACTGGTTTACTGTTAACAATTTATTACTTAATGAAAAGAAAACTAAATGTATTAAATTCGTGTTACCCAATGTGAACCCGGTAACTACAGACATATTTATAAAAGGACAGAGATTGGACCTTGTGCAGTCGACTGACTTTTTGGGCATTACTTTAGACGCCAAACTACAATGGGATCCTCATATAAATAAATTGGCGAACAGACTGAGTTCGGCAGCGTTCGCAGTTAAAAAAATTAGAGCTCTTACCGACGTAGACACCGCTAGACTAGTCTACTTTAGTTACTTTCATAGTCTAATGACCTATGGTATTTTATTGTGGGGTCACGCTGCGAATGCTAATAGTATATTTATTCTGCAGAAACGGGCTGTTCTTGCAATTTATAGATTAGGGCCTAGAGTGTCACTGAGGGAAAAGTTTAAAGAAATCAATATTCTGACATTTGTGTCTCAATATATCTATGACAATCTTGTGTATGTAAAAAGAAATATAACTAATTTTCAGAAGTACAGTGATATACACAATTTTAATACTAGAAATAAAGACAAGTTGGTTGCTTATGTAAGCCGACTACATAAAATTAGTAATTCTTTTAAAGGCAATTGTATACGCTATTACAATAAGGTCCCTACTGATATTAAAAACTTACCTTTAGACAAGTTTAAAATAATAATAAAACAGAAATTGTATAAAAAAGGTTACTACAGGATATCTGATTACTTAGAGGACAGATGTCCATGGGAATAGATTGTTTGAGTAACAGGCTGTTTCGATATATAATTAGCATTCATTTTGTAATTTGACAATATTTTATTTAAAAAAGGAAACGCAAAAGATGCGACGACTGTGGAGTTTCTTCGGTGAGCTCTTCTCCACAGATTCCGCCATTGGGTTAGTGAACTCACCCAAAAAAATGTAATGACGGATCTAAGTGATGTAACAACATCCTATGGAAATAAATGATTTTTGATTTTGATTTTGATTTTGAACATCAGCTCAGCTTCTGGACCCAGGCTCGCCAACACGTTCGTAACACGTATCAATTTCACGGAGATGCTGGAGTCTTTAACCACTCATTAAACGGCACAATATACGTCCTCAGTCCATAACACACTCATAAAGCACTTATTAAATGTATATTTGTATAAAAATAGCGGGTTATTGCAGCGATTGCAATGGATTAAAAAAAAACAGTTTGTAAATTCGCAACACAGACCGACGCGAGCGCAGCGAAGATGGCTGATTAATTAGTTCTTTTATTCTGACATCAGCGGCGCGGCAGTCGCCCGCATTTCAGATTGTCGGCGCGCGAGAGAGCGAGCGATATCACGAATGCGTATGTTTGAATGGGAGAGATGAATGGAATTCGACATATCAGTGGTTGCAATTCTATCCTAAATATGAAATCCAACAACATGACTGGTAGGTACGTCATATAGTATGTGCAATATGAATTGACTAATTTGAAACTATTTACAAGTAATTTTTTTTTTTGTATTTTAGGCATATCCCGATCTTCCGTAATGAAAATACAAAACTAGTATTTTCTACGCCTATGAAAAATAAACCTAAAACCAAAAATAAAATCAATCTGGGTGATTTTGATTTATGTGCAATTAGGCACACAATACATGGATTTTATGCTGTCCGAAAAAAAGTACCGAGTTTGAAACGGCTGCTTCCAGCTACTAAAGAATCCATACATTTTGTTGGTGGCAGAGAATCTCTTCGTTTACTCTAATACAAATTAGGTTATGAATATAAAACATATCGAAATCAAAGGGCTGTAATGCATTCTCATGTCAATGCATTCTCTACTACAACAAGATACCTCTGGAGATCTTGAAATTGCCATTTGAGCAATTTAAAATCAATGTTAAAGCGACTTTGTCGAAAAAGGGATATTACAAAGTTCAAGATTACTTAAATGATGGGTCTGTATGGGGTTAATCTGGCTCAATACAGACCTTGCTGTTAATAATTTTGTAATTATTTATTCCTGCTTATTAATTATGATAATGACTAAATATTATATTTTGTATTAGTTAAGCATAAGCAATTTTTAAAAAGAGATCTAAAAATCAATCTGTGGGAGTTTCTACGCCCTGCTTCTCCCACAGTGGTCCAATGTAGAGAAGTGGCAAAAAATGACGATTGCTAAGTAAATGTAAATATCTACAGTAATAAAGCATACAGTAAATAAACATTTGTAATTTGGAATTTGGAATTTAGTACTTATGGAGCGACATGATATAGTGGCATGGAGGGACAGGTATCTACATGAAGTCAAAGATCTAAGGGAGAGTGGTATGCCTTTTCTATACCTCAATGAATGTTATAATCATACTTCGCTCAATCATGCAAAATGTTGGCAAAGCGAAAATGATCCCGGCGTATCTAGATCAATAGCTACAGGAAAAAGATGCATAATTATTCATTGTGGTGGCAAGACTCCCGACGTTCCAAATGCTTTGTTGATTTATAACAACAAAGAAAAAATAGCTGATAACCATGATGCCATGAATAAAGTTAATTTCAAAAAATGGGTATTGAATAAATTATTACCCAATCCAAATGAACCTACCTGTATAGTCATGGACAATGCTAGATATAATTCAAGCCAAATTAACAAACCTCCAAGCACGGTTAATAGAAAAACTGAAATTGTAGAATGGGTTACATCAAATAATATTGCTTACCTTACCAAAACCACCAAAAGTATGTTGTTGTTTTTGGTAAAACAAAATAAACCTGACACAATATACGAGATTGATAATTTAGTAGGTACAGGTATGGTCACAAAATACTACGACTGCCGCCATATCATTGTGACCTTAATGCGATAGAATTAAAATTAATTATGTGGGGCATAGTAAAAAGAAATTTTGCCACAAAGAATGCTGGTTTAGATAATATCACGTTCCTGCAACTTGTACAAAACTGTTTTGAGGATATAACTACTGATACATGGAATAATTGCTGTGAGCATACAAAAAAACTAAAAGAGGAATATAGATGCAGGGGACTGGTAATTGATAAAGAAATTTAACAACTTATTATAAATATTGGCGGCAGTGATAGTGAAACATCCAGTCTTATAACTGACAATGAGTCTGATATGTCAAGAATTTAACCAGTAAAATCTGATTTAATATATATTATACATACAGTATTTGTAGATGGACGGGGTGTGTATTTTAACTTGTGAAAGCAGGGCACCCCTATCTACCGAATTGAATGTATTTTAGACGTCTACCTTCAACAGCACCTCACCTCCCTGATTGGCAAGAAAGGTCCGAGCCACGTAAACAGTGGCCTCGCATCCTCCCCTGCTGCCAAAGCCCATCTGCGTCGGTTGAAATAAGTGCCCAAGATCTGGTAAAATATATCTGCAACAGATCTTGGATACTATCCGCCTGATAGTGTTACCGACAGCGATGGGCCCCCGTCCTTCTTTTTAAGGGAATACACGTTCGCCCCGTAGAGCAGATCAATGATGCCCTCGTACACCCCGCCGGAGAGCATCAAGTTGATAAGCTCGGTGATGTCTGTCAGGAGGGTCCGTCCTGCGTCCCCGACGACGCCACACAGCATATCTTTGTAATGTTGCGGTGACAGGCCGACGAGGCTGCCGGCCGAACCGCTCCTGAAAGACATCACCGCTGCCAGGATGTCATCGGCCAAGGCACGCGGGGTGGGGTCGGAAGGAGCGGGGGGGGGGCGGTCAGGGAGCTGAAGCGCCGATGCTGGAGCCAGATGCTTGGACTCCATTGCCTGAAGGGTTTCGGGAGAGTCAGGGGCGACCGCATCGCTGGAAAACAAAAGTTGGGCGGCTCCCTTAATATCTCCATCACTCACTTTGATTTCTATTGATTTGATGACGTTGTACTTGATTGACGTTGAATGAATGGGCCCAAATAGATGTTTTGAATAGATTGGACATTATTTTTGCAGTTATTCTTTATTTTTTGTGTAAGGGAGCCGCTTGCGTGTGTTCCTTTTTCCAGATGCAGCACCCGGTACAAAAAAGTCAGAGCTGTTCCCAGCTCTAATGATCATTTTGTGCTGTCACCTGTTTTATGGCTTTGGACAGAGAGGTGGCCACAGATGTCCTGGCGCTTCGGGGAATTCTCTTTACTATTGGGATGATCTTTTTGAATTTGGCTAAATCTTTCCAAAGGTCCGAGTTGGGGTTGATTGGTAGATTTGAGGATTGTGTAAGGCCAAAGGTGTGGGTTTTCTGGGGTTTAATGTTTTTGTGAACTTTGTGGCTGCCGGATGACTGTGACATTATGATATTAACAATGACGTTATATAAAAAAGGCATGTCTAAAAAACGTATTAAAAAGATGTCAAGAAAAACAAATACAATTAAAATTGTGTCAGCACTAATGTAGGGTGTAGAATTTGTTGTTATCACTTTTTGGTTACGACAGCAAAATCTCCCAAGCATATTTCTCCTCAGCTACAAAGCACAGCAAAAGCGAGCGGTGGAGACTGACCCGCCACAGGGCGGAGGGGTTGGGTCTTATTTAAGACACATAGAAATTTGAAGATTGGATTACTTAGGTGGTTAGGGGGGGTCCTTAGCTATCCTCTGATACCATTTTCTGATTTAGGAAACATCATTTTAGCACTTTAATTATAAAATATGTTTACGCGATTTTTACAACTCGGCCAATCTCGGAACGACAAATGTCAAACCCAAAAGCTCCAACGTTGGATATTGGTACATGATTTTAGTACAAATTACAAGATTTTGTTGTAATGGTGTTAGCAATCGTATAATTTAAAAGGAATATTTACCTAAGTTTTAGTTAATTACAGCATAAATACAGATAATTTTATACAATTGGCGCGCTTACGTGATGACTAGACGACTGATGTTGTTCATTCAGTCGTTCACCTAGCCTGTAGCATAAAAGCACGCACATCACGTAAACGCGCGCAGTCGATCGTCAGTTCTTGTGGAGTCAAAACCTCTAAAATTGTGTTGAAGTGTATACGAATCAGGTCATAGTACTGTGTGGAATTCAGTGAATAAACTATTGTTAGTTAAAGTGTGGGTTTGATTTTGTCGGCGATACCCGGAAGCTAAAAGATCAGAAGTGGGATATCTTCAAGTTGCGGTGATACTGAACTTGGAGCTGGACTAATTTAACGCCCAAAGAAGGTACGTAGCATGTGTTTTTCTTCTTTTCTAAATGATTTCTAAAATTATTATTTTATACAACGATCACGGCATATTTTGTGGAAAGAATCAGATTGTTATGTTGCCAATTATGGTATTTCGATAAAAGATAATTAGGGTATTCAAAATTACTTACTCGGACTATGCATTGGATGAAAACTTACGCATAATTTATTTCGTTTTTTTTTGTACCCAACTAACGGTATCTGACTGAATTTACAAATCAAGTAGCATTATTCAATTTTCTTTCTTCAAAAACTATTGTACCATTATGTAACGAACAGTGGAGACCTTTTTCTACACCATGACGATGAAATAAAAGACGACTTTGTAAATCAGCGTCATCATTATTGGATAGATGATAAGAAAATAATAATGCAAAATGATCAACTTGTATTTATATAAAATATAGTCATGCCTTTCCCTTTCGGGGTGGCGAAGGCACAGTTGTTTAGTGGCATAACAGCAGTTTTTGTAATCGATTTATCGATAGTTATGTCATTGTGTCGATCGTTCATATCATACTTAGTTTAGTGGCATAACAGCAGTTTTTGTAATAGATTTATCGATAGTTGTGTCATTGTGTCGATCGTTCATATCATACTTTGTTAGTGGCATAACAGCAGTTTTTGTAATCAATTTATCGATAGTTGTGTCATTGTGTCTATCATTCATATCGTACCTCCTAGGGATAAAACAATAATGCAACATTTACTTTTTGTGTATTTTATTTATTTCAGTGGATAAAATGGGTAGAGAAAGAGAATCCCGTACACGGAATCGTGATGATCCTAGATCGCGATCCGATTCCGACTCGTCGCTGCGAAGTCGCAGTTCTAGACGTCGTCATCGCAGCCGCGAGTCACGACGAAGAGAGCATTCCCGCCGTTGCCGTTCGCGCCGTAATTCTCCAAGCGAGTCCCGACATCAGCGCTATGAAAGAGTGGAGCAACGACGTGGCGAGACACCTTCGAAGAATCACGATCCAAGCATCTCTCGCATGACAGCAGATCGCAACCGGTATGTCTCACCTGTGACTGTTGTACCTGAAAAACCTGTAGCTAGCGCTTCATCTACAAGCAACTCAAACGATTTATTACAGGCGTTTAAAGAAATTGTGCAGACCATGAAAACGACAAACAATACCGAACGTTTCACACAAATGAATGTGATCCCTGAATTTGACCCATCAAAAAGGAACCAAACCATAGATATGTGGATTATTAAAGTCAATGAATGCGCCAGTATTTATGATTGGACAGAGCGGCAGATAATTTATTACGCTCTGCCCAAACTTGAGGGTCTGGCACAAAGATGGTATCAGGGATTACCAAGTTTGTTGTTTACGTGGTCTGAATGGCAAGACAAATTACGTTTAGCTTTTCCTAGTGACGAAAATTATGGGCAGTTGTTGACGGGAATGCTTGCTTGCAAGGGTCGGTATGGCGACTCCTTAGAGGAGTATTTCTATGAGAAAATGGTATTACTAAACAGATGCAACATTGACTGCATTTTGTTCGGAATTGAAGATAGGTCTGTCAGAACCAGTGCCGAGGCCGCACAGTTCACAGAACCAGACAAACTATTAGTATTTCTCCGAAATATTAAGGTTGTTAAACACCAGGAGAAAACAGCCATTCCTTGGCAACGCAGCACTCCAGTCAACAAGTATCCTAAAACAACTCAGAAAAATAATGACGATAAATTGGTAGCTAAGTGTTACAATTGCAATGAAGTGGGCCATCCATTTTATAGATGTAAGAAACCAATTAAGAGATGCGAAGGTTGCAATAAACTAGGACACTTGGTAACTGAATGTAACAAAGAGAAAAATGGAAGCAATGTTAATAAAACAGTCTTACGCATATCTCAAAAACACGAAGACGATTTGAAATATTTCAAACCAGCCAAAGTGAATGGTCAAAATTTAGACTGTTTTATTGACTTTGGCAGCCAGTGTACTATGCTGAAAGAGTCCGTTGCTAGAAATTTGGTTGATGTTTGGTCAATGACCAATTTGCCAATTCTGAGGGGATTTGGAAATTCAGTAGTAAATTGTATCGGGAAATGTAATGTCCAAATTGAAGTAGACAACGTAAAGGCTGATTTACAAGCTTTGATTGTGCCTGATAATCTATTGCAAGTGCCGTTGTTACTGGGTCAGTCATTTACGGAACAGGAACATGTAGTAGTCTTCAAAACAAAGATGATCTAAAAATATCTTCAAAATCACAAGATGAGTTAAGTCGGATCATGCTTCATGCGTCTGAATCAACCGTAGTTCAAGGATTTACGGAAGTAAATGTACATTCAGATGATCTCTTTGATGGCGATCTGTTTGTCGATCCGAGTTTGTACCAAAAACCAAATAACGAATATGAGATCATACAGGGTGTGGTCCGAATAATACAAGGTTCCGGAAAAATCGTCATAAGAGGATTAGTTCCTTCTGGATTTGAACTGCAACAAAATAGTTTGTTGGCCCGAGCCGTGCCATTGAAAGAACTTCAGGCTTACAATGTGCAGAGGGTCGAAAATTGTCCTGACAATGTGTCTATATCTTTAATCGAAAAAGCAATGATCAATGTTAACGAGAATTTAGAGATATTAGAGTCAGATGGGCTAGCGAAGATGCTGAACGAATACAGAGATTGCTTTGCTTTTTCGAGTGGAGAACTGGGCTGTGTTAAGAATTCTAAAATGGATATAAAACTTAATGATACTACTCCTGTGGTATATAGACCTTATCGATTATCACATATGGAGCGAGAAAAAGTACGTAACATGGTAGAAGAGCTAGAGGATTCGGGTATAATTCGTCCATCAACTTCGGAATATGCATCTCCAATTCTTCTGGTCCGTAAGAAGACCGGGGATTACCGTCTGTGCATTGACTTTAGATCTCTTAATAAAAAGACAGTCAAGGAACACTATCCGTTACCTCGAATCGATGACCAACTGGACAACTTGTCGGGATTTAAGTACTTCACGTCATTGGATCTGGCATCTGGGTACTACCAGATACCCATGTCAGATAACTCAAAACGGTTGACAGCGTTTGTCACGCCGGATGGGCATTACGAATTCAATCGCATGCCCTTCGGCCTGGCAAACGCCCCGTCAACTTTTCAAAGGACTATAAATGACATATTAGGTAATGCCAGATTCAAGGATGCATTTGCGTATATGGATGACGTGATAATACCATCCAAAACAATCGAGGAAGGCTTTCATAAACTTCGCGATACCCTAGAATTGTTTCGCGATTCAGGCTTGACACTAAAGCTCTCAAAGTGCAACTTTTTCATGGAATCGATAGATTACCTTGGGTTTGAAGTCAGCAGTGAAGGTATCAGACCAGGCAAAAGGAAGGTCGAGGCCGTAGAAAATTATCCCCCACTTACCAATCAGCATAAAGTGAGACAATTTGTTGGCCTTGCGAGCTTTTTTCGGAGGTTCATCCGAGGCTTTTCTACAATTGCTCGACCTCTTACACAACTTCTCAAGAAGGATGCAAAATGGCAATGGGGTAGTCCAGAACAAGAAGCGTTTTCAAGTTTGAAGAAAGAATTGGTCAAGCGACCAATCTTAGCGTTTTATAGTCCAAATTATGAAACACAATTACATACTGATGCGTCCAAACTTGGAATCGCTGGAATTCTGATGCAAAGACCAAACAAAGAAGCTCCTTTTTCTGCTGTCGCATTCTATAGCCGGCAAACTTCACCCGAAGAATCGCGGTTTTCGGCATACGATTTAGAAACACTAGCTGTGGTCTGTTCATTGCAAAGATTTAGGGTTTATTTATTAGGAGTGCCATTTACCATCGTTACGGATTGTAATTCGCTACGAGCAACATTTGAAAAGAAAGACATGTTACCTCGAGTTGCAAGATGGTGGGGAATGATGCAAGAATATGATTTTAACATTGTTTATAAACCCGGCACCACCATGGCTCACGTCGATGCACTTAGTCGGAACCCCATATCAAATTCAAATTGTTTAGAAGTGAGAAACATTGATACCAACTGGATAGCTACCGTGCAGCAAACCGATTCTGAGTTACAGAGAATGGTTAACATTCTTAATGATGAGGATACTGTAAATATAGCTGAGATCAGAAACAATTTTATTGTAAAAAGAGGATTGTTATACAGGAAAACAGCTGATGGAGACCGGTGGGTAGTACCCAAAGGGGTGAGGTGGCAGATTTTACAAGCCTGTCATGATAATCTCGGACATTTCGGATTTGACAAAACATATGACAAAATTAAGAGTAACTATTGGTTTGCTAAAATGCGACGCTTTATCAAAAAATATGTACAATCGTGTCTGGAGTGCGCCCACGCAAAAGTTCCATCTGGTAAGAAATCTGGCGAGCTACATCCCATTCCAAAAGCAGAAAGTCCGTTCAATACTATCCACATTGACCATCTTGGTCCATTCGTGCGTACAAAAAAGAAGAACGCCTATTTGCTTCTGATTATTGACGCCTTTACCAAATACATACAGATTGTACCGGTTAAAAGTACAAAGACCGTTCACTCTATTACAGCATTAAAACAGTATTTTCACACCTTTGGTGTTCCTCGAAGACTAATATCTGACAGGGGAACCTCTTTTACAGCAAAGCGTTTCAAAGAGTACTTGCACTCGCTAGGTGTTAAACATGAAATGAATGCCGTAGCCACTCCGCGCGCGAACGGTCAAATAGAGCGTTATAACCGTACCGTGTTAGCTGCCCTTACTTCGAAAAATCACGGTAAACCAGAAAACCTTTGGGATGAGCATGTTTCAGAGATACGATGGGCATTGAACAATACTATTAATAAAGGTACTGGAAAGACCCCAGCTCAGGCCCTTTTCGGAACAAGTTTGATAGGAACGAACGATTCGCTACTTAACTTAAGTATTGCCGATGAGTCGGAGAGTACGACACGTGACTTGACTTCCATGCGAGAGGAAATATCGGAGCACATTAATTCCCAACAATCAAAACAAAAGGAACGTTTTGACAAAAGTAGGAGGAAGGTCTCTTTCCAAGTAGGTGAATTGTTTAGAATCGAAAGAGACATTCCTTCTACTGGCAAAAGTAGGAAGTTGATACCCAAACTCAGAGGTCCATATCGTATTATAAAGGTATTGAATAACGACAGATACGTGGTGGCAGATACTCCCATATCTCGAAAAGGGAACCGCTCTTTTACTGGTATATTCTCTGTTGATAAGATATATCCATGGATGGTTTTCAACAGAAATGATGATGATTCTACATCAAACAGTGATGATGATGAGGACAATGATGATGATTTAGTCAGATAAATGAAACAATTGATAACAGATAATTATTTATTTACTATAATACAATATTATAAAGTTAAGTTACAGATATAGTATAGGGTATATTAAGATACTGACGTTTTCATTGATATGCAGGACCTGCAATTATTATGTCAATTGTATATATCCTATTGCTATAGTGAAGCTGAAGACATGAAGGGGCTTCAATTCACTAGAGTTAAAGTGAAGCTGAAGACTGAAGGGGCTTCAATTCACTAGCGTTGTAATGGAGCTGGAGACTGAAGGGGCTTCAATTCATTATGATGTTTTATTATTATTAATGTGATTGTATGGCTGTGATGAAGCTGGAGACATGAAGGGGCTTCAATTCATCACAGTTTTTAATGAAGCTGAAGACTGAAGGGGCTTCAATTCATTGTGATGTTTGATTAATGTAATCCTACGGCTGTGATGAAGCTGAAGACATGAAGGGGCTTCAATTCATCACAGTTTTTAATGAAGCTGAAGACTGAAGGGGCTTCGATTCGTTATGTTGTTTTATTAATGTTATCATGGGATAGCCATTGCCAAGCCAAAAGGCTGTGATGAAGCTGGAGACATGAAGGGGCTTCAATTCATCACAGTTTCAATGAAACTGAAGACATGAAGGGGCTTCAATTCATTATTATGAGACGTTATGATGATGGAGACCTAGGGGCTCTTGTTTATTATAAAAGAAAATATATCTATATACTATTGAAAACGATGTGATTAAGTAATTCTGAATATGGAGAGGCCAAATTGCTCCTGAGTTGACTTTAAGAAATGTATTATGATTGTTTATTAGATCTTAAGAGACATCACTTGACACAAATGTCAACCTACTTGTTTTCCAAACTATGGCAACTATTGATTTATAATGAAATGTTATATTTAAGGTTAATTTACCCGGGACGTGTAATGGTCAGGAAAGGCCGACTGTTAGCAATCGTATAATTTAAAAGGAATATTTACCTAAGTTTTAGTTAATTACAGCATAAATACAGATAATTTTATACAATTGGCGCGCTTACGTGATGAGACGACTGATGTTGTTCATTCAGTCGTTCACCTAGCCTGTAGCATAAAAGCACGCACATCACGTAAACGCGCGCAGTCGATCGTCAGTTCTTGTGGAGTCAAAACCTCTAAAATTGTGTTGAAGTGTATACGAATCAGGTCATAGTACTGTGTGGAATTCAGTGAATAAACTATTGTTAGTTAAAGTGTGGGTTTGATTTTGTCGGCGATACCCGGAAGCTAAAAATGGTAGAAATTTGCGTCAGCAATTTTGTATTTTCTGACCTTATGACTTGCTCATTTCATTCCAATTCCTTCCATGTTTCGTGAATGTTCTGTTGCGCTCTCGTTTTATCCGTGATTCTCTGGATGACTTTGGCTTTGTTTACTTACTAACAGTTTATCAGAACCAAATTGGTTGCTTTAGGTCACTTCGTGTTTAAAAACTAAAGATAGGTTTGTTAGGTTCACACGTTACAGCAGACCCGGGAGCCGGAGCGGAGCGAGGCGACCCCCTAATTGCTCATTTCATTCCGATTCCTTCCGTGTTACGTGAATGTTCTGTTGCGCTCTCGTTTTATCCGTGATTCTCTGGACGACTTTGGCTTTGTTTACTTACTAACTACTTTATGGAGTTTATCAGAACCAAATTGGTTGCTTTAGGTCACTTCCTGTTTAAAAACTAAAGATAGGTTTGTTAGGTTCACACGTTACAGCAGACCCGGGAGCCGGAGCGAAGCGGAGCGGAGCGAGGCGACCCCCTACTCCTGGCAACCCCTCTCCTCCTCCAACTCCCCCGAAATCCAAAAAATGTAGGCATTTTCTTCAATCTTTGGACCACCATAACATAAAAACTAGTGGTTTCGTAAAAGGGGGGGTAGGTGGGGGGACCTCCCCTCCCCCACCCCTCCCCCCCTCCACGCCCCCCTCCCCTAAATTCAATGTGTCTTATACAAGTACTTACCCGGGCGGAGTGGCGAATTGGATGAAAGGGGTTTTTAGCTCGGTTGAGTCACGTAACACAGTTCCGAAGCACGGTCACGGCGTAGTCTGATGTCGTACCACATATGGCGTCAAAACACGCAGAGTTCATGGGCTTATGTCGCAACAACCACCAGTCTCATGGTGGCTGAGTGGTGGTAGACCCATCTTTTACGCAGGTGATGAATATCGTGGAAGATGCTGTCACTTCACTGAGAGTCGCGTTATATCAGGAATAATTAGAAGAACCTGTATGAGGTAAATTGGTAAATTGTGCCTTCTGTAGAATCTTTAGTAGATAATTCACAAAAATTTGAATATAAACGAGCAAAATAGATGATTTTATAATTATTTTCTAGTTCAGAGCTTGTTTACACAACATGACATTGACAGTTCACTTCAAAGAAAACCAAAAGTATCCATAGTTATATTTAAAATGTAACTTCTATTATGTTCGATTTTAAAATACGTTCGGTAATTAGTGAAGCGGCCTATTTGCATGGGTATACTATACTTAGTACAGCTATATAGAAAGTTATTTAGCGCCCTCAGACCAGGTTTTTTATGTTCCTGGTTGTGATTTACTGTCTTCATTTTATAGGTATTTAATTTATTCCTAGGCATTTTATTTAGACTAGCTATTGTGCACTGCCTAAACTTTTATAATAAAATTTCCTTTAATGCCTTGGTAGAAAACTCTTTTTAGATATAAGCTCGCCTTTGTACATGCATTATCTTTTCACGTAACTTGTAAAATATTTGTGTGCAATAAATAATTATTAATGCACACAGTTGTTTCGTATTATTTTTACTTACGTACTTATGTATTACATCATTTTGATTATTTTATATACAAATATAGAAATATATGATAAAATAAGAAAAATAATTTAAATAAAAAATCAGGGTTAGATCGCTGCCGCAGTCGGTGGGCAGGGTGCCCAGAAGGCTGGCGGCGTTGTCTCGCTGTACTCGCGAGACTCAGCCGTTGCCCAAGGAATGCTCCAGCCCTCTGGAGGCCTACTATGACTTCTTAAATCTATTCAGTTTAAGGCCTTAAATTGAACTGCATTGCTAATTAGTACCATGACCTCTAAAAAGCAAGGCAGTTTAAACCCTTATTACGTCCAGCGTTTTCATGCAGTTCACCTATTTGTCAATCGAGGCGTCGACCAGATTATTATTTTTTTGAGTGGAAAAAAAATAGTATTACCCTTGCCCAGGAGTCAGACCTCCCTGCTATGTCTGGGTCTCTACATTGAGCGGGCATCAGCTCGTGTAGTACACGGACTAAAAAATAACCCCTTGACTGATTTTAACAGTGATTGATTTTAAGAGTGAGTGATGAGAACAGCATTATACCTGCAATTTGCCCATTTGAGCGATATATATGTGTGTATGATATATTTGGGAGGAGTTTGCCTGCATACCCGATTTTAAGAACGGACATTAATAGTCAAAGGGCTTGATGGCAGTATATTAGGGGGGCAGATGGCCCCCGCTTCTATGAGATAGTTATATAATTTTTAATCCTATCCTAGTCCTAAGCTACTCTATATTTTGGTCATTTAGGGGGGCTCTAACCTCAATACGGGGGGTTCTGGGTGGCAGAGGGGGGAGCCAGGAGGCGAGCGCGCTCTGCATGATTTTCCCTTGTGTTAGCTCTTGTTAGTTACACCTTGTATATTTCACTATACTTACATCTAACGCCATCTAGTGGAGCCGGCTTGTACTAACGTAAAGCAACTTTCCATTTCCGTTTAGATTATTTGAAGGATTATGATGATAGTTAAAATCCTTTTATGTTTGACATTAATTGTAATTAATCATCATTTCTTTAGTTTATATTTGTCTTTGGTTTAAATCATGAATCTATCCTCGTTTCTTCAAATTTAACTTTGTCGAACCTATAGCCGGATGTAGTAATACTTCCGTTATAGACGTACCCTGTTCTGGTTATATCCTTTTTTGAAAATTGAACTCTAAAATCATAATAAAGTCTATTCTGATTTTAGAGCCATTTATGAAGGTCCTATCGTTATTATGTTTAATTCATATTTAAATCTTTTAGACTTGTAACAGGAAGTGACATGATTAAAAATGGTAACTAGCGATGTATTAGACATTTCCGTTCGATGCTAATATTAATCTGATGGTTTATTGAAATGTTTTATAATTTGTTAAATCTTGATAATGTTAAAGCCAATTTTAGAACTATCCAGAATATTTGTAGTAATTATAGAATTCGTGTTAGAAATAATACGTGTAAATTGCATTTCCGGTTTTGGATAGTCTGAAGAAGGGTGTGTTTAACCGCGAAAACGAACGCGGGAGATGGAGGGAATAGATGTTATAAATAGGACTGCTTTGATTTGGAGAACACTTTTTGTTACTGCCACGAAAAGAAATACACCATTTAAAAATCTGTCAGCGAGTATTTATTATCAGAAGTGGTTCTACGAAAGAAGCAAATTCTTCAACTGCCCCACGATGGACCGCTCTAAATCCAGAAGATCACGTTCAAGATCTAGAAGCTATCGGCGTGGTAAACGTCGAGATCGTGATAGAAGCCGCAGGACACCTAGAACGAGCCGATCGCGGGAACGAAATATTAGTCCATCAAAAAAGAGATTTCGTGAATCGGCCAGGGATACTTCATCACAACGACGTCGTATCCACAATGAGGACGTCAGGCGTTCAAAGGAGAATTCCATACGATCTTCAAGCATTCAAACCCCAGGTACTTCTTCAGCAATACGAGTACATGATCCAGAAAATTCTGCGACCGGACGAGATGGCCCAGTCGCCATGACCTCAAGCAATACTGCGACCGGACGAGATGGCCCAGTCGCCATGACGTCAAGCAATGCTGCGACCGGACGAGATGGCCCAGTCACCATGACGTCAAGCAATGCTGCGACCGGACGAGATGCCCCAGTCGCCATGACGTCGAGCAATTCTGCAATCGGAGTTGACGACCCAGCTGCTATGATGTCAAGTAGTTCTACGACCGGACGAGACGAAGAAAACGTGAACCCGAGTGCTACAGCGACGAGTAATACGGTGCTGGACGTACAGGTTAGAAATAAAACTGACTCGTCTAATTCAGGCATGTTAGTAACTTTCGATGAATTTTATAAACTCCTACAGTCACTAAAACCAGGTTTATCCACTAGAGGCAATGAAAACATGATCCCAGAGTTTGACCCATCTATCAAAAATAGCCGAATTGAAATATGGTTAGCAAAAGTTAACGAGTGTGCACAAATCTATACTTGGGATGAGAAACAAATCAGACACTATGCTTTGCCCAAACTGGTAGGTAATGCTAAAAAATGGTACCAAACCCAAACATCCGTGTTACATAGTTGGGACGAATGGCAAACCCTTTTATGCAAAGCGTTTCCGTCTGAAGTCAACTATGGTACTCTCTTGTCAGATATGCTAGAAAAACGATTAAAATTTGGGGATAACTTGGACGAATACTACTTTGAGAAAACGGCATTATTGAATGCTTGCGAAATATCGGGCAAACGAGCAGCTGATTGCATCATACATGGTTTAGATGATCGCACTATACGAGCAGGTGCATCATCAGCTCGATTCTCTAAGCCTGAGGATTTATTCAAATATTTGAAGGATGTTTGTAAAGATCAAAAAGATGCAGCGAGATCATTCAATAGGAACAAAAGGGGAAGTAACATTTTTTGTAATAAATGTAATGAAACAGGTCATAAAACATTTCAATGTCACGCAAACGGTTCCCAGAACACATATACACCTATAGTAACTAATGCTTGCTTCAACTGTAACGAAAAAGGTCACAGGGTTCAGCAATGCCCCAAAACTATTCTCAAATGTGATGAGTGTAAGTTATACGGTCATAAAACCAATGATTGTCCGCGTAAAAAGAAAAATACTGAAAAACAGGTTCTTGTTATAAACAGCATAGCCGATCCTAGCCATAAATATTACAAAAGAGCTCTGATTAATAATGTAAAAGAAACTCAGTGCTTTGTTGATATGGGAAGCGATTGCACACTAATTACGCAAAGATTGGCCACCCAAATAGGTCTAGCAATTGCGACTGATAGTATACCGACAGTTCATGGATTGGCGAATGTACGTGTTCAGCCTTTAGGTAGAGTGCAATTAACTTTACTTATTGATACAGTTGAAGCTACGATAACAGCGCTAGTTGTAAGAGACGAACAATTGCACGTACCCTTGCTTGTAGGACAGGATTTCACCGAATTACCTAATGTGATTATCACAAAAACAGATAGCTCCCTTAATATCATGACCAGAGATTTTAATCCTGAGTTACCGTCATTTGATAATGACCAAATTTATAACAAACACATGTTATACGTACACTCCGACACTAAAATTGAAACTGTAGGTTTAATTAAATGCTACTGTAAGGATGTACGCGATGCAAATATATACCTAAAAGGTAATTATCGAAACATAAATGGTGTTGAGTATTGTATTCAGGAAGGGTTGTATAAATTAAAAGACGGGAAGTGTGCTATTATTATAATGAATATCTTCAACAGTCCAATTTACTTTACAAAAGACTTCGGTGTTGCTCGGGGTATTACCTTGAGTGAAAGTGAAGATTCTCTAGACAGTTCAGAAATGTTCGGACAGCCAAGATGCTTCTTTGCTCTACAGCATTTAGAACCTTTCAGTAAGGAGGAAATTAATGTTAACCCTGATCTTACAACCGAGCAGAAAAGTAGAACTTATGAAGTAATCAACAAAAATCGTGACTGTTTTGCGCAAAACTTAGCCGAACTTGGTTGTACAGACATAACAGAACTAGAAATTAAACTACACGATGAAATCCCCGTTGTTTACAGACCTTACCGTTTGAGTCATACTGAAAAAGAGGTAGTTAGAAATATGGTCAATGAGCTGCTGGAAAATAATATTGTTGAAGAGTCAGAATCGCAGTATGCTAGTCCTGTATTGTTAGTTTCAAAGAAGACAGGAGGATATAGATTGTGTGTCGACTATCGGGCACTGAACCGAAAGACAATAAGAGATAATTATCCTCTCCCAAGAATAGATGATCAACTAGATTTATTGAGTGGAAATAAATACTTTATCAGCCTAGATTTGGCCAGCGGGTACTATCAGATTCCTGTAAAAGATGAGTGTAAGCACTTGACAGCTTTTATAACTCCTGATGGGTTGTATCAGTTTTGTAGAGCTCCTTTTGGACTAGTTAATTGTCCAGCTGTTTTTCAAAGAACAATAAATAAAATGTTGGGAAAATCTCGTGAGAAATGTGCTTTGGCATATATGGATGACCTATTAATATGTGGAAAGACATTCGAAGAATGTTTAGCAAAATTAGAACAAACCTTTGTTCTCATAAGGGAAGCTGGACTGACGTTAAATATAAATAAATGTAACTTTTTTCAAACTGAAATAGAATATTTGGGGTTCGAAATATCTGTCGAGGGCATTAGACCTGGTAAAGCCAAAATTTCTGCTGTAGAACAATTCCCAACTCCCAAATCAGTGCATGAGATTCGACAATTTATTGGCCTGGCTAGCTACTTTAGGAAATTTATCAAGGGGTTTTCTAGCATCGCTAAGCCTTTGACTGACCTAACGAAACAAGATATTGCTTGGCAGTGGGAGAAAGAACAGCAAGAGTCTTTTACAACATTAAAAGAGAAACTAATCATCAGACCTATTTTGAGTTTGTATAATCCTGAATTCATCACGGAATTACATTGTGATGCATCAAAAAAAAGGCTTTGGAGGAATATTATTACAAAGGGAAAATATGAAATCTGACTTAAGACCTATCGCTTTCTTTAGTAGAAAAACGACGCGAGATGAAGAGAAATTTCATGCATATGAATTAGAGACTCTTGCCGTTATAACTTCTCTCAATAGGTTTAGAGTTTATTTGTTAGGTAAACCCTTTACAATACACACAGACTGTAACGCTTTAAGATCAACTTTCTCCAAGAGAGATTTAATACCAAGGATAGCTCGTTGGTGGATCGCTCTGCAAGAATACGATTGTACCATTGAATATAGACCCGGTTGTACAATGAAACATGTCGATGCGCTCAGTCGAAATCCTCTTGAAGATGGACAGGATAATGACAAGTATGAACATTTGTCTCGGGTAATGCATATATCTCAAGAAGATTGGGTACTGAGTCTTCAATTGACAGATCCTAAAATTCAACATATTCGATCCATTCTTGAAGACTCGCAATACAAGGAATTGACTGATATAAGACAAAACTTTGTCGTACAAAACAATCGCATATACCGAAAAATAGGAGATCAACTAAAATGGGTAGTCCCGAAGAGCGCTAGGTGGCAAATATGCCAACGAAATCATGATGATGTAGGACATTTTTCGGTAGAAAAAACTTTGGACAAGATCAGGAAAGATTTTTGGTTCCCCAAAATGAAGAAATTTATAACTAAATATGTACGATCTTGCTTACACTGTGCTTTCGGTAAAGAACCCTCAGGACCAAAAGAAGGTTATTTACACAATATTCCTAAATATGATATTCCATTCCACACAGTACACATAGACCATTTAGGACCATTTATCAAGAGTTCCAGGGGTAATCAATATCTATTTGTACTTGTGGATGGATTTACTAAATTTAGTATACTCAAACCACTACGCAATACTAAATCAAACTCTGCTATCAGATGTTTGATAGAGTTGTTTTCAATCTTCGGTCATCCAGTTAGGTTGATCTCAGATCGAGGTACGAGTTTTACTTCAAACGAATTCAAAAGATTCTGTACAGAATATGAAATTCGCCACATTCTTAATGCTGTCTCTACTCCTAGGGCTAACGGACAAGTGGAGAGGTATAACCGTACTATTTTAGATGGACTTAGGACCTATACAGATAGTTTAGGTGAAAACAAATGGGATCAAGAACTAGGGAAGATACAATGGGGACTTAATAATACACTCAATAAAGGGATAGGCAAGACGCCCTCAGAAGCGTTATTTGGGAAAAGATTGTTAGGAAAAGGAGACGGTATACTAGGAGATACAGTGGTAGATACACGACAAAACGGGAAAGCTAGTGAACAAATTATACAAGAGATTAATGAACACGTTGAGAAGAATCAGGCTCAACAAAAAGAGAGATTTGACAAAACTAGAAAAGACGCTACGCTATACAAGATAGGTGACTTAGTGAAAATTTTAAAACCTACTCCTTCTAATGATGGGAAGAGTAAAAAACTTTTGCCCAAGTATACGGGCCCGTTCAAGATATCAAGGGTTTTAGAAAATGATAGATACGAGGTATCAAGTATTCCTGGTTCCAACATAACTAAAGGAAAATATAGTAATATTTGGTCAACAGATCGCATACGTCCTTGGATTACAGTGACTGTAGAGAGTGATACTGATAGTGACAACACAGATGATGAACATATAAGTTGTAGTTAATTTGGATAATAATGTATCATATTGTGTTTAGATGATTTACGAGCATAATTTAAATAAAATGTGTAATTTACATAGAATTTATAAATTGCACAGAAAGTATGATTTGAGAAGAATGCTTAAAATTTATAGAAAAGAAAGAATAGTATAGATAGATACTGAAGATCTGGAAGTCTGATACGATTAATGAATCTGTGGTCATTATACTATAGATTCAGGAATGAGGGATCAGGTGCAGATATTGAAACTGAAGATCTGGAAGTCTGATACGATTAATGGATCTATGGTTATTATACTATAGATTCAGGAATGAGGGATCAGGTGCAGATATTGAAACTGAAGATCTGGAAGTCTGATACGATTAATGGATCTATGGTCATTATACTATAGATTCAGGAATGAGGGATCAGGTGCAGATAATAAAACTGAAGATCTGGAAGTCTGATACGATTAATGAATCTGTGGTTATTATACTATAGCTTCAGGAATGAGGGATCAGGTGCGGATATTAAAACTGAAGATCTGGAAGTCTGATACGATTAATGAATCTGTAGTTATTATACTATAGATTCAGGAATGAGGGATCAGGTGCAGATAACGAAGCCTATCTTGAATAAGAGGCATGCTTACAAAGTCTTGATATTATTATTTCCCTGTTTTATAATGAGATAGTATACCTAGTTTGCAGAAATAATGTTTTGTAGAAGTAATTGTATAAGTTTAGAGACAAACTTTAGAGTCAGGACGGTCGAATGTTAGCTCTTGTTAGTTACACCTTGTATATTTCACTATACTTACATCTAACGCCATCTAGTGGAGCCGGCTTGTACTAACGTAAAGCAACTTTCCATTTCCGTTTAGATTATTTGAAGGATTATGATGATAGTTAAAATCCTTTTATGTTTGACATTAATTGTAATTAATCATCATTTCTTTAGTTTATATTTGTCTTTGGTTTAAATCATGAATCTATCCTCGTTTCTTCAAATTTAACTTTGTCGAACCTATAGCCGGATGTAGTAATACTTCCGTTATAGACGTACCCTGTTCTGGTTATATCCTTTTTTGAAAATTGAACTCTAAAATCATAATAAAGTCTATTCTGATTTTAGAGCCATTTATGAAGGTCCTATCGTTATTATGTTTAATTCATATTTAAATCTTTTAGACTTGTAACAGGAAGTGACATGATTAAAAATGGTAACTAGCGATGTATTAGACATTTCCGTTCGATGCTAATATTAATCTGATGGTTTATTGAAATGTTTTATAATTTGTTAAATCTTGATAATGTTAAAGCCAATTTTAGAACTATCCAGAATATTTGTAGTAATTATAGAATTCGTGTTAGAAATAATACGTGTAAATTGCATTTCCGGTTTTGGATAGTCTGAAGAAGGGTGTGTTTAACCGCGAAAACGAACGCGGGAGATGGAGGGAATAGATGTTATAAATAGGACTGCTTTGATTTGGAGAACACTTTTTGTTACTGCCACGAAAAGAAATACACCATTTAAAAATCTGTCAGCGAGTATTTATTACTTGATTCCACGAGGTTCGTTTGAATATCTATGCAGAGCGGCTCCCCCATAACCTCTGCGAGGCGGGATTTAGGGGCGGGACTATACTTGGCCCGGCCATGATTGACCAGACTTTCCCAGCCTCGGACAGGCACGCGACCTCTACGCCACTAAGTGACGGGTTTAGTATTTTACCGGTGAGGCCGGCAGTGCTGTGAACCGAGGACAGGAACGTCGGTAGAGCGATGTCATATGTTTGGCGGATGCCCAGGTCGCCGTATGGGATTGGTAGAGTGGCCTGGGTCCAGCTTCGGTCAGTCATGTCCAAATTGGTGAGTAGTTCCGGCCTTTTCCACATGGTCGTGCATCCAAGGATGTAGGTAAATTTTGGCAAGATTAGACAGAATTTTACGATACTATACGCCATGTGTGCGCTGATGTCGAGAAAGCGGATGGACGATTCATTGTGTTGCTTGATTTGGTCCGAGACAAAATCGTGGCACGAATTGTCCAGTACCGGGGCGCCTAGGAGGCGAAGAGACTTATCATCTATTAATTTAATGTTAGGACCCAAAGTATTAAATTTTGAAACCAAAGAGTCTTTCGTCTGTAAGCTTCGGGTTTAGGTATGTTTCACATTTGTTATAGTTTAGTTTCAGGCCAATGGTGTTAAATTTGGAAATTAAAACCTGCAATTCGTTGTAGATAGTGTCTCCTTTATCATGGTCAAGCTACCACACATTACATTTAGAATTTAGACAGCTAATGTTGGGATGGATGGCCAGGCCGAATATGGCCGGTCCGAGCGCGTCGCCCTGCTGGCCGGCGACGCGCTCGGCCGACGGCGGAGTTGATGAGATGGCCTCTGTAAACCAAGTTTGAAGGTTCGTTGTGGCACTGGAATAGGTAGGGGAAAGTGGCTGGGTTAAGTTCTTCGGCTTCGTAACACCTCGCCCCCGCCATGGATGAGTAAGGCGCACGCCGCGTGCACTGCGGCCAGTCAGTGCGAATCAGTTTGGCAGCTCCCTTGATGTAATTATTTGATAAAGTAATTAAAGTAATTAAAAGTAATTACCGCATTAAGTCACCGCATTAATTTTGTTTTCTATTGAAATGCGTCTATTGGTTGTAGCTAGGTGCGGCTTTTGATGAGCTATGGACGTGGAAGGATTAAGTAGTATTTTTTTGTCAGAGAGCCGCCGTCCTTTCCCTTCGTTACGTGCAATATCCAGTATGCAAAGCTGAACCATTGTGCCCAGCTTTCCTCGTCGTTCTTCTCGAACACCTCTCTAATGCAAGAGGATAGGCAGTGGGTCCATACTGTGTCTTGCTCCCCTGGAGATTCTCTTCACTATTGGTAATGTGGATTTGAAATTACCCTTCGTCCCCCGTGGTAATACCAGTGTTACTATCAGTAGTACCACGGGTATTTTTTTTGTCCGTGGTTCTACCAACAGCTCTGCTAGTACCACCATAGAATTTTTATTTTCCATGGTACTACTGGCCAATGTCATGGTTGATTTCTATGTGCCATTATTTTTGCAGGTGTTAAGATTGACATCAGTTTTCACTATTTCTGACAGGTTTCACCATTTTAAAGATGTATCATGATTTTAACAGGCGTCACTATTTTTGACAGGCGTCACCATTTTTACAGGTGTCACTATTTTTGACAGTAGTCACTATTTTTGATAGGTGTCACTATTTTTGACAGAAGTCACTATTTTTGTTAGGTGTCATGATGTTGACAGGCATGACTATTTTTGCGGTACGTATCATTACACCTAAAGTTGCTTCAACTATTTTCGATATAACTACGGTCAAAAGACCTACCGTTCAGAATAACTAAAGATCGTTTCACATATTTTTGTTATAACTACTGATTGAATTGCCTAATGGACGACTCACCTACGGTCAACTCACCTACGGTCGACTCACCTACGGTCAATTCAACTACGGTCAACTAACCTACACAGGTGACAAATAGACCTCCCTACAAGTCAGAATAGGATACTATTAGGTCAGTGGCGGTACCAAAATTTATATATGGGCAGTAGGTAAGTTAGGTTAGGTTAGGTTAGAACATGTGAAAACAACAAAAAACACTGTTTAGGAAAAAAATTGTTTATTACAAAATGTTTACCTCACAACTAGATATTTTTGAAGGATATACTGATAACAACTACAAGTAAAAACAACAAAAAACAAAACAAACACCTCTGTTTAGGAAATTAAAAATTGTTCAATCATATTTTATGTAGGAAAAATTATAGTTTAAGTCATATAATTAGATACTGTAGGATATACTGATTAAAGGTTAGAAGCAATAGCTTTCAATAACTCTACATGCGTGTACTCAGTGATTTCTTTTAGAATATTGTCTATTCTTCGTAATTTATACTCATTCTTGGCCTTCCTTTTCTTAGGTAGTGGTTCTCCGTTTCTAATTCTTTCAATGGCTGCAATATTTGCTGAAGTCTCAGATTGTAACTCGCCCACGAGACGATAAAACCCAACGTGTCGCTTTGCACATATCTGGTTGATGTGATGGTGAAAGGACTCTGCACTATTCTGAGTGCGCGGTATTGTTTTGTCGTTGCACTGAGTCCAAAAGTTTGGACTGTACACGGGTGGCTGCTTATTTGTCCCATTTATGTATTTAATACCAAACCAATCGGCTATTTTGCGGGCATCATTGGACATTGTATTTATTAAATCATTAAAATACATAGCTATGTTAGCAGGTTGTATGTAATACAATGCCAATATACATTTGACTTCGGTATTAAATGTATGATCCGAGTTGTATTTTGTGGTTAAACCTTCGCGCTGGACTTTCCTATAGATTATTTGTCGAAAATGGAAAAAGCAACCTTTAGCATTAACTAACTCAAAATTTTGACGGAGACTTACATTTGCCGCTTTCTCGAAATCCATGAGTACAATATTTGGGTTCAATGATATGTTATTGTCATTGCAATATTCGATCATCAGTTCAAACATTACATCGTAAGAAGCTTTGTCCTTGTTAGTGAATAGAACAAACAACAACGGAAACGTTTTATCACAATTATTATGAACCGGTCCGTGAATAGTGTATAACTGTAGAAATAATTTGGGGACGATTTTGAACGTCCCGTCCATTATCCAATATTCGCTTTTTCCTAAATAGGTCATTAAGGATTTAGTGCTAAACAGCATCACTCTTTTATTTCCGAAAATTCTACTTTTAATCAAAAAAAGTTCGCCATCACTTGTTGTAACTGCTTCTTCGTTAACGTCAAAATCAAATTTTTCGGGTTCTTTAATAGATAACAAAGCCTTCCTTTTTTCACGACCAACTACTTGTCTAAGGGCGTCTTTGGATGGCAAATTGGTTGAAATATCTGCACTAGTGGATGCCAAATGATGTTGTACTATTTGACAAGTCTTAGTCATCGGAGAAGCACTGGTTTTGTGTTTCAGAACATGGATGCTATTAGCAACATCAGCACGCTCTGGAACACCTGAAACAAAAAAGAAAAAATTTTAGCAGTAACTATCGCACGGTAACTATAACACTTAGTACCTACACAATCATCACTTATACATACATACATACCTTCGTGATTATGTTCGCCGCTGCATGATAGAACTGCCAATGTCTCAATATCTGTAAATACATTAGTAATGATATTTGCACTGCATTTGCGTGATTCACATTTCCAGTATATTTTCTCACTTCCTGGTCTATTTTTAACATATGTATACCCGTTTCGATAAATTTTCACTGCCCCCCTTTGCGTTTTCACTAATTTCACAATGTTTTCAGCCATAATTACAATATTAAACACAATTTGTACTCAAAACATCGTAACTAGCCACCACGACGTCATAAAATGTAGGTACTACTACCACACCAGCTCGCTTAGACTACCCTCGTTTTAAACATCAATTCAGAGCGGCGCGGCGCGCAAAATTGATAAACCGTAGGCCAATAAACCAATAGATGAATCGTCCGTTAGTGCTATTGAACTTAGTTGAAACAAACTTAGGTAAGTTAAACAATAGTTGAGTCGTCCAGTAGGCGAGATGAACATAGGTGAATCGACCGTAGTTATATCGAAAATAGTTGAAGCAACTTTAGGTGTAATGATACGTACCCCTATTTTTGACAGGTGTGACCTTTTGTGACAAGCGTGACTTTTGTGACAGGTGTGACTATTGTGACAGGTGTAAAAGTGGGCGTAAGTGTATGAGTCCACACTCACACTTTACCTATATATAAGTAGGACTATTCCGATATATGATACATTATTATACTCAGGCACTAAACATTCAACAACTCTTTTACCCCAACAACCCCTCTATCAAGGCCCATCCTCACACCCATGCAATTATGTTACTCATAAAGTGAAGACTTTAAACCCTACATACTTAGCTTTAGCAAAGGTGACAGCTCGCCGTGGCCTGCTCGATTTTGAATAAATTCGGCGCCGCGCTCCGCCTCCGCCCTGGGGAGCTGGGCGGTAAGCGCTGTGCGTATTTCACGAAATTATATTGTAAGGCCATAGCAATAAGAACTATGAGAAGTAAAAATCACTTTAAACCCTGGAGAAATCTAGGTTGTGATATAATGAAATTCAGTAAATTTTATGTGACTGCTAAACTCTTAGAGCTATAATGTCTTGCTTTAGGTAAGGTTTGCACGACATTTGAATTGTCATTTTCGAGCAGGTGGTGCGAGAAAAAAATATCCCACCAAAAACATTCTGTAAAAAACTAGCCAAGTCTCGATGGAGCTGCATGTTTATCTCTAAAAAGTAATGAAATCTGGACAAAGTCTGCGATTTCTTTATTATTATAGAAAATGTTGTGTGACTTGGCCGTTGAACATTCTTTATACGTTAGTGGGTACGAGTCAATTTTGTTTACACGTAATGTTATATATGTCGTAGTGTACGAATTGAGCTATAGCTATAGCGTAAGGTAGTAGAGATAAGTACGGTGACACAAGCGATAGATGCATTCGCTTAGGTTGGGCCAATAATTGGGAGGTTAGCTGTGCATGCTATAAAAAGGGCGTGCGCGCCAGTCAGCGGGTCAGTCTGTATCGAGCAGTCGTACGGAGCGTACTTCCTCCCATATTATTGGATTAGCCAGTCCCCGTGTCTAGTGTGGTTATTATGTATCTAGTACTCCCCGTGTTTAGTGTGACTGTAACAAGTGCTCCCAGTGTCAAGTGTTATTATTCTGTGTCTAGTAGATGAGTCGTGCCCTAAAGTTAATAAACGTGTTATAACTAAACTGTTGCCTCCAATGCTCGAGTACCCATCACACCCACCACAGACCAGATATCGAGATAGACAGCGAAAGTCTACCTACTTCGCGTGTTTTTAATAGGTGGACTCCACTCATCCCGGCTCAGTCGCTCTCTGGCTGTTAGAGATGCGCAAGATGCTACACCAAAATGAAATGCAACATATCTCATCACCGTCGAACGAGTATCATATCTTCTAGTCATCACCTTATCACCCATCACTCTAGTCATTACACTAAACCGCCGCGCTCTGTCCGACACCGAGGAGATGAGTGAGATAATTGTAGTCGCTACGCATCTGCAACGCGCGTAATGAAGTCTGACTGAAATAGGTAAAGAAATGTTCTTGAACGTTATTCGTGCGCTGCACTGTTAGGACCACCGATTACGACGTTAAAACATTTGACTGACAATACACGATAAGATAACGATACACACTCAGGAAATTGAGACTTACGACCTTTTAAAATAGATAACTAAGTTGCATAATGCATTCGCTTTTTGCATGGAAATTAACGAAATCCAAAAAAATAAAATTGAATCGTATTTACTGCGCCATAAGTCACATAATGTTTGATAGTCTTTCTCGCTTCGTTGAGACGGCCAGCGTACCTATCCGAAAATACGACGCCGACAGAGTGTTGCCGAATGCCGAACCGAATGAATACGAAGCGAAGGTGATGTGTAATATACGAGCAAAAAGCGACAGCGCGGGGCGGCGCGCCGACCAGCGCCCGAGCGCCGACCGAACGATGCCAAACCAAAGTGATGGGTGATATGTAATGCCTAAAGCTCTCGCGTGACGAGATATGTTGCATTACCTCTCCGAGTGTCATGACAGTTGTGATATCATACGCATCACCTACCCATGTCCACTGGCTGTTCGAATGTAAGCCGTGTACTAATAAACATAAAAATGCCTTATTGTGCGTTGTGAATTGCAAAAACTCAAGCTATGTGGTTTCCAAAGAAAACGACGGCGTTACCTTTCATACGTAAGTAATTTTATTTCTGGAATTCGCCTAATTTATTTAATAATCAATTATTTTTAATTTCGAGTAGCGTTTTCCGTTTTTACTGAGATAGGTTGAACCATAGCGTATATTTCCCATGGACTTCATCCATTGCTGCTTCCACTTTACACAATTCATGGATATCTCTTTCGTAGCCCTCAATGAACAGTGAAGCAAACTATACTTTCGTTAACCTTACAGTTGCATGGTACAGTCGATTTGCTCATTTTTCTGTCGATTTAACCAGATAGTGTTGTACAATGCGACGATTCTTGCAAAATCGCTGGACGATTCGATTTTGTTGACGGAAGAATGATAATTCTGAGTTGCATTTTCATTACAATCTATATTTTAGTAGTAGAATAACGTTATAAATTAGTTTAATCATGACTTAATTAAGCTTTTTTCGTGTAATTCAGCATTACATAGAAAATCGATTAGTAATTAATTCCTCTATCGATACAACATCGATTCACTTCGAGAGAGGAATGATCTCTAATACTTCACGAAGTAGTGGGCCTAAGAGTTATTTCTATTTACCCTTGGTTATCAATACACCCCGTTTTACGTTACCTACATTATTCTAGTCAGCCCCCTTAATTAGTAACTTTAATTCAGGTCAAATGCAACGCAGTGTCAATTGATTGTACATAACTATGGGAAATCTGACACTATTCCACAGTTTAAGATCGATTTGAGTTACTGAATAAGGGGGCTGGACGGATTTACACATGATTAATAAAAGGTAAATAGGTACTACAGACAAATACATACTTTAACACTCTATGATGTGATATCCGGGTGCGATGCTACGATACGATCTCCCGCTCGAAACACTGCCGGCTTACTGACAAAAAGGCAACGCGGTAGGTATGTGGTCGTGGTAGGTAGGGGATTCCCACAGCAGCGCTCATTTTGAATCGATTTGGCGGCGCGCCTTTGACTCTGTTTCACGATTAACATGTCAACCCATCACTAAAAGGCGCTCGTGTCGTCACAGTAGGTAGTGAAAAAGTTACACGGTTGGTTCTCATACATTCTACCGTGTTTGCTGAGTCTATCTCGATACCTGGTCTGTGACACCCACCCTCGGGACGCCCTCAGCCATCGGTCCTGACCCTTCTGCGATATCGGAAGCGGGATCACCTCGAGCACAGGAGAAATATGCCACAGAAAAACTTCAAACACCAGATGATGATGCACCTTATCAATGCTGTCAAGAAATCATCAGCTGATTAGAAACAATTGCTGCCACTATCACGGAATTGAGAGTGCAGTGACAACTAGCTCCTGGACTCGAATATGGAGGAAGAAGCAGCCGGCCATTAGCCGATCAATCTTCTGTCTCGGTTGTGGTGAACCTGTCGACGACGTGACGTTGCTGTTCAGCATCTGCCCCAGATCCCAGCATCGTGTCGATCCATAGTCGAGACCCCATTCGAGAAACTGAATTATTCGGTGAGCCATTTTGTTTTTTTTTATTGTGACTCAAGTACCGCGTGTTTGCTGATGAAATGAAAGATTACGAATAAATTAGTGGAAAGCTCACAAAAAAAGATACTCATAGGCTTTGATAATTACAATGTTGTCGATACTTTCCAAACTGAGATTGATTGATTAATTGGAAAGCTTATTGCGTTCGAAATCCGTGATTCCGGCGTTTCAGTACGGAACGACGACGGAACGTATGTGTGTGGCGCGCCTTAGCAGGTAGAAAAGTACTCTGTGGTGATGGTGGATGGATTGAGGTCGAAGTGTGTTTTTGTGTGCTCTCTATTATTTTCTACTGGCCCGGCTTTTCCCATTAGACAATGATAATACCTGGCTATAATTTGGACCCCGATTGCTTGACGATTTGTTTATCATGTCTAAACGAGGAAAAACGGGTAAGTACTTGTATAAGACACATTGAATTTGGAGGAGGGGTTGAGGGGGAGGGGGAGGGGAGTTCCCCCCACCTACTCCCCTTTTTAGGAAACCATTAGTTTTTATGTTATGGAGGTCCAAAGATTGAAGAAAATGCGTACATTTTTTGGATTTCGGGGGAGTTGGAGGAGGAGAGAGGTTAGAGGGGGTTTGCCAAGAGTAGGGGGTCGCCTCGCTCCGCTCCGCTTCGCTCCGGCTCCCAGGTCTGCTGTAACGTGTGAACCTAACAAAACAGACGAAAGCGCTACAGAACATTCACGAAACACGGAAGGAAACGGATTGAAATGAGCAAGTCATTATGTCATAAAATACAAAATGGCCGACGCAAATTTCTACCATTACAACAAAATCTTGTAATTTGTACTAAAATCATGTACCAATATCCAACGTTGGAGCTTTTGTGTTGACATTTGTCGTTCCGAGATTGGCCAAGTTGTAAAAATCGCGAAAACATATTTTATAATTAAAGTGCTAATAAAATGATGTTTCCTAAATCAGAAAATGGTATCAGAGGATAGCTAAGGACCCCCCTAACCACCTAAGTACTCCAATCTTCAAATTTCAATGTGTCTTATATAAGACCCAACCCGGAAAAACGCTAAATAGTCAAGCTCGTGAATAAGTGGTGAAATTGTACGACTATTTCGCACGTCAGTCTGATAGCGGTGGGCCACTTTTACAGACAATAATACCGAGCCACCCTTCAGCACCGGTAAAATGATGGCTCTGCTGAAAATGTGGAAAAGTTGTACGGAAAGCAAAGAGATTTTTTTACAATGAACTAATTATATCCCTAAGTGCGGATAGCAGTGATGACGATGAAAACTCTTCTGTTAGTTCAACTGAATAAACAATTTCGATTCTTTCCGATTGTTTTGGTAATATCCCTGGGTTTTAAAAAGTGGATTTTATGAAGTTTTAGGTTAGCTGTCCAGTTGCTTCTGTTGAAAATGTCATTACCTATAGTCTATCCATGCTTGCGGTATGGATAGACTATAGGTAATGACATTTTCAATAAGTGTCATATCAATCAATAAATAACTAACGATTAATGATAAATGGTACACTTTGGCTGCATACTAACTGTAGCAGTGCCCTTTGTTACGCGACTGAGATGGTTATCTACTGCATACGGATAGGGCTGATATAACTGGCAATCGGAGCAGTCGTTAAGACTTTGTTAAATTTACAAGTTCATTGAATGTAGTTGGGCCTGTGGTTTGATTTTATCTTTTGGTGTAAAGCGGCTCTCTTGTTCTTGATCTGTGATATTCTTTGAGTTGTTATTATTCTATACAGTTTGTTTTGATTCTATGGCAGGTTGTCCGAGTTGATTTCTGACGAGAGATATGACGTCATTATTTTTTGTATGTTTTTTTTTTCTGAAGCCTATCGTGCGGGGTATCAAATTAAAGGGCTTCATGAGCCGGTTCTAAAAATATACTATACCATTTCATTTCAGCCGCCTATTTTCTAAAAATCCAAGTTATTGGTGCGGTTACTTTACTACTTGATTTTGATTGAATCTAAAATACTGTTACGAGCGTGGGGTTCGTATTTGATAGAAAAACACGAATTAATCCACTAATTAAAACACTCACTTTATTACCCAAATTAGGCACTTACAATTCACACGAACTGTACATAAAGTCCACTAAAACACACACACACTATTTCACTAATTATGCACTCACTATTCACACGAAGAGTCTTTCTTTCCGATTATCCTTGTACTAGCACTCGATCGCAGTTAAAATGTAACTAACTCGTGCCGGCCGTCGGCGCCTTTTATATCCCGCGGAGCCGCTCTGGACACATTGTCCACACATATCGCGAATATTCTAGTAAGGACCAGCGTGCGGGCCGAGAACATTCGAGACCATATATGTCTCTCTCTAATGGTGCACTCTCTCTGTCACTCCCTTCTCGAATGTTCCGAGTATAGCTATCTCTTTCTAGTAGTGCTATCTCTGTCACACACTTCTCGAATGTTCCGAGTATAGCTATCTCTTTCTAGTAGTGCTATCTCTGTCACTCCTACCGGATATTTCGCCATATAACGATTTGTGCTTCAGAGGCCCATAAGGGGTCCTGAAAACGCCTGAAAACGGGTTTTCAGGTTATGGCGTCATCTGATAGAGGGTGCCCTGAAACGGACTGAAAACATGTTTCAGGCGCCTGAAAACGACGGCAACTTGGGTGAAATTTCGATCTTTAGATATGTGATAGAGTAACTTCTGAAACGGCCTGAAATGACTTTTCAGCCTGCTGAAAACGCCTCTAAAGCACTGAAATTGACGTTCAAAGTTTTTGACCTAACCTACCGGCGTAACACTACCCCCTCCTAAGACATGCTCATTCCGAGCATCATTATTTCCGTGGTATCTGGCCAGCCGGTCAACATGAACAATCTTGCTCGGACTACGAGGATTCCGCTGGATTCGATACGTGACGTCGTTTATTTTGGTGACTACCTTGTAAGGCCCTTCCCAATTCGGAGATAGTTTCGGGGACTTTCCTACTCGTCGCATAGGGTTATGTAGCCACACCAACGAACCTTCCTCAAAACCCACTTGATAAGACTTCCGGTCATATCGGGTTTTCATCTTTATGCTAGCGTGGAGCCCTTCTTCACGTACCAGGCTGTGAACATCATCAATCCGATCCCGCAAATCACTTGCATATTCCGTGATGGTCCTTGGTGTATCAGGCGGACGTCCAGTCAGGAGATCTGCAGGCAGAAGGAGTTCTCTTCCAAAATTCGCATACGATGGAGTAACCGCCGTACTTTCGTGAGTTGCCGACCTATAAGACAACAGGAAGAGGGGGATATGCCGATCCCAATCTTTTTGATGGCTCTCAACGACCTTGGCTAGATGTCTCTCCAGTGTCTGGTTAAATCTCTCAACCATTCCATCTGACTGTGGATGATACGCCGTAGTCCTCGTTTTATGAATTCCCATTATGCGACAAGTCTCCTGAAAGACCGCAGACTCGAAATTTCTTCCTTGATCACTGTGGATTTCGAGTGGTACCCCAAACCGGCAGAATACTTCGTTCACTAACTTTTCAGCTATGGTTACTGCTTCTTGATTAGGAATGGCAAATACTTCAGGCCACTTCGTGAAGTAATCCATCACGACAAGAATGTACTTGTTTCCGGAGTCCGATGCTGGGAGTGGTCCTGCGACATCTAATGCAACCCTTTCCCAAGGGGCTCCCACGTTGTACAACTTGAGTGTTCCTCGGCTACGGGTATGCGGTCCCTTGACTGATACACAGTTAGTGCATCGTTTACACCAATTTTCAACATCTTCTCGGCAGTGAATCCAATAAAAGCGTTGCCGGATTTTCATTAGGGTCCTTTTTACTCCAAGGTGTCCACCGGATGTTCCATCGTGAAAGCTTCTCAAAACATCTTTCACTATTTTCGTTGGGACAACGACTTGCAGGTGAGCATCCTTCCCATTTGTTGATTCCCATTTTCTACATAGAACGCCATTATGCATAACCAAGCTATCCCATTGTGCCCAGTAGCTTTTTGTTACCGCACTCATAGGAGCTACATCACACCATCTTGGTTTAGGTGCGCCAGCATTAATCCAATCAAAAATGGGTCTCACGTCAGGGTCCTCTTGTTGCGCTTGCTGCATGATTTCATCACTCCACTCGTCGCTAACCGTATCAGTTCTTATCATTGTCCTTGTCGCCGCGGTCCCCCCTGTCCCCGCGGTCCCGCTTGCCGCGCTCCCGCTCGCGCCGGTCTGAGCCGAGCACCCCGCCGCCGCTGCTGCGGGAGCTCCTCTCGTGCCTTTACTTCTGCCAACGGCTGGAGGTGCTATGTGATACCTCAGTGAATCTCTAGTGGCGGTCGCGCGAGTGACGTCGCGAGCCACGCTCGTGCGGTGACCGGTCACGCCTGTCCTTGTGATGCTTGCGGTCACGGTCGCGGTCTCGGTCCCGCTCGCTTCGATCCCCTCTCTCGCTCCGCTCGCTGCGATCCTCGCGCGATGGCCTGGCCCGCTCCTTGTCCTTGTCCTTGGAGCGGGGTCTCTGTCCCTCCTAGTCCTTTTCGGACAGCCTGACTGCAGGTGACCACGTTCTCCACAATGGTAGCAACGTGGCCCAAATTCGCGGCGGGAATCTACTGGCTTCGTAGTCGACACTACTCGCACCCTGAAAGGCCTGAATGAATCCTGTCGTACAGCTTCTACCTCGAGAGCGTGGGCTACTGCAACCTTTAGGCTGCCATGATGTCCCAATCGCAGGGCTGCCCTCACTTCCAGATCCCGGATCCCATCGATGAAGGCCTGCACCAGCATAATGTCCACAAAGGATGCTGACGTACGTTGATAGGCCTTCCTAACCAACTTCTCGATTTCCAGGGCCCACCGTTGTAAGGACTCGTTACGTCCCTGTGTCCTGTCCTTTAACTGAGCCCGGTACACGCGCTCCAGGTGACTGTCACCGTATCGTGCCTCCAAGGCTTCTAGAAGGCGGTCGTACGTCCGGTCGTTTCCCAGAGCCTCTAGTATGGTAAGAGCCTCGTCGCGCAGCGCCAACGTCAGTGCTGTCCTGGCTTGCTCCTTACTCCAACCATTAGCCTGGGAAACAGACTCGAACTGCAGCTTATAGGCAGTCCACGATGAGCTACCGTCAAAGGGGGGCACTTTGAACCTGCCGCCTCCGGACACCGATGCGTCGGGTACATAGGTACTTGGACCATTAGCCACTTTGATCTCAAGTTTTTGGAGACGGCTCTCACAGGTCTCAATTTTTTTATCGACATCATGGACTCGACTCTCCAGTTTTTCATCCATATCGGCCAGTTTTTCCTGGACCTCGAACAACTCTCTCTTCCATTCGGTCGTGGACTCATGTACCTCACGAAGCATTCTTGCCTGTACCTCCTGGTGATCCTTTTGTTCCCTAAGCTCATTCTGGAGGATTAGAGTCTGTTCTTCCTGTTTCCTGGCCTGTTCCTCCTGTTTCCTGGCCCGTTCCTCCTGTTTTCGCGACTGTTCCTTTAGCTCTCTCGCTTGTTCCTTTAGGAGGACGAAGATAACGTTGAGGTCTACTCCTTGTGCAGCTGGAGCAGGTAATTCCGACGTACCAGGCGTCGAGTCTCCAGACCCAGACGTTTGGCTTCGCGTCGTCACTCCTTTTGGCTCGGTTTCTCGTGGCATTAAAGGCATTTTCTATCCCACTTCTGACACCAAATGTTACGAGCGTGGGGTTCGTATTTGATAGAAAAACACGAATTAATCCACTAATTAAAACACTCACTTTATTACCCAAATTAGGCACTTACAATTCACACGAACTGTACATAAAATCCACTAAAACACACACACACTATTTCACTAATTATGCACTCACTATTCACACGAAGAGTCTTTCTTTCCGATTATCCTTGTACTAGCACTCGATCGCAGTTAAAATGTAACTAACTCGTGCCGGCCGTCGGCGCCTTTTATATCCCGCGGAGCCGCTCTGGACACATTGTCCACACATATCGCGAATATTCTAGTAAGGACCAGCGTGCGGGCCGAGAACATTCGAGACCATATATGTCTCTCTCTAATGGTGCACTCTCTCTGTCACTCCCTTCTCGAATGTTCCGAGTATAGCTATCTCTTTCTAGTAGTGCTATCTCTGTCACACACTTCTCGAATGTTCCGAGTATAGCTATCTCTTTCTAGTAGTGCTATCTCTGTCACTCCTACCGGATATTTCGCCATACAACGATTTGTGCTTCAGAGGCCCATAAGGGGTCCTGAAAACGCCTGAAAACGGGTTTTCAGGTTATGGCGTCATCTGATAGAGGGTGCCCTGAAACGGACTGAAAACATGTTTCAGGCGCCTGAAAACGACGGCAACTTGGGTGAAATTTCGATCTTTAGATATGTGATAGAGTAACTTCTGAAACGGCCTGAAATGACTTTTCAGCCTGCTGAAAACGCCTCTAAAGCACTGAAATTGACGTTCAAAGTTTTTGACCTAACCTACCGGCGTAACAATACTTACCTAAAAAAGCCCCTGTTAGTGAGGTCTACTGCCCACAGGGCTACTAGTATTTTTATTTAGAATAGGATTTTGTTTGTTGTCATTGAGATATTGGGTTAAAAAGAGGTAAATTCAGATACTCTTACCGCCTCGTGCCCTTCAGACACGGATTTAGGCCGATGCAAGAATGGAAGGAGAGTGTTGAGCTTTGTTGGGCAAAGCTGCAAGATAGTTTGCGGAAAATGTAAGAGTTTTGGATATTAAGTCAATGTTTCTATGATGCTGAGATGATTGAGTGAGGTGTGCACGGTTTAGTTGGTTGGGTCTTGACAAAGGCCAAAGAGGGTTATGGTTTGACTCTGTAAAGTGATTCTTGAAGAGCACTGTTTGTTGTGATTGTGATCTTTGGAGAGGATGAACATGTTGGTGAGCTTAGAGCACGAATTTGACACTTACTATCGT
Source organism: Argyresthia goedartella (assembly GCA_949825045.1). NCBI lineage: Eukaryota > Metazoa > Arthropoda > Insecta > Lepidoptera > Argyresthiidae > Argyresthia > Argyresthia goedartella. Next base: position 21,864,584 of record OX463831.1, read on the forward strand.
CTGAATTTCTATTCTTGTGGTTATCTTGGTTGACCGGGCATGCGAGACGTCCAGTTCAAGATTGGTAAAAGTGTCTTTGTCTTGTCTTGTCAATTTTGTAAGGCACACAAGTTTCTTGTTTTCTTTTTTTAATGATCGCGATTTTTTTATGGTGGTAAATAGGGGGATGTTTGCTGTGGCATCGTTTGTCGACAGATTTCAATCGGACCTGAGAGGCGCACTAGAGACTTCATTCTGCACAGGATATTGCAAGGAAAATGCAAAAGGGGAGAGGAATGGAAGTTGCTTCGGGGTATTTTCGACCCCCCTGTAGATAAAGCTAGATGCCTGAATTATGTGTGATCGGTAGGCTACAATTTGAATAGGAAAATTGACAAAATTCAGTCAATTTGAACCAATAAATAGAATAAACCGTCATTTTGTCAATGGCTGACTCATCAACAATCAACAAAATTCTAATGTAAATCTAGGAGAGCCACAATCTTGATTTTCTAAACAAGTGAGGTCTATGATTCTCGCGGAGCCACTGGTTGATGTTGTTGGAGATGACAAACAGGCCTTGTTTGTTGGGTGGTATTGGATTTTGGTTAATTTGGCTATTAGAATATCAGTTTTATACGGTGAATAAATGATGGTTTGACTTTGAAACTGAAATTAACTTGGGTCTTAGAGACTGAATAGATCTTTATTAATGAGTGGTGATCAATTTACTGTAGTTTAGTGAGGCGTTGCCGAACGGATACTGTGCTGTTTTTTTATTGTTGCAAGATAATGACATGAACACGCGAACTCACACGAAAAGGACATGATGGCTGTGTTGCAGTTTCACCAGAAGCCTTTGCCGGACAAACCTAATCGTAACCTTATTTATTCATGGTTTGCTTAGTAATTTGTAGTTAACTCACAAAGTCAATCTTCAATGTGATTTAAGTCAAATAGCATATATCCTAGTCACAAAATAAGTAGGTACAGAAGTCAACCACATGTACTTATGTACTTCACTTTTCATAGCTACGCTCGGCGATCGCTCTAGGGTTGTCAACTACGGCTTATGCACGAAAAACTATCATGGTACTGGCGCTCCAAAAAGCAAAACAATAGACCTGCCTACTATTACAAAACAAAAGGTTTACAGAACAGAAAAATACCTACACAATTTTACGTTTGTCAATTATCACTATCGATAATCTCTGATAACTTCTAAACGGACTACCCGAGTTACAAAATTTATATTGCCCTGTCCGTTTCAGACCTATACCTGTCAAATGACACGAAAAACAACACAATATCTACACGCACAAAAAAACATGTTTTCAACTTACGTAACTAAGGTGGCGTGAATTTACCTAACAATATTTTTGTTAATACTTATTTTATTATAGTGATTGAAAAATAGGCAACTGTTATTTATTTAAATCGATCTTAGATATATTATTCGGGGACCTTACCTACCTACCTAACTGTTCTATACATATAACGTTAAAACTAATCATCGAAATACAAGCAGATAGCTACTTACCTTTCCGAAACCACTGGTAGCTTAAAAAACGCCAATTCACAGTTTAATGTTGAATTTAAACAACCGTCCACTAAACAGTTACAATAACTTTTTTTCCGTTGCTCCATTGTTGCATTATTTGCATTAACAGAGGGTCATTGTCAAAGCTTGATCCAAATTTAAGCAAAAATGAAAGTTTGACTTTTTATGAAATTCGACATTTATTTAGTACACATACATGCATTTAAAGATAAACAAGATACAACCAGAGATCAAACTTAAGATTTAAATAAGTTATATATTAAAAATCATTTTATGGTTCCACCGAAAAGACGAGGCTGTCCACCGAATAGACTAAAAATGCAATTACAACATGAAAAAGACAAAAATAATTAAATTCTTTTGCATTATAACATAGAACCTCTTCTTACGAACAAATCAACAGAACACAGTTATGGTTGGCAAGGAACATTTATAGAGAAAAAAAATATTTTGTCTTTGTCCACCGAAAGGACTATGTCTTTTTGTTGGAAAAAATTTCTTCATCGTCTGATGAGTCCCAAAAACTTTGTTTCCAGTTTTCTCGAGATTTCTTCGTGCGCACGGTATTCTTTGGAGTTTCAGCTCGTGTAAGAGGTGGCGATCTTGAGCTATCGGAATAAACATCGTTATAACGAATGCGCTTTCGACTTTGTATTCCACGAAGGGTCTTGGAACAAGTTGGTTCTTCAGAGTCATTGATTTGGGGCTCAAAAATCGATGGACTAGACATTGTTCTCGATGTCTGGTTATCTCTTGGATCTAGCAATTGGCTTACTATTGGGCTCCAGTTAGAACTAAGCAGCGGACTTGCTATGCTCAGCAAGGGACTGGGAAGAGAACTCGAAGTTGGTGAGGGAGCAGGTATCTCGTTACGTGGTTTTAGGTCAAGTGTTATATGGCCCAAATTGTAGTGCACGCACGTAGCTCCTGGGGCACAAGTAGTGCAGCTCAGTCTTCGGAATTGGAGGATTTTTGGTTCTCGCTTGTCCCATGTTACTTGATGCACTTGCATGGTACCGCGGAAAGGGCAGATTTTGCTGTTTTCAATCAGTCTTTCAATGTCTTTCGCTGCCGCATCGTCAATTTTTATAACATTGATGCCCTTACAGTCTTGATGTACACATTCAATGAAAGCGTCTATGTTATTGACGTCGTTTCCTTTGGCAACATGCTTATCAGCCGTTCGCTTGAGGCACCCTCCTACACCATCAGGGGCTCCCTTACCGTGTCCACTCGCACTATAGTGCCACAGTATACTACTCGCTTGCGTTTCTTCGCTTAAGTATGCAGCTATCAAGTGAAACATAGTCTTATTTTTGTACTGTGTCGATGGTCCGTCGCTTAAAATATGGAGACGTTTAAGAGTCGGGACCAATGTCTTTATCGTGGCAATAATGGGCTTCAAGTGTGCACAAATGTATATAGGTCCATGGTTCAAGATGTCACTGACCGTACAAAAAGACTTTGCGATGATACGCTTCTCCTCTGTGTTTTCATCAACATAGTAAAATACCACAGTATGAAGCGACAGCTGATCTTTTGACCCACCAAAGTGAGCAGACTGTATTTCTGAAGAGTACTTACAGTTGTAATTTTCGGAAAAGTCTATGTGCAGTAGACCTTCGCTCGGAGACATATTTGTTTTAATATCCTTGACGACATTAAACTGGTGAAACGTAATACAGACATGTTTCATGAATCGTCCGATGCTGTTCGTCAGGTGAATTGCCAGTTGTTGTTTAGATGTTACGACAACTTCTTTAATAGTCTTCTGACAGAGTTTCTCTTGGCCTTTGATCGTTTGCATAATCTTTTTGGTGACCCATCGCTCATACTTTACCGTATCATTTGGGGTGAATTGGTTGAATGCGATCTTCTTGAACCTACACGCCAAACATGTCCGTTCTAGACATTTTTCTGTCATCTCTTCACAGCAAATAGATTTGCTTACTGCCATGGGGGAGTTTTCATTTATCACGTGAGAATTTTTCAGTGATTTCACTAATAATTCCATGTTGGTATGTATTGCACACAAACAAGTCTCACGTGCTGCAACTTTAGGGTTCAACACCCAAAAAGGTCTATATCGACAAAAAGTTTTATACGATATTTTCAGGTTTGTTTGGGTCACAAATTTTTTGTGCAAATTGATGAGGGACTCATTGAGTAAGCGAATCTGTTTTTTCTGTTTAAATCTAGTGATAGTTTCTTTTTTTCCGGCTGTTGAACGACTAGAATCGTCACTGAGAAGAAATTCACGGACAGCACTGGACACGTCTTTACTTTCTTTTGTTCTTGTTGTTGTTTTTGTTTGTTTGTGTTTCTTCTCCTTCCGCAGTCTATTGCAACGCATCTTATACTTAGCAAGCTTGTTTGCTAGAACCTTAAGTTGAGATTTGAGCAGGAAATTTTCATTTTTAAGTCGTCGTTTGTTTTTCTCTGCAACAGCTCGGCCTGATTCAGACCTCGATCTGAGTGACGACACCGACGAAGGCGCTGGACTGGATGGAGGAGTTTCCTGATCAATTGATAGCAAAGCTTGTTTTTGTGCTTTCAATCTGTCTCTACGTAATTTTGCGTCTTTTGCCCATTTATTTCGTAGATATCTTTGCTCTCTTTCTGCTAAATCCTGAATTTTCTTAATTTTTCCTTGCGACTTCTGTCTATAGTAGTATTCTCTATCTTTTCTTCTTTTTTCTTCTAAGGCTATTGGATTTTTCTTAAGTTTTTCCCTTGCTTTCCTCATGCTTAACTTCTTTTGCTCACGTCGCTTTTTATTTTTTTCTTCTTCGGTAGGTTTTTTCCTGGTTTTTGCCATATTCTGCGGACAAATGGAACGTGCACCTGAACCAAAGTAAAAAGCAAAGAAATAAATGGAAAAGGAAGGTGAAGGAACATTTTTTTATTATAATCCAAACATACATAAGTAGCACTGCTAGCACGTCCAACCCATAGATATTAGTGAAGAACTAATAACCCAGTAAATAGAGACTACCACTGAAGGGGTTTGCTTACAAAGACGTGTTGAAACATGAGAAATTATTCTGCTCGTCTTCTTTTGGTCGCAAACGGTCTGGTAGTTATACATTTTTGATATGGTGTCTAGGATGGTTATTAAGTATTTAAAAAGCAAAATGCACAATTCCTCTCCCTCCGCCCCCGCAGCCATATTGAAAATATCGGTAATTTAGAACTACCGGACCGTTTGTAAGCAGAATCTCTTCTATTCACTGGATTAGAAGTACAAAAGAGAAAAATGCATAATTCAATTTGTATAGCCAATTTGCAGCGTGTCTATAATTGCAGTTGAATATACTTACTTTGGATTAAGTCACACTCATTCATCCTTAAGTTGCCCAAAAACAAACACATTTCACTAAGCGATCCATTCGGTGGACATTAATCTTTTCGGTGTACTTAAATACCACCGAAAAGACGTCCACCGAATAGACTTTTCACAGGAAATATCATTTATCACGCAACATTTTGAGGTTATGTCAAAATTCAAAGACTATAATTATTATGGACCTATTTGTTTATAAAATAATTAATGGCAACCAATTTTCAAGGTTTTACTTACCAAAACACGAATGGAACCGAAAAGATGCACGGAACTTTGACACTGCCAATTGTTTTTTAAAGATTAGCTTTAATGTTTTGCGCGCTCGACTCACGGAAAGATGGCGCTGAGTGAGAGTAATGCAGTATTGGGTGCGTTCGTAAATTACACTACGGTCCGGAAATTTCATTGTTTACTAAATAATTGGTTCGATTAAAAAAAGTCCACCAAGTAGACGTTTGTTTCCGTAACAATGTTTGAATGTGCAAAAAGTGTATTTATATGAATCCTTCATTATTGTCCTTTATACATTAGAAGAAATCAAATGTCTACTTTAGGAAAATCATAATGTGAGGTAGCACAACCAATTACTTTTTTTTGTGCGTTTACTTTTATACAAAGAGAGTGATCGGTAACAGACCACCGAAGTGGACTTTTAGGTTGAAATTGTTCTGTAAATATCGTTTTATTATTATTATGGTTTTAATAACGAATACGTTATAGAGATTTGGAATACATTAACTTCAAGATTAACATAGTTTTTATTCTGTAATTTATGTTTTCACTTTTAAACAAGCTGTAACACTTTTTTTTAGGGTTATGACAATGACCCCGCGGCGGCGTGTCATGCGGATTTCACTCACGCTCGCACTGGTCCGAACTTGCCCGAGCTCGCTTTTATGTAGATTGATTTCTGTACCTATTTATTTTGTGTCCTAGTCGAGTGTCACTTTCGACTAGGCACACACAATATGGTACCAGGGCGGAGTGATAAGTATGGTAAAAATCAATTTTAGAATAAAATTATCGCGAATTGTATGAAACCTCCTTGTCCACAACTCATTTGGAGGACTAAATTTAGATTTTCAGCCAGTACTACCGGTTAGTTTTTTTTTTACAGACTAGAGAAAACCAACTGAACGCATTTTCGCAAAGATGGAGAAAAGTGAATTTCGTGTGTTGATTAAACATTATTTTTTGCGCAAAAAAAACGATTACGGAAACAAAACAAAGACTTGATAAATATTATGGGGACTCCGCTCCGTCGATTAAAATGATTCATAAGTGGTTTACTGATTTTCGCTGTGGCCGTACTAGTACAAGTGATGCTGAAAGTCCAGGACGCCGTGTTGAGGTCACTACTCCAGAGATGATCGCTAAAATACATGACATAGTGTTGAACGACCGAAGAATGAAAGTGAGCGAGATAGTTGTGACAGTAGGCATCTCAGACGAACGGGTGCGAAATATCTTACACCAATATTTGCATATGAAGAAGCTCTCCGCGCGATGGGTGCCGCGTTTACTGACTGTTGATCAAAAACGCATGCGTGTGACTACTTCGGAGGCAGGTTTAGCATTGTTTCAACAGGATAAAGCTGAATGTGCAGAAATTTGAATTATTTGCGTCGTTTCATAACAGTTGACGAAACATGGATCCACCACTATACACCAGAAACCAAGCAGCAATCAAAACAGTGGATTGCTACGGGCGAACCAGCTCCGAAGAAGGCCAAAGCAGTTTTATCGGCCAATAAAGTGATGGCTATAGTTTTATGGGATGCACGTGGGATAATCCATATTGACTACCTAGAGAAGGGTAAAACGATAAATGGCGAATATTATGCCAAATTATTGGATCAATTTGACAAAATTTTACCTGAGAAGCGACCGCACTTGGCTAAGAAGAAAATCCTCTTCCACCAAGACAACGCACGAGTGCACACCTGCGCTATTGCCATGGCCACATTCCATGAGTTGCGATACGAGTTGCTTTCTCACCCACCATATTCGCCACATTTAGCCCCTTGCGACTATTTTCTGTTTGCAAATTTAAAAAAATGGCTCGGTGGAAAAATATTTAGCTCCAACGAAGAGATCATACACGAAACCAATGCCTATTTTGAAGGGTTGCCTAAATCGTATTTTATGGAAGGAATCGAAAAGCTAGAGAAACGCTGGATGAAGTGTCTTGAGTTAGAAGGGAACTACATTGAAAAATAAATAATATATTTTAAATAAATGATATTCATTATTTAATTTTTACCAGACTTTTCACTCCGCCCTCGTATTTTGATAAAATCAAAAATCAAATCAAAATCAAAAATCATTTATTTCCATAGGATGTTGTTACATCACTTAGATCCGTCATTACATTTTTTTGGGTGAGTTCACTAACCCAATGGCGGAATCTGTGGAGAAGAGCTCACCGAAGAAACTCCACAGTCGTCGCATCTTTTGCGTTTCCTTTTTTAAATAAAATATTGTCAAATTACAAAATGAATGCTTATTATATATCGAAACAGCCTGTTACTCAAACAATCTATTCCCATGGACATCTGTCCTCTAAGTAATCAGATATCCTGTAGTAACCTTTTTTATACAATTTCTGTTTTATTATTATTTTAAACTTGTCTAAAGGTAAGTTTTTAATATCAGTAGGGACCTTATTGTAATAGCGTATACAATTGCCTTTAAAAGAATTACTAATTTTATGTAGTCGGCTTACATAAGCAACCAACTTGTCTTTATTTCTAGTATTAAAATTGTGTATATCACTGTACTTCTGAAAATTAGTTATATTTCTTTTTACATACACAAGATTGTCATAGATATATTGAGACACAAATGTCAGAATATTGATTTCTTTAAACTTTTCCCTCAGTGACACTCTAGGCCCTAATCTATAAATTGCACGAACAGCCCGTTTCTGCAGAATAAATATACTATTAGCATTCGCAGCGTGACCCCACAATAAAATACCATAGGTCATTAGACTATGAAAGTAACTAAAGTAGACTAGTCTAGCGGTGTCTACGTCGGTAAGAGCTCTAATTTTTTTAACTGCGAACGCTGCCGAACTCAGTCTGTTCGACAATTTATTTATATGAGGATCCCATTGTAGTTTGGCGTCTAAAGTAATGCCCAAAAAGACAGTCGACTGCACAAGGTCCAATCTCTGTCCTTTTATAAATATGTCTGTAGTTACCGGTTTCACATTGGGTAACACGAATTTAATACATTTAGTTTTCTTTTCATTAAGTAATAAATTGTTAACAGTAAACCAGTTCACTATACTAGAGATAGCATTGTTTACCTCGTCATAATTTTATTGCTGTCTTTTAACTTTAAATATCAAAGAAGTATCATCGGCGAACAATACTAACCCATGTTTTGCTTTAACAAGGTAAGGTAAATCATTAATATATACTAAAAACAAGAAAGGACCAAGAATTGAACCTTGCGGTACGCCCATACTTATTGAAGACCCAGGTGATCTTTTCCCATTAACATCGACCATCTGAACCCTATCTGTTAGATATGACTCCAGAAGGCCAAGTGCCTGATCTTTTACACCATAATGGCGTAACTTCCTGACAAGAGTGTCATGATGGACGCAATCAAAAGCCTTGGATAGATCGCAGAAGACACCTATTGCATCCATTGCGTCTTCCCAGGCATCAAAAATATTGTCGATTAGTTCAACACCAGCATCGGCTGTTGAACGACCCTTTGTGAAACCAAACTGAGCAATATGAATTAAATTATTGAGATAAAAATGACTTTGCAATTGATTAAGTATGAGCTTTCAAATATTTTGCTAAGCGTTGGTAGTATCGATGTTCGATTCAAAATCGATACTCGATCGATGGTTTCGGAACGGCCATTTTGAATTTTGACGTTGCTGCCAACCTAGCAGTTTTTGACAACGGACAGACGAAAGCCCTCGCGATGTAACGCGTATTGGATTAGGGTATTGAAATTATATCGCAAGCCATCTGGAATTGTATTCGGGGTTCCCTCAGGATTGTCTAGATAGCTGAGTGTGTTGTGATTCCCCGAACCAGATAAAGTTCGCATTTACGTGGCCGATTGGTTTTTCCCACGTAACATAACCTGTGTTGGAACACTGTGCTCGTCGAAGCTGGCCTGCCAGCCATACCTGGTTGGCTGAAGAACCTGTCTACCAAGAAGAGCCTAGGGTGCACCCGGGCCTTGCAGAGAGACAGGAGTTTGACGGGAACGAAGCACAGACCAGGTCAGATAGATTCATAATTAATAGCTCGGTGAATCGCCGACGTTCACACTTCTTGGCATCTGATCGCTACGCTACCTCGTAGCTGATGGGCCCCTGCGAGGTCATTGGGTGCCGAGAGGCCTGAACATTTTGGTAGCAAGAGCGTGGTTTCCTGAGATTTGCAGCCGTCAAGGGCTCCAGGAACCCACGATTTGGGACTATCAATCTGTAGGTATAGGCGGTTATTAGCTAACTTGGTGTTGTTCCTGTATCCACATAGATTGGTAGTATTGTAAGCTATAAGTCTATTGCTGGTAGTAGACAGACAGATATTACAGTTTTCCCTAAATGACCAGTTGTACTGAGATGTGACTCAGAAAGTAGGTACTCAACTTAGGTACATTGTAGGTGAATTGAAATTTGCATTGAAGTACCAGTTAGTCAATCTATTAGTGGTCTAGTAATGCTAATGAATGTTTGGTTAACATAGGTAGTTACATCTATTGATAGCAGGCTATTACATTGTTTTCAGTTTATAGCAATTTATAACTTGAACTAATATTGACTATCTGTGTGTGTTATAATGATAAAGGGAAACTAAATTGTATTTACAGAATTTATATAGATATAAAACTCGGTTCCTATTGTTTAAGGAAAACAGCATTGTTTAAGTTGTGGTTTAGGGTTCCCTCGTTTGGGTTATAGACTGGAGGGTCCAATAAAATTGAGTTACTGCAAATTGTGAGTAAGTATCGTTCCGATCATGTCGTTATCTGAAATCCAGAAGGGTGTTTCTAAGGAACTCAGATGGTTTTCCTCCGCACATGGTCTGATAGACCGTTTAGATAGGCATGATGTGGTATTGGAGCGGTCTATGGACGTTAAGGAACGTTACAACAGGGTGCTCGAATTGTCCGCGCAGGCGGAATCAGTTGATGGTTGCGCACCTGACAGGCTGTCACGGTTGCTAGGGGATGTCGACCAATGTATGGAGATGGCAGCTGCTATCACGCAGAAGGCTGCGGACATACGTAGACAGCGCGAGTCCAGCCATGGTGGTGACATTGAAGCACCTCTGCCGCTTCAGGGTTCGGGGTCCAGGTTACCTGCCATAACTATGCCTACCTTTGACGGAGTGTCCGGTGAATGGATGAGCTTCATCAATCTGTTCGACAGTTTGGTGCACATGCGATCGGACATTACCAAGTCTGTCAAGATGGCTCAGCTGGTGGCAGCATTGAGGGGTGAGCCTAGGGAGCTGGTCGCTCATTTGACAGTTACGGAGGGTAACTATGAAACGGCCAGGCAATTGTTGGTCAGACGTTACCATAACAAACGGAGGTTGGCCGATGCCCAACTGAACCGTTTGTTTAGTATCCCGGTTGTGAACAAGGTCGGGGCCATACAGACGGAGGTTTTGAACCCGTTGTTGTCCGTCACCAAGGCTCTAGAGAATCTTGGACTTCCGGTTGGTGAATGGTCGTACCTACTGCTGTACATTGTACTTTCCCGCCTACCCGCTGACGTGCAGACTCGTTTCGAACAGTCTCACGGGAGGTCGGCCGAGGACCTGCCCGCCTTCTCCGACTTGGTCGGATTTTTGGAAGAGGAGGCTCGACGGGCAGAGAATTTGGGGTTGACGGTCACCCATCCTTCGGAGCCACAGAGAGCTGCCGGGAGCGCTGTGAGTAGGGGCTCTCCGACGAGGAAGGACCGCACCAACCGGCAGTCATATGGGACTGTGAGTGCATTGACCCCACATAGTGAGACCTGCCCATGTTGTAGGCAGATTGGCCATGCTGTGGCCAATTGCAATAAGTTCGGGGAACTTAGGGTTCAGGGACGGCGCCGGATGGCCAAGCAGCGGAGCTGGTGTTTCCTGTGCCTCGGGCCACACATGGCTAGGTACTGCACGCGCACAAAAATGTGCGGATATTGTGGTGGGGCCCACAACAATCTGTTGTGCATGAACCGGTCCGGCCAACAGCCACCACAGGGCCGTACCCAGGGTGACACGGCATGGGGCCCTGAGAATTCGTTTGCGACTCGGAGCGCAACTCAGGGGCCAACGTCCCCACGTGCACAGGGCCGTACCCAGGGTGACACGGCATGGGGCCCTGAGAATTCGTTTGCGACTCGGAGCGCAACTCAGGGGCCAACGTCCCCACGTGCACAGGGCAGTACTAGGGTGCAGGGCCGCACTCAGGGTCATCACATGGGGGGCCCTGAGTTTTCGGTTGCGACTCAGCATCCGATTCAGCGGGCAATGGGGCCACAAGCACGCGGCCACCCAGGGGTGCAGGGCCGCACTCAGGGTCATCACATGGGGGGCCCTGAGTTTTCGGTTGCGACTCAGCATCCGACTCAGCGGGACATTGGGTGTGTTGAGCAGGCCGTAACGGGCGGGTGGCATGGGACACCTTCGAGCTATGCGGGTGCGGTTCGGACGCCGCCTCAGTTGTCGCCCCGCTCGTCGCCTCGTCCTCGTCGGTCACATGTGATGTCCCCCCCGCTCATGGAGCGGCCACGATTGAATTCACGCCCACCCCCCTTTAAGGGGAATCGTAGGTTGGGAATGGAACCGGCGCGTGGGCCATTTGTACAATGGGACCCGCTGGCGTATAGCTGCATACCTGATCGGTTACAGGCAGAGTGGGGCCCCGGGGGCCCTCGCTAGGAATTTGCGGCCCAACAATTTGTTGCCCCCCAACCGGAGACGGTGGTGTTACCGATCGCCTCTGTGCTTGTTTGGGATTTGGCGGGCAACCCAACATACGTTCGCGCCCTATTAGATTCTGGAGCTCAGGGCTGCATTGTATCGAATGATTTAGCAAAATGGTTGGGCCTCAATATAAATAATGTATCGCTGCCGAGGAAATTGGTCCCTGCTGGGGATTACAGGGCAACCCTTCACGGGTTTTGTGATGCCTCTGAACGAGGGTTTGCGGCAGCGGTTTATTTGCGAACCGTCACCTCCACCGGGGAGGTCGACGTGCGTTTGGTTTTGGCAAAAAGCAAGGTAGCGCCTATTCGGACAAGGATGACGATTCCAAAACTGGAACTGTCCGGGGCTGCTCTTTTGACCAAACTTTTGAATCACACTCTAACAGTGTTGCTTGGGTCAGTGGTTTTGGAGGATACGGTGTACGCGTGGACGGACAGCCAGATTGTTTTGTGCTGGCTGAAGGCTTCGGTCCATAACTTAGAGGTTTTTGTTGCGAACCGTGTCTCCCAGATTGTGTCGTCTGAGGTCCCACTGACCTGGAGACATGTACCAGGAGAATTGAACCCGTCTGATTGTGCATCCAGGGGATGTCGGGCTCCTGAACTCGTTAGACACCATTTGTGGTGGGGACCACCCTGGCTTGCCAGGAGAGAATCGGACTGGCCCCACAGCCATGTAGTAGTATCTTCGGATCATGGCCCCAGAGCGGCCGTGCATGTTACCCAGAAGGCTGAGGACCCTGACGCCGGGTTTCTGCTGGACCGGTATAGCTCATGTGTGTTTGTTTGTTTATCCACCAAGGCGGTACATCTCGAGCTCGTTGCTGATCTCTCGACAGAGGCTTTCATTGCTTGTTTGGATAGGTTTGTTTCTCGAAGGGGACTTCCAACTTTGATCCGCTCTGATAACGGCACTAACTACGTCGGTGCGGAACGATACTTACGAGAGATAGTCAACTTTTTGAATGTAAATAAAGTGGATATTGGAACGGCCCTCTCCCGTCGGGGTATACAGTGGACCTTCAGCCCACCGAGTTGCCCCCACTGGGGTGGGATTTTTGAGGCCGTAGTTAAGTCAGCTAAGACGCACTTGGGGCGTGTAGTAGGTCAGACCGCGCTGACTTTTGAGGAGCTCGCGACATTGTTTTGTAAGATCGAGGCCGTTCTCAATTCGCGACCGTTGTGTCCGCTCAGCTCGGATCCAAATGACCTGGAGGCTCTGACCCCAGGCCATTTCTTGATAGGACAGCCACTTAACGCGTTGCCCGAGCACCCCTTCGAGGGAGTGAAATTGTATCGGTTGTCAAGGTATCAGATGTTGCAGCAGTTTACTCAGAATTTCTGGAAGCGTTGTTCGCTCGAGTATCTGCATATCTTACAACAGCGCCTTAAGTGGACTGACAAAACCAGCCCCCCTAGTGTTGGTGACCTCGTTCTGGTTAAGGATGCTAACCTACCGCCACTACGTTGGCGCAGGGGGCGCATTGTTAACTTGTTCCCTGGCAAGGACGGGACCCCCCCGTCCTCGGAGGTTCTAGTAGGAGGCTCGGTTCTAAAACGAGCGGTAGCAACGTTGTCTCGGCTGCCCGTAGATTAGGGGACAGTTGGGTGCCTGTCCGGGCGGGTGATTGTTCGATTCAAAATCGATACTCGATCGATGGTTTCGGAACGGCCATTTTGAATTTTGACGTTGCTGCCAACCTAGCAGTTTTTGACAACGGACAGACGAAAGCCCTCTCGATGTAACGCGTATTGGATTAGGGTATTGAAGTTATATCGCAAGCCATCTGGAATTGTATTCGGGGTTCCCTCAGGATTGTCTAGATAGCTGAGTGTGTTGTGATTCCCCGAACCAGATAAAGTTCGCATTTACGTGGCCGATTGGTTTTTCCCACGTAACATAACCTGTGTTGGAACACTGTGCTCGTCGAAGCTGGCCTGCCAGCCATACCTGGTTGGCTGAAGAACCTGTCTACCAAGAAGAGCCTAGGGTGCACCCGGGCCTTGCAGAGAGACAGGAGTTTGACGGGAACGAAGCACAGACCAGGTCAGATAGATTCATAATTAATAGCTCGGTGAATCGCCGACGTTCACACTTCTTGGCATCTGATCGCTACGCTACCTCGTAGCTGATGGGCCCCTGCGAGGTCATTGGGTGCCGAGAGGCCTGAACAATCGATATGGGTCTAAAATTGGTGGGGTCTGATGTACTACCAGCTTTGAATAAAGGTATAACTTTACTTAGTTTCAGAAATGTTTGAATACCTTAGGTCTTGTGGTACAGAGATGAGATTGGTATCCGTTGGTACGGACATGTTGAGATTGGAATCCGCTGGTACGGATATGTTGGGGTTGGATTCCGTTGGTACGGAGATGTTGGGGTTGGATTCCGTTGGTACGGAGATGTTAGGGTTGGATTCCGTTGGTACGGACATTTTGGGGTTGGCCACGGGTTGGCACCGTTGCGACGAAGGCGTTGCATCTGTGGGCACAGATGGCGCAAAAGATTCCGTAGGTATGGACACGGTAGGGTTGAGCTTCACTTGTAAAAGATTCCGTGGGCACAGACACCTTAGGCTGGGCTTCGGGGATGAAAAGAATCCGTGGGCACTGACAAGACTAAAAGATTCCGTAGGTACGGACACGGTAGGGTGGGGCTACACTAGTAAAACATTCCGTGGGCACGGACACCTTAGGCTGGGCTTCGGGGAAAATAATCCGTGAGAATATTTTAGTGAGAGAAATTGATTATTTGAATACTTTCTAAATTGTGTGTGCTTGTCCTAAAACTATTGTGAAAAACGAGATACTACTGAGTCAGGATGATCGAGCGAAATGTAGTTGTTGTTTCACAGATGATACAGTCGTGGATGACTGTAGTGTCAGGTTGGCCGTGTCGTAGTATACGAATTGAGCTATAGCTATAGCGTAAGGTAGTAGAGATAATTACGGTGACCCAAGCGATACATGCATTCGCTTAGGTTGGGCCAATAATTGGGAGGTTAGCTGTGCATGCTATAAAAAGGGCGTCTGCGCCAGTCAGCGGGTCAGTCTGTATCGAGCAGTCGTACGGAGCGCACCTCCTCCCATATTATTGTCCTAGCCAGTCCCCGTGTCTAGTGTGGTTATTATGTATCTAGTACTCCCCGTGTTTAGTGTGACTGTAACTAGTGCTCCCAGTGTCAAGTGTCATTATTCTGTGTCTAGTACATGAGTCGAGCCCTAAAGTTAATAAACTGTGTGTCTAAACTGTTGCCTCCAATGCTCGAGTACCCATCACACCCACCCTCGGGACGCCCTCAGCCATCGGTCCTGATGCCCTTCTGCGACATATATGTTGTAACTACCTATGTTGTAACAGTTGTAACTCTCAATGTCAATAAAAAATAAGTCATGGCAAAGTTATATTTCTTTTACATACAAATTTTCTTAAAATAGAATTCCTTTTTATACCCTTAACGAGAAGCATAAAATGATCACGGAAGGCGCCTGCAGTCATTTTCTAATATTTCCTAACGTGTCCCTATCAGGAAACTTGCAGCTTGTAAGTTATTGTAATTAAATACGACGCAGTTCAAAATTGACTTGTACCCACTTACATATAAAGAATGTTCAACGGCCAAGTCATACAACATTAACTATAATAATAAAGAAATCGCAGTAGACTTGGCACGACTTTGTCTAGATTTCATTACTTTTTAGAGATAAACAAGCAGCTCCATCGAGACTTGGCTAGTTTTTTACAGAATGTTTTTGGTGGGATTTCACTTCCTTTTGTAGAAACGTGGGCAAATTGATTTATTTTATTCGATTTTCGGAAGATATGAAAACGGTGTATACCGAATCTATACCAAGAGGAAACCAAGCTCTTGTGTTTTCTAATCAGGGTCACCAGGTACTCCAGATCTTCGATTATCCTTCATTATTTCAGCTCTCTGAGTTTATGGGAAATACTAGTTCTATTCTGATGATCATGAGTGAGTGAGTGTCATAAATGCGAAACTTTGCTTTCGCTTAACTTCGGAACTAAATGACCTACAGACTTGAAATTTTGGATTTTAAGTATGTGATTATAGCTTACTGGATAAAGAAAATTTCTGCGTTCTGGTCTTATCCAGAGGTTCTCAAATAGGGGCCTGAAAATGCGGCGATGGTTCCATTTAAGGATGGTACGGCAGTGTCTGCTTCGCGCTCTATTTGGCGGGGGCACTGCCGTGCCCCCTGATATTTGAAATCCTCGCAACAAGTTAATTCAGTAGACATGTCACACGATAACGGTTGTTTTTTTTTCTGATTTGCCCTTACTTTTTGCATATATTTCTGATTTTCCCTTACTTTTTGCATATATTTCTCATTTTTGCCCATAATGTAAAGACCTTATAACGTAATAAAAAATTTAGTTGTTTTGAAGATAAGTGGAATGGTCTTTTTCTTCCTATTTTCGTAAATAATTTATTAACTAAGCATTTCAGGTTTTTTATTTGAGGTCTTAGTAACAAGCCTTTTCACGTCACGACACGTCAA
Organism: Argyresthia goedartella; assembly: GCA_949825045.1. Taxonomy (NCBI): domain Eukaryota; kingdom Metazoa; phylum Arthropoda; class Insecta; order Lepidoptera; family Argyresthiidae; genus Argyresthia; species Argyresthia goedartella. Next base: position 21,880,949 of record OX463831.1, read on the forward strand.
AAACAGCTGTGCTGTATTTTAACTAAATTAATTTGTTTTAATTCGTCTATTTGTGAATATAGTGTTAATTTAAGTGTTTGTTAAGTCAACTAAAGTGTGCCAGTGCTAAATGTGGTCAGAATTGTAATTGTGATAAAATAATCGATCACGGACCGAAAGACAAAGGAAATTTCAAACTGCCAACGGAAAAACCCCTGGGGAGTATTGTTTTCATATTTGCTTATTCATATTTTACAAGTATATGACTTGAACTTAACTATATACTTATACACTACATACTGCTCAACTCTCACTATTGTGAGAAACGTCCATCCTCACACCGCAGTGTTTTTGTTTTGTCTCTTAGCACTTGACAATCTGTGGAAGTACTTTTGACGATAAAACTAGCTGTTCACTCATAATTATTACACGATATACACAATGGAGAGGGTAGACCGACAAGATAACGTCTATAATATCGCTCCGTACAGTTTTATTTATAAAATTAGTCCAAAGTGCACCAAATATACTAATTTTTATAGGAAGTGTAGCAGACCAATACATCTTCAAGTGTTCCGTAAAATATCAAACATTAATATCAGTTAAGCAGTAAAACCAGTGCAAAGTGTGACCAAATTCCGTTGAGTGCACAGACACAACATCGAACATTTCTGCAAACACCTACATCAACGTTATATTATCGCATCAAGCACTCCATAGAGTTGCATCAAGCATTCCATAGAGTATTCTAATTCCGCACTAGTTCGTAGTGTCTTGATGGCTTACTGCGTTAACGTTTTGGTATAATAGCTGAGCGCGCAATCGATCGCAGGTTCGATTCCTCACCCGCCGCATTCACCTTTTTTCCAATTTGTGTGTGCGTAGTGGCGCCCCCTGTAGCCTGGTACCACGAATTAACAGCAATTGGAGGATAGTGGTGTCACAGACGGAATTATATATCGTCGTTCGTGATCGAGTTCTGCAAAATCAATCAACGATCTACAGCTACACGAAGTGGCGCTGCCTAGCGACCTAACATGGAAACTGTTAAGTCTTGTTAAGTCTTGCCTAAGATATCTTCCATACGGAGGCGACCTCTGGTGTTGGATTTGGGTACCTTAGATTGCTTTGTTAAGCCGACAGATGTCTTCATCTTCGCCATCCTCGGTAGGGGATGCCTCGATATCGAAGCAGGTGAAATGTTGGGGCTGTTCCGGAATTATAAATTCGAGGCGTTACCTGGTATGCAGGGTATGTGAAAAACACTATGATTTGGAATGCGCAAATGTTCCTGAATGCCGTTTCTATAATATTATGTCGGATGAGAATAAGAAAAGTTGGAAATGTCTGGAGTGTATCAGCAAAATACCCAAAACTGGAAACCTCAATACTTCCGTGGGCTCTGCCTATGCTCAGATTCCTGCGGGAAGACTGAATGTCGATGCCGACGATGATCTATCTCTTCAGACTCCAGATACTGGCTACTCCAAAGTGAACATGAAGCGCGGAGGCTCTAGCATGGTCGAAGTATTTGATGACACTCAGTATATGGATAATATTCGTACTATCATACGCGACGAGTTCTCACGGTTCACGGGAGAGCGCCTTATGGAAATTATTAAGACCGTTATTACTGAGAACTTTGCAATTCCAGTCCGCAAGGAACTCTCCGCATTGAGCGAGAAATTGTCAACTCTAGAACTCAAGGTAGAGGAGCTTGCGCGTGAGGTGCGTGGTCGGGTGGCATGTACGGACGGTGCAACTGAACATAATAATCTAGTCCCAGTTGAGGTAGTCAAGGAGAAGCCCACCCAAGGAAAAAAAGGCACAGTGGTAGGAGACACGTGCTCAGCATATCTCCCGTCAGCAAGTGTTCAGGCGCAGTCTTCTTCTCAGTCTTCTTCTCACGTTTCTCTTCCTGCATCACACCCGGATCCGGTCGGTGCCTTGCTCCAACTTCCTGCCTCGGATGTACAAGATCTCTCCGCTGCGGCTTTGGCAAGTGCAAATGAGTCGGACTGGATTGAAGTCAAAAAGAGGCGGAAGCGCAGCGCTGCAAGTCTGTCCAACGTTGTGCGCGGGACTGCTACCATCATTCCGGGTCAAACACTCTTGGAAGCTGCTGAACGACGCCGCTATCTTCATCTGTATTATGTTAAGACTGGCACCACTAGTGAACAGGTGAAAACCTATCTTGCCACTTTATGCGGCCATGATACCTGTTCTGTGACGTCCCTGAATGCCCGTGGGGACTATGCTTCATTTAAGTTGGGTGTTCCGCTCTCTTCTGCTGATATTGTCTTGTCGCCTGCAAACTGGACTGAAAACATATGTGTGAAGCCGTGGCGTCAGAATTTTCGCCGTCAAAGCAAAGACACGCAGAAGTAGAGATATTAAACTTAAACTTAATATTATTTATCAGAATGTAAGAGGTCTCAGAAGTAAAACTCATATCTTTTTAAATAGCGTATCTGCAATGGATTGTGACGTTATAGCTGTGACTGAAACCTTTCTGACTACCTCTGTAATGAACAGTGAATTATTTCCCGCTGGATATAAAGTGTATCGAAGAGATCGCCCGGAAAATGTTGGCTGGGGCGGAGTTATGTTAGGAGTTAAGGATAGCTTCTCTATTAAAATAATTGACAATATTGACAGTCTGACTGCTGAAAAAGAAATCTTGGGTTTAATTATAACTCATAAAGGTGTCAAATTAATTATCTGTGTAGTATATTTACCACCTAGCTATGATGATAGTCGTTACCTGGATGTATTAGAATGCTTAGAAGATATATACTGTCGGTACTCTACCTTGAATTTCTTGTTATTAGGAGATTTCAACATCAATTCATGCAGCTCAAAAGTGAAATCACAGATTATCAACTTTATCCAATTCTGTAACGGTAAGCAACTAAATGTTACACCTAATTCTTATGGAGGGATTCTTGATTATGTAATCACAAATATTAAATCAGAGCAAGTACTAGTTTCAGCTGATGTTGAACCGTTGGTTCCCGCAGACCTGTATCACCCACCCCTGGAGATAATGCTAACCATGCCTAGCTCAAAACATTCTTTACCCTCCTACATAACCTCAAAACCTCCCCCGAACGCTGATAGGCAGCCCCCTAAATGGAATTTTCACAAAGCTGATCTAAGCAAACTATATCTTGAACTATCTCGCGTTGATTGGACTAATGTATTGAGTTTGAGGGACAGCGATGCTGCTCTACATGCCTTCTATGATGAACTTTACTGTGTTCTTGATGAAAATGTGCCATTAAAAAGTAGTACGCAAATCAACTATAGACGCTATCCACCTTGGTTTACGGATGAAATTAAATCAAAATTGAAGATCAAGTACTTTCACCTAAAAAAGTATAAGCAGTTGGGTCTGGATTTCAATCATCAGGTTTATAAGTACTATCGAAGTCTTATAAAATCACTAATAGACATGGCGTACCGCCGCTATATGAAAACAGTTGAACGTAATATATATGAAGACTCCAATAAATTCTGGCAGTATGTTAAAAGCTTGCGGAGTCCCAGGAGCTTGAGCCAAGAATACATCCACAAGGGTAAATGTGTAGGCAACCAGGAAGCTGTTGATGCATTTGCAACTCACTTTCACTCTGTATTCTTAGACACTATTCCAAATCTTAGCGCAGAGGATGCTGAACAGTGTTCTGGAGGTTGCTTAGACGCTCTCAACATTTCTATAACTGACATAACATTTCAAGAAGTCAAGCGCGCCATCCAGAGCATGAAAATTACAGCTGCCACAGGCCCTGACTCAATACCAGCTTTCTTGATAAAAGATTGTAAATATGTGCTAATTAAGCCGCTTCAGCATATATTTGGCCTCTCTATAAAGCAATGTAAATTTCCCAGTAAATGGAAGAGATCGAGAGTTACGCCGGTGCCTAAATCTAGCTCTATTGATGTGACTGAGTTTAGGCCTATTGCTGTCTTGTCATGTTTTTGTAAAGTCTTTGAACATATACTTAATGCGCAAATAACTCGACAGGCAGAGATTCGTCTTGCAGACGCACAGCATGGTTTTCGTGCAGGGCGATCTACCACAACGAACCATATTAACTTCGTTGACTACACTCTTTGTCAAATGGACACAGGTTGTCAAGTTGACGCTGCATTTTTTGACTTTCGGAAGGCTTTTGATACTGTTGATAATGATATACTCCTACGTAAGCTATCTGGCTTTGGTTTCACACCCAAACTTCTAAAATTTATTGCCAGTTACTTGAGTGATCGTGTCCAGTATGTCCAGCTTCAAAAATACCGTTCTGTCGACTACTACACTAGATCTGGGGTAATTCAGGGTAGCACACTCGGACCGACGTTGTTCGCGCTCATGATAAATGATCTCCCTGACGTTGTGAAGGGGTGTAGATGTCTCATGTTTGCTGATGACTTAAAATTGTTCACACCTTGTAGAGTTGCTGCCGATGGTCAAAGAATGCAGGATGATGTAAACGCTGTAGCTAAGTGGAGCAAATCAAATAAACTTGATTTGAATATTGCAAAGTGTAAAGTCATCACGTTTTCTAGGCAACGCGCACCTGCAATGAATCTAAACACGCTAGACGGACAAGTCATGGAAAGGGTTGACAAGATCCGTGATCTGGGGATAATGTTGGACCAAAAATTAACCTTTAGCGATCACATTAAAACCACTTGCAAAAATGCCAGCAGGACTTTAGGGTTCATCATGCGGACTGCTTCTCATTTTAGAGATCCGAAAGTTGCTATTATGCTCTACAACGCATTTGTTCGTAGTAGGCTGGAGTTTGACGCTATAGTTTGGGATCCTCGCGAGGATAAATACACTATTATGATAGAGCGAATACAAAGGAAGTTTGCTAGATACCTCTACAAACGAATGTGTTCACGATGACCCCTCCGTGATGTGCGACAAAACTTAAATAAATGTGTGCAATACCTAAGTACCTTATAGCTCTGTAATGTAAATAATTCGTAAATATTTAGTAATTGTTATAACGTGTAATAAGATGTACCTACCCCCTATAGAGATAGGCTGATAAATAAAGAGTCCGCTTCTGTTGTTGTTACTGTCAGGAAATGAGTAAAGATAGCAGATAGGAAAGTAAATAGAGACGTAGTCACTCAGACAGTATGTCATAGCAACATTTTAGTAGGTAACAACCGATTTGTCTGTAACTCGGTGTAGAGGTAGTTTACGCATAGTTATGCCCTAGAGTACACGATGTTATCGCTACGGCGTCTCGCTGGCTTCTGGAGCGCGATTTCCAAAACCCTCCGTATTTACGTGAGGGGGTGAGGAAGCGGGGAAGCGCGCGTCCGGAGGCTAGCGGGGCGTCGTAAACGAGAATTTTAGTTCTAATAGTAAGGATTCTAATTAGAATTTGTAAATGATGATAGTGTATATAAACACGGCAGGTGTAAATAGCCATGTATGTAGCCAATTTTAAGGAAATAAAGATTTTAGCTAAAGCGGGGGTGAGGGGAGGTGAAATAGGTGCGTGCCTGCCCGCGTCGCTATAAAAGCGAGCCACCGCGTTGGTTCGACCCCTTTTTTCCACGCCCGAACGTCGTCGAGTCAACACACCACGCACCTCGCCTACTCGCCTCGCCCACGCCCAAGCCGCCATTTTGTTCTGAGTAACTTGGTAGTTTTTCTGCACCCCAAGCTCGCAGCCCCAGGATCCCCCAGCCCCCACATTTATGGTCCTTCGAGCCGGATCCTGCGAAGATGAGCGAGAAGAACGCCAGGGTCACCAGGAGCAAGGGACGCCGAACCTCAAGTGAGTGTGACATTCCCAGCGGTAGCGCATCAGACGCGACGATGCGCACCGCCACCGACTCGACGGCTACGGGCACCACAGCGACATCGAGCGCGTCGACGGGCACCACGGCCACGTCCGGCACCGCGGAGACCATCGTCTCCTCCCACTCGCCGGGTGCTGCGCCCCCGAACCCAGAGGTCGCCCAGAGGCTGCCATTCGCGCCTCCGACCTCCCCTATAGGCCCGCCGCCGCCGATGCCGCCACAGACGCTGCGCCCCGATCGACCCAGGCCGCCGCCGCGGCCTCCCGCGTCCATCGCCCGCAGTGCAGCGTCCCGTAAGAAAAGGATGATGAGAGCAGAGATGGAAGAGAAGCTCGCCGCGCTGGAACTTCGAGAATTCCAGATTGCGGCCCGGATAGAGCGCGCAAAAATGGAAAAATGCAGGTTAGAAGAAGCATCGTCCGAAGACGAAGCCCATGAAGAGGAGGAGCTTATGGAGCGCCGCGTGGACCAGTGGTTCGAGCAGCAGCCGACGCCCGCGGAAGCTGAGCGTCCCCCCTCTCCTCCCCGGCCCCCCGCGAGGGCCATCACGGCGCCAGCGTCGGTCGCAGAGCCGCCGCCGCGCCCCCGAGAAAACCATGAGTACCAAAGTACGAGGTATGTAACTATGCCCATATTAAGTGATAACCAACCGCGCCCGGCGGCGCCCGCCCACGCCCAAATAGACGCGCTCGCGGCGCAGGTAGCGTCGCAGGTGAATGCGCGGCGCGCGCCGCACTACATAACAGAGCTGCCCAGCTACGGGGGCCGGGCAGAGGAGTGGCTGTTGTTCAAAGCTACTTTCGAACAGACGTGCGATCGCTTCGCACCTGGCGAGAACGTGGCGCGCCTACGTCACAGTCTCCGGGGGCCCGCGCTAGAAGCAATAACCTCGCTACTTATCACCCAGTCGGCGCCAGAGGAGATAATGCGCGCGCTGGAGCGGCGCTTCGGTAGGCCCGACGCGTTAGTGATGGCAGAAATGGAGAAGCTAAGGACGCTGCCGCGAGTCAGCGACACGCCACGCGAAGTGTGCGTGTTCGCAAACAAACTGAATAACATAGTGCGGACCATAGAAGTTTTGCACAAACCGCACTATCTACACAGTCCAGAAATGCTGCGAGCGGCAGTCGAGAAGCTGCCGCCATTACTACGCGATAAATGGTATGAATGCGCCGCTAGCGACCGCAGCGGTCGCCCCGAGTTGATCACACTAACAGAATTTCTAAACCACCAGGCAGACATGCGCGCCCCCTACGCGCCCCCGGAGCTGGAGACGAAGCCCGAGGCGCCCCGTAACCCGGCCAGGCAGAAGAAGATGGAACGCACCTTCGTGACCGAAGACACGAAGGACGAGTGCCCGATGTGCGCCCGTCCGCACGCACTCCCCGATTGCAAGCGTTTCATCGAGGCCGACGTAGAGAAGAGGTGGGAAGTAACCAAGAAGAACAAGGTATGTTTCCGCTGCCTACGCAGCACCCACCGGAGAGACTCCTGCCGTGCACGCGTATGCGGCGAGGCAGGCTGCACGCTGCGCCACCACCGACTGCTGCACTACAAGCGACGAGAGCTGCCGATCGCGCCGCCACCGCCGCAGACCGAAGAAATACACGCGTCGGCCATCGGCACCGAGATTGCGAACGCGGCCCAGACGCGGCGCCGCGCCTACCTAAAGGTCGCACAGGTAACGCTAATAGGACCCAAGGGGAGTCGTGACACGTATGCGCTCCTAGACGAGGGCAGCACCGTGACGATCATCGACCAGCAGTTGGCGGACGCAGTAGGCCTCGAGGGCCCCACCGAAGTTATGAAGGTGCAAGGCGTTAGCGGAAAGGTAACAACACACGCAGACAGTAAGCGAGTCACGGCGCACATCAAAGGCAGATACGAGACGGAGACCCACGAAATGAACGACGCGCGAACCTTCGGGGACATGAACTCGTTCACACAGTCCGTCCGCCCCTGCGACATAGAGAACTGCACCCACCTCGACGACGTGAAGACGCAGCTGCTCTACGACAGCGCCACGCCCACAATACTAGTAGGCCAGGACAACTGGGAGTTGATTGTATCGCGTGAGGTACGTAGCGGACCCCGCCACCAACCCGTGGCATCACGCACTCACCTCGGCTGGGTTCTGCACGGCTGCAGGACGACAACCACCTACCCTATGGTATTCTGCGGGCGCCTAGACGCCGCCCCCGAGGAAGACAAGCTGGAGGGCCTCATGCGCCGACACTTCGAGTTAGAATCGTTGGGAGTAGCACCGCGCCGCCAAGCCAGCGACCCCGAAGAACGCGCCCTAAGTATTTTAAAGGAGAAAAGCCGCCGTCTGCCCGACGGCCACTTCGAGACCGGCATGTTGTGGCGCGATCCCAGCGCCCCCATCCGCCATACCGGGTACGAAGACGCCAAAAAGAGACTGGTGAGTTTGGAACGAAAACTCGACAAGAACGAAGATTTGAAACTGCAGTACAGCGAGCGGATAGAGAACTTGCTAACGTCGGGCTACGCCGAGCGCGCGCCAGCGCCCCCTATCGGCGGGAGAGTATGGTATCTCCCGCACTTCGCCGTAGTAAACCCCGACAAAAAGAAGATCCGCGTCGTGCACGACGCCGCTGCGAAGGCGCGCGGCGTCTCGCTGAATGACATGCTGCTACCCGGCCCCGACTTGCTACAGTCCCTGCCGGCCGTAATAATGAAGTTTCGTCAACATCGAGTGGCAGTAACATCCGACATAAAGGAGATGTTCATGCAAGTGAAGGTACGTGAAGAAGACCGCGACGCGCTTCGCTTCCTGTGGAGGGGAACACGCCGCGACGCCGCCGCCCCGCCCGAAGAATATAGGATGACATCAATCATCTTCGGGGCCTCGTCGTCCCCCTGCAGCGCCCTCTATATCAAAAATAGGAACGCAGAAGAAAACGCGCATGAATGTCCAGCCGCCGCGGACGCAATAGTAAACAACCATTACATGGACGATTACCTCCACAGTTTCGACACCACCGAGGAAGCCGCCCACATCACCACCGCCGTCGACCGCATACATCGTCGAGCTGGTTTCGAGCTACGCGGCTGGACGTCGAACGACGAGGCGGCCATACGACACTTCGCGCCGCGGCTGGACAGCGCACATAGCGACACGGTTGAAATCGGCGGCAACGACTACGAAAAAACGTTGGGCCTGTTATGGTATGTCAAAGAAGATTTATTAGGGTTCCGTGTGAACCAGCGACGTGTCCATCCCGATGTACTCAGCGGCCTGCGCGAACCGACCAAGAGGGAGGCGCTCAGCCTCATTATGTCGATTTTCGACCCACTGGGTCTAATCTCGCCCATAACCACTCCAGCGAAGCGGATAATGCAGGATACGTGGAAGTATAAAACCGGGTGGGATGACCCCATCCCGCAGGCGCTTCACGACAGATGGCAGTCGTGGCTCATGGGTCTACGTGAGCTACACACACTACAAATCCCGAGATGCTACGACAAGGAGCCGGCAGCTGAGTACGAGCTACACACATTCGTCGATGCGAGCGAGGAGGCATACGCAGCGGTCGTATACATCCGTATACAGCGCGCCGACGGGCCCATACAAGCAAGCATAGCAGCCGCAAAGAGTCGCGTCACGCCCACGAAACCCATCTCCGTGCCACGCCTCGAGCTACAAGCAGCGCTACTGGGTGCACGCCTCGCACGGTCGGTACAGGAGGGCCACAACTTCGACTTCGCCCGCCGCACGTACTGGAGTGACTCGCGCACCGCACTGCATTGGATCCGCGACGAGCCACGTACCTACAAAACGTTCGTAGCACACCGCCTCGCTGAAATAGAAGATTTAACCAAGAAAGACGAGTGGCGGTGGGTCCCCACCGCTGTGAACGTCGCCGATGACTCCACGCGTGCCACCCCAGCTGACATGTCGCCGCAACACCGCTGGTTTACCGGCCCCGAGTTCCTGCGCAGCGACCCCGAGGAGTGGCCGCGAGAGGACAAGAAAGAGGTACCTACAACAGGAGAGGAACGAGCAGCGGTCATCGCGCTCCCCGTAGCTGCAAACGTGGCCCCGCTCATCGACGTCGACCGCTTCTCAAAGTGGAACCGACTGTTGCGCGCCACAGCCCGCGCGTTGCAGTTCATAGAGCTATGCCGGCAGCGCCACCTGTCGAACGCCGCGCGCCGCAAGCGTACGAAGAAGATTGAAGGCGATGACGACTGGAGAAAACGTCCCGCCAACAATAAGGCGGCCAAAAGGCCCCCCCCGATCGTCGCTGCCCCCCGCGAGTACATCCCACTACCCGCGCGCCATCTATATGCGGCGGAAATGTTACTCGTCCGAACATCGCAGCGAGACATGTCGAGGGCAACGAACAAGGACAGCCCCCTCGCCGATCTCAGCGTGTTTACAGATCCAGATGGCGTCCTACGACTACGTGGACGCATACGAGAGGCCAACGACGTGAGCTTCGAGGCGGCCAACCCCATCATTCTGGATGGCAAACACCGCTACACGCGACTATACGTGCAGCACACCCACGAGCGACTACACCACGGCGGCGTCGAGATAGTCGTAAACGAATTACGACAGCGAGTATGGATGGCGCGAATTCGACCGACGGTGAAAGAAGTCCTGAAGAGCTGCCCGCCCTGCCGCCTGAAGAGGGCCAAGCCGGCCCAACCGAGCACGGGCGACCTGCCGTCGGCGCGCCTCGCACACCATAACCGCCCCTTTACGTTCTCAGGTCTCGACTATTTCGGCCCGCTGGAAGTCACTGTGGGCCGGCGCCGCGAAAAGCGTTACGTCGCGCTTTTCACCTGTATGACGTCGCGCGCCGTACACCTGGAAGTCGTCGCGTCGCTGAGCGCCGACTCCGCCATCCACGCCCTGCGCCGCATGATTGCGCGCCGGGGCTGCCCGACCGAGCTATGGTCGGACAATGCAACCTGCTTCCGCGCCGCCGACCGCGAACTCGCGGAGGCGTGGCGCGCCCTAGAAGACGAGGCGTCGCGACGCCGCATCAACTGGCGTTTCCTGCCCCCGAGCGCCCCCTTCATGGCTGGCGTGTGGGAACGCATGGTGCGGACAGTAAAAGAAGCCCTACGAGTCACCCTGCACGAGCAACGCCCGAGCGATGAGACACTCGCCACGCTGCTCGCGGAAGTTGAAGCCACAGTCAACTCCCGCCCTCTGACGCATGTACCTGTCACGCCGGAAGACCCACCCGCGCTGACACCCAACTCCATCCTGCTTGGGCCCGACTGCCACATACCGGCCCCCTGCGCGTACGAAGAGGACGAGACCGCCGCGCGCACACACTGGAGGCGCGCCCAGCGCCTTGCCGACATCTTCTGGCGGCGCTGGGTGAAGGAGTACATGCCCCTACTCCAACACCGGCGGGAGCCCCACGCTACCGGGGCTCCACCCAAGATTGGCGACGTCGTGGTGATCTGCGATTCGAACCTGCCCCGCAACACATGGCCCCGGGGACGAGTAACACGAGTCTACCCCGGCAAGGATGGCGAGGTGCGAGTCGTCGATGTCACCACCAGCAGCGGACGAGTACTCCGGCGGCCGACCAAGAAAGTCATCGTTCTGCCGACGGGATCGCCTGCAGCGACGGCGGGAGAATGTTCACGATGACCCCTCCGTGATGTGCGACAAAACTTAAATAAATGTGTGCAATACCTAAGTACCTTATAGCTCTGTAATGTAAATAATTCGTAAATATTTAGTAATTGTTATAACGTGTAATAAGATGTACCTACCCCCTATAGAGATAGGCTGATAAATAAAGAGTCCGCTTCTGTTGTTGTTACTGTCAGGAAATGAGTAAAGATAGCAGATAGGAAAGTAAATAGAGACGTAGTCACTCAGACAGTATGTCATAGCAACATTTTAGTAGGTAACAACCGATTTGTCTGTAACTCGGTGTAGAGGTAGTTTACGCATAGTTATGCCCTAGAGTACACGATGTTATCGCTACGGCGTCTCGCTGGCTTCTGGAGCGCGATTTCCAAAACCCTCCGTATTTACGTGAGGGGGTGAGGAAGCGGGGAAGCGCGCGTCCGGAGGCTAGCGGGGCGTCGTAAACGAGAATTTTAGTTCTAATAGTAAGGATTCTAATTAGAATTTGTAAATGATGATAGTGTATATAAACACGGCAGGTGTAAATAGCCATGTATGTAGCCAATTTTAAGGAAATAAAGATTTTAGCTAAAGCGGGGGTGAGGGGAGGTGAAATAGGTGCGTGCCTGCCCGCGTCGCTATAAAAGCGAGCCACCGCGTTGGTTCGACCCCTTTTTTCCACGCCCGAACGTCGTCGAGTCAACACACCACGCACCTCGCCTACTCGCCTCGCCCACGCCCAAGCCGCCATTTTGTTCTGAGTAACTTGGTAGTTTTTCTGCACCCCAAGCTCGCAGCCCCAGGATCCCCCAGCCCCCACAGAATGTATGGTTATTATCCTTTCCTTTTCCCCTCCCTATTTGTGGTGGGTATGGTTGGCCTGTATACTCTAGAGCTTAGAAGAAAGCTGGCCCTATTTGTCCACTATATCAGTACATTGCGAAACATGGTAAATAATCCAAGCGTTTTGCACAACATCTCTATAATAGTCCCCAAATTGAGATCTGGTATGCTTCGGCGGCGGCCACCACTATTGGCTTCGGCCCATCATTTTCGCAGCCTGCGCGGTGAAAACGCGCCTACCCCAAGAGCTATAGCTCTCATAAATGAACTGGTCAGGGTGGGTCAGCTGGTTGACATATTCTCTGATACAATCCCAAAGTTATCAAACGATCTGACTCTACTATTTAGTTTCTACAGATAAATGATAAGTGTTGCTTTTTGTTACTAATTATCTAGCAATAAGTGCAATTTGGTAAATAATTACTGTAAGCCTTATTGTAAACTATTGAATAAATAATAAATAATAATAAAATAATAAGTGCACTGGTAGGTTAGACCTTGGCAATTAGTGCGAATATAATGTAAGCTTGTAGGTGATTCTAGAGACATATTAGGTACTCACTTCACAGCTGATCATCACAACACTTGCAAAACGACTAAAATTGTTAGATAATAAGTATAACTTTCATTAGTTCAGGACATTTATACTGTTAACCTATATTGACTTGTAATAGTTTAATTGACACTTGTTGACTTTGACGTACTACAGCTACTAACTGCAAGTCTTTATTCCTTCTGTTTTATTTTAATTTTGTTCGGAGCACCCATTCTTTTTTATTTTATTTCCAGGCATGGCATCCAACATTACTACGCGGAGAATGCACGCACTACAGCAACAACTAACTGACGCAGAGGAGTTAAACCAAAGGCTATTGGAAGAGCGCAATGAAAATGACTTTGAGATAAAAAGCTTGAGAGCCAAGAACTCACAGCTTAGAGATAGTGTGTCTACTTTGCGAGAAACACACGAGGAGTCGCAAAATGAGATTCAAAGATTGGAAAAACTTGTGGAATCTTTTGACACCCTGCGCACTGACCTTGCTTCTGCTTGTGATCGCAGTAAATTCCTCCAATACCAACTCAATGAGGCAAACTTGAAGTTGACTGATATGTGCATAGAAAACGACTACAATGAATCTCGCCACATTACCTCTATCCAACAAGAACTAGAAGAAGCCAACCTAAGCACTATTGTTCAAGCCATGTAGACAAGCAGCAGAAAAATTAAAAAATATTTTAAATTAAATAAATTCATGAAGAAAACTAGAGTCAAAAAAAAACAAAATCAAAAATCATTTATTTTATTTATTTTCATAGGATGTTGTTACATCACTTAGATCCGTCATTACATTTTTTTGGGTGAGTTCACTAACACAATGGTGGATGCTGTGGAGAAGAGCTCACCGAAGAAACTCCACAGTCGTCGCATCTTTTGCGTTTCCTTTTTTAAATAAAATATTGTCAAATTACAAAATGAATGCTAATTATATATCGAAACAGCCTGTTACTCAAACAATCTATTCCCATGGACATCTGTCCTCTAAGTAATCAGATATCCTGTAGTAACCTTTTTTATACAATTTCTGTTTTATTATTATTTTAAACTTGTCTAAAGGTAAGTTTTTAATATCAGTAGGGACCTTATTGTAATAGCATATACAATTGCCTTTAAAAGAATTACTAATTTTATGTAGTCGGCTTACATAAGCAACCAACTTGTCTTTATTTCTAGTATTAAAATTGTGTATATCACTGTACTTCTGAAAATTAGTTATATTTCTTTTTACATACACAAGATTGTCATAGATATATTGAGACACAAATGTCAGAATATTGATTTCTTTAAACTTTTCCCTCAGTGACACTCTAGGCCCTAATCTATAAATTGCACGAACAGCCCGTTTCTGCAGAATAAATATACTATTTATACATACATTCGCAGCGTGACCCCACAATAAAATACCATAGGTCATTAGACTATGAAAGTAACTAAAGTAGACTAGTCTAGCGGTGTCTACGTCGGTAAGTAAGCTGAACTCAGTCTGTTCGACAATTTATTTATATGAAGATCCCATTGTAGTTTGGCGTCTAAAGTAATGCCCAAAAAGACAGTCGACTGCACAAGGTCCAATCTCTGTCCTTTTATAAATATGTCTGTAGTTACCGGGTTCACATTGGGTAACACGAATTTAATACATTTAGTTTTCTTTTCATTAAGTAATAAATTGTTAACAGTAAACCAGTTCACTATACTAGAGATAGCATTGTTTACCTCGTCATAATTTTATTGCTGTCTTTTAACTTTAAATATCAAAGAAGTATCATCGGCGAACAATACTAACCCATGTTTTGCTTTAACAAGGTAAGGTAAATCATTAATATATACTAAAAACAAGAAAGGACCAAGAATTGAACCTTGCGGTACGCCCATACTTATTGAAGACCCAGGTGATCTTTTCCCATTAACATCGACCATCTGAACCCTATCTGTTAGATATGACTCCAGAAGGCCAAGTGCCTGATCTTTTACACCATAATGGCGTAACTTCCTGACAAGAGTGTCATGATGGACGCAATCAAAAGCCTTGGATAGATCGCAGAAGACACCTATTGCATCCATTGCGTCTTCCCAGGCATCAAAAATATTGTCGATTAGTTCAACACCAGCATCGGCTGTTGAACGACCCTTTGTGAAACCAAACTGAGCAATATGAATTAAATTATTGAGATAAAAATGACTTTGCAATTGATTAAGTATGAGTTTTTCAAATATTTTGCTAAGCGTTGGTAGTATCGATGTGGGTCTAAAATTGGTGGGGTCTGATGTACTACCAGCTTTGAATAAAGGTATAACTTTACTTAGTTTCATCAAGTCAGGAAACACACCATACATTGATTAAATATACAACAAAGGTGAGGTGCAATACAATCTACAATGGAACTAATAATTTTTACTGATAGACCATGGGCGTCAGCTGTCTTTTTCATTTCCAGGGATTTAAACGCTTTTACAATGTCTTCATTATTTACGTGCCTAAATTTAAAATCTGTTTTACATTCCTCAAAGTTTTGTTTAAGTATAGATTCAGCAGCAGCGGGAGATGAATTTAAAGACTTGGTTGTTGAAACTGGAATGTCCGTAAAGAAATTTTCGAAAGCTTTTGCTACTTCTAGGTCTGTACTTAGCAATTGATTATCTATCTTAAGCTTGAAGTTATTATGTGTAGCTTTGGCCTTTCCAGTCTCTCTGTTTATAATTTGCCAAGTCGTTTTCATTACATTGCTACTAGATTCAATTTTGTTTTTAATGAAATTAGATTTAGCTACGGCACAAACGCGTTTAAACATTTTTGAATAACTACGAACATAATCTAGAAAGGCCGTATTTTTGTTATATGATTTCTCTTCATAGAGTTCATATAATCTTCGTCTGCTCCTATGAATTCCAACTGTCGCCCAATCACTAAACAAAGCTTTGTTATTAACTTTTATAGTTTTTGATTTAAATACCGTATCATATTCATTTTTGACAAGGTTAAATACTGAGTTGTACAACAAATTTGGATCGTCACTGTATGGCATTTCCCATAGTTTATCTAAAATATTATTCCTGTAGTGTTCAAGCCGAGTGTCACTAACGGGCACACATGTAATATCCTCTTTTTGGTCCTTTTTTATTTTAATATTGAATATACCTATCTGACCAGAGTGATCAGAGGTTAATTTATTGATGACCGATTTGAAAATGGGCGTAATGTTAGTAAATATATTGTCAATGCAGGTAGCAGATGTTGCAGTAATTCTAGTAGGCTCCAAAAACAGATAGTTCATGTTGTGACATAAAAATAAAGATTTTAATCTAGTACAAATATTATTATCCTCTAACAGATTAACATTAAAATCACCACAAATTATAAAAAAATTGTTGTTATCGCTGATTTTAATCAACACTTCATCCATTTTCTTTTCGAATAAATCAAAGGATGAATCTGGTGGTCTGTATACGCTCATTACAATTAGTTGTTCAAGTTCAATACAGGCTATTTCCATGGTACGCTCAACAGACAGGCTCACTATGTCAACTCGTTCCTTATATTTAAAACTATTATTTACAAGTATTAAGGAGCCACCGCGATCAGCTGTTTTTCTGTTGAACGAACTAGCAACGTGGTGGTTATTAAAGTTGAACATGAACTGATAACTCTTTAAAAAGTGCTCTGTTATACATAAAATATCAATATTATTACAGTTCATGAATAACTCAATTTCCAGTTCTTTACTTAACATGCCCTGTATATTTTGATGAACCACGTTTAAAATATTCTTACTTTTACATTTTTCATTACTAGTAACTTGATTTAATGGGCAAGATGAAGGTATATTTATACAAATATTAATATTACTGACAGAGTTACTCTCTGTTGTCCTATGGGTTAATTTAAAGAGCTTGGAACAGATTCCAAGGAGTACATGTCATTATTATTACACTGCTCAATAGAAGCAGGCGTTTCATTAGTCAAAAACTTGACTGAGTTCAAAATAAAATAAGATAGTGACTGTGCTATCTGTTTTGTATAAAACCTAGATAGGTAATACCTATCCTTAGTCAAATAAAAATATTTTCCAATACAAATATTGGTGTCTATGAAATGAAATTTTTCAGTATGACGACATGTCAATGTGTGTATAAATGTATTATAATCATGTCTTATATGATTTTCATGTTGTGACAAAGATTGGCTGAAGGGAAACGCAAACAAGATTATTCTATCTACATTTTGTAAAGAATTTAATTTGGAAAAGTATTTAGTAATTAGTTTTTTAGATACATTTTCCCTTCTACCAATTAAAATAATTAGGGTGGTTAGTTCTAAAAACTGCGATGACAACACTTTGTTTAATATTTGTGAATATGTGGCGCCAGGCATACAGTTATTTAATATTGCCTGGCCCACGCGCTGACTAAGTTGTAAACCCATATTTTTTCCAAGTTCATCGCTGTACATTATATACCTATCCTTTGTCCAAGAGAAGGAGGCGTTATTGATAACACTATTAGTACTCAAGTCGACTGACGGTGGCGCCTGGGTCAGTATCAGCTGTTCGGCCGGCTGCTCGGTGGGACACACGGTCGGCACGGAACAGTCCGCTGGAGCTTGTTTACAATCACAGATGTGATTGTCGGTCAAAGATATGAAAGTGTCATAATTATACTTACACGTCTCCAACAAACTATTCATAGCCGACACATGTTCCTTAATTTCGTATTGTGCTGACTCATATTTACGTGTAATACTTTGTAATGATGAGTTTAAAATATGCATATCTGACTGGAGTCGCCGTGTGTCACATTCGTACTTTTCTGTAGTTTTTTCCAAACATAATCTACAATCATCGATTTCGTTAATTAATTGGACACGTTCCTTGCTACAATTTACATTTTTACATAATATTTTATTTCTATTAGCTAGTTTTTGTGTTTTTTTTATATAATTATTCAGTTTAACATATTTCTTTAATTTATTTTTACTACAGCTCATAGTGGTTACTGATTGCGATCTATTAGGACTATCACACGTGAGATCAATTGTCACAGTTGAATTTTGATCTATGGGTGAGATGACAGAAGCTACAGGTGGAGTGATCAGCTCCTCAAAGAGTGACTGGGTCTGCCCCGACCTGAGGCTATCGTTTGCAGTTTGTAGTGCAGAAATTTCGTTACGTGCGTCGCGAAGCTCCTTCTCCAGGACAGCAATACGCCTCAGGGCATCTTCGAACGCACTGCCACTCCGGTCGAAGCCATCTACCAGGTGCTGAAGCCGATCCCTATCTCCCGTCACATCAAGGAACTTGTTGTGCAACTCTGCCATCTCACTTTTTAATTTTAAGATCTTATTAACAATAAGCAACACCTCCTTCTCACTTTCATCCCTTTCAGTAAGCAACTGCTCATTGGTTACCTTACACTGTTTTAATTCATATAAAGCTAATTTTAAGTTATCTTCTAGTTGACGGGCTGCCTCACTTCTGGTTGTTGGCATTTTAAACAAAATAAAACAACAGTAAAAAGCAAGATTGAAGCACGGCTGTAGCACAGCTGATAAGCAGTCACTTAAATTGAGGTTATGATTAACGAAATGTGCAAAAAAAAATAAGCTATTCAACAAAAAACATTATAGCCCAGTAGCAAATTATTTCAAATAAAATACTCAACCGTCAACGTTACGTTTTATAAATACACAAAATAGGATAACTATTAGAATGTATACCCTTATGCACCAGTTAACACAAAATACACTTAATTAATACGTATAACAAATGCGATAAACTTGGAAAATTGTATTAAAGTATTTTTAAATCAATAAAATGTATCTAATCTTTTGTTTACAACCTATTCGCCAGTGCTGCCAGCGCAATCCCAGAGGTAATATAAAAGTACTGAAATTAGCCTTGAAACGGCAATCAAACAGAATATTAAGAATCTCCTTAATGCAAGAGCTCCGGGGAAAAAATGTAGGTTTACAGTCGGACCTTCAACATGCCCGAGTAGAAATCCAGCATCTACATGACCTGCTAGCAAATACACTACAATGTTATGCCAAAGAGCAAAGTGAGTTAGCAGAACTCAGAGCCGCGACGTCTGAGTTAGTACAGCTACAACGCCAGAATGCGGAATTGGTGGGCGTTCTAATTGAGAATGAGGAAAATGAGACCAGCAAGGAGGACGAGCCCACATCACTAACTTTGGTCTCGACCCCCCTCAACGAGAGTGTTGCAGCGTCCACCGCTGCCCCAACCAAAAAACAGCGTCGCCGTCGTCGACGAGGAGACACCTCGCAGCTCAACAGCGCGAGCACCGCGCCGCTCGCTGTCCCTGCTGAGGCGTGTGTCATGCCGCAAGCTGCCCCGAGGCCCGCGCCGTTCGCCGTTGCGCACGTTGCGACGCTCGCTGCCGCGAATGCCGCGCCAACCGCCGCCACGTGCATCGAACCGCACTCCAACACGTGTGTCCCGCCACTCACCTCCACTCGTGTACCGCCAGCTACCAAAATATGTGCTCAGAGAAAAACTTTGTTGTTCTCCGACAAAGTAGGTGCAGGATTTGGGACTCTATTACATAACCGGCTTAACCAAAAAGTAATGAACATTTGCTGTCCAAATAGTTCATTTGTAGATCTAGTGAAGATGATTAGTCGCGGTATCTATGATGAGTACAGCACTATTGTAATTATGGTAGGAAATCATTCAAACATTAGTCGGAATGATTTGAATAAAAGTGTTGAAACACTTCTAGACTTACATAGTAGGATGAAATGCAAATTTATACTATGCAATTTTCCATATGCCTGTAATTTGACAGAACTACAGAACAAATCTGTGCATAGAATGAATATTCATTTATTTAATTTAACATGTCATCACAGCGATGCTATTTTATATTTCGACATGAATAATTTTATTCATAACTTTACTCTGACACGGGATACATTGTACATGTCTAATAAATATAGAAAATTAGTAGCTACATTGTTAGCTTATAATATATGCGACGCAGCTATAGTTGGTTTAACTAAGTTCAACTTGACATCAGCTTATTTTAAGAGTAATATGACATGCACCCCTATTGGGAATTCACCTGTTAATTATACTTTGCATGCAACATTGGAATCTGTTCCAAGTAATTTAAATTAGTTCATAAGACAATAGAGGAAATCTCTAGCATACAAGAGCCACTAAATATGTCAAAATGTAAGCCCCAGTTAAATATTGCCCATCAAAACATCCAGGGGCTACCTGGCAAAGAACTTGTATTAGAATTATTTCTAAAAAATTCTGACATTGATATTATTTGTGTTACTGAACACTGGTTGAAGGAAAATATGATGTCTTTTAACATAAATAATTACAAAATTGTCAGTTGTTACAATAGAAAGACTGCTGATAGAGGTGGTTCTCTAATCTTAGTGAAAAATAATATTAAGGTGAAACAACGCAAAGATATTCTTGCACTTACTATCTATATACTATATAGGTATCCTGTGTTGAGTTGGATAGCCATATTATTGTTTGTGTCTACAGGCCACCGAGGGATGAAAAAGGCCATGGCAATTTCGAAATATTTGAGAAAATTATGGAGGAAGCCCTCATTAAACTTTGTAATAACAGAAAAAAGTTAATTATTTGTGGCGATCTTAATGTAGATCTGGTTGTAGATACAACACTGAAGCGACGATTAATAACTCTGTTTAAATCATTTAATTTATGTCATGTATTTCTAGAGCCGACTAGAATTACACTTACCAGCCAAACTTGCTTAGATAACGTTTTTTGTGACTGTGCATTCACAAGTAAAAGTGTATTTAACTGCTTACCCTCCGATCACAGTAGTCAAACAGTTTCATTCCCAATAACTATTAAGGATTAGACTGGTCCATCATTTTATAGGCCTATTACATCCCATAGACTAGAGACATATACGAAAAACTTAGATATAAATTTGCCAGTACCGGATTTTAATGAACAGAACCCAAACAAAATCTACTCAGACTTCTTCAACATTATTCAGACAGAATTCAATAAAGTTTTCAAATTAAAGAAAGTCAGTGACTACAACGGTAAATCTAAATTTAATGACTGGGCAACGTTTGGAAAAAATTTCATGACTATGTTAAAAAATATTCCAAAACTTTCAAGTTGGTTTGTAGAACTGCAAAAACTTTACACATTAATAGAAAAATTCAAAATTCAAATAATAGAATGAAAACAGTTTGGCAAATAATAAACCGCGAAACTGGCAGTTATACCAAGGGACAGTGATTTCTGCCTAAAGATAGGTGATGATGTTGTTAAATCCAACGCTGATGTTGCTCGAGCTTTTGAAACATTCTTCACCAATGTACCCGTACTCACAACGGACCGTCTAAATTCATCTCCATTTGAAGCAGAGACTTTATTAAAAAATAACACTAGCGTCAGTAATGTATATTTAAAATTTCATCATATATATCCCCAGGACATTGTAAAAACGTTTAAATTACTTAACTTAAAAAATACGGAAGACCTGTGGGGAATATCAGTCAAAGTCATTGGTTCAGTAATTCTAGTTATAGCCCCACACTTAGCTTATATATTCAATAAATGTGTTGACGATGGGGCTTTTCCAGAACTCATGAAACACAGTAAACTTATACCGCTGTTCAAATCGGTTCTTCCAACACTAAGTAAAATATTTGAAAAGATTATACTCAATCAAATGCTCTCACACTTCAACCGTACAAAACAACTCCACGCTAAACAATATGGTTTCACTAGGGGTAAATCGATTACGGATGCAGGTATTACCCTTGTATCTCATATTTATTCTGCATGGGAGGCCGCACAGGATGCTATCGGAGTTTTTTGCTACCTGTCGAAGGCGTTTTGATTGTGTTGATCATAATACGCTATTAATTAAATTAAATCATTACGGAGTTAGAAATAAAGCGTTGGATCTACTAAGATCATACCTAAGCAATAGAATTCAAAAGGCAGAAGTTAACGGCGTAAAATCTGATGGATCGGGTGTTAAAATTGGCGTTCCACAAGGTTCCATATTAGGCCCTTTCTTATCCCTGGTATATATTAATGATCTGCCTTTCATGGTGGAGAAATTAACTGACATAGTGTTGTTTGCTGATGATACTTCAATGGTCTTCAAAATTGAAAGACAAAAAGGAGATTTTGATGATGTTAATGGTGTATTGTCTTTAACCTTGAATTGGTTCACAGTTAATAATTTATTGTTAAACGCTGGTAAAACCAAGTGTATCAAATTCTCACTTCCAAATGTCAGGCAAGTTGAGACCAGTTTGGTGTTAGACAACAGCACGTTAGAATTGGTAAATGATACGAAGTTTCTTGGAATAACCATTGATACCAAATTGCAGTGGGGACCCCACATAGATAAATTGGCTGGTAAATTAAGTTCTGCGGCTTACGCTGTTAGGAACATCAGACAAAGCACGGATGTGGCTACATCTAGGCTAGTATATTTTAGTTACTTTCATAATGTGATGTCCTATGGTATCTTGTTGTGGGGGAAAGCAGCGGATATTCAAACTATTTTTATTTTACAGAAAAGAGCTATTCGAGCAATTTATAATTTAAAACGAACAGACTCCTTAAGAGAGCTTTTTAAAGAAATTGACATACTAACAGTAGCTAGTCAATTTATTTTCGAAAATATAATGTATGTACGCAACAACCTTACAACATTTTCCAAACTTAGCGACAGCTGTAATGTTAACCTAAGAAATAATCACAGACTATGTGCGCCCCGTTTTAGACTCGCGAAGGTTAGCAATTCTTTCAAGGGTCAGGGCATTCTCTACTACAATAGGATACCTATGGAGATTTTGAAATTGCCATTTGAGCAATTTAAAAAGCATGTTAAAGCGACTTTGTCGAAAAAGGGATTTTACAATGTTCAAGATTACATAAATGACAGGACTGTATGGGGTTAATCTGGCTCAACACAGACCTTGCTGTTAATAATTTTGTAATTATTTATTCCTGCTTATTAATCATAACAATTAAATTTTTCATATTTGTATTAGTTAAGCACAACCTATTTTTAAAAGAGATCTAAAAATAAATCTGTGGGAGTTTCTACGCCCTTCCTCTCCCACAGTGGTCCAATGTAGAGAAGAGGCAAAAAATGACGTTTGCTAAGTATATGTAAATATCTACAGTAATAAAGTACTTTGACTATTGACTATTGACTATTTCAAATTTTATTTTATTTGATTACTTGCCCCCAAATGCCCCTCCCCCCCATTTAATCTATACACATTTAAACATCTTAGACCTGGAGTTTTGCTTTCTTTATCCCTCAGCCGGTGACAGAACCCGGGACCTCTCGCATGGTAGGCAGAGCCACAACCGCGGCGCCACAGAGGTCATAGTCGAGAACTGATTATAAACGATTTTGTGCCTTTTACTGCTATTAATACTTGACATGTTTTTTTAATTACCTAGTCAACCGCCCCATACCTAACTTGAACTACCTAACAAAATGTTGGCGTGTCGAATCCGTCCTATATAATACTCGGAACAATCGACGTTCGTTATCATCATTCTCAAGAATCTCTCGAGTAAGTACCTTCTAAAACTATATAAACGGTCAAGAGCGAGTCAGACTCGCGCATGAAGGTTTCCATACCAAGGGGGAATGGTATTATCTTGTATATTTTCT
This sequence comes from Argyresthia goedartella, assembly GCA_949825045.1. Taxonomy (NCBI): domain Eukaryota; kingdom Metazoa; phylum Arthropoda; class Insecta; order Lepidoptera; family Argyresthiidae; genus Argyresthia; species Argyresthia goedartella. The sequence continues at coordinate 21,904,456 of OX463831.1, forward strand.
TAAATAACCTTTTAACTAGGTATGTCAAATCCTAAAAAAAGTATATTGAGGTCCTCGCAACAAGCCCTTTCATTTGACATGTCTTTCACGTTGTTTTTTTATTATTATTCTTTGTTCATAGTTTTCATGTCATATTTAAACAACGATCTATATATTTCTTGGATAAGGGGCGGGGGTCTGTTTTACTTTACTTTATACTTTATTGCACAAAAGCAGAAGGTAAAGATACATTAAAATGGAAACTACGTGTGCAAAGGCGTACTTGTCTTTTTAAATAAATTTTTAACTAGCTATTTGAAAGTTATAAAAAAATAAAAAATGTGCACTAACCCCTTTCAATTATCATGTATAACGGTTCAGTTTATTTCTGAAATGCCCGCCAATTATGCCCCCTCTATTTAATCCATTTCTATATTAGTCGTTTCACAGATCAGGGGAAGAATGGTCTTATTTTTGTCTGTTTTCTTAAATATGTTTTAACTAAGTAGTTCAAAAGTAAGAAAATATATCAGAAATCCCCGCAACAAGCATTTAACATGTCACACGATAAAGTTTGGAAATATATGTATATTTTTGAATTTTCTGATTTGAGTCCAAAAGTGCCCCCCAACTTAAAAATGTATTTGTATACGTAACACATTCGTGTTTGGGTCACATAAGTACATAAGGTCAAGAAATCGGACGTTTAATAAACTCTTACACACGACAGGACGGGCACACGAGTGATCCTATGTAGGTTCCGTTTTTCCTTTTTAAGGTATGGAAGCCTAAAAATACCCCCCCCCCCCCCCCGAGCACTGACACAATAAATTAATAATAATAATAATAATAAAACATTTATTTTCAGAAAACACGGTTCCATAGTATTGTTAGTACAAAAAGAGAATTTCCTAATCTATGTTACACCTTAAAATAAAATAAAATTAAAATAAATAAGTAAGCAACTTATGGCGGATAGCGAGGTAGAGAAGAGGCCTGTACCCAGCAGTGGGTAGGTGTGGGCTGATTGATGATGAGCCTATTTATCCAGCGAGGTGCCGGTCACCACCTTGATCCAGTACTTTAAAATAGGTCCTTCGACCCTATCTGCTATAACAGTCAGGATACCGCTGGTGCTGCCGCGAACTCTGTGCATTAGTGAGGCCACGCGTTTTCTTATTATTGCAAGAAACCCGTCCGTGCGGGCTTCTGCAAACATGCCTGACGCACTACAGAATCGCGGCAACCCCAGCAGCATCCTAAATCCGTTATTGTACTGGACTCGAAGGGCGTTTATGGACTTTTGAGTATAGCTGACCCACAGGCTGCTCGTGTAAAAGGATTGGCAGTAAGCCTTAAACAAAGTAATTTTTACTTGATGTGTACAACGAGCAAACCTGCGCGCCAGCATGTTCACCCTCACCGCCAACGCCCTCCGTTCCCTATCAATATCCAGGTCGTCTCTCAGGTCATTGGTTACAATGTGTCCCAGATATTTAAAGCTTGTAACACTCAATAACTCCTGACCGTACAATTTTATAGGAGGCACATTACTAGGCGACTTAGTTCCCTTCTTAAATATCATTACTTCAGTCTTTTTAACATTATATCGTAATCCATGGGTCTCAGCATATGACTCACTCGGCATAGCTTATGTTATTCGCACTTTTCCCACTTACACAGCAACCCGCATGCATGCTGCTGAGCCCACCAATGAGATTATTTACATATAAGTTAAAAAGCTTCGGAGACGTGAGTCCCCCCTGTCTCACTCCGCATTCCAATTTGTACTTTTCAGAGTAAGCACTCCCACTCCTGACTCCGTTCATCTGATGGCCATACCAATATTTAAGTATATTTACAGTTTCCATCGGTAGGTTTGCTTCTCGACACTTATCCCACAGGATATCATAAGAGACTAAATCGAAGGCCTTCGAGAGATCTAAAAAACATGCATATACATTAGTGTTTCTTTCAGTATAGTATCTTACAGTGTGCTTGAGAGCCAGTATCGCACTTTCTGTAGACAATCCAGACCTAAACCCAAATTGTCCATCATTAAGCTGGAGATGCTTATCCAGTTGGTCGTCAAGCAAGCCATCAAATACTTTAGCCAGTACCGTTGCGAGTGAGATAGGTCTGTAGTTGTTAGTATCTGATACGTCTCCTGTCTTGTTTTTTACTATAGGTACCACGATAGTCTCCATCATATCCTGTGGGAGATATTCATGTTTCACACAAAACGTATAGAACATTGACAAAATTCTGGGGAGATGAACTCCCGCGTGCTGTATATGTTCAATGCTGAGCCCGTCATGCCCGGGTGATTTTCCACGTGTCATGTTGTTTACAATGAAAGCCACTTGTTTGGTTGTAAAACTAGTCTCATTGTCCCGTTCACAACAGCGCTCAACACTGATCACACTGTGCTTTGGCACTAAGGGCGATTCCACTTTAAAATGTTTACAGAATAGGTCAGCTATATCCTTCGGTTCTACTATACCATTTACTGATACAGGTAAACTAGTTTTGGGGTTTAACTTTTTAGTACATTTCCAAAAATTAGAAAAGTTTTTTGCCTGTCAATGTGTCGCTATTAGGTCCATTTTGATCTGTTCCTGATTATTTTGGCACCATTTGAGCTTGGATTTGAAAACTTTTCTACTGTCACACATTTCTTGGTAAATAGGCCCTAATTTAGGCTTGCCGTAGTCAATCCATTGTAGAAACTTCAGTCTGGCAAGTGAATGTGACTCTCTAACATGTCTATTCCATCCTGTAACATACTTTTTCTTAACTGGATTTTTATTACGGCTGAGCATTGCTGATTCACTTAGAACATTTACAATTAAACTTTACATATCGTCTATAATATTTCTATGACTAATGTTATCACAACCGTCAATTTCCCGTAGTTTAGTGTGACACAAACTCGAATATGCACTTATCTCCCCCGGTTCTCTACTACCCCATCTTACCCCAGTGCACTCGTCATAACTATTACTAACTAGCTTTTTTCTTATCACACCTAAATTAGATAAAACTTAATAAATTAAACTTTAGGTCTAAAATTTGGCAAATTTGTGTGGCGGTCCACCTCTTTGGTCTTAGCTCCGTTTCCGGGTGTTGCGTAGCAACTTCCCGTTTGTTATTCTTCTATGTCTGTCTGGACGATAAAGTTATCATACCCATAAAACGGTAGTGATTATATTCTCTTTGATCATACCTATGTCTGGACTTAATCACTGGTGTTTAGGCTCCAGTAAATAGATTCGATTCGATCAATTACAATGTGTATTAATCAGTTAGCAGTGCTCTTTAGGTTCCCCGACGTGATGTTCCTAATTAGTTTTTTCGAGAAATCGTGTTACGTGCGTGTGTGCGCCGTGGCTGTGACACGAGGTCCCAAGCTGTTTCCTCCGCCAGAGATTGCGTCGATTGATAAGGTATGGGCCTGTTACTGCCCGCGGCCTTCAGTCTTGCCTACATTCTGCATTGTCTGCAGCAATTATCTCAAAAGATCGGAGTAGCAATGAGGTTCGGTAACGGCGATTGGAGCCTTGTAAGTAAAACTCGTATCGATCTCGTAAGAAGAAAGGATAGCGAGGATTAAATAAGATGTTATAGAGGCAGATGAGGGTATGAGAATCCCGACGCATAGGGAGCCACTTCAACTCCCTGAGATACTCCGAGACGTGGTCATACTTGCGCAGGCCGAAGACAAACGAGTCAATTAATAAAAAATGGTCCGTTTATATTGATATATTTCTAAAAGATCTTTCCAATAATACCTCTATTTTATATTATTCTCTATCCCATAATAGTGCGAGATGTCATTGGATCGATGTTTTCGATTTATTGACAGGTTTGAGTAAAGAAGCGCAAGAACCCAAGGCGATTCACAGCATCATCTGTTGGACTTGGCGGAACAGTGATTTGGCTAAGCACGGCAAAAATTTGGCTAAGTTGGCAACCCTAAATTCACTCACTTATAGATATCCGCCGCCATTACGGTTCCTCAGTGTTTTGTCTTAGCGAGACTACGTCCGACTTTTTTATATGTCCTTGACTTAGAATAATAACGCCTAGAAACCTAGTCCACGCGCACAAAATGAGGCAAGTAAAACTATGTCCATTCAGACATAGTACGCCGGCCGGCCAGTCAGTTCTCTATGTCAGCCCTTATTACTAACAGCTCTCAGAGTTTAAATTAAAATTGACGGTTTGTGTGGTCCATGGGTGTCACAACTCATCAGGAAAACAGAACAAAAGATGTAAAATCACATTCCACATGTTAGTACTGAAATTCACATTATAAATTATCGACATAAATCAAAACAGAAATTATCCAACTTAATTTCAATAGACGCCATTGCATTCAAATATTGCCAGTTAAAGGAAAAAAATACCCTAATGTAAAGAAAACAATTACAGTTCCAAGGCCACTAGTTTGTTGTGCAGGCCACTACTCGGCAAAGTCATGTTTTTTTCCAAATATATGAGATGTTGTAGTGACCTAACATGTTTTTAAGTATTATACCTGTTACATTTCCAGTACATTTACAGATAATGCAATCCAAATTTTATATTTCTAGGTCCAGTTGTTTTTCACGGCGTTTATAGATCAGTTAGTTAGTCAGGGAACGCATTTATAAATAGAAGGTGGCCCAATTCGATCGACCAAAATTTTTTTTTGCATTCCAAACAATTTAAGGCCAGCCCAGTCTAAGAAATTATTTTTAATTTAAAAGTTATGATTTTAATAAGTTTCCGCGTTTACATAAAAGTCGACTTTAAGTAAAAAAACCAAAACTCAGTACAAATCTAACTATAAACTTAAAATAATTTCTTAGACAAAGAGCACTGAATTATCATAAGTAAAAAAAATATTGGACTACTGAAGTTGGAGCACCTGTATAGAATCGTGCTTATATAGCTATAAAGGTGGGCCATTAGCAAGGGTCAGTAGCCGTCAATCAAACCCGCAGATTTTAGAAAAAAAAAAATACATTATTTTTACATCATTCGATAGTGTTGCGTATTGGGTAAAAAGATAAATTTCTCGGAGTAATGTTACATGGAAAAACAGTGGAAAGTGTTAATTTTTTAATGAAATTACTCAATGTTACGAAACGTCAGGAAATGTTATTGTTAATGGCCTACCACCTTAATTTCAGCTTGTGTTACAATGTATTACCAGGAAATAATAGTTAAGTGTCCTTAATGAATAATAGTTCCAATTTCCCTACTTTGGGGAAAATTTTTACACCACTTGCAACATTTTTTATGCGTTTGTGTGCCTGTCAGGGACCGTACCTACATGATGTTTACGCCCATATAAATCCTGTTTTTGCCTCACTTTGGAGCGATCGCTTTATGGGAACTATCATTCTAGGCGTTATTATTCTAAGGTCCTTGAAATGATGTGACTTTATGACAAACTTTTACGAACAACGTTTATTTTGTATCGCATTTGTGAATAGTTAAGTTGGTTTACTTTTAAAAGGGTACACTTTTGATATATTATATTCACGCCTTGTATTTGGTTTTGTAGATCCTATCAATAGTCAAAGTACTTTATTACTGTAGATATTTACATATACTTAGCAAACGTCATTTTTTGCCTCTTCTCTACATTGGACCACTGTGGGAGAGGAAGGGCGTAGAAACTCCCACAGATTTATTTTTAGATCTCTTTTAAAAATAGGTTGTGCTTAACTAATACTAATATGAAAAAAATAATTGTTATGATTAATCATGATTAATAATTGTTATGATTAATATGATTAATGATTAATCATAACAATTAATTTTTTTAGTTAGTTAAGCACAACCTATTTTTAAAAGAGATCTAAAAATAAATCTGTGGGAGTTTCTACGCCCTTCTTCTAAGCAGGAATAAATAATTACAAAATTATTAACAGCAAGGTCTGTGTTGAGCCAGATTAACCCCATACAGTCCTGTCATTTAAGTAATCTTGAACATTGTAATATCCCTTTTTCGACAAAGTCGCTTTAACATGCTTTTTAAATTGCTCAAATGGCAATTTCAAAATCTCCAGAGGTATCTTATTGTAGTAGAGAATGCACTGACCCTTGAAAGAATTGCTAACCTTCGCGAGTCTAAAACGGGGCGCACATAGTCTGTGATTATTTCTTAGGTTAACATTACAGCTGTCGCTAAGTTTGGAAAATGTTTTAAGGTTCTTGCGTACATACATTATATTTTCAAAAATAAATTGACTAGCTACTGTTAGTATGTCAATTTCTTTAAAAAGCTCTCTTAAGGAGTCTGTTCGTTTTAAATTATAAATTGCTCGAATAGCTCTTTTCTGTAAAATAAAAATAGTTTGAATATCCGCTGCTTTCCCCCACAACAAGATACCATAGGACATCACACTATGAAAGTAACTAAAATATACTAGCCTAGATGTAGCCACATCCGTGCTTTGTCTGATGTTCCTAACAGCGTAAGCCGCAGAACTTAATTTACCAGCCAATTTATCTATGTGGGGTCCCCACTGCAATTTGGTATCAATGGTTATTCCAAGAAACTTCGTATCATTTACCAATTCTAACGTGCTGTTGTCTAACACCAAACTGGTCTCAACTTGCCTGACATTTGGAAGTGAGAATTTGATACACTTGGTTTTACAAGCGTTTAACAATAAATTATTAACTGTGAACCAATTCAAGGTTAAAGACAATACACCATTAACATCATCAAAATCTCCTTTTTGTCTTTCAATTTTGAAGACCATTGAAGTATCATCAGCAAACAACACTATGTCAGTTAATTTCTCCACCATGAAAGGCAGATCATTAATATATACCAGGGATAAGAAAGGGCCTAATATGGAACCTTGTGGAACGCCAATTTTAACACCCGATCCATCAGATTTTACGCCGTTAACTTCTGCCTTTTGAATTCTATTGCTTAGGTATGATCTTAGTAGATCCAACGCTTTATTTCTAACTCCGTAATGATTTAATTTAATTAATAGCGTATTATGATCAACACAATCAAACGCCTTCGACAGGTCGCAAAAAATTCCGATAGCATCCTGTGCGGCCTCCCACGCAGAATAAATATGAGATACAAGGGTAATACCTGCATCCGTAGTCGATTTACCCCTAGTGAAACCATAGCGTGTTTAGCGTGGAGTTGTTTTGTACGGTTGAAGTGTGAGAGCATTTGATTGAGTATAATCTTTTCAAATATTTTACTTAGTGTTGGAAGAACAGATATTGGTCTGAAATTTGAAGGATCGCCCTTATCTCCCGATTTGAACAGCGGTATAAGTTTACTGTGTTTCATGAGGTCTGGAAAAGCCCCATCGTCAACACATTTATTGAATATATAAGCTAAGTGTGGGGCTATAACTAGAATTACTGAACCAATGACTTTGACTGATATACCCCACAGGTCTTCCGTATTTTTTAAGTTAAGTAATTTAAACGTTTTGACAATGTCCTGGGGATATACATGATGAAATTTTAAATATACATTACTGACGCTAGTGTTATTTTTTAATAAAGTCTCTGCTTCAAATGGAGATGAATTTAGACGGTCCGTTGTGAGTACGGGTACATTGGTGAAGAATGTTTCAAAAGCTCGAGCAACATCAGCGTTGGATTTAACAACATCATCACCTATCTTTAGGCAGAAATCACTGTCCCTTGGTATAACTTTGCCAGTTTCGCGGTTTATTATTTGCCAAACTATTTTCATTCTATTATTTGAATTTTGAATTTTTCTATTAATGTGTAAAGTTTTTGCAGTTCTACAAACCAACTTGAAAGTTTTGGAATATTTTTTAACATAGTCATGAAATTTTCGATCAAAGTTATAGGTTTTTTGATCATAAAGGTCATACAAGATAACTCTACTTTTACGAATTCCAAACGTTGCCCAGTCATTAAATTTAGATTTACCGTTGTAGTCACTGACTTTCTTTAATTTAAAAACTTTATTGAATTCTGTCTGAATAATGTTGAAGAAGTCTGAGTAGATTTTGTTTGGGTTCTGTTCATTAAAATCCGGTACTGGCAAATTTATATCTAAGTTTTTCGTATATGTCTCTAGTCTATGGGATGTAATAGGCCTATAAAATGATGGACCAGTCTTATCCTTAATAGTTATTGGGAATGAAACTGTTTGACCACTGTGATCGGAGGGTAAGCAGTTAATTACACTTTTACTTGTGAATGCACAGTCACAAAAAACGTTATCTAAGCAAGTTTGGCTGGTAATTGTAATTCTAGTCGGCTCTAGAAATACATGACATAAATTAAATGATTTGAACAGAGTTATTAATCGTTGCTTCAGTGTTGTATCTACAAGCAGATCTACATTAAGATCGCTACAAATAATTAACTTTTTTCTGTTATTACAAAGTTTAATGAGGGCTTCCTCCATAATTTTCTCAAATATTTCGAAATTGCCATGGCCTTTTTCATCCCTCGGTGGTCTGTAGACACAAACAATAATATGGCTATCTAACTCAACACAGGATACCTCTATTTGTCTTTCAACAGTAAGTGCAAGAATATCTTTCCGTTGTTTCACCTTAATATTATTTTTCACTAAGATTAAAGAACCACCTCTATCAGCAGTCTTTCTATTGTAACAACTGACAATTTTGTAATTATTTATGTTAAAAGACATCATATTTTCCTTCAACCAGTGTTCAGTAACACAAATAATATCAATGTCAGAATTTTTTAGAAATAATTCTAATACAAGTTCTTTGCCAGGTAGCCCCTGGATGTTTTGATGGGCAATATTTAACTGGGGCTTACATTTTGACATATTTAGTGGCTCTTGTATGCTAGAGATTTCCTCTATTGTCTTATGAACTAATTTAAATTACTTCGAACAGATTCCAATGTTGCATGCAAAGTATAATTAACAGGTGAATTCCCAATAGGGGTGCATGTCATATTACTCTTAAAATAAGCTGATGTCAAGTTGAACTTAGTTAAACCAACTATAGCTGCGTCGCATATATTATAAGCTAACAATGTAGCTACTAATTTTCTATATTTATTAGACAGGTACAATGTATCCCGTGTCAGAGTAAAGTTATGAATAAAATTATTCATGTCGAAATATAAAATAGCATTGCTGTGATGACATGTTAAATTAAATAAATGAATATCTCCACCCGCTACAGCTTACTTTTGTCTGTCTTATTTTTCTGTAATTAGCTACTATATCTAATTGATTTGGCTGGGGCAGCATTGTGTGTGGTAGCAAGGCATTTTTCTGTACCCCTGAAGGCAATGTTCATATTTTATCCTGTCGCTTTATGCCCACTCATATTCAGCTTCATGGGGCCATTAAACCTGAGCCTGAGTTTCTTCAACACTCCCTTCATGCTCCTTCAACACCAGGTTAAGATTATAAGTTTATAGGTATTTGTAAATATTGTAAACTTGTTATTTATTTCATATTTATTTATCAAAACTTGTAGCAGCGACCCGTTTGTTATTCTTTTATGTCTGGGACTTCCTCTCTGGTGTTATAGGCACATATATCCAATTCAATCAATAACAGCATTGCTCTTTGGGTTCTCCAAACTCGTTTTATTGTTAAGCTGATAAACTGCAGGTTCGAAAACCACTGTAGGTGGTTCGAAGCTTATCAGCCAGAATAGGACACAAAATAACCAAAGTTTAACTGCAAGGTTTCATGAATGTGTGTTTTTAAAATATAATTTATAGTTATAGTTCAAAACCGTTTCGTTACAGGTAAATAAATTTCATTATGTTGGGGATTGTCCTTGTACTTCCGTTGTTACCCTGTGTCATCACATCGTCATCGGAAGAAACCGTTTGTTCAGATAAGATCGTAAACACCACAGGTAAGAGAATATTAGGCCCGACAGGTTAAGCATAAATCTCGGGTCAAACAAACAAACCTATGTTTGCTTGCCTGAACCGTCAATACTTTTGCTTCACGGGATTACAGTAATGCCACCTCTAACCGGTTATTCAATGCGCCATTTTGCCTGAATGGGGGCTAGCCCATCGCCACAACTCAAGATTGAAATTCCATAAATATCTGGAATGTATAAATGTTGTCCAGAGATTTAATTAGGCTTAGGGCCGATAAATGTAGGCATTAGCTCAAGTACAAGAGTTTCGTAAGTGTTGATAACAGTGCTAAGTCGCATTCTATTTTCCGGGTCAAAGCTTGATGAGTCAAGTGTCTCCCTAGATACAGTATTTTACTAGTTAGGGAGACAGGGAGGAACCAATTTGTATTGCGTACTAACCTTTTTGTGAATAAATAATTTATTACACTGACGAGCAATGAAAAAGTTCCACCCACAAAATGCCGACAAACACCTTAATATCTCCTAAGACATAGAACCAATATTACGCCTACAATATTTACGTTTTTAATTGGTAATATTCTGATGCGCTGTTAAATGTACTTCAATATTGCAGGCGGCGTCATTAAGCTAGCCTTTTCCGTTTAGGAGTAATTTGGTGCTATGTCACTGGATCTTTTTCATTGCTCGTCAGTGTATTATTTGAAAGAATTTATTATAATAATTAGGAATAAATAATTTCAAAATTATTAACAGCATGGTTGTTGAGCTAGTTTAACCCCATACAATACCGTCATTCAAGTAATCTTGAACATTGTAATATCCCTTTTTCGACAAAGTCGTAACATTCTTTTTAAATTGCTCAAATGCCAATTTCAAAATCTCCAGTGGTATCTTATTGCAGTAGAGTAATGCTAAGAGTAATGCACTGACATTTGAAAGAATTGCTAAACTTCTCGAGTAAAAAATGCGAGTGAAAACCGGGGCGCAACTAGTCTGTGATTATTTCTTAGGTAAACATTACAGCTATCGCTAAGTTTGGAAAATGTTGTAAGGTTCTTGCGGTAAATACATTATATTTTCGAAAATAAATTGACTAGCTACAGTTAGTATGTCCATTTCTTTAAAAGGCTCTCTTAAGGAGTCTGTTCGTTTTGAACTATAAATTGCTCGAATTTTCTGTAAAATAAAAATAGTTTGAATATCCGCTACTTTCCCCTACAACAAGATACCGTAGGACATGACACTATGAAAGTAACTAAAATATACTAGCCTTGATGTAGCCACATCCGTGCATTGTCTGACCACGAGAGGAAAGGCCCTTACTAGTGCTCCTCAGTGTTCTATTTCAGAAATTGAATCTAAAAGTTGACTCAAGATAAATGCTAACTCACTTTTATTTTAATTAAGGCCTTATTGTCCGGTACAGATGAAGACATGAACGCCAGCCTTCTATTATTATATATTTATTGCAGTGGTTCTCGCCGATACAATCCAGCAAAGTCAATTTGACGTTCCACCCGAGCAAAAAGCTTTCAGCAAAATATTAACGGTATTGAAATTCTCGAAAGATTTTATTAAAACTTATTTACTAGTATTAAACGAGAGATATATAGAAGTATTAAATAATAGTCAACATTGCAACAGCTTATATATGTCGCAGTGAGTTGGTTAAATCAGACACTTAACGAACACCCTAGATAGACCGTTAATAAAAGACCGACGTTTAACCAAGTTGCTGAAGTTCCGTCAGGCAAGTGAGTGAGCGAAACGTTTAATGGGTTGTCTAAACGTCTTCCTATAGGCAACAAGACATATACAATATAAATGCAGTAGCTGAAGTACACATAAAACATATTTTATGTGTACTTATGTTTATGTTTTAGGTATTATTTGTTGTCCTTACATGTTCAACCTAATACGAAGGATAAAGGGGGCTTCGCTTCGCTCACCCCCTTTACCCTTCACCTAATTGGTTAAACGCCGGTCTTTAATTAACGGTCTAGGCCAGGGCAGGGTCGACAACGCTGCGACCGCGGGCGCATGTGCGTCCGCGAAGTCTTTTTGATGCGCCCTCCTTGAAAATGCTGCAAAACACTGGAAATCCCATGGACTGAGAACACTTCCCAAATCAGAAGAGAATTTTCGATCCCTTAATATGTATGTGAAAAGGATATTGATACCATTTCGTTTGCCCCACATTTAGATACACTTTTGGACAAATTTAATTGTCGTTTCCAAACATTCAAGAATCTCGAGCCTGTCTTGGGAGTGCATGACTAACCCATTCTCAGAAGGTGATGTTTCGGAAAAGCCTAAAACACTATTTTGGCATCGAAAATTGATGAATTTGAGCTGAAAATAATAACCATAAAGAACGATATTTGCCCGAAATCATACATGTGTTACAAACACTTTTGGAATATCGTTGATGAAAATAAATACCCCATTTTAAGAGCATTATTTCTTAAAATACTAACTGCATAATTATTTTTATCTACACACGTATCATAAACCCTCTTTACTACGTCCAAAAACTGCACGTTACGATCAGCATAATGTTAAACTACTTTGTAAAAACTTATTTCTTATCTGAATATTGAACATTATGACCATAATGTGTAAATTTTCTACATATTATGACTTTCAAATTTCTAACGCTGACGCCCGCCTGCGTGCCGCGCCTACTTTGTCTGAGAAGTTGGTACTACAGAACAAGCTAAACAACTCAATGCCACAATGCCGGTCAAACATGCGGTTCCTGGACACATCAAAGAGAGCTTAATGATATGTGTGTGGATAAACTAGTGTATATAACTGTACATAATTAGGCATTCAAACTTTCGAGTGATATTATTATGAAACTCGCCTTCGGCTCGTTTCATAAACCTACTCTCGAGTTTTATTGCCCTCCATTATGTATCAACCACATAAAATACTATATTGTATTTATTTATTATAATGCATTAATTAAATAACATAGGGATGCGAATCCATATTTTCTACAATTAAATATTGTACTGGAAATCAAAATATAGAAGCAGAATGAACAATATAAATTTTGACCATATTGTATGAGGACAGACTTTTAATTATGAGCCAGATTTCATCAAGTTGTGGGAATAAATGCAAGGCCAAGGCTATTTAATTTTAGGAGATTTAGGATATTTAGTGACTGTATGTTCCAATGCCTAATCTTGCTTTATCCATGTGTAACATTTTATTTGCGTCAATCGTACATGCGCCCTTCAGGAGTAAATTATTTTGGAAATAGTCCTTAGGCTTGATAAGGTTGCCGACCCCTGATCTAGGGTGTTAGTTAAGTGTCTGATTTCACCAACTAACTGCGACATATATAATAATAATAAGTGTAGTCTATTAATGACCCCACCAAGGGGCACAGGCCTTTACCCGGATATGAGTATATGAGTAAGACTAAGCCATCCTCCACCACGCTGGCTCAGTGCGGGTTCGTGGAGGGGTTTTACGACTACTACAACTATTACCAAGTAACAATGTAGCTGGGTCCTTCAGCCTAACTCGTCATCCGAAACACGGAACGTCCGATAATACAGTTAAGATAAATATTTATCTCAATGGTATTTTTTTGGCCCCGGATTCGAACCTGCATCTCCTGCGTTCGAAGCTAGACTACAAACCCACTAGTCAGCGTAGCTCATATCTGAGTAAAAGGCCAATCTGTCCCATTGGATATTGAGTTGTACTTACAAGCCTGTCAAGATATAAAACATATATAAATAATATTTGTTTATACGTAATAGTAGTTTACGTGACTGCTACATAATGGAGGGCATTATACTCGAGACTGGGTTTATGAAACGAGCCGAAGGCGAGTTTCATAATAATATCACTCGAGAGTTTTAATGCCTAATTATGCACACTAGTTTATCTACACACATATCATAAGCTATCTTTGATGTGTTGAGGAACCACATGTTTGACTAGCATTGTGCTTGTTGTGTAGCACCAACTTTACAGACAAAGTAGGGGCGGCAGGCAGGCGGGCGTCGGCGTTCGATATTTGAATGTCAGTACCAACTTCACAGACAAACTAGAGGCAGCACGCAGGCGGGCGTCGGCATTCGAAATTTGAATGTCATGTGTAGAAAAATTACACATTATGGTCATAATGTGTAATTTTTTAGATAAATGTGTTTTTACCAAGAAGTTTAACATTATGCTGATCGTAACGTGTGGTTTTTGTACGCAGTAAAGAGGGTTTATGATACGTGTATAGATAAAACAATAAACGTTTAATTGTTCCAGTGCAAAAGCGGAAATCCTCCAATGGCATTTTCAATACATGTCTGCGATAGTGTACTTACTAGACTTTATATAACATATAATCCTTTAAAAATTTCCATCATTCGAAGTCCACATGCCAGCGGGTCTGCTCAGATATCTTTCGAATTATACTGTGATTGTTCTCCCGGGCTACTGGGTTGTATTTGATTGTGAAAATATAAGATAATCGCTGTCTCATTTTGCTTATTATTTACATGTTCTATCTCAAGTTCAATTGTGTCATGCGTGCTTAACAGAGGGACCACGGACACATATTACTTATTTTGGTTTAACTTCTGGTATCGTTTTTGCGTTAAAAGGAGATATGTGCTCCTAGTACTTTGCAAGCGGTAAGTTAGTTTTCTTTTCTTTAGGTTGACCTTGTATTAGACGTTAGAGGATAAGGCTCAAGCAGGAACCAGTAGCTCAAGCAGGAAAACTCTCCAGACGCTAACGAGACCTCGCATCGAAAACGTAACCAGAGTCTCATCGGCAGCAGGAACCACTGTCTATCGACTAACGTCATTGCGATACCCAGAAAACGTTCTACGTAATACTGCGCCTCTAGCATGGACAAGCTGAACGAACAACACAGTATATTGAATGAATGAAACGTTCCAAATCTTACGTTATCCATAGATCGATTTTAAATTTAAGTTTTATTGCAATGTGTAGCGGAAATATTATCCCAATTTGTAATATTGTTACAATTTTTAAAGACTTTGAAATAATAAAGTGTAATTAATCATAAACTCAACGAATATTATAAAAATAATAATGGTTTTCGAGAAAGTATTTTGGTTTTTGATTGTGACATGACTCGTAGAATGGCGCTAGCTGAGGCTCAAGCAGGAACCAGCTAGCGAGAAAGTATCCGTAATCGAAATGTGGGAAAATGTATGAGATTATGAACAGCGCCCCTATTGTGCGTAAACATAACTAAAATCGGTAGCAGGAAGCATTTTCGTCTGGTGTTCGAAACGATACGTCAACAACTCGCTTTTCAAATGTATAGGATTCGATAGAATCGGCAGCACGAACGACGTTTTGACATACACTAAGGTGAAACTCGTCAGCTGGCTATCGAAATCTCACGATTAATTACTCACTTAATATTTGTTGGTGAGAATAGTTTCGTTATATATTTAATTAACGATATCCTATTGTTTGTTGTTTGCAAGTGACTTATTAACGGTTATAGTGTTAATTTTCAATATATATACCTACATATTTCATATATTATGTATGTAGCAACCCTTTGTTAATAGTAATCTCATGGTGAAACTCAGTCGATGAAGTTGCGGATTGGGATGAAATACTACGTGAATATGTTATGCATGAAGCCATGATCCTCGACAGTGAGAAACCGTTACCTCAGAGAAGGATAAAAACAAACAAAAATAGCGTCAAGCCTTCCCCCGTAGGGGATGGCAGAGGCACATTTGTGCTCGTTTAGCCAGATATTCAATACTCCATTTTGCGTGACAGGGGGCTAGCCCATTGCAGTAGCTACGGAGATATGAAGTTCATTGTAATTTTTGGATCTATGGGTTTTTAAACCTTAACCAAGAATTTTTCATTAATAAACATAAATATTTACATACAGGTACATACATTGCTTCTAGCCCCACACTAGGACACCCTGTGTCGTGGGTACCAGAAACAGCAACGTCACACATATATAAACATACAAGACCTAGGGTTATTTTCCTTTTATCACAGCCGGAGATCGAACCCTGAACTCTGGTATGGCAGGCAGAGCCACAACCGCTTCGCCACAGAGGTCGCCATTGGTTTTGAAATTTATCAAGTTGAAAATTATTTATTGAACACAGTTATTAAAAAGATACATTAAGAGAAAACATATGATCAAAGGCGAGCTTAACTCTAAAGAGATTTCTTCCAGCAAACCAAGGCATGAAAGGAAAACTTATCATGAAAGAGTAGGCAGGGCACAATAACTAATCTATTATAAAATATATAAGTAAATTAAATATCTATAAAATACGGAAAATAAAATACATACTTATGTATATCAAACTACTAAATAAGTACCAGTACATACATAACCCTGTGCATATAGTTTACATATAATAATAATATACATACTACAACTATCACAAAAGAGAGAGGAAGTGCTCTTTTACCCGGTTTTTGAAAGCGAAAAGAGTGGGACTGTCTCTTTTCGAACAAGGAAGTATGTTCCACAGTCGGACCGCCTGCAACCTGAAGGAGTCCTCATATGCGGAGGTGTTATGCCTTGGAGTGACTAAGTGTGAGACCTTGATCCATTGCCAATCTCCTGAAAAGAGATTGCCTACTCAAAGCGGTCTCAGAGGTAACGGGGGTAGCACAGATTTTTCAATACATATATTGAAAAGATAAGAAAGAATATGAGAGTTGGCGACGGCCAATGGGAAGCCACCCCAATTCTTTGTGATATTGAGAAACATGGTTTAATTTGCGCACCCCGGAGATAAACGAGATCCCGAGATTCTGAAGTTGTTCGAATCTTAATAAAGGGTTAATTAACGTCACAGAAGCCTATGGTGGAAGGGCGGGCATTGTGCAACTAAGAGAAGACTGAATGCCATCGGACCATATGATGAGGTACTGTGGCGCTGCAGTATGGGAATTGTATGAGTGTTCTCCCCTTCTAACCCCCACCCCGCCCCATCTCGCTTTGTCTATGGCTGCTTGCGGCACGACACCACATTGTGTGGCCTGCCTCTTACTTATAAATGAATTAAACAAATCTGCTTCTTTTAAAATGTATATGTATGACACTTTAATAATTCATGTATATAAGAACCTATACACAACACTTCATGTAATTGATGTTAATGCAAATAAACAATAATTTACTCCACTCCATTTCTAAGGCATGTATAGTTCTACACATTTGATAATTGTATGCAATCTCTTGCTCTCACAAATTCCAAACTCATGTTGTATTATCATTTCCTTTTATATACTATGCCCCTCTCTCTTGCTTCTCTATTTCATTTCACAAACATCTTAGCTACTCTATCATCAATCTATCTCTTGCGGTGTTCTCCAAGTCTCAGCTTCCTCTGTCATCAAGGTCTCTGGGATAGCAGTGATGCAGGAGCCCCGACCGCACGCGAAACTCTGCTGTAATATAAAATATTTTGGAGTAAAGTACTTGAAATGCAATATGATGATGACGATGGTAAGCAATCTCTCATCATTATCAGACAGGTAAGCCCATCCAAATATGGGTTTGAAGGGTTCATAATTCATCTCTAGATAAGCGATAGATTTGCCCTCTGACATGCATTTCGTGGGTGGACATCAAGGACCCAGTAGGTAGTTGAAGAGAAAGTCAAAAATCAGATAAAAATACGTAGTTATATTGACAGATAACTCAATATTGAATTACTCAGCTAAAGATTATAATAAATAACTATAGCTTACCTTTCCATGAACTCTATCATTACTGCGCTCATATTCCGGCATTATGTGAGGTTCTTCATGAAGAAGAATGCATTAGAAGATTATGAGACTCGTAAGAGCCCGCGAGCGACGCGTTCACAATAATCCGGAGCGATTGAATTGTCAAAACCGTCGGACGATAACATCATCCAATATCATTTTTCTGAATTGAATAATTGAAGCTGCCTCATCCCTAAATAATTCACAGCAAAAGGGAAATTCACAACAAAACAATAAAATTTTCATGTTTTCGCTAGCGCCATTCTACGAGTCATGTCACAATCAAAAACCAAAATACTTTCTCGAAAACCATTATTATTTTTATAATATTCGTTGAGTTTATGATTAATTACACTTTATTATTTCAAAGTCTTTAAAAATTGTAACAATATTACAAATTGGGATAATATTTCCGCTACACATTGCAATAAAACTTAAATTTAAAATCGATCTATGGATAACGTAAGATTTGGAACGTTTCATTCATTCAATATACTGTGTTGTTCGTTCAGCTTGTCCATGCTAGAGGCGCAGTATTACGTAGAACGTTTTCTGGGTATCGCAATGACGTTAGTCGATAGACAGTGGTTCCTGCTGCCGATGAGACTCTGGTTACGTTTTCGATGCGAGGTCTCGTTAGCGTCTGGAGAGTTTTTCCTGCTTGAGCTACTGGTTCCTGCTTGAGCTATTCTGAATTTGAATTCGTCAGAAATGCCACTACAACTTAAGTCTCAAGTATTTTCTACAATATTGGGCAAATATTAGTTTTTTCTTTCTTCATATTTTTTATAATAATAAAATAAGTTGGGGTGTATAAGGTTATAAGTTTATTTATTGACACGTCGTACATCGCCCAAATGGGCAACTCGCAGGTAGAAAGGCTTCTGCATATAGCCATATATATGCCATGGCTAGTAGTAACATCTAATTACGAGTGTTCGTTAAGTAGTGTTACTTAAACACAGGGGTTATTTTTTCTCCGTATATTACACGAGCTGATGCCCGCTCAATGTTTAGGGACCCGGACATAGCAGGGAGGTCCGATTTCGGGGCATGGGTAATTCCATTTTTTTCTCCAACAAAAAAATAAAATAATCTCGATCTCGCGCTCTTTCTTGTGTGACCGTTGTGACGTTCAAAAGTCTGAGAAATAAACAGTGTTTTTGAATGTGCGTGTTTTACAGTAGGTAGTAGTAGGCACCGTTCCATATAAACCTAGCCGTAGTACTTAGAGAGAACCTCTTCTACAACCTACAACTAACACACAAAAAGGGCGTTCTATTGGAAACTACCAGATTTTGGTAGGGGCACAGCAGACAAAGCTGCCTACACTGCATACAGTTATTTTTATTCATAGTAACGGTATAGTGAGTAGGTTTTGAAATGAAACTATTTAAGCGGATATACAATGTTATTTATATTATTGTCATGTTTGTTTTCTTTGAAGATTACTTCATTTACTAACAATAACACCCGCGTGAATAACACATTAGCCCAAATAGCGACACGATTCAAATATACTTACCTATATACAGGTAGATGGCAGTAGGTACCTATTTAATAGTGCATATTAGATATACGTATTCTATTAGGTAGGTACCTGGGATGATAAGGATAGGCCACGAGCATATTTAGACATAAATACTATACACAGTTGGCAGTTTGGCGCGAAAACGGACTTACAGCGGAAGTGACGTAATAGCTGTTGTCAGTAACGTGGTAACGGGACATCAACCTCCTCCTTTTTTCGCATCTAGAAAAGGAAAGGGAGACTCATAGCTCTGTCTCTTACTGACATCAACTATTACGTCACTTCCTCTGAGGGGGTGTTTTAAAACAAGTGCTGTTTGAGGTTACCTTTAATTCGTATTTTTTGTTGAAAATAAAAACTTACCTTTTATGTTTTTAATTCTCAAAATATTATTATTGACCTAAGCTTCTCTATTCTACCTACCTTTTTATTTTTTATTTAATAAAATATAAAATAAAAATAAACAAAGTTTTTTAAAAAACACTTATAATGGCACCTAATCTCAAAAGCTGGCAGATGGCGCTGGTGTTGTTGGAGGCTGTCAAAGTTATCAAAGTCTATTTAGGTCTTCTTTTATATATCTAATTTGAGGGTAATTTTGTGTGTGTTAGTCATGGACCTCGAAATCATTCATTCCTTGAGATATGCTTATTCGCGTTTTGCTGCGATCTTAAAATTTCTAAAACGATTTTTTTATTGAATTATAATTTCTTGTCGCCAATCACAATAGCAATGGTGTACAATGTTCATAGTAGTTCTTCACTTAAGTCGCTTTTCATCGCGATATATATTTGTTTGTAATGCGTTATTTTATTTATGCACTATACTACCTCTGTAGTTTTTTATTTAGTTAGGTAAATTACTGTTAAGAATTAACGGTGATCAATAAAAATACTATTAGTACAATACATTACAATTGTATAAGCGACCGATAATCTAAGCTATAACAAAATAAGCTATTGAATATATATAACACCGATATTACATACTACATGATGTTTTTGGGGGAGCCTCACCCCTAGGGAAACGCATCCCCAGGCGGTGGATAGGGGGTGCTCGACAGGTTTTTCACAGGATAACTGTAGGGCTGGTGGGAAATGAAAAACCTCCCGCGGACCACCAGGCCCCTTGCCTAGGAGTTGTAGCTGAAGACCTCAACGGCAACAGCGGCGGAGAGGGCAGGCTTCGATACGGCAAAGCTGGCGGAAGAGGCAACGGATCTGGAATACCGTTAGGCGCAAGTAAAGCAACTTGAAAAGCGGCGGTTCCTGCAACAAAGCCAGTTCTCCAGGTGTCGACTTGCTCGTTCCTGGGGGCCATGCTGGGGATGTCAAGAGAGGGCTGTAGATGTTGGGCAAGTCTGCATTTCTTAACTGTGTCCCAGCGCTTGTGAAGAGGTCACAGAATGCACAGCAGCTGTAATAAACATCTGAAATGATGAGACGGCCAATGATGGTGAGGACATGCTATAACAAAATACGCTATCGCGGCAAAATGCGAAGAGGTGAATAGCTACAAGGAATTAATTATTTCGAGGTACATGACAACAAACGTAATTTTGCCAATGTCAAGTGTATTTGAAAGATCATGAAACTCTTTGCCTCCAACTTTGCCAGCGCCACCGAGCGAGCGCAAAGGCGGACATACAAAGGTACCATTGTAATGGAATGTTCGAGTATGTATGATCAGTATTATAGAGGTATTTACAATAGTAAATCAATAATATGTTTTAATAAAATAAAATACAAACAATTAAATCACTTTAAAAACTAATTATAAATTAAATCTAGTCACAATATTTTAAAAAAGTACACCTAGGTTAGATACAGATTATTACATAAATGTACCATGTGATCTGAGAATCTCAGAGTACGTGGTACAAAGTACACGGTACCTATACAGCTAGAACATTTATTGTTAAAATTATACGTGTTAAAAAAATATTTGGTAATGTCAAAGACTAAAATATCAATTTTATACACAGCCATAACAATAAAAGCAAAAGACATACCAATAGGTAAGTAGTACAACGTACCACTGTGGCTGTTCTGTAGTACTAAAGCAAGTGGCGCCGTGGTCGCATTTGACCTCTGTCAATAGGTCAGAGCTATTTATATTGACAGATGTCAAATGCGGCTTCTAAGAATGGCTCCCCATTAATTAACGGCTTATGTTTAAACGATTACCAAAAACGCGCACCTATTTTACTAACAATAAATTCGAAATGACTGCCAGAATGGATAAATGTCCACCAAATTGTGTTTGGATAAATGATCACCAAACTTCTTTTTATGTTTTAAGTATTTTTTGTTGTTCTTACATGTTCAACCTAACACGAAGGATAAAGGGGGCTTCGCTTCGCTCACCCTCTTTACCCTTCACATAAGCTACCGCAGTATTTTGCCCTGATATTTTTTGCAACTTTTGGTGTTCATTTATCCATTTTGGGTAGGAAAAAATATGCGGCGGCCGTTAATATGCCACATCGACTATTAGCGTCACATCCGTCGCATGAATCACTAACAGCTTCGTGCGACAGAGATGACGCTACTAGACGATGTGTCATACTAAACGCGGGAACTGCACATTATATGAAGTTTTCGAAACGTCTCGTCGCAGCGCTGCCGCCGCCGCCGCCGGTCGTCCATATAAATTAATACATAGTTTATTGTCCATGTTTAGGAGGTAAGTTTAACTCATGTTTAACTAACACCTATAATGGTATCCGTTACCTAAATAGGTATCTACTACACGACAAAAAATATAATTAAAAAGCTTAATTTTGAAAATCAAAAAGAACTTCACTCGTTTTATGCAATAATTCGATAAATGTTTGGGACATCTAGCCATAGAAGCTTTTTTATACTTAATGATGATGCTTTTAGCTAACGAACACTCTTCAATCTTAAAATCGTAGACTTGCATACAAAATCTTTGATATTTTATATTTATCTAAATACTTAGATATATCTATTTATCATAATATCAAGTGTAATATCTCGCATTAACTTGGCCTGCAACGGATGTAAGTTAAATATAACTTAGCGATTGTTTTACCTTTTCAGTAGGCCAAGTTTTTGAAAATCTATTCTTAATATTTTAACAACAGTCATCAACAAGTAAGGAGTTTGGCCTTGTAGAATTTCCGACAAAGTTAAACTACGTTTTGATTGAACACATTTTACTTTATTTTTCGAGAATATGATTATCAAAAATGCTAGTTTTATGACGTGACTAGATACACGTGCAATAACTTCTTCATAGAAGTCATTGCATTCTCATGAAATGCATTTTTTGTTACTACAGGCCAACCTCCTGATTTGTAATAATTTAGATACTTATGTAAGAAAGCACATCCTTATAAACTAATATACACACCACATCCAGTAATACCTACCTAATAGTCTCTTTCCGCTTTGTCTTTTCAATCATACACAATTTTAGGACTCCTAAAACTTTTAGATCCATAGACAATGATCTCAATATATCTACGACACACATAAGATACAAACAGTAATAACACGTTTTTTAAGCTTAGTGAAAGCTTAACATCCTATTAGGTATTTATTTTAGCATAATATTTTCCTTCGTTCGTCGTTTTCCTTGGAATTTCATGGAATGGTCGGATATGTTAGCGTGTAAATTCATTTTGCAACTTGATGACGCGTTCACTGAAAAATAAATAAGTATGACTCTTTATAAGTCTCTCGAATTATATAGACAAATATCAGGCCCGATAGATAGTAAGCGAGTTAGTTATAATCGAGTCAACTGTGACTGTGGCACATTCCATATACTAACAGTCTTACCTATAAAAAATACCTAATTTATGTTTATAGACCTGTTTGAGCAAAATCCTCGTTAAACCTTAATGAGCGTTTTATGTTTTTGTGATTTATAAAAGTACAGCGAGTCAGTTTTAACTAGAACAATGTTGTAAGTTCTTTTATTCTTTTAGGGTCTGTGGATGTCAACTGAAGGAAGAGAATCCAATTATAAGTAAAAATTTACTCTGTGTTCCAACAAACAAACAAAAATCTACCGACATAAATTCTCAGATAAACTAAACTCTTTGCTTGAATTCATACATTGACAACTGATTGACGTTTACTTTTTGGATTTGGTGCACACCAAAGTGTGATAGTGTGTGATAGATAATGCCTAAAATGGGCTTATCGGACAGTTATAGAAGGGTCTGAGCTAAGTACTATAAGTTGTAGAAGGTTTATAACGAAGTTAAAATACAGATTTTATTTTATAAATCACAATTTTGTGAGAATGTGCTGAAAGACCGTTTCAGCTCCATATTATGAGTATTTTAGAGAAATTTAATCTTTATAAATAACACTGTTAATTTTTAAGGAATGTCAAGTTGACTCGTTGTCAAGGTCCGTCGTAAACTCAGTTTCCATCTGTTGGTCCTTCAACAACAAACAGTGTACAGATGTAGTGAATAGTGAATAATCCTTTCCTATCGGCAAAACTCGGAACAACGATAACACCCGAATGGTGCCGATGTGTCTATGAATTACTGTATTATTAAATTACGTGTAGGTATCAAATAAATCGCATACTTTATTTATCAATGTCAAATGTCAAATTGCCCGTTTGACAGTATATTACACTGAGATGTTAAAACCACCACGATTCTATCATATAAAGAATTCGTTAGGTAAACAAAAATATAACTTGTTACTGAGGACGTTTTATTTCAATAAAACGCACTGATAAAAACCAAATTCCGGTTGGGATGATCTAATGATTCTATAAGGATTGGAACCCCAAAAGTCTAACTATAAGTCAAAACTACAGTAGGATTTTGCAGACCTTTTTTATAACAATATTTTTTTGTAATTAATTAAAAATACTATGACATAACAAAAAAGACACCTCAACATAAAACAAAACAAACCAGCAGAGAAATTAATATAAATAAATATGATTTTCTGATTGGATGAACGACTTCGATTATGACAGCGGGATAAGAGGAGGAGGAGCGGGGTGGACAGTGTGATGCGAAACAATACTTCCAACTTCCATATCACAGTCAGAATCAGAACTATTTTCTGGTGTATCATCGTCAGAGTTTTCATGAACGGTGATAACAAAACTAGCCATATAATTTTCCAACTCAGGTTCGTGTTTTCGGTACTCGTTTTCGCATTTGATGGCGTGGTCACATACTTTGGCCCAAACATCGGAACCAATCATATTAACCTTTTCCTGTACCAATTGTTTTACAGTAGTAATATTCATGCTGATGTTTCTTTTGGATACGTATCCCTTTATTTGAGACCATATGTTTTCAATCGGATTGAAATCAGGATGATATGGTGGCAATCTTAGTACGCTGTGTCCATATTCGTTCATAAGTTTATCTATAGAGTATTCTACAAAGTCTTGTTTGTACTTGCAAATAATTTCATATACCTATTTCAAGTTTTGTTAATGACGGATCAATCGGAACGTTATGTTTGGATAGCCAATCAACCATGTCTTGCTTCCTGGTATTTGAATTAGGAGGTTTTTCTACGTACTTATTATGATATGCAGCATTATCTAATACTTGTACCGAATGTGGAGCTAAGTTTGGAATGAGTTGATTACCAAGCCATTTTTCATAGTTTTCATTGTTCATCGCGTTGTGATAGTCACCTGCTTTATCAGTAGACTGATACATTAACAATGCCCCAGGTATAAACCCCTTTCTACTACCAGCGTGCACTATTATAAGACGTTGTCCTTTAGAAATTAACTGTTTCACTCCGTTTTCTGACGAGTCAGCCCAGCTTTTACCTGCCAAATGTGAGGTATGGATGTATGTTTCATCCATATAAACAATCTCTCTCCCTTGCAATCTGTACTTTTTTATCGCGGCTAAAAACTTTACTCTTTTTAAACGAACATCATGTTTCTCGATAAGTAATTTTCTGTTGTTTTCAACTTTTTTATACCGAAATCCCATTTTTCTAAGAATTTTTCTTAGCGTAAAGTCACATCCCTTAAAATTTATGGCTTCGGATAACTTGGACTTCAGGGCTTTAATTGTAGGTACTTGTTTGTATATCAAATGGAAATTATACACTAATCGGCGTATAAAGTTGTAGTCAAAATCGTCAAGACCTAGACAAAATAATTTATTTGGTCTACCCAACTTTGCCGACTTCGGACAATACATAATACATATACATATACAATACATAAATCAATCCACCTCCAATAGGAGGTGGATTGATTTATGTATTCTTTTTGCAATATTTTATTTACTGTTCGTTGAGAAATTCCACTGGCCTCCGAAACTCGTTTTTGGACTTTACAAAAGTAAGCAGTATAGTTGGTATGTTTGAATTTATCATTTCCAGTTAAGAAATATAAATAAATATTGAAAATAACTTCGCAGGATTGCCGACCTAAACGTTTCCCTTTTCTTAGTGCTTTCGGCATGTCTGTTATAAATTGTTAATGTGGATCGAATAAAATCAATGTTTATTATTTACAAAAATGACAGACAAGAGTGAAATGAAAAGTCAAAAAAAAAATATAGGTGGCCTGCATTAATACACGAGTCCATGAAGTTTGTCACAAAATCTAACATAAATATCAACAAAATATGTCTGTGGTATTAACTACTCTATATAGATACTTCCTCTTGCAATGCGACTGCGAGTCTCGATGGGTACTGAGTGCGAGTGAAGTAGTAAGACAAAAACGAACATTTCCGAGAAAATACGAAAGGAAAGGATTATTCACTACATCTGTAACAGAAAGGTCTCATATTTTAGGGGGTGGCTAGTGACGTTATATGAACAACATTTAGTATGAAACCGAATTGATCTGAGGAACTTTATTTTTCATTTCTCCATACAGATCGGGGCGTCGAGTCGCGTGTGGAACTCGTGTAGCAAAAGTATCTCAATTTATCCCAAGGGTGTCAAAATGCCGTATTTGGTTTGTCGGCATTTTGCGCCCTTGGGATCAATTGATATACTATTGCTATTCTAGTTCTCACACGTGATTGGAGGCCTAGCTTATCGCCCGGCACGAAATGAATGCAGAAGTGGAAATTTCTATTTATTTACTTACCTTTGTTTTTGGCCTTACAGCCAATGTTAGTTTTTGCACTAAATGTGTAGCGGCGTCTGAAATAAAATAAAGTATTCCTCTAAAATATACTAAGATAGTACGTTGTTAAATGATTGATTAGCCAAGGGAATATTTGCACTTTGAGCCTTTGCTTGTCCCGGTTCGATTTTAGGCTTCTCTAATGTGCTCTATTGGCTATATTCAATATTCAACCTATCTGTTGTCATCCTTAGCTTCATCAGCATTCCGCACCACACCACAAATGTTATAAGTATTCCTTCTATTCCGCTACCAAAAAACTAGGAAATGCCACTCACTAGTAATATACCCCAGTCCCCGGATCCTGGTCTTCGGGTACACCAGCAGCAAGTAGACCGGCACAGCAGTGAGTATCATCAGACACCCTATGCCTGTCTCGGCTGGACTAGCCACCGCTGGTACGGCCACCACGAAGATCGTGCAGATTATGTAGATTACTGCAATATAAAATTTTGATGCAGCATCCGTGATCTGGCGGGTATCCGTTTCTATATAGCATTTGTTTCGCGTCCGTGTTTCGGAAGACACTTTAAGCTGTAGGCCTCGGCTACTATCGCTCCTGGCTGGTAATGTTCGTAAAGCTGTGTCGGAGGCCCGCAGCTATAATAAGGCAGCTTAATAACTTTTGACAGTCGGGTTAGCCACTAGCCCGACACCCCTCGCTTAACCCTCGGCAACATTGCCGATGCACCCACCCCCCCTATTTTTAAATCGCGCCTGAAGCGTTGGCTTGTCGACCAAACCTTCTACAAATTTGAGGAATTCCTTGACATTTTAATAATTTCGATGAATATGAATTTATTTTAAATTTTAATCTATTACTTGACATAATTTGACTTTAAATTTAATTTAATTTATCGATTGAATTTTTATTTTTTGTTATGATGTCATTTAATTTAATTATTCTATTGACCTGTAACTTACGTTATTAATAAATGAATTATTAATTATGAATAACCTACACTGAGCCAGCGTAAAGGCCCGTTCCACTCGGTGGGGGCCTTACTGGGTTACATTTATTGATACATTAAACGGTACATCATACCAATAAACAAACGTTCTAACGTTGATGGAATACATCGCGAGGAAACCATTCCATCTCCATACCTGTGGCGAGCGGGCTTGCCCCTTTGTGTATTGTATGCAGTATTAAATAACAGGGTTAACGTGGGTGCAACTGTGCCCTGCCACCCCGTATGGTACAAGACGTGACGCTGTATGTTGAAGGGTTTGATATTATAGCAAATGATCTCAAGAACGTGGCATGCTGAACAAGGGCGTACCCAGGATTTCAGCTAGGGGGGGGCAGCTCATACCTGTTTCGAGAACGTTTTTAATTCCCACTTGCCAGGAAAATTGACGTTTATTTTATCTTCTAGGGGGGGGCAGCAGCCCCCCCCCCCCTGCCCCTACCTGGGTACGCCCATGATGCTGAAGACTGTCTACCCCACTTCTGACTGAAAGGCGTGTGTGTGGTATGTAATCTAATCTATATAGTGTAGGTACTGTAGTGATAAATAAGTAATTAAAAACATTAAAAACATTCACTGACAAAACACGTATAATTTTATTTTAATAATAAAACCAAAAGTTTACGACGTCTGCGAGTTCACGCTGCAGTACCTACCTAATAAAAAGCTTATTATATAATCACTTTAGATGCCTGGGAGCGGCGAAGGGCTCTTCTGAACGGTGAAAACAATTTAGAGCAGCTTGATTTCAGATACTCGCTCATTAGTTAAGTTGTTCATATTTGATTTATTTTTTATTTTTCTCCATTTATATGAGAATTAAGTGTTTGACTTGTAAAAGTGCATTATTTTTGCCTACTTACAGTAAATAGAGTTTAGAGTTTTGTCTTCCCTTGAGTCGACAGACCCCGCCATTACTCTCAACACTTCATTAACATTAACATGTCATTTACACTGCTTATGACCCCACACTAGGATACTGTGAACCAGAAACATCGGCGTCACACACATAGCTAAAGTGTGTGAGGGTGACATTTAATTAGCTGACCATAGTTTGGGGAATGACAGTACCCATCATAATTAACAACTTTCCCCAAGAAACAAATGGTCACAAATTTAAAAAAATATTCGTCCTATAGAACAATCAGCTGATTACAAGTTGCTATGGGAGATCAAAAAAAATATGTTTCTTGGGATGGGTACTATCATACCCCAAAATATATGATATAAGCCTCGGCGCCATAGAGGTTGTCAGAACTGTCAAGATGAAGCTCTTCTGCCTAACTCCTTTCTGGGGAAACAAGGGTACAGTGCGACCTAAAAGAGTAGAAAACGGAACTTTCGGAACTAAAGTGTTTCCGCGTCCAGAGCTTACCCTGTAGTCTGTCTTATTTCGGCTAAAACAACAACAAACAAAGATGGTGGCGCCCTCTATTATTTTCTACTATTTTATGTCGCATTATATGTAACGTGACTCACTTGGGAAGAACAGGTTGACTCTGATGGGTCTCTCCAAGTTAGGCTGCGTATACCTCAGGACTGGCAGGCAGAGGACAGCCGCTCCGATGCTTAGCTGCAAGAGGGAAATACATACAAAAGAGTAGTCTTTGACGTTTGACCATAAATTCTGTTTTGATTGACTTAAATACCGATTTTCCTGACAATTTACTGACAGGTTTTGTCTGACAAATTACTGAATTGCACCACCACAAATGACGACACCAATTGGGATATATGGCTGTAACTTACCTACATAAATATACCATAATAATAAATAAATAAAATAAATGAAACTGAATTGCGCGACTGGAAATCTGAAAAACAGCAACTTCAAAACCATAATTCGAGTAACATGAAATACAAAAAGAGCGTTGGATTTTGTTGTTCTTATAATATACAAGTTCAACCAAGCGGTTAACCAAAGGATAATAGCTTCGCTCAACATCCTTCACCTATGTCTTTATGTGGCCAATAAGCTGTGGCTAATCCATACAGTCATTTCATCGTGCAATTCAGTAGTTTTGTCGCGCGAATAATTAATTCAGGTGATTCCGCTAATCGTGGACGTCGTTCAATCAGTTTCCCATTCGTTCATTTTATTATTCCCCATTACAAAAGTAACTTCTATAGAGATACTTCTTCGTCTTCTTTTTGTGTCTCTCCTTTACTTGAGGTTTGGCGGTCATCTCTCTATACTCCTGTCCTTCGCTTGCTGTGCAAAAAAAAAAAAAAAAAAAAACGTTTATTCTGTAAATAGGCCACAAGGGCACTTTCACATGTCATTTCATTTCATTTTTTACAGAACATTTGGTATTATTATCATATTATCAGAAAAAAAAAAAAGTACTTAATTATTGTTTCTGAGAGATGTAAAGAGTCTCAAATGTCATAATAAAATAATTAAAATATAAATAACAGAGATGTATAGTCTCTTTAGTCAATAATACAATGATAATAGGAGATGTAAATGGTCCCCACAGTCAAGAGTTTTATAATTAAATTAATCTTTGGAGGTGTAAAAGGCCTCCAAGTGTCCAGTAAAAGAAACTCTGGCAGTGAGGATGCTCACAATTAATTAGAACAATTCAGTCCCAAGCATTTTTATCGTCTATGTACTCTTTAATACTGTAGTAAGCTTTAGAAATAAGCCTTTGCTTGATGTATTTCTTGAACTTATTAATTGATAGATCTGTCAAAGTGCTTGGGAGTTTATTGTAAAATCTTACACAATTACCCTTGAACGAGTTTTTTATTTTATGGAGCCGAGTAGTGGGCACTGCAAGTTTGTCCTTGTTTCTAGTATTAAAGTTATGTGCTTTAAGCTCATCAGCTGTTCCATTCTCTTATGTTGGGGAGCAACGACTTTTTCAGTTCAAGTAATAGACTAGTGCTCTATCAGTGTCGTGAGTATTTGTCATGCGGGACGCATATTATTTAAAATACCCGACGCTTTAGCCCTCCGAAGTAGCTTCGTAAATAGCAGACGTATCGGACTAACTATAGGTAAGTTGGAAAGTAGAAGAAGCAACACCTGAGCGGAGCGTTCGCAAATAAAAACAACATTTGAACCGCCTGAAGTTGCATCGTTAATAGCAGATACGTCAAACTAAAGCGCCAGCTATTTACAAGACCCCGGAGTGCTTTTTGTGCGCCCGAGCAGCAGCCAAAACTTCCCGAGTAGCAAACGCGTCGGGTATCAAAGAACATACGTGCGAGACGCATGGGGGCAAACTGACAGCACCCGCACGCTGGGCAATCACATAGCAAATCCCTCGTGCGTAATGAAACCCGCATGACACTGAAAACGCCGTTAGAGTGTCTCTAAGTTCAATTTGATGGAGATTTAAAGTCACTGTCTGCCGCACGAGATCTGACATTGAAATTGATCGGTACTTTATTTTGAGGATTGGGCCAAAAAAGTCGTAAAATGCTCACCCAAGTAGCGAACCCGACGTAATTAATCAGCGCGTAGATATCCGACACGGTGAGATAGACAAGCGACAGCAGAGCGACAGCGAGCACCGCCGGCGCAGGAGTCGCCTTCTCCGTGATCATCGTGAGCATCTCCGGCATCTGGCCTTGTGCCGCGCCGGCATAGAACAATCTGGAAGGAGAGGAATGGCTAAGTTGACTATAAGCGTCCAGAGGCATTCAAGGAGCCACAACGATAGATGTAATCAATCCTAAATACTAGTCTTTGATTGAAAAAAATGGATCACATTGAGGTTTTTTTTACAAATTATAAAAATAAAATAAAAATATCACTTGACACTTAGGGCACCAGGGAAGGATCAAGCCAATTCCTCAGAATCTTACCAGTTTATAAAGCGTCAAAAACGTCTTACGTAACTAATGGACGCCCATCTAAGGCCTACGAGAAAAGAATACTAGGTTAAAACAGCATAGTTGCAGATGGGGCGTGACTGTATAATAAACTACCGAAAGCTATAAAAGAAGCGAGATCACTACCAATTTATAAAAAACTTTTAAAAATATACATCTCAAAGTCACCACATTCTTAACATAAATATTTACATTTTTCAAGGACTACCCTACTTTAATGTCTCGCGCGATGGAAGAAATCTATTTGTGTAATTATTTATTTGTGTTGTTTCTCAAGTAAGTGAATATTGTATTCTTTTTGAGAAATAAATATCTTAAACCTTAAACCTTAATAAGCTATCTAAAGCCCTAAGTACCTCAACTATCAAGCAGCGTCCGAGGTACATGCTCGCTTGTGACCATACAGTCCGATCCTGCAGCGAAAGACTCATCCACACGCACGGTACAAACTTTCTGTCGCTGCTGATGCTGGTGGTGCGTGCGGACTGGGTAGGGGAGCATGTCGCTTTGCTCTTTTTACAGCCAGAGCACCGAACCAGGCCTTGTCGTATGCGACCTACCGCGACGACTCTCCTCTAAGTTTCCGGGACTGCGGCGACCTCGTCTCATCTGTTGGCTTCGCTTTGAAATGCGGACATGTCGCGCTTGACACAATTCTTGAAACGCAACAGGGGTCGTCTGACTGGTTTCTTCACTCAGGAGAGTTTGCCGAGGCATACGAGTGTGCTCCATACTCTTCTTTAGCATGGCGGTGGTGGCAAATGCAATTATGCGGACTTGAGCACTTCCTCGTTTGTGATGGTCCCTCCACGTAATGCCGATTATGCTCCGAAGACAGCGCAGGTAGAAGGTATTATTCTCGACGTTCGTGTTTTGCGTACGACGTCCAGGTTTATGCTCCTTACCAGAGGGTGCTGAGGACACATGGACACATACAAGCATTTTGGTCCTCACTGTGGAATGTTTATTGTCCCATACTCTTGTACGCAGCTTCCCAAACATAGTGGCCGCTTTGCCGATCCGACAATCGATCTCCACGTTAAGTGAAAGATCACTTGACACATGCGACCCCAATAAGCAAAACCTGTCAACCACCTCTAGCGGAGTACCGTCCAGTAAGATTGCTGGTGGTTTCGCATCTCCCTGCGCTAGCATTACGGTCTTCTTCGCGTTGATCGACATAGAGAACATAGCGCGCGCTCTTGACAACATGTCCATGAGGCACTGGAGTTTGTCTGTGCAAGTCCTCGCAAAACCGCTTAGACTTGAGTAGGGAGATATTATAAAGTTTCCCATCAGTCCTCTTATGTAGATGGATATCCTATTCAGCCTCGCTGAAGGCAACTTTCAAAAGCAGCGAGAAGAATATGCCGAACAGGGTAGGTGCCAAGACGCAGCCCTGGCGGACACCTCAGCAAACCTCAAACGGAGCAGATGTGTCACCATTGAACACAGCAGCTCCCTTCATGTCCTCGTGAATGACTTGATGATACTCAAGAGCTTAGGCGGACATACAACCCTTTCGTGTGCTGTGTATAGCACTTGTCTACTCACCGTATCGAAGGCCTTGTTAAGGTCCACAAAGATGAGTAGAGGGGATTGTTGCTCTCTACACTTCTCGTGAACCTACCGCAAAGTGAATATCATGTTCACCATAGAACGCTGTACGCGAAAGCCGCACTGAGTCTCGGGATAAACGTGGTCGGATTTTGAGGATTTCTGTGTGGGTAACGTCTTTCCCCGGACTCTTACCGCTCTTGAGCTATATGAAGGCTTGATGTTGTTCCTTTATCATAGGTACGGCGTCTAGACCATGCCAGATTGCCATTTTCGGAATTAGATCCACTGCTTCTGGTTGTACGTCGACTGGACACGACAAGAGGCCGGTGTAGTGTTATACCCAACGGTTGAGCTGATGGGTGCTATCGGCGATACCATCAGCCTCCTTTAGAGGTAACGATTTTTAGGTAACGGACCAAGAGCTTTTCTAATGCCCGAAGAAACTCCGTAGATGTTACCTGTATCTGTTCACGCTTACATACTTTGGCAGAGCTCTTC
The DNA here is from genome assembly GCA_949825045.1 of Argyresthia goedartella. Classification (NCBI taxonomy): domain Eukaryota; kingdom Metazoa; phylum Arthropoda; class Insecta; order Lepidoptera; family Argyresthiidae; genus Argyresthia; species Argyresthia goedartella. The sequence continues at coordinate 21,937,560 of OX463831.1, forward strand.
TCAGTATGCAGTAGCGTAGAAACGCGTCCTATGCTGGAAGCTGCTTTCGCTTTAGTGAGCTGAGCACACGTACTATAACAAGGGTTGAGGCGATAGTTTAGGGCTGCTGAGCGTTTATCGTCAATAAGGGGTTGCAGATGCTCTTGAATATCCAGGAACCAGTCTGGGGAGTCACTTTGCTGGTAGCCAAAGAAACTGCCAGCTGTACCGGTGAGGAGGATTTTAATCCTCTCCCACTCATTATCGATAGACGCGTTTTTGTACCAGATAGCTAGTACTTAGTGCACCTTGCTCCCAAAAACCTCCACTGTCTCAGGGACTTCGGTCATGCCCAGACATGTTCTTCTTTCCTGGGGGTTTAGAAGAGTGAATCTTTTTGGGAGCAAGACGGGCCACTGTCATCACCAGAGATCACTGTCGCAGTCTGCGCTATGAAACGAGCGTGTATGGAGAGTTTTTTCTAAGCCCTTCTTGCAATTTAGAGAAAGATCGAGCTGATGCCAGTATTTGGAGCGGCGATGAATACAAGAGACATTTCTCATAAACTTACCTCTAAAATATGTGTTGGTAACAGATGGTGTTTAGAGCAAAACTCCAACAAAAGTTGCCTGGGAAAGTGTGTTGTATGGAATGTCCTCATTGTTCGGACATTCCATATCACAAAACGCATGTAAGTAGGAGGGGGGTTTATATTTTCTTTTCTTATTGGCAGGTATTTGAAGCGCAGCGCCGGTCTAGTTTTGGCTAGTGTTCCGTACACCCAAGTGAAACAAACCGACGCCGAGGTGGACCAGTACCATGCAGACCGAGGGCTGCTCAGCTTAAAGGGGGCGGTAACTGGTCAATGGATCTGCGATGGACCCTCACACTGTCGAGAGTGTCAGAGTAAAGTGTAAGTGAGGGGGACTGCTCCTTTTTACCAAAAAGCTAATGGTAATGAAAGTCAAGAGTTAATCAAAAGGACACTATAAGTCAAATCTTACCTTGATGAAGTCAATAAAACCCCGTTGACAGCGCCGAAGGTGGAGGCAGCCACGAACAGTGGTATCGACAACGCGAACCATCCAAACAGACGCTCGGCGAATGTGACCGCTACTGCTGCTGAACCGAGCACCTGGAAACACAAAATGTTATTGATAAATAAATAATAGCGTTACGATTTGTCCCATACGAGATGACAGAGGTACGGTCGTGCACATGTTCAGTTAGAGGTTAGATATATTTGGCAAGTAATTCCTTTGTCGTTCACAATCGTCTCGAATTTTATAGTGCTTTTGTATTTAAAAGTCCATTTTAGGTGACACTCTGAAGATATTTCTTCTCTATCAAAATGATTTAGATTGGGACTACAGAAAATATTCCTATAGGTACCACGTGTTATTAAACACAGCTGCTGCTTAGTGGTCCCGACTATCTTGTCGCAGCAGCACGCAGACATACACGCACACACACACACACACAGACCCACATAAACGCACATACACACCCTCGCACACACCCTCGTACACTCCCTCACACACATACACACACCCTCACACACACACACACACCCTCACAAACACACACACAACAACAACCCAGTGAGTTCGAGGATTTAAAAAAAACTTGTTTTCAATCTACACACTTCTGCAAACTGGTATTTTTAATAATTCTATATTGAGTGTGAACACAAAATAGAACTTTACATTAGATACAAGAACACCTGTAATTACTTTAAATATTTTTTGAGGTAGGTACCCTAAGTCGACGTTGGCTGACCTTTTGATGATGTTGATTTACTGACCTCAGTAGGCGACAAGGTGGTGTAAAACGCGACGTTGGTGAAAGTATACACGACTGTCACTAGCGTGCATGATATGGCGATAGCTCGGGGCAGGTTGCGCACGGGGTCCTTCAGCTCCTCAATTATGAAGTTCAGGTAGTTCCTGGAAATTAACAGACACACCATGTTCTGACTTACCGTAATTGATTCTAAGCGCGTACTTTAGAAAAAGTAACAAAAAGAAAAGTAATTTGAAGTAAAAAATGTCAACTGGATTTGTTATGAGCCTATATAACAAATCAATGTGTTTACAACTTTACAATGGAACAATACATTTATGAAGCTTTTTACGTTCACATCGATATTTTTGGATTGACAAACGCTCCTCAAAATTTACAAGCACAATTTTTACAGCCGATTGAAAAATAGATAGGTGGGTAGATACTTTTTTCATAGACGATATCCATCCAAGGAGCGCCAATTGCTTACCATCCGTTGTAAGCGAAAAGTCCAGAGTAGAAAGAGAGGGCAATAGACGTGACGTCATTCGTAGTTCCTTCAAAGGTAAAGTGCTCGGTGTGACCTGAAAACAGAGAACATAACGAATTTAATCTAACAAATCGTCACGCCTTTTCCTATACGGGGTGGCAGAGACACAATTGCGCCCACTTTTAGAATAGTGAAGGTTTTCACACCATGGTTTCCATCGCCGTAAGAACGTCCGTAAAATGCACTTAAGATAAATTATAGCAATGACATATCGAAGGCCTATCGATTGCTCCAAAGGGTGCAAAATGCCGTATTGGATTGTCGGCGGCGCCAATTTTGTTTAGAGACTGACTGCCAAATACGGCATTTTGCGCCCTTGTTGGGAGCAATCGATATCTCGATTCGTTTTCTATAACAGAATAGGGCCATTGCATTGTAACCAGTTTCAGAAAATGAACACTTTTCATTGTTTTGATATACGAAATTACTTCGCAGAAATTTATCCACAATAGCAACACTATCGGATAGTGTGACTTTTTCAAAATAGTTATTTTTTATATGATGCAGTTTTGCTTTTTATCAAAATCGATGTGAAGGTTCCTCACAACAAAAACTTCTGACCGTACGAAATAGGCCAACATATGTATAGTAAAAAAAGATTTATCTTGGTTGAACTTTATTCGGTGGTCTTTACACGGGTCGATTTTTGCCGTGCGGCAAGCCATCAGTCACATCAAAATCGACCGGCTTTAGTCAGCCATGCAAACACCCTACAGCTTAAATCTACAACGAAATCGTAAAGATCAACATTTACATAAAGGCACATACATAAATGGCTTCTGGCCCCACATTTGGATACCCTATGTCGTGGGAACCAGAAGCAAAGACGTGTCACACATATCATCGCAATTCATCTCAAATTGACGAATAAAAAAACTCGAAACACAAATAATTTATTGCAAATAGGCAAAATAATGCAGTTTTACAAGTCAAATACTAACTTAAGTCTCATATACATGGAAAAAAATAAATCAGATATGATCAACTAAACTAATGAGCACATAACTGATTATGGTATGAGTTTGAAAAAGGAAATTTCCCCTTCAAGTGGTGATTCATGGCTGAATCTCGCAAAGGAAATAAACTCCATTAACTCATGTAATGAACATAACTTATGAGAAACCAGACTGGACCAGTTACCCAAGCAGCACCCGTTCACGAGTATGACTTGTGCACCAGCCATCACCACCCTCGCCATATTTGAGGGAGGGGAGCAACCCACTACACAGAGCGGCCGCAAGAAAAGACATTTTAGTGAAGATGACCATACACTCTGGTGTCTTGGTAATAGTATTGTATTCTACGTTAAAACTAATAAATTGTTATGAGTCTCCCTACATAGCACTTTTGTACACTTAATTATATTACCAGACTATTAAATTACATTATTGCATTTGTAAAAGTAAGGATAATTATTATTATCCTTATCAAGGAGCTTGGGGCATTGAGGCCATGCGGTTTTGTCTTTAACATAGTCAATAATAGTGTAACACTTTAGATATTATATTTATTTATTTATGGGAAATATTAAACTGCACATAAATAATACTTTTTTGCACAGCAAATATATTGATTTTCACAGCAAATATCAGGGCAAAATACTTTATTTATTTATTTATTTATTTATTTATTTATCTACACACACACATATCATTACAGGTGAGAAGCCTAATTCGATAGTGTAGTTATCCAAAGTACATAACATTATAATTATAAGAAGGTAACATAATTGATTCAATTATATTGATTAAATACTTAATGTGAACATCACAATCCATAACTTATAATGCATAATGCCACCCTTGTAAATTCAGTCAGAGCGCAGGAGAACATGTCTATCTCCTCCGCTATCATATTAAGAGTTCGGAGTGTGCGCGTGAACGGCGCTTTGCCTAGCAAGTGTGTGCGCGCGCGCGGCACGTGCAGCAACCCCGGGCGTCGGCGCCGATACACGTAGCCGTCCGGCACACATATACAGATTCTACGCAGGATGTCCGCTGCGTAGATTTTTCCACGTAGTAGTTTGAATAGGTAAGTGGCTAACGCCAAATCCCTCCTCACTCTTAGTTCGTTGTATCCAATCATGCCTAAGGTAAACAAGGTTGGGTACATTAATGGGTACAACGGATAGACCCCATACTGTTTTAAATATAAATATCTAATAAATTTATTCTGGATTCTCTCCAACATATCAATATATTTATTTTCGTATGGAGCCCAAATTACCGCGTTACATTCGAAATGGCTTCTCACCAACGCGTTATGTAAAACTTTAATCGCTTTGATGTTTTCAAAATGTTGTACCCGTCTTAGTATAAAACCTAGGTTCCTGTACGCTTTTTTACAGCTTTTAATTATATGATCTTTAAATGTCAAATCAGTCCTAAGTGTGACTCCTAAATCTTTAACTTCGCTGACTCTTTCCATTGGGGTCTGGTTGACCTGGTAGTTGTTCACCATGGGAGTGCGCGACCTAGTAAAAGTTATTGTGACACACTTTGAATTGTTGAATTGCAGCCGATTTTCTGTACTCCAGGCCACTACTCTATTAATGTCTTCTTGCAATTTCACAGCATCCTCTAAATTATTTATTGTAAGTGACAGTTTGAGGTCATCTGCGAACAACAAACATTTAGAGTTCTGTGCCACTTTAGGTAGATCATTAATCATTAAAATGAATTGTAGCGGTCCCAGATTACTCCCTTGGCTTACTCCTGATCTCGTAAAGTATGGTTCAGACTTATATCCATTGTATTCTACATACTGCTGCCTCTCACTCATAAAACTAACAAAGAATCTAAGTAGGTGAGGAGTGAAACCAAAGCCAGCAAGCTTCCTCAATAAAACGTCGTTGTCGACCAAATCGAAAGCCTTTTTGAAATCAAAGTACGCCGCATCAACTTGCAATCCGCTATCTACTGCTGGAACTATTTCCGTCATGTAGCTAAGGAGGTTGCTGGTGGTACTTCTCTCCGGGCGGAACCCATGTTGAGCCTCAGACAACTGCTGGCTGACCTGTGCAAATAGTGATTGGTGGATAGCTGCTTCTAATACTTTTGCTGGAGTTGATAGTACAGCTACAGGTCTGTACTCCTCCACATTCGATCCCGCTCGTCCCTTAGGGACAGGTACCACTCGTGTTGTCTTCCATCTGGCTGGGAATACGGCTTCGCTTAAACTCAGATTGTATATGTGAAGTAGAGGCTTAGCTAATACTAATCGACAATCTCTCACGACGTAAGGCGGGATGCCGTCTGGTCCTGCTGATTTCTTAGGTTTCAGTTCTCGCAATGCGCGCTTAGTTTCACCCAAAGTCAGTCTATCCAGATGTACCCTCGCTGCCCCATTTTCGTCGCCAGCTTCTGCCACTGCTGCGTCCACATCCAAAACCGCTGAATTTGTGCTATATACAGAGTAAAAATATTTGGCATACTCTTTTACGCACTGTTCCCCGGTTAGAACTTCTCCCTGTTGCAAAATAGTTTGCGCATTACGTGTCCCTTGTTTAGATTTAACAAAGTTCCAGAAAGATTTTGGATCCTTTAGTACGTTCAGTTCTACTTTTCTTTGATACCTACTGGTTTAGGTTAATCTTAATCAAACTTTTAACTCTTGCCCTACATTGAGAAAAGCGATCATAATCCTCTCTTGACTGACTAGATTTAAACTTTTTATGTAACCGTGCCTTTAGCCTTATATCCCGAATTAATTCGATAGTATACCACTCGGGATAACTGTACCTTGGGCTTGCTCTATCTCGCTTTTTTTGGGGAATGCAATCATCAAATATTGTATAAAGCTTTTCATAAAAAAAATTCAAACTCGATTCTAAGTCTAGGCTGTATATTTGATTCCAGTCTATAGTTTCAATCGATGAATATAGCCTGGGAAAATCCGCTTTATTAAAGTTCCAATCCGTCGAGCGAGTTCCGCCTGCCGCGGTCGCCGGCGCCGGGCCGTCGTCGTGTTGGAGCGTTGTCGCGGGCACGCACTCGACGTCGCTGCGCGGGCGCAGGCGCAGCGTGATCTCGAGCGGCGGATGGTACGCGTCAACCGGCAGTAGCGGCTGATCCGCCGCACACACGCACACCTCCGAGTTAAAGGGGATTTACACGATCAGTTCTACCGCATCCGTTCGCAAGCCAACGCATGGTGTAAACAGTCAACGCGCCGCCCTCAGAACGTATCGGCGACCGGATCGGTCGCCGCGCTAGGTGGCGGCGGCCGATTCGACGTCGCATCGGTCGCTGATCCGTTCTGAGGGCGGCCGGATGCTTACTCGTTTACTTACTCATAGGGTAAATGCGCCTAATATCATAGTTTTTGGTTTCATCGTCCATTTTTATTAGTATAGAGTATCAAATAATTATGTAATTAGAATTTGGTTCAATGTACTGTCTGACTTTCTCTTTTTAACCAGCTTAATAAGAGTACAGTAAATAATAATAAACCCTCCATAAATGCCATACAAAAATGGCCCGCGATGTTGAACCTTATTGTTTTGTAACAAAGTTCAACACCTATGAAAAAATTGTCCGGCTCCCGATCGCCGCCGGTCGCTTGCACTGTCACAACGTTCCACAAGTGAAATGAGTTAACAACTTTTATTTTTATGGAATCTCTAAACCCCTCGCTAGGATTCCCTGTGACTAGTCTCTTTCGTGTAGGTACTCTTAAGTTACACCTATGTATAAATTTAAATTAAGTTATAATAGTTTATAGGAATGATACATAATGAAGGGCATCAAAATTCGAGCGTGGGTTTGAATTACAACATCATACGAGTGTTTTAATGCTTAGTTATGTACAATTACATATACTACTTTATCTATACATATCATAATAAAAACTTTTCGCTGAGAGTGCGAATTCGCCTTAGTGTTGTGAGTTTTAGGGCTACGTCAATGTTTGGGGTGTCAAAAGATGCGTATCGGCAAGGGTCACAAGATATTAAAAAAACATACAAAACTTTTTGGTAGAGGGCACCACTGTTTGTTTGTAGCATAATTGTGTCCTGTGGTTTGTAACAAGCAACACGTCACATTGTCAACAAAGTATGTGACAAAAACCAGTTTCTTGATGTCGTAGATTCGAGAAATTGTAGTACCTGAACCCAATTAATTAGGTTTCTACGAGGATATATTAGATAGGTTGAAGGACGAGCTCAGAAAACGTTGGATCTGCCATTGCCATTTGACAGATTTGATCCTCATTATTATCCAGTATAACCAATGGAAAGGCCCGTATTAATATAGGTACTGCGCTCATCTCTGAGTAAATGACAGTTTTGACATGGCAAGATAGCTGAGACAACTCTCAGAGCTAAGGACTGTTTATTTTTAGTGGCTCTGTGAGCTGCAGACATCGCGAGCGATACATGAAATTTGCGTTTTTCTAAATTATTTTCCACCGCCTCACACCCCCGACCCCTTGGAGTTTATAGGATAAACAACTGAAATTACTATAAAATACAAATATTCCGACTGCATTTTATTTCAATACCACATACACAAATTTATGAATGCCTGAGTATGAAAGAAGCCGCACCAGTAAATGTGCGCTTTTACCCTACGTGGCGGCGGTACTTCAAAGGATTGTTTGTCGGAAACACACTCCAATCAGTCAGGGTGCAAGTGTTGCCAACTCAGTGGATTTTCCACTAGATATGGTGGTTTAGACTTCCATTTTAGCGGTCAAAAATAGTTTTAGTGGCTAGTGGATTTTCTATTGGATTTGGTTGATTCAGTTAGTTGTCGCTAGGCGACGTTGGCGTGAGTTACTGCGCTTAATTACAGGTATTGAAAAGTTTTTACTGCGCATTCAAGGCCACCGCTCATAACTCGTTGCGCGACGTATACCACATTCAACCAACTAGAATATTTTTCATAATTATTCTAGTTGGAAAGATCGCACTCAAAAAAAAGATGCATAATTTTTTGTTGTGTTGGCAACACAACAAAACCATTCCCCGAAACAAGTTTTTCAATTATTCTATGATTTCGATTAGACTTTATTTGTATGACTACTAGGTCGAGTTTGATTGGGTTCGTTTGATCTTCGCCGCGTTCTGTTTGCGAACGCGGCGACGATCAAACTTACCTTACGCCATCTTCTGTCTGCTCTGCATAGTTCCGTAGAGAAACACAGCAACTGTATGCAGAAACTATTAGAAGTTCACAGTTGAAACTTGGTATGTAGATGTATTCTGTGAACCACTTTACGATTATTTATACAAAAATTTAAAAATTAAAATAATTAAAATACATGAAACTGAAAACATATTTTTTTCATCAAACCTATATTGTGTGGGGTCTCTATAGACAGGTCTTTAAAAATGACGTAGAAGTTCCTGAAACCATTTTTCCTCATAGTCATTCGCTGAAGAGACAGACCCTTCCAAAGTGGACAATTGTGTCCCCCCCCCCCCCCCCCCCCCCACCCCTTTAACTTTTAAAGTAAGAGAGTGAAAAATTTACAAAAAATATTCTTACAACGAAAATTGGTTTGAACAAAATAAAATAAGCACTTTTTAAGATATAAATGTATTACAAAGATAACTTTGTCATTCATACAAACTCTATGAAAATCAAAGTTACATTACAACACAAACATCCAGTCACATAATTACTTGCTACAACGGAACCCTTCAGGGGCGAGTCCGACTCGCACTTGGCCACTTTTTTATTTAAGGTACAAATTGCATGCTTTTTCATAATAATTAATTATAAGCTTTCAATATCGTTCATTTTGATACCTACTCCACTTGATAAGAGATTAGAAGATTTTTTTTTCTTTGTCACTCAATGTAGCATAACAGAATCTGCTATATTGTTCTTATGATGACGTCATATTTATACCATCCTATGACACTTGGGAATACTTGGGATAACTTCGATTCTAACGATACGTAAATACCTGGGTACGTCTAAATCGGTTTAGTAGTTTAGAAAAAATCGTGGATGTTAAAGAATCTCACTCAGATTTATGTGTACTCATACTTTTACGACATACATGTACTATCGAACCATCTGAATCATGACCCACCATAAGCTTATTTTGCTAAACCCCTTAAATGCAAGTAGGTCGAAATTCACTTGAAGGTTTATTTCCTTGGTAACGAACTTGTTATCATTTGATTAGACACTGACATTTAGATAGATCTTACAAGTTTGAAAGTTTCAAACTAATTATCAGGCAAGTGGGTCATGATTCAGTTGGTTCGATTGTACCTACCTACTCGTACCTCATTATTACACACCCATTACATACATGTACGTACCCATTTCAGGGTACGTACAAGTATGTACGTACCCTGAAAACATTATGGAAAACCAGTCAAGTGCGAGTCGAACTCGCGCGCGAAGGATTTCGTACCCCCGTACAATGGTAGGGATGGTGTGGAGTGAATAGTTTGTAATAACTGTGCCTTTACCACTTCAAAGGGGAAAAGCCATGACGCTATTTATTTATTTTTACCCGAATACAGCGAAGCCAAAAGAAGGGTTTTGTGTTTGACCGGTATGAATGAATGTTCATTTGTTCCACCAGAACATCTTAACTACTTATCAGAATTGGACAAATAAGTTATCATTAGAAGCATATTTATTGTTCACAGGCTATGTGACTTCACACTTAAGTTAATATAGCGGCCTCTAGAGGGCATTATGTATTTTAGATAGCAAAATGTTGTTAACAAAGTTATTAGTGCGGCTACTTTCATACTCCATGTACGTAACCAGATTCATTCATAAGTTTGTATGTGGTAAACAGATAGAAAAAAACCTTGGCAATTCCGGGTAATTTTTCCTGTAATCTTTGGCTTAAGTTATATATTCTGTACTTTTTTCATCATTTTAGAGTCTGTAGTTTCGGAGATAAGGGGAGGGGGGGGGAAGGAAAGATAATTTTTGGCATTTTTTGATCATAACTTATGAAGTTATCGAAACTTATGAATGAGAATGAGCCTTAAGCTTAAGGATATGCAACCGGGCACCCACAATAAGGAATTTTGTACAGTTGCAGGACTAGGACCTTGTAAGCTGCAGCCAACGCATCGGCCGCCGGATCAGCCGCCGCAGAAAGCAACGGTCGCCCGAGCTGTCGCCGCAGAACGCAACGGCGGCCGATGCGACGTCGAGTCGGTCGCCGCTGCGATGGCAAGAGTAGTGTAAAGACTCATCGGGTAGCTGATCCGGCGGCCGTTACTAGGTAGTACCGCTGTGTGAATGATCCTTTACCCGGTGTACTCAGCACCAAATCTAACGTCTTATCATTGCAATTTTTAACTCCGTTACTCTGACTGAATCCACAGTATGTTAGCAAATATTCATAGTAATTAATTGTATTAGAAGAACAAGAACATAAATTAAAATCACCTATTATTAAAATTTCGCTGTACCTATTACAAAGTTGTTCAATTAATTCAAACAATGTCATGTACTCATACTCTTTACTATTAGGCGGTATGTATACTACACAAATCAACACCAAAAATCTATTACGTAGGTACGCCGCTGCGCATACGACTTCGAACACACGATCGTCTATTATGACGTCACTCGGGACAGGCACTCGACGCAGCTCGAATCGCGGTGTGGCCACTAAAAGTGCTCCGCCCTGTTTACGGCCGTCCGCTCGATCACAGCGCACGATGCTGTAACCAGGTGGGACTAATTCCGCGTCGTGAATGGAATCATTACATCCTGTCTCTGTTATAGTGAACAGATCGGCAGATGATGTTGCCACACTTGTATAAAAGGAGTCCAGTTTGGTTCGTAAACCTCTGACATTTTGGTAGTAGATTTCTAGGGGGGTATTATCCTTTTTGTGGTTTGTTGTTTGAGTTGCGAAACCAAATCCACTCACAATATTCAATGTTTACATCCCAAGCATTTTTATGGCTTAGTTTGTCGTATTGACTCTCGGGTACTCCGATGATAAATGACAAATAGTCCCGCGCTATTTTATGTTTGATTGCCTCGATTTTGATAGGAACACTATCTCCTAGTATGGATTGAACGTGTTTTTGTAACTTTTCAACGGTAACCTCTTTTTTTACTCGCCAGATATGCAAAAATTTCTGTTTTTCCATTCCTTGTATTTCTCCTGCACTACTGTTTCCTCCTCTTTTTACTTCTGAATTAGGAAATTTCCTTTGTTTCTTTTGAACCAATGTCCAATTATCCTCCTTTTTCTTCTCTATATTGACTTCTGTACTTAACTCTTTTTCGTTTAACTCCAACGAATCCGATGTCACCTGTGGAACGCTTGCTTGTTTCGTGGCCGCAACCTTTTTCTTAGCCCTCATCGGAATGTGTGTAGGTTTCGTTCATCCCCAAGTTTCGGATTGGTGTATTCGAATTATTGCCCGCCCTGGGAGCAAGGCGCACGCAGTCTGGACATATCCAACCGTCTTTTTCTGCCTGTGTAAGATTCTCGAACTGCTCCTTCGACATGGACAGACACTTGTAGTGATACAGCTTCTTGCACGATTCTTTACAACACTCCATGAATGAAACATCGTAAATATCACCCGTACACCCACTACACTTTGTCCCCATCACACTTGGCTAACGACCACTGTTGTTATCGTAGGTAATTTAATATTTCCGTATTATCCGTTTGACAACACGTCCGTCAGCTACGACGGTCTCGGACGGTCTTTATACTGCGGTAGCTTAGGTGAAGGGTAAAGAGGGTGAGCAAAGGGAAGCCCCCTTTATCGAATACGAAGGTATTAGGTTGAACATGTTAAAAATACTTAAAACATAAAAAGTATTTTGCTGATCCTTTTTTGCTTATGTTGTGTGATTAAATACTAGCTTTTATTTATGGATCTTAAAAAAACACAGCTAAATACTTATAAAGCAAATAAATTAACCCTAACATAAGCCAACAACGGATTTGCATTTTTTTACTAAAATATTTTATGACATGTAATAAGCATAGTTAAAATTTACTATTAATGATCAGGTGAGATGAGCAGATGTGGTGTGTTGGTTGTGTCTGTGTGTGTGTTTTGTGTAGTGTTGTGAGAGTGTGCCTCTTAGCCCTACAACTATTATCTAATCTGTGGCCCTACGACCTTAGTCTTAGGATCGGGACTCTGGCGTTAAATTGCCATTAAGCAGGGTGATCAAGCTTGTGTATGACACAGCCCACCAAATACATCCATAGATAGAGGTAGATAGCCAAGTGATCTTAGTTCAAATAAAAGGTTTCTTAAATTGTTTATGTGTGTTGATTATGTCTGGTCCTTAACCTTAGAAATCTTATAATAGTTTAAATGAATCCTATTCATGACTGAATTTTGTGCGTAGTTAGACCGTGATAGAGGAACGCGGAAAAGAGAACAGTGCCTGGTTCTTTTAATCGGAACCCTTAAGCGAATTGCTGAGGAAGTCAGCTCAGGACAGTTCAATCTTCCATTACAGAGCTCATGGAGGAACAGTGTGTCTAGGAGACAATGCCTCCTCAAGAGACGTCCGGTTTAGCCTAGCAGTTATAGTGACCCTGCCTTTAAGAAGCTGACGGTCCTGGGTTCGAATCCCGGTGAGGGAAAATATTTGCGTGATGAGCATTAATACTTGTTTGTTAGTCTTAGATGTTTTCTATATATTTTGTCGTGTAGCGACAAGAACCTAAACAGAACCTAACAAAAAACAACAACCAAGATAAAATTTAGAAATGACAGTTTATTATGTGTATTTTACAATGACTATTTTTATAAAAATGAAATGAGGATGAGGCTGAATGAGGTGACACAAGTTTTTTAAAAGATACAGGTATTGATATAAAAAAAAGGAAGCGAAGGACACGGAGAGTAGGAGACAGAACAGGGAGCACGCGGCGGTGGTGCCCGGAGCCTGGAGTAGACAACCAGATAAACAACGACATCAAATATGTCAGATTTTGGTTTCAGGCTCGTAATAGAGAAAACAACAAGAAAAAAATGAAGTAAATGAAGTAACAATGAATATAAAAAGGTAGCGCACCAGCGCGCACGAAGCCCGAGATTGCAGAGTTTCGGAGAAAGCCAAATACAAGGTCACCAAAGGTCACCCTTCGACATCGATTTAGAAGTGCTGATAGTGTGAAAATACGAAGTGAAAATGATTTGTTATTGTGTTCTTATGGTTTAAAACGTTACAGGGTCCTATGAAAATAAAGGTGATACGAAATATCCATAGATATATGAGATGAATGCAGACCATCAACGCAGACTGGAAAATGGCATGTAAGTAGCATAACACTACAATTTATCGTCGTCTAGTACCCATAACACAAGCCTTGTTGAGGTTACTATGAGCCTAGTGTATCGAATTGTGTAAGATTGTCCTCTGATATTTATTATTATTATTATTATTATTTATTATAAGTGTTTGCAGTTTATGGTGCTGCAATAAAGTTGTGTAGTAACTAAGATTTTTCATGAATTTACGTTGTATGATTCAATTGAGTTTATACGTTTAATGGGGTCGCCAGATAGAACTACTATAACATTCATCAGTGAATCCGGCATCCGCCTGTCCCATTCACAATTTATGACAGGGTCACTTATTTTCAGTGTCCCGAATAAAGTCATCCAGTTAAGTCCGGATGCAGTAGCGACCAGAAATTTGACGGACCTTTAAAGTCAGCTGCCGACACAACCAACCAGTATGACAAATGACACTATAATTGAACAGCAGTCTGCATTTGGTCATTATAAATAGACCTATTACAAATCCGGTCATGCCATTTCTTAATATATTTACAATTGATGTAACTAACCAGAGAGTACAGGAATAGAGCAATCATCCAATGAGAGCCGTTTTGTAAGTCAATTTGAGCGCCGCCGACGCCTTCCGATGGTCTGGTCTGTGCCTGACGTGGGAAGGACATGGTCTCCTTTTGTAGTTTCTTGAACTTAGGTTCTGAATATCAGTGTTTCCACAATCTTAAGGGGTTATTTATTACGGAAAATATGCTGCATTTTCAAAATATAATATTAATATAGAGACCCCGGCAAAATCACCATTTCTGTTCAAATCAAATCAAATCATTTATCGAAAGTAGGCAAAATAATGCACTTTTACAAGTAAAACACTTACTTAAGTCTCATATATATGGAAAAAATAAATCAAATATGATCAACTAAACTAATGAGTAGGTACATAACTGATTTAAGTTTGAAAAAGGAAATTTCTCTTTCAAGTGGTGATTCACGGCTGAATCTCGCAAAGGAAATAAACTCCATGAACTCTACCAGTGCTTGTGCAGTGGAAATACGCCCGTCTGATAAGAAGAAGTTCATGTTTGGGCCTAAAGGATTTTTCGGGATGGTTAACGAAACTAGTGATCTGTTCTTTAATTTAATGTTATTGCATACCTACGTATTATTGCATTAATCAATTATCAACTATTATCAGGAGATGACCACATGGTTGAATAAGTAGGTAGGCAAGAAAGGCCGGAATATTCCCACACAAAAGTTAGATTCGAAATGATATTCTGATATTGGGTATTATTTCCCGCCCAAGGAAGGGAAAATTCAATTTGTTATGTCAGCAGCAGAAATGGCTTCGTTGTATATCAATGTGGCAGGCAATTTGTATGATTCTGAATTTTACAAACGGCGTCGCCCGATTACAAATGCGTGCTGCTATGTAATATGCCGAAGGCAAATTGACAAAATTGAAATAAAAATGGCAAATATCAGGACAAAACATTGCGGTAGTATTTTTGTTGTTCTTACATGTTCAACCTAACACGAAAGATAAAGGGGGCTTCGCTTCGCTCACCCCCTTCACCCTTCACCCAAGCTACCGCAATATATTGCCCTGATATTTGCTGTGCAAATCAGTATTATTGTTGTGCAGTTTATTCTTTCCCCTTTTTAAATAATATGTTATGTCGTCATAAAAAATATTTGACGTGTTATCGTATCTAACACCGGTATGCTTAGTCGTTTCTTCCTCTCGACTTCACCTTGATTTAACCTCAATCAAGATATTTCTCAGTCGCGGGTGGAGTGAGAGTGGAGGAGGAACTGTCAAATTAAGGTTCTTTTTCATAGAAATGAACCTTGAGGCTTCATGAACATATCAACATTGCAAATTTATCTCAGATGGACGAAATCTCGAATCTCAAATAAATCAATCTCAAAATCTCGAAAGTCTTTGATATTTCTGACGGTTTTGTGTGTGCTTTGTTGGGTTATTTAAATAATGTCCCTCAGATCAACGAAACTCTTTTACTTACTTACTCTGTGTTATGTCCTGTAACTACGATGTTTTCTATTTCATATATTTTGTTTATGAAGAACAAATCCTCAAAATATATGTTTTGGTCCACAGATTCTCAGATGAATGAAACTCTTTACTTACTAACTCTGTGTGCACATTACAGTTTTTTTAAGGTCAGTGACCTTTGTTTGTATCTTTGTGGAAAAACGTATAAAGATCCGTTATAACCAATCCAATTACTAAACTGTGTTTTGTTTGCTTGCAAGCGGATCGTTACATCTATTGCTAAAGGCTTAAAGAAAATAGTTGATGACGTATCTCCTCGACTCGACCTTCTCCATGGTTGGGCCTCTGTCCAACCCAAGTCACCAACTGAGCATACGAATGTCAAAGAAACCTCGAGGCATTCCTCGAGGACGCTTCGAGATAAGGCCGAGTCGAGAAGCGTTCAAGGAAACGACTTAGCATACAGGTGTGAGTCTATCTGAGAACATGACTTTATTCTATGACATGACGTAGAGAGAGTGATCCGAGCTCTATATATCTAGGTAGTCGTGGATAACGAATAGATAGAAACCCATATGACCGTAATAAATAACCGAGTAGGTGGAGACATATTTATTGTAATAATACCTTAATAATAATAATACCTTGGACACTATTTACACACATTGATCTAGTCCCAAACTAGGATTCCCTGTATCTTGGGTACTAGACAACGATACACAAACTTATATAGATAAATATTATACTTAGATAGATAAACAACCATGACTAGGGTACAAACATCCGTTCTCATCAAACAAATATTTGCCCCCACCGGGACTCCAACCCGGGACCCTTGGCTTCGTAGGCCAGGGACACTGCCTACTCGGCCATTCGGGTCGTCAATTGTGCACCGCTCTAGATTTTCAAACCTAGCTTACAGGTCTAAACAAAAAGCTGAAAAACATACAATCAACTGTATGTTTTTCAGCCTTTTGTTTAGACGTTTACAAGGCTCTACGCCTTGTTCAATCTTGAAGACTGGGTGAGAAACAGACAGATATCTTGCTTCGTTTTACAAGGCTCTACGCCTTGTTCAATCTTGAAGACTGGGTGAGAAACAGACAGATATCTTGCCTCGTTTTACAAGGCTCTACGCCTTGTTCAATCTTGAAGACTGGGTGAGAAACAGACAGATATCTTGCCTCGTTTTACAAGGCTCTACGCCTTGTTCAATCTTGAAGACTGGGTGAGAAACAGACAGATATCTTGCCTCGTTTTACAAGGCTCTACGCCTTGTTCAATCTTGAAGACTGGGTGAGAAACAGACAGATATCTTGCCTCGTTTTACAAGGCTCTACGCCTTGTTCAATCTTGAAGACTGGGTGAGAAACAGACAGATATATTGCCTCGTTTTACAAGGCTCTACGCCTTGTTCAATCTATCTTGCCTCGTTTTCTTTAAGTTTTGTGTCTAAGACTTGGTAACGTCCGTATTTCTTTCAATAGGAATTATGATCGTATTGACTAAGATCGTTAATATGACCCGAGTGTTATATTTGAACAGATGCTTCGCTCGCTGCCTTGAAAGCCACGCTTTGCCTCAATAATAGAGAATTTTAACACAATAATAAAAAAGGCCAAGTGCGAGTCGGACTACATTATCTATAAAAACTGCAAATAAAACACGTTTGTTGTATGGGAGCCCCCTTAAATATTTGTTTTATTTTAATTTAATTATTTATTTTTAAATTGAATATATAACTAAATATTCTGTGAATATATCAAGCGTCTATCTGTTGCTGTTATCAATATCGAACAAAAACGAGCAAAAAATCACGTTTGTTTTATGGGAGACCCCTTAAATATTTATTTTATTCTGTTTTTTAGTATTTTTTGTTATAGCGGCAACAGAAATACATCATCTGTGACAATTTCAACTGTCTTACTATCACGGTTCATGAGATACAGTATGGTGACAGACAGCGGAGTCTTAGTAATAGGGTCCCGTTTTACCCTTTGGGTACGGAACCCTAAAAATGAGTACCATGTAACTTATCCTCCGGTTCAGACTCGCGAAGATTAGATCAATTACAATGAGATACCTCTGGAGGTTTTGAAATTGCCATTTGAGCAATTTAAAAAGCATGTTAAAGCGACTTTGTCGAAAAAGGGATATTACAATGTTCAAGATTACTTAAATGACAGGACTGTATGGGGTTAATCTGGCTCAACACAGACCTTGCTGTTAATAATTTTGTAATTATTTATTCCTGCTTATTAATTATAAGAATTAATATTGTAATATTTGTATTAGTTAAGCATAAACAATTTTTAAAATAGATCTAAAAATCAATCTGTGGGACCTTCTACGCCCTTCCTCTCTCACAGTGGTCCAATACATATAGAGTAGAGGCAAAAAATGACATTTTCTAAGTGTATGTAAATATCTACAGTAATAAATAAATTTGACTTTCGGTTCATCCGATATACCCCGCTGACGGACGGACAGACAGACGAAGCTTAGTAAGAGGGTCGGTCCCGTTTGGCACCCTTCGGGTACGGATCCCTGAGAAACCTACATAAACATTAATTTGGTAGAATCTGATATGATTTAGAGATAAAGACGGATGAATTCTGATGTGCACAAAATTGGCAGGTTAGCGCTGGACCGAAATAGAGGGGCGTGATGAAGAGGAGGCCATTACTCAACAGAGGTGCTGGAAACTGGATAGATTGATAGACACACAATTGGCCACGCATTTTTCTGATTGTATATTTTTTAAATAATTTATTTTGAAAATATAGACCATTTTAAGAAACGAATTTAAATATTTTTGGGTTTTATTTTTTGCGTCTATTTAAAAAACAAAGCTAAAGTTTTACGCGCCAAAATTAAACCTGACCTCACTAGAGACGTAATGGGATAAATTTCTTTGGCTACCACAAAAAGAAAGTGAAAATGAAAAATAAAATAAAACGAAAGTAAACAAAGCTTACTAAAATTATTTTGACAGTACATTACACGGCACATGGGTATGCTTAGGAATTAATAATATTTTGTTACATGCTTTTTGAAGAAAACATATGAAGGCTCTCTGTACTAGTAAAATACTGTATTACGGCAGAGCAGTAATATAATAGTAATATCTCTCTAAGTTTTTTGCAGTAAGCTGGGACTATGAAAGTAGCCATACCATATTGTTCCCTGTGTATGTTTTACTAAACAAGAGTAACTTAATGTTAGGTATTAAAAGGTGAATGTTGTCTGCATTAGGTGTTACTATACATTAGAACAATGATATGTTCTAGTGCTAATGAGAATGAGAAAGATAAACAGCATTTATAATATAAACATTTCGTTTTTGTTTATATTTCTATGTAATGAAGTAGTTATGTGATGTACTATGAATATATGATACAATGTGAATAATACATTTATAATGGGTATAGTAATATATACATATGAATAATAGATTTATAATAAGTATGGTAATATAGATTACGATAGATATTTATAGGTGGATAGAATGTTGTCACACAATGGATTCCATAAACTGCTCCGTTTGGTTATAATCCATCGTCACTTGTCAAGCAATTTAGCCCACAAATAAGAGTTACCATCCTTGATTGTAGAATTTTTTTGACACATATTGTTGTAAAGTGACGGTCCGCGATAGTATGGAAAGGATTGTGCAAACCTAGTACGACACCAAGGTACTTCGTAAACAAGATCTTTCCGTTTTTTATCATTTGTATTAAGACCAGGTAATATATGTTGTTTGGTTATTAATGCCTTGATGTATAACTGTCGGATAGTTAGCACTGCAAATTCCCTGTATAACTCCGTCGTAGGAAAGAGGAAGTTTTTACAATTAATAACTTTTATGACAGCTCTTTGCGCTCTCTCTAGTTTCAACAGATTTGTCTTATCAGTCCCCCCATGTAGTAATTGCACAGGAAACTATAGATTGACACAGGCAGTAATAGATAGATTTTATTAGAGAAGAATCATTTATATTTCGGATTTTTTTGAAGATACACATTTGTTTTCTGACTCTTCCGGTATTAGCCTTTATTTGTTCTTTCCAGTTAAAGTGTTGGTCAATATATACACCCAGATATTTGATGCTAGAGCAGGCATTCAGGAAAGAACATGAGCAAGCAGTAGCGTTGATGCAGGAGTGAGCTTTGACCACAAAGCTAGAGTCCGGTTACCCGTTCGATCTCATACTGAATGCAATATATTTCGTTTTAGAGAGATTAAGAGTTAAAACATTGTTGCTTAGCCACTTTAGAATATTAGTAAAGCCAGTTTCAGCCAATCGGTTTACTTCGTCCCAAGAATTCCCGTTAAAAAGCATAACAGTATCATCAGCAAATGTGATAATTTTACAATTTGCTAGCTTTTGGAGGTAAAGGTCATTTATTTATATATATTGTTTATCGTTTATACGATAAACAAGGTAGGCCCAAGAACAGACCCCTGTGGCACTCCATACAAAACCGGCTCTTCAGAACTTATTTGTCTCTGGCTCAAGTAGCTCTCAAATAGTTCCAGTGGCAGTCATGTCAACCACAGAGTGCCAAGTATATGAGTGAAGTCATTAGTCAACTGTCCAACAAACATCACATCATTCACGTCAGTCCTAACCTAACTAAAATAAAATTATTGATTATTATTGTGATATGATTGAAAAATTCTAATTATTTTTCGTAATGGGAAGCAAAGAGTTTTTCGTCCCGTCATATCCAAACAAATTCTAGAACGTCTGCGAGAAGAATGGTGTCGTCAAGTCACAGACTATATAGGGATACTACGTATCGTCAAGTGAACGCAGAATATTTCAAAAATATTCACAGTTTTGATTGGTTGTGGGCCAATAAATTTGCAGGATGATATAATAAAAATACACTAAATTTCTAACAATATGTATGGTTTTATTTATACAAAATATTTACTAGAAATATTATACAAAAAAAAAATAAGTTGTGCCGCTGACCATAGCTGACTCAGCATTGATACCACCAAAAGTACCACCGGCAGTACCACGGGTAGATAGATAGATGATGAGGTGGGACACCCGCTGAACACGGGTGATTGGTCCTCTATTGTGACTATTTCACCCAATTCCCAGTGTTTGAGCACCAGTTCCTGTTGATTCAGACGACTTCCCTCCCCAAATCTCCTTGTTCTTGAGTTGCTGTCATAGGCATTCTGGTTTCTAGCCCGATAAATTTTTTGGTCTGCACTGAATCTGGCCAACTTTTCTGCTTTTTCATTTCCTTGAATCCGTTCGTATCCGGGGACCCTTGCAAAAATTACTTCCGAAACACTTTCCAAAGAGTAGGGTTGCCTTGCATTCTGTTGCAGATTTATTCATTGGTTATGTTAGCGCCTTTCACACTTAAACCACCATCAATAAATTGAAAAATTATCCAGAAACTACGAAAGTAAGCGGAAATACTTTATAAATCTCGCCAGTCGGGTGCAAATCACAAAATGTGTGCAAACCATATTCCAGAGCGGAGCAGAGCGCCGCCGACTTGCCTCAAGGGTTCTCATCCGGGGTTATGCCAAAAATTCCCAACGTCTGCATCGATTTCCGAATTATCGCCTAAGTACCTTGTTAAATTCCACGCCTTAACCGACAGGGCGTTTTTCAGTAGAATGTTACAAAGCAATACTGATCTTTGACGCCATGGACCGGAATTCGAAAGCTCAATTCGAGGCAGGAGTACGGGATGAGGAACACGAGGGTGGGGTGTGATGGGAGTCGAATCTTACTCTCGTCGTAGCCCGAAGCTGTCGCCGTCGTGAGGCTTGCCGACACGAGGATCGCTATCCGAAAGCGACGACTGGATCACCGAATCACTTCAACCTTTCAAAGCACGAAGCACTCACTCCGATGACGTTAAATCTACTTATTTCCCGACGATGGTTCCGCGATTATTATAATTAACATTCAACCAAGCTTTCCGATGCTGGCGTTAGAAATTTTCCATGTGCAAAAAAGTAACCTCTAACTCGTCATCTCGTTTCTATACAAGTGACAGCTAGTGATGTCCCGATCACTCGCGGTCGATCCGCGCAACGAAAAAACCGGTGCGTTCCGAAGCATAAATATTAAACATACCTATTATCCTTCAAAAAGTTCCAAGTCATATTGCATAGCAAAATGGGGCAAGCGGGGCTCACTCACTCATTGTGTTCACATTAATATTTCCATTCAGGTGCCAACGTATATAAATGTATAGGTCATCTAGTATCGAGGCACAGAACTATATAACTCAAAACTAGACATAAGGATTAAAAAAATCTAAAGAAACAACGCTTAAATTTATGAATATTAATTCAATTAATATTCATAAATTTAATTACAATTTAATTTAATTTAATTTAAAACTAATTATAGTCATTTTATTAAAAAAAAATAGTGAGCGACAACCCTAGCTAGCCGAGTGTGGCAGGACCCGCTAGTCGAGTCGGTGGTATGGGTTTTTACCCATCATTAGCTATGTATAGTCTGAAACCTCGAAGTGGGTCGTCGGCGTGCAAACGATATTTGATAAAACCCGTCTGGTGGGTGCTTGGCAATTAAAGTGTTAAGGTTGATTGACTATCTGAATATATATCTACAGTCTTATTTTCAGAATCTGATGTTTCCTTTAGGGCAGCAGCACATTCAATTATAGCGAAGATTTCCGCTTGCTTCTTTCTTCCGCTTGTTTTTTTTTTGTAGGTAAGGCATTTTTTCATACTCTTATGATGATGTCATAGACAGGTCATCTCAAAATATATATTCTTATTTATTAATCTGATAAATAGAAACTATACAGAAAACATGTCACTCGAAATGGTTTTGAGATTTCCGTTCCTGTCCAGAAAGTTAGCAATCCCAATTGCCTTAGCTTAGCCTATAATGCCATAATATATATGCCAATGTATGATCCAGTCCTGCACCACGGCGAAGGCAGTCGAGGCTCCGCAACATCAAATGGGCGGGTGTGGTGTAGAACAGCTGATGCGCTTGGCGAAGAACAGGAGTATTGAGAATGGCCCTCCAAACTCCAATAATAAGTAGAAGATCTTAAATACTGTAAAAAATTGGCATACCTTTGCAGAGTTGGTAGATGCCGGCAGCGATGATGATGAAGAGAGCCAGAAGCTTGGCGTAGGTGAACCAGTCCTGGACAATGGTTGCTGCCTTGACAGACCAGCAGTTCACGAAGGTCAGGAGCACTGGAACATCATCATCATTTTCACCATTGTAGTTTCCATGCTGTTATTCGACATGTCAGAACATCCTTGAAGCATTAAGTCAGAGTTAATGAGTTAACTTCATATATCTGACTTTTAGGAATAATAGAGATCACTCAGGAAGAGAGAAACTTCGATAATATGGCGCGCAAATGACAATACAAATACATCTTAGAAATAATGCTTCAATTCTTACAAGCTTCATTTCTCATTGCAGGCGTGGGCCATGTTATCGTAGTTTCACTCTAGGTCCACTGTCTGATTCTAAGCAAATCATTCTAATTTTATACAAAATCCTAAAGGATAAAAGACAGCTTATAAAAGATCATCTTCAATCTAGACTTGTCTCATTCCCAGTTCAAATCACAAATGATCGCTTCAATGAACTTGAACTAAAAGCTCCCTCCCGCTTTTCGGTATACCATTCCACTGAAATACCGCCATATGAATACAATTTAGTGAATACTTCATCTCTTCAAAGACAATCGAGTCTCGGCATAATGGACGATGGTCCCATGACATTAAATAGCCTTGGCCAAGAATATAAAAGCTGCAGTGAATATATTTATCACATTTAATATATAAAAAGGTCGTCTTTATCACGTTTTGTTTAAGATATTTACTATCGATTTTCTGTAGGTTCTGATCACATGATGTTAGGGCGGGAATCTCACGGGAATGATAATCTTTTTTTTTTATTGACATTGTAATTTCCGCCTTATTTTCATTATCATATCCTGCGGAAAAATGAAAACTAAAAATTACTCTTTTTACCAGTTATGGGACTCAGTTAGATCGATTTTTCTCCCTCAAAACCCGTGTAGCAAACTCCATCAAAAACACATACAATGTGACTGTAATGAGCTGACCATATTCTGGAGAATGATAATATGAACAACTTTCTCTAAGAAACATATGGTCGTAAACGAAAAAATGTTTAGGATTTCCCATTGTAACTTGTAATCAGCTGATCGGGTCAATGTACTGAGGTTACGAATATATGTTTTCATTTGCGACCATACATTTCTTGGGGAAAGTTGTTCATAATCATGGGTATTATTATTCCCCAAAATCTGGTCAGCTAATTAAATGTCACCCTGTAGAGTTACAAATATTCCTCGTTTAATAGTATAGGTGGTTCGGCCCCGACCTACGGCCTACGGCCTCGCACCTATAGAGGAGATGGTGACGAAGAAGATGAGTAGGATGCCAGATTCAATACTTACAAATGCAGCACGCAGCTAGCAACCTGGTGGCGTCTTCCGGTGGGTCGCACTCCGGGAATATTGGCTTCAGCACGTACACGCTGAACGTTAGCGCGACGATCGCCTGTTACAGAGAAAATTCTTTAGAGATAAACTCGACTTTGCACATACATTGTCTTTTATTGTTACCATTTAATTAGAATTAGAAGAATATGAATGAATATGACCTGAGGCTCTGTGAGCTGTAGACCTCGCTAGCGACAGGCATTAGCGATTTTTTCGTTATTTCTCACCCACTTGGGGGTGTGCCCAACCTCTTGAAATTTATCGAAGAAACAAGCAAAATTATTATAAAAACAATAACCAGTCATCATTTTCTTTTAATACCACATACAAACTTATGAAAGCACCTTGTCACGTACATGGAGTATGAAAGTAGCCGCTTCAATAACTTTGTAACCCCATATCTCTGCCATTATGAAAAATTTCCAAAAACTGAATCGGCAAAAATAAGCCACATCATAATTATCGAACCTGCTCACAAAATTTAACGAGAATCGGTTGTGAAATGCGACCTAAAAGGGAATATCGGGACAACTGGAGATCCAGACAGACTTACGAAAGGAAAGCATTTTAGCCCAAACTGAGCGGAGATGCTTTGCTCGTGAAACGCGCTCGCTTGGTCAAATATGAAAGACTACAGGGTATTGGCGCCCAACGTAAAATTGTTTTGGCGCCCAACGTGGTCGGAGTGGAGAGTTCATTCTGTCTCTATCAACACTTAAAGTGTATCCTTTCGATTTGTTATGTACTCGTCATATACAAGAAGCAAAGTCAAAAGTAAACTCTTAATGTTAAACGCGACTATCGTCTTTGGTGAGAAATAAGATAAACATCATCATTTGTGTAACTTTATACAAGATACATATATCTTGGCAGGAAATGCTAAAAGATAAATGACGGCTACAAAATTGACATATAAAGCTAATTGACATAAAAGCAAATGTTGCCATAATTTATTTTCTAGCATTTCCTGCCAAGGTATGTTACGGCTTAAAATTGCTTTGGCGCGTAACATGGTCAAATATACGAAGGATTCATTTGGTACCTATACGGTGCTTACAGACCTTTTTAGGGTTCCGTACCCGAAGGGTGCCAAACGGGGCCCTCTTACTAAAAAGTCTGTCTGTCACCGGGTTCTACCGGATCAACCGAAATAGGTGGAGAGCTGAAATTTTAATAATTGCTCATTCGAATTAAAGTAAATAATATTAAGTTTTTTTACCATATTTGATTTTATATCTGTAAATAAGTTACTCAATTTCTATCCTCTTCCGGTTTCAATGAGCAAAGAGTTTCTTCAGCCTGAGTACATAGTTCAATACTTACATACTACAAAAAACTCTTCAATATATATGTTACCGGCCAAACCCGCTTTCAGGACAAACTAGTTTTGCCTAGGATAAACTAGTTTATGTGTAGAAGTTTATGTTTTAAGTATTTTTTGTTGTTCTTACATGTTCAACCTAACACGAAGGATAAAGGGGGCTTCGCTTCACTCACCCCCTTTACCCTTCACCTAGGCTACCACAGCATTTTGCCCTGATATAAGCTGGTTTGTCCTGAAATCGGGTTTGGCCGGTAACATATACACAAAACTCTTCAATGTTTCGATGTACGGCCTTAAATGTAGTCCTGCCTAATATTTAATTATTTAATATTTTATTATTAAAAATAAAAAAGGTATACTCGTACAAAAGGCTGACGTTTTACGTTTTTCAGTGTACAATGGTATGGAACCCTTCGTGTGCGGGTCCGACGACGTCCTACTCGCACTTGACCGGTTTTATATACTAACTCAAATATCGAAAGCTGCAAGTAGAGACAAACCGCTAGATAAAAATATAACTTCATTGGAGCGTGGGTTGTCGTCTGAACTTGATTTACATAATGAAGAGCTGTAGCCGAGTTTCATTATAAAGCCGACAGGGTGTTAGAGGAATTTTACATTATTCTGGGTAACTGAGAGTTAGAATTACATTCTGTTCCTCCGCCTTCCCACATGGAAACTAGAAACAGCGACGTCACAAACATATAAACATGCAAGACCCGGGGATTTATTTTCTTCCTCTTCGGCCGGGAGTCGAATCCGAAGACTCCGAAGATGTCTCTCTTTGTAAGGCAGAACCTCGGCGGCTACACCACGGAGGACTTCATGTCATCCAACCATCTTTATTTCCTGTAGCTCAATTCTCTATCGCTGCCATCAATCTGGATCGCAATAAAATTGTAATTTTGAAGGATGGTAGACGCCTTCGGAGCACATTATGATTTCGATTGTGTTTTGAATGATTTGAATGAACTAAATCGCTAGTTCCACAGTTATTTTATTTTCGTTGCGATCAAATTCCGAGTCGCATGGCAGTGCAGAATTGTGCAGGTGATTGTTGAGAAATGCGCTTCAAGCTGGGGAGATCTCACTGAGTGTATAGATGAATTTTCCGAAATAACGTTTTCCTTGTTTGTATTTTTTTTTCCATTCGCGTTTTTTCCCACGACTATTTTCTTCTATACGTTTTGTTTACTGCTAGTATAATTTTGTACACACTTTATTACTAAAGTTTTTTTGCCAGACATATATTTTCCTACGCATTTATTTTCTCAATCCGTATTTTTCATACACATTGGTTTTACCGATATAATAGTTGTCCAGGTGTTTCAAGTCAAGTCAAGTCAAAGTACTTTATTACTGTAGATATTTATATATACTTAGCAAACGTCAATTTTGCCTCTTCTCTACATTGGACCACTGTGGGAGAAGTAGGGCGTAGAAACTCCCACAGATTGATTTTTAGATCTCTTTTAAAAATAGGTTGTGCTTAACTAATACAAATATGAAGAATTTAATTGTTATGATTAATAAGCAGGAATAAATAATTACAAAATTCAAGGTCTATAACAGCAAGGTCTGTGTTGAGCCAGATTAACCCCATACAGTACTGGCATTTAAGTAATCTTGAACATTGTAATATCCCTTTTTCGACAAAGTCACTTTAACATGCTTTTTAAATTGCTCAAATGGCAATTTCAAAATCTCCAGAGGTATCTTATTGTAGAAGAGAATGCACTGACCCTTGAAAGAATTGCTAACCTTCGCGAGTCTAAAACGGGGCGCACATAGTGTGTGATTATTTCTTAGGTTAACATTACAGCTGTCGCTAAGTTTGGAAAATGTTGAAAGGTTCTTGCGTACATACATTATATTTTCGAAAATAAATTGACTAACTACTGTTAGTATGTCAATTTCTTTAAAAAGCTGTCTTAAGGAGTCTGTTCGTTTTAAATTATAAATTGCTCGAATGGCTCTTTTCTGTAAAATAAAAATAGTTTGAATATCCGCTGCTTTCCCCCACAACAAGATACCATAGGACATCACACTATGAAAGTAACTAAAATATACTAGCCTAGATGTAGCCATATCCGTGCTTTGTCTGATGTTCCTAACAGCGTAAGCCGCAGAACTTAATTTACCAGGCAATTTATCTATGTGGGGTCCCACTGTAATTTGCTATCAATGGTCATTCCAGGAAACTTCGTATCATTTACTAATTCTAACGTGCTGTTGTCTAACACTAAACTGGTCTCAACTTGCCTGACATTTGGAAGTGAGAATTTGATACACTTGGTTTTACCAGCGTTTAACAATAAATTATTAACTGTGAACCAATTCAAGGTTAAAGACAATACACCATTAACATCATCAAATTCTCCTTTTTGTCTTTCAATTTTGAAGACCATTGAAGTATCATCAGCAAACAACACTATGTCAGTTAATTTCTCCACCATGAAAGGCAGATCGTTAATATATACCAGGAATAAGAAAGGGCCCAATATGGAACCTTGTGGAACGCCAATTTTTACACCCGATCCATCAGATTTAACGCCGTTAACTTCTGCCTTTTGAATTCTATTGCTTAGGTATGATCTTAGTAGATCCAACGCTTTATTTCTAACTCCGTAATGATTTAATTTAATTAATATCGTATTATGATCAACACAATCAAACGCCTTCGACAGGTCGCAAAAAACTCCGATAGCATCCTGTGCGGCATCCCATGCAGAATAAATATGAGATATAAGGGTAATACCTGCATCCGTAGTCGATTTACCCCTAGTGAAACCATATTGTTTAGCGTGGAGTTGTTTTGTCCGGTCGAAGTGTGAGAGCATTTGATTGAGTATAATCTTTTCAAATATTTTACTTAGTGTTGGAAGAACAGATATTGGTCTGAAATTTGAAGGATCGCCCTTATCTCCCGACTTGAACAGAGGTATCAGTTTACTGTGTTTCATGAGGTCTGGAAAAGCCCCATCGTCAACACATTTATTGAATATATAAGCTAAGTGTGGGGCTATAACTAGAATTACTGAACCAATGACTTTGAATGATATACCCCACAGGTCTTCCGTATTTTTAAGTTAAGTAATTTAAAAGTTTTGACAATGTCCTGGGGATATACATGATGAAATTTTAAATATACATTACTGACGCTAGTGTTTTTTTTTTAATAAAGTCTCTGCTTCATATGGAGATGAATTTAGACGGTCTGTTGTGAGTACGGGTACATTGGTGAAGAATGTTTCAAAAGCTCGAGCAACATCAGCGTTGGATTTAACAACATCATCAATCTTAGGCAGAAATCATTGTTCCTTGGTGTAACTTTGCCAGTTTCGCGGTTTATTATTTGCCAAATTTTTTTCATTCTATTATTTGAATTTAGAATTTTTCTATTAATGTGTAAAGTTTTTGCAGTTCTACAAACCAACTTGAAAGTTTTGGAATATTTTTTAACATAGTCATGAAATTTTCGATCAAACTTATAGGTTTTTTGATCATAAAGGTCATACAAAATAACTCTACTTTTACGAATTCCAAACGTTGCCCAGTCATTAAATTTAGATTTACTGTTGTAGTCACTGACTTTCTTTAATTTGAAAACTTTATTGAATTCTGTCTGAATAATGTTGAAGAAGTCTGAGTAGATTTTGTTTGGGTTCTGTTCATTAAAATCCGGTACTGGCAAATTTATATCTAAGTTTTTCGTATTTGACTCTAGTCTATGGGATGTAATAGGTCTATAAAATGATGGACCAGTCTTATCCTTAATAGCAATTGGGAATGAAACTGTTTGACCACTGTGATCGGAAGGTAAGCAGTTAATTACACTTTTACTTGTGAATGCACAGTCACAAAAAACGTTATCTAAGCAAGTTTGGCTGGTAAGTGTAAATCTAGTTGGCTCTAAAAATACATGACATAAGTTAAACGATTTGAATAAAGTTATTAATCGTTGTTTCATTGTTGTTCCTACAAGCAAATCTACATTAAGATCGCCACAAATAATTAACTTTTTTCTGTTATTACATAGTTTAGAGAGGGCTTCCTCCATAATTTTATCAAATATTTCGAAATTGCAATGGCCTTTTTGATCCCTCGGTGGCCTGTAGACACAAACAATAATATGGCTATCCAACTCAACACAGGATACCTCTATTTGTCTTTCAACAGTAAGTGCAAGAATATCTTTGCGTTGTTTCACCTTAATATTATTTTCACTAAGATTAAAGAACCACCTCTATCAGCAGTCTTTCTATTGTAACAACTGACAATTTTGTAATTATTTATGTTAAAAGACATCATATTTTCCTTCAACCAGTGTTCTGTAACACAAATAATATCAATGTCAGAATTTTTTAGAAATAATTCTAATACAAGTTCTTTTCCAGGTAGCCCCTGGATGTTTTGATGGGCAATATTTAACTGGGGCTTACATTTTGACATATTTAGTGGCTCTTGTATGCTAGAGATTTGCTCTATTGTCTTATGAACTAATTTAAATTACTTGGAACAGATTCCAACGTGGCATGCAAAGTATGATTAACAGGTGAATTACCTATAGGGGTGCATGTCACATTACTCTTAACATACAAAGGTTTAGTATAATTATTTCTACACTCGTCATTTCCTACTGGCACCCTAGTTATTTTCTCTACAATAATATATTGCATGCCAATAATTTGGCAATCTGTCGCTTAGATGACGCAGGTACATACATTGTATCCCTAGTCAGTATAAAATTTCGAATAAACTTATTCGTATCAAAATATAATACTCGGTCCCGATGCCCAAAGTTTATTTCCTCATACACTTTATGCTTGTATTAACTTCTAGAAACTCCTCTCACTCACACGCATTATCCTCACGTGCCACTCACTCACACGCATTATCCTCACGTGCCACTCACTCACACGCATTATCCTCACGTGCCACTCACTCACACGCATTATCCTCACGTGCCACTCACACAATTGCATTTTTCAGCACAAACCTGTGCTTAAAGCAAAAGCACTATACTGTCTTGTCATGTACAAACCTGAGAGCACGGCCGCACGATCATCGCCTCTATCCACAGCCGGATAAAGGCGGCGAAGGGCCCGAAAGTGTCCATGATATACGCATAGTCCGCCCCACTCTTCTTGATCATTGTGCCGAGCTCGGCATAGCAGTATGCGCCTACCTGGAACATGACAAATAAAATGCACATCTTCATTTATTTGTACCATTTAATATTACGTTATACTCGTACGAGTAATGACAAACATTTTATCAATGATGTGACAAATGTTCCCTTATTCTAATTTTATTTTATACATTTAATTAATTTTATGAATTTAGTTTGACATGTAAATGATGTATTACTAATAAATTGATTGATTGATCATGATGATCAAGAAACTCCTTCATCGACCTCTTTGGACTCAGACGTCGTTTGATCGTCCTGTCGCCGGTGTGTGTTCAAAATTGTGTATGCTAGATAGGTACAGTGCTTATACATCTCTGGGGCAGTAATATATATGTCACCGTAGGATTGTCAAGACCATTAGTTTATAAACTAACGCGTTACTTTGTAAACTATCGATAAATTGTAAACCAGACCGACAGGGTTTAGAATTCACGTTTCTTTCGTTCTTACATGTCAACCTAACACGAAGACTATTCGGGGGCTTCGCTGCGCTCGCCCCCTCTAGTCTTCACCTAAGCTACCTCAGAGTCTGCCCTGGTATTTCTTTTGCAGTTCAAGTTTAAACCAGTTCACAATTTAACGATTTTATTATAAACTAACGCGTCATATCGAAAGCAATACGGTACAGTTTACAATTTATCGATAGTTTGTAAACAAACGAGAAAAAACGTTAGATTATTAACTAACGGTTTTGACCTTGCGGTGACATATTGTAGTTTGATTAAGCCGTTTACTTGTCTATCCATTTTTTGTTGTTTTAGATAAATTACGCCTGAATGCTTGAAGCATTGCGATATTGTTGTTTACTTTTAGGTACAATTTAGATTTCAAATATTTTAATTTTTGAATGACGTGCTGTTCATAACTACCTAAAATTTTCACTGTTGGGCGAAATGTCCACAACAAAAATAGGTTTAATCGAAATGTGTCAACTTCGGGTGAGACGATATAAACACCAGCTCAAATTTGATAGCAATATAAGCACGACGGTCACATTATGAATATTTGCTGTTATCAATCCAATAGCAGAAAACGAATAACCACATGTGATGTGATAACTATGACCCATATCGTTTCCAAGCAATCAGCTGCTGCCCTAGCCTCGAAAACAATTCTATCACCTCGGGTTATCATTAAAGTGAGGCAGTAGAACATGTCTTGTAATAACTGAGACAGACTTCTACTATCTACTAGTTATAGGTACGTACTGTAAGGTAGATAGACAAAGATCTATTGGCTAGTGGCGGCAATAGTCAACTGACACAGAGCTAAATGTTAGTCAAAACATTTATATACATTAATTGACGTCATTATAACGAGCCATGTATGTAATGTTCTATTATAAATCGTCAGACATATTTTTTTCAACAGCTTTGATTAGAAGAATGATATTGTATGACAATGATATTCGAAATGAACATTGAACACTCTGAATTCCAGAGACTTCTGCGAAAGACGATTTGATAATGAGTCGGAATATGTGAACCCCAGATATTTTTGATTAAACATAAACAATTAAACATAAAAAACTATAGATAGATAGATAAATCATTTATTCATTGATTAATTCATATACTGGCACATACGCACGCACACTAAGTAAGTAGGTAGGTAATTGTAATGAGCTCAAGAATCTCAGGATGCACGCCTACTAATAAATTGAGCCGTAATTAAAACGGTAGTGATTATGTTCTCTTTGGCCGTAATGACAATGTAAAACCATCAAACTTTGAGTTGGAATAACCAAAGAGTCTCTAATTCAAGGAATGACGCCTGTATGACATTTAATTGATACTTTATTTTAGCAGCGTGCATTCGTTCAATTACCTAGATAAAAGAATACAACTAGAATACAACTATAACTCACCATACTAAAAACCCCCGAAGAAATCCACACGATCAGACTAGCGTTAACAGATCCGGTGTACTTTAGCACTCCAGTCGGTGAAACAAAAATTCCACTACCGATGATGGAACCTACTATTACTGTGATGCCATTGAGGAGTGACATCTTGGCCTCGAGGGCCCCCCCTTCTTTCTCATCTTCTGCTTCCGGAAGAGGTTTCAGGGCGTCGGTGTCGCATTCTTCCTCTTCGGCGAGGCTTTTGGGTGCCCTGCGGATGATTGACAGGGTTAGTTAGCGGCTGGGGAGTAAAAAAACAGAAATCCCCAGGCCTGGGATGTTTATTTGTGTGTCAATGTCACTACTTATTTGTGGTTCCCACGACACAGGGTATTCTAGTGTGGGGTCAGAAGCAATGTATATGCCTGAATATACTCAGCGACCAACACAACTAGGCGCATGACAGCTAAGCGTTCATTGGAATTACGGAGGGAACACCGGAACGGTGATTGATACCATATATTACGCACTTAGTACATACATGCTAGTGACTTGTGCGTACAGGAACGTACGTTTACATACGTCGTGTAGGTGGGTTGCCTGCTATCATGTGCCTAGTTGTGTTGGTCATGTAGTAAATGTTTATGGTTAAGTTTTGATGAACACCTGCTGATGCAGCTAGTGGAAACCGGTTGGTAAATGGCGGCTAAGGAAACGAGTCACAAAAAGTAGTATAGTTCTCATCTAGAAGCTCTATTCTGTATCTCTGACACCTAGCAATTTCAATTACAATCCATATCAAATTGATATTTTCAAGGATGTTCGCAAACTTATCGTTTGACCAATCAGTACGCGATTGTTTCACACCAGCTGTCATCAAAAACTATTGTCATTTGAATTTGTTAGTAATAGGAATATGTCAAAAGATAAATCGAGGTACAGCAGCAATAGCGATTCGTTAGTGCCTTCTTTCCATGGTTACCAGTTACCAACCAGTTTTCAGTTGCTACGAGGGCATTCGGGGTGAACAGTGCCTCAAGCTGGAATAAATAACAGAGTGAAAAAGTGATCGAGTTCTGAAAAAATAAACCTTATGTCATTGAACATAAGAGTCACTGACAGTTCGATTCGCGTACTTTTTCGACGTGCGATAATTCCTGCATCCTAAACAGGTCATTCGGTAGACCACCTGTCAGATAGCCTGGGTAGGCGGTCAAGATCAGAGAAGACCAGAGTGTATGGTCATCTTCACTAAAATGTCTTTTCTTGCGGCGGCTCTGTGTAGCGGGTTGCTCCCCTCCCTCAAATATGGCGAGGGGGGTGATGGCTGGTGCACAAGTCATAGTCGTGAACGGGTGCTGCTTGGGTAACTGGTCCAGTCTGGTTTCTCATAAGTTATATTCACTGCAGCTTTTGTTTATACTTATTTAGTTCTTTTGTTAAATTGTTATTTTCAGACATAAGATTTTATTGGCACTTTTAGATACGATGTTATAAAATGGAAATAAAAAAATGGTCAAGTGCGAGTAGGACGTCGGACCCGCACACGAAGGGTTTCATACCATCCTACACGGAAAAACGTAAAAGGACAATCTTTTGTACAAGTATACCTTTTGAATCTTTAATAATAAAATATTAAATATTAGGTAGGACTACATTCAAGGCCGAACATCGAAACATTGAAGAGTTTTGTTTATGTAGTATGTAAGTACTGAACTATGTTAGCCTGTGGCTAAAGAAACTCTTTGGTCTTTGAAACCGGAAGTGAATAGAAATTGAGTAACTTATTTACAGAAATAAAATCAAATATGATATAAAAACTTAATATAATTTATTATAATTCAAATGAGCAATTATTAATCGCATAATGACAAATAACTAAGTACAAAAAACTCAATACCTGCAAATAAAGATATTTTCCGATAATATCGGGAGAGTCCAGTTTTCACCGATAAACAAATAAAACACAAAAACAAAATGAACATAACAATAATTCATTGTACGGTTACTTCTTTTAATTTTCAAAAACCGGTATGGTACATTATTTGTTGTTATAGCGACAATACAAATACACCCTCTGTGAAAATTTCAGCGCTCTACCTATTTCGGTTGATCCGGTAGAGCCCGGTGACAGACGGGCAGCGGAGGCTTAGTAGTCCCGTTTGGCACCCATCGGGTAGGGAACCCTAAAAATGACATCCCCATAGAGTTTCTTGGTGCTATGTTCTCTGACGGGCGTATTTCCGAAACAATAGTAGATTAAATGAATTTTCCTTTCCCTGTGCGAGATTCAGCCATGAATCACCACTTGAATAGGAAATTTCCATTTTCAAACTCAAACCATAATAAGTTTACTTGATTGATCATATTTGATATATTTGATTGATTTTTGTCAATGTTTGACTTGTAAAAATGCATTATTTTTGCCTACTTGCAATAAATTATTTGAGTTTTGTACATGTATTATGATGAGGAGCATAAGGAAGATGATTGTAATTGGGACCGAGGTGAGTGGCGGGCACCGTAGGAGCCCTATACTCAGTTGGTTCCCCTGCAGGCTGATGATGAAACGATGATCGATATTCATATATAGTGTAGTGTTTTCCAGACTGCGCCAGAAGTTGGGAAATCATTTTCGACCGTATGTTATCTGATTTTATGAACGCTATTTTTATTCTCCTAATACCTTAACTTGTTGACTATACACAACACAAATCCACACGGATTTTTTCCGACACAAAGGGGTATGTATAGACATTTGTAGAGACATACATTACCATAGTAATTTGCTATAGATATAATGTTGTAAAGTTGAAAAACATTCACGTAGATTTTATCATAAATTTCTGATAGGCGTAAACAATAACACTGCAATGTGTTTAAATAAATACTTGAAATACCTATCTTGTTATGGCTTATATATTTTACAGATCACTATGTTTTGTTTTGTATGACAAAATTAACTAAAATAACGACAACACGTCTTTTACGAGTATGCACTTCAAAAGAGTAAGTGATTATTTGCATCATGGCATCAAATTAAAAGTCAAAATTAATCAACCCACTGATAAGGACAGGCCTTCTCTTTACAATCTATTCCAGTCCCTGATAAGCCTCAAGCATCCACAGCCTACCAGCTGATGATGTAATCCGTCAAGCTGGATAAAAATAACGCTGTAAGTATATATATATACTATGTATATACATAGTCAGGTCATAAGTTCTGTCACATGTGCAATATGAAATAATTTAGACATGTTTATTATTTATGTAAACATTTATATAGCAAAATGAACTTAATGAAACATAGATTCTTATGGTAATAAAGTTTATTCAAAATGACTCCCGCGATTTTGAATACAGGCCTTTATTCTGCGCGGCCAGTCATCTATCGCAGCACGAACGAGGTCCATGTCAATATCGGCGGCTGCCTTAATCAAGGATGCCTTGAGTGACTCCAAATCAGGATGAGGCTTTGAACAGGCCTTTTCCTCCAAGTGTTGCCATATCCTGTAATCTAACGGACTCAAATCTGGACTGGAGGAGGGCCAGTCTTCGTGCCGGATGAAGTCGATTTCACGCGCCGCCAGCCAGTCTTGTGTGCTTTTCGCTCTATGAGCTGGCGCAGAATCTTGTTGGAATACCCAGTGCCTGTTATTAAACATGGTATGAGAAACAGGTTCCACAAGGTTCTTGAGGACTGTATTTTATAACACAACTGCATTCGTTTTTACGCCTTTCTCACAAAAATGTACCTCAGTTAAGCCCCAATAAGAGACTCCCAACCAAACCATGAGCGAGGATGGAAAATTACCTCGTTGGACACGCGGAATACGGTTGCTCGCTTCTTCACTGCTGTGTGCGTACACCTTATCATTTTGTTTGTTGTAGCTCTCTTCCACGGTGAAAATTTCCCGATGCTTTTTTCCCGCGTACCGCTTCAACAAAGCGCGGCATCTCTTCAGTCTCAGGTCCATTAAACGAGCGTCCAAACGATGTCCTGTTTTTCTTCGATATGCCCTAAGCCCTAAGTCTTCATTTAACACCCTTTTCACCGTGGTCCTGCTTAACCCCATCTGAAGGGCCAACAGTTTCTGCTTACGTATGGGATTTATTTAAATTCGCGCCTTCACAGCTTTTATCACTGCTGGAGTCCTAACAGAGCGAGGGCGAACACTTCTTTACCTGTCATCTACACTAGAGTCTTCATTGTATCGTTTTATTCGAAAATCTGAATTGGCGCGTAACCGCAACGATGCAACGCAATAACTGCGACACGGTCTTCTTTAAGTGTCCACTCCATATTTAAAAATGAGGAAAATTCTAAAAAGTACACATTTTTATTTTCATGAAAAATTCGAAATTCGAATTCAATAAACTTTTTTGTGGCCAGCGTTCTAAATTCAAAAGTTTTTATTGTGTGACAGAACTTATGACCTGACTGTGTAGTTGTAAGTTCTTTGACCTCTTGACCTAAGTTGACCTGAGTTAAAGCAGTGTAGGTGGATAATACTTCTGATACAGATTACTGCAGATAAGGGACTATCATTATATTTTCGTTGCCAGTTATATAACTCACTGATATACACCACGGGCCACAATATCTTTCTGTTTTGCTGGAATGCAGAGTTATTGTGACCGTGTTAAACATAAATATAATATACCTAAATTTAGCTTCAATGTGTATTGCTTTTAAGTAACTTTCACACGATATCACTATAATTGAGTGGATGAAATCGTCATAAACCTTTTATTCCTTCTCACCGTTAATTGAGACTGCTAACAAATCACCCATTATTTTCTGTACTTTAAACCAGCGTTAAAGGTTTTAAATTGTTTTAACTTCATTATATACTCTCAAAGACAATAATAATAATGAAAAAGAATAACTTTCACCATAGAGAAGCGTTACGAAACTTCGTAGCACCATGCTACGTATGTGCTACGTTGCAGCGATAAGATATTTCTAACTTTTCGAAAGTCGCACATCACACCTCATCATGATAACTGAAATGAACCCTACCCTGCATATATAAAGGTTTTCAGAGCCATTAAAAACTCAATTCTTCTCCTACTTTTTAGAGTTCCCTATCCGAAGGGTTTTTAAGAATTAAAAGAAATACCCACACAATTAATCATTGGTATGGCCATTTTCTTAGCCATTTTGTTTTATTTGTTTGTCGGTGAAAACTGGACTCTCCCGATCTTATCGCAAAAGATCTTTGATTGCATTGAGGTATTGAATTTTGTGCTAAGTTATTTGTAATGCGATTAAAAATGGCTCATTCCAATTATAATAAATAATATTATGTTTTTTATCACAGTTGATTTTATTTCTGTAAATAAGTTACTCAATTTCTATCCACTTACGATTTCAATGAACAAAGAGTTTCGTTAGCCTAAGTACATAGTTCAATACTCACATACTACATACACAAAACTCTTCAATGTTTCGATGTACGGCCTTGAATGTAGTCCTATCTAATATTTTTTTATTATAGTAGTTTATGTGACTGCTACATAATGGAGGACATTAGGCGAGTTTCATAATAATATCAC
Organism: Argyresthia goedartella; assembly: GCA_949825045.1. Taxonomy (NCBI): domain Eukaryota; kingdom Metazoa; phylum Arthropoda; class Insecta; order Lepidoptera; family Argyresthiidae; genus Argyresthia; species Argyresthia goedartella. Next base: position 21,975,533 of record OX463831.1, read on the forward strand.
TCGAGAGTTTTAATGCCTAATTTGACAGTTACATACACTAGTTTATCTACACACATATCATAAGCTCTCTTTGATGTGTTCAGGAACCGAACCGTTTGACCGGCATTGTGGCTCTGCAGTTGTTTAGCTTGTTCTGTAGCACCAACTTCGGGCGTCGGCGTTCGAAATTTGAATGTCAGTACCAACTTCACAGACAAACTAGGGGCGGCACGAGGCGGGCGTCGGCGTTCGAAATTTGAATGTCATAATGTGTAGAAAAATTACACATTATGGTCATAATGTGTAATTTTTCAGATAAGAAATGAGTTTTTACCAAGTAACGTGCGGTTTCTGTACGCAGTAAAGAGAGTTTATGATACGTGTGTAGATAAAATATTTAAAAGACTGTCGTTGTACGTTTCTCCCTGTATGATGGTTGGTTGGAACCCTTCGTGTGCGGGTCCGAAGTCCTACTCGCTCTTCACCGATATTATTACAACTTCATATCTCCCACTAAGTTAAGGTACCCACAAATAGGTTCCGTGCGAAATGTAATGTAATTTAGTCTGCAGACGTTCATACAAGTTTAGTGATTGTGTCGGCACAAAGGAGAGAATTCACAAAAGGCACAGGGGGCCCTCGAGGTCGGAAGGACTGAGCGCAATTAGGGCATATTTGCCTGTCTGTGATTTATATGGATCTGGAATTCACTCAAACTTGCTTTTAACTTTCTTTTTTTTTTTATTTATTTAATACTTATTAGCACTTATTACTAATACAATTTGCCACTCACGTAGTCCTTATTGGTCTGTCTGGAGTGGCGAGATCATTCCTTTTATATAATAGTTTTTAATTTTGTGTATCTTACTAAGTACTAGGCAATTGTACAAAATCTTTTGTAAGTTCGTACTAACTAAGCTGTAAGGGTATATACACCTGTATACAGGGTGTAACAGCAAGATGTAGTCATATTTAAGGAGGTTGTTGGACATCACGACGACCTATGTTGTGTTGCGGTCGAAGCTGTGCATCCCAAGCGGGAGGTCCCGGGTTCGAATCCCGTCTGGGGAGGAAAAAATACAACCCCAGGTCTTGTATGTTTGGGCCGTCACTGTTTCTGGTTCCCAAGACACATGGTATCCTAGTGTCGGGCCAAAAGCAATGTATTTGCATGCATGTAAATGTTATGTGTTTAGGCGGTTATCATTCCAAGCAACATTCACTATGAAATCGATTTGATCAGGACGATTTTATTTTTCACTGCACCGGACAAATCAGTTGACGCCCAGACCAAAATGGACCAAATCCCAAAGAATAAACCTTTCTATGAAAAAGACATGTTTTAAAATGGCAACAAATATAATGACCACCAAAATATTTTTTCCTACCCAAAATGTCTAAATGACCACCAAAAGTTGCAGAAAATATCAGGGCAAAATACTGTGGTAGCTTAGGTGAAGGGTAAAGGGGGTGAGCGAAGCGAAGCCCCCTTTATCCTTCGTGTTAGGTTGAACATGTAAGAACAACAAAAAATACTTAAAACATAAACTTAAGTACACAAAACATAAAAAGAAGTTTGGTAATCATTTATCCAAACACAATTTGGTGGACTCCATCCATTCTGGCAGTCATTTCGAATTTATTGGTAGTAAATTTTCGAATTTTTTGGTAATCGTTTAAACACAAGCCTTTTAAATTTACTGTTTTCGTCTTTTAGGCTACCGTGTCCAAAAAGCACCAACAAGAACCTGTTATTACGCTTATTGTTTGTCTAACAAACGGCGATGGATAATGTCTCTATATCAGCGGCGATGGGCTAGCACTGCGTCACGCAAAGTGCAGTATTGACTAACTGGCTAAACGTGGGCACAACTGTGACTCGTGGTGGCCCATATGGGAAAAGCCGAACGCTATGTTTTTAGGGTTCCGTACCCGAAAGGTGCCAAACGGGACCATATAACTAAGCCTCCGCTGTCCGTCCGTCCGTCTGGCCATCTATCACCGGGCTCTACCGGATCAACCGAAATAGGTAGAGAAATGAAATTTTCACAAAGGGTGTATTTCTATTGCCGCTATAACAACAAATAATGAAAGATACCGGTTTGTAAGAATTAAAAGAAGTACCCATATAATAAATGATTGCTATGGCAATTTCCTTTGCCATTTCGTTTTATTTATTCATTAGTGAAGACTCTCTGTTGTTATCGGAAAAGATCTTTAATTGCAGGTATTGAGTTTCGTTCTTAGTTATATGTTATTAATCGATTAACAATTGCTCATTCGCATTGTAATAAATAACATTAAGTTTGATCGTATTTGATTTCATTTATGTAAATAAGTTACTCAAAATACTTCCGGTTACAATGAGCAAAGAGTTTCGTTAACCTGAGTACATAGTTCAATACTTACATATTACATACACAAAACTCTTTTTCAACGTTTCGATGTACGGCTTTGAATGTAGTCCTATTTAATATTTTATTATTATAGTAGTTTATGTGACTGCTACATAATGGAGGGCATTAATACTCGATAGTGAGTTAATAATATCACTCGAGAGTTTTAATGCCTAATTATGTACAGTTACATACACTAGTTTATCTACACACATATCATAAGCTCTCTTTGATGTGTTCAGGAACCGCATGTTTGACCGGCATTGTGGCTCTGCAGTTGTTTAGCTTGTTCTGTAGTACCAACTTCACGCAGACGGGCGTCGGCGTTCGAAATTTGAATGTCAGTACCAACTTCACACACAAACTAGGAGCGGCACGCAGGCAGGCGTCGGCATTCGAAATTTGAATGTCATAATATGTAGAAAAACTACACATTATGGTCATAATGTGTAATTTTTCAGATAAGAAATGAGTTTTTACCACGTAGTTTAACATTATGCTGATCGTAACGTGCGGTTTTTGTACGCAGTAAAGAGGGTTTATGATACGTGTGTAGATAAAAAATTAAAAAGGTATACTCGTACAAAAGACTGTCGTTTTACGTTTTTCCGTGTATCAACCGGTTTTGTTTTGTTCTAACTATTTGACATGGCTGTAGGTTTTGATATTAACTTCGTGTTTATACTACATTTAAAATCAATCAATTTGGGTAGGAATTTCAGCGGGTAGTGACTACCTAATGAAATTGATTGAACGTCCTACAGATTAAGGATTTAAAGCAGGCATCGCGATCAACTGTGTAGGAACCAGGAATAGAACCTCGAACAAGCCACTGATCGCTGGAGATTCATACACATATTTCGTGGGCGCGAGGTCAAACATTATCTTGGCTCGGGGGCCCGGCGCAGGGGTCCCCCGTACCCGGAGGGGCGAGGTTAGGGGGGAGGGGGATCGATATAAAGCCAACACGTGGCCTGACGCAACTGACACGCGGGCTTACGCAAGTTTTTTTTTTTTACTGTGCCATTGCCAACTCGTTTGGGAAAAGGTGAAGCGTTTTTTTTTCTCATCTATTTAAACAGGTTGTTATTTTGTCAAGTCACGCCCTACTCAGGGGTGGTTATTTACTCGACACTAAAGCAAAAATATATTGTATATTGAATAATACCTAAAAATCACCTATCGCGCTCGCAAAATTGGGCACTCGGCGCGCGGCGCACGCGCACTTCGTGGACCGGCCGGGCGTGTCCGCGAGTTGCGGTTATTTCAGGACAAATTGAAAACGGCAATTGAATCAAAGGTATGCGAGGGGAAAATATAACTCATTTTTTGTTACAAGCAATACATAAACTATCGATTATATACAAAAATGAATCCCAAAATGATTGTAACGGCTAATCTCGCAAAAGGCTGGACCGATTTGGATGAACTTTCTTTAAACTATTAATTGAGGACTTAGGAAGGTTCTTACGGTATTTTTTTTAAACGCCTTTCCTTTCCGCACAGCCGCAAAAACGATGGCGTTGGTAGCTTTTGACAGAACGGCATCTGTCGGCTCAGCTATTTGATACATATTTTCAGGAATGTTGGAGAATCAACCATTTGTAACCTTCTATAGAGATACGAAGGTTGCCGCAATATCTATCTAGCTGTGGCGATAGGCTAACCCCTGTAATGCTGGCTAAACGTGGGCGTAACTGTGCCTCTGCCAGCCCGTACGGGAATAGGAGTGATGACAACCGGTTTTTTTTTTTTTGTAGTAATTGAGATCACGAAGGATTTGAATCTGTGGTGTCGAATGAGTTTTTATTTAACCAAGGAGGTTGCATTTTGCAAAAAGAGGAACCATAAGGATCATTTAGCTGTATGTCTGTATTATAAACACGCCTCTAACTACTTTCAGTAGCATTAAGCTAAAAGCAAATTGCTCCGGGCTTAAACATTGAGCTTAGGTATTCTTAAATAATATTAAGCAATATTCAGAAATGTTTCTGAAATCAAGGTTTGTTTGTAGCGGTTTGATGTGGGTATATTTTTAATTTTATCTTTATTGTATAATTCAAGGAAGTGACCTACAGTATCAATAATTTGCTTTTAAGTCCTCAGTGAAGAGATAAGATTCTAATAAGAAACATGATTACAATAGACCAAATATTATAGCAATCTACTTATGTTTAAATTAATAGGAGACCATGTTGATTTAATTTATTTAACTTACTTTAAACGAGTATTAAAAGATTTGTTGTGTAAGAAAAGATGTGTTAGAATATGTATAGGGTATGATCTTAGATCCTAGATGGAAATATAGACTAAATTCATAAATAAATACAGAATATTTCATCGCGCCAATAATTTGCATATCAGGAAGAGCTATTAGATTGACCTCTCGAAAATGTCAAGGGTTAATTTCAGACCCCAAAATAAATATCAATAAAAATTAAACCTTCCACTACGCAACCAACTCGAAATAAAAAAAAAACTTACATTTTTATTTTATTTCCTTTGCCTTTTATTCACAATTTTTTTTCACTTTAACTTCACTTTCCCGCGCTTTTCAACGGCAAAGCGGCTGAGCCCGCGAACGTATTTCACCAGACTGCCGCGCGCCATTTTAGAGCGGGAGAGGAGACTGCTTTGTAATGAGAGCAACAGAGAGGTGCAATCAGTATTGAGCGCAAAGGGATGGAATTTAGGGGTGGATTTGACTGAATGGAGTTTGATTCGAAGGTCGTTCGGTGTTGAACTGGGAAAACGTGAAATCCCTTCGGCAAAAGGAGATAGAGTGATGCCAAGCCAATATTGCTAGTCTTGGCCAGTTCTTTTGCATCGGTCTCTTTTGTACGGTAGCGTGCTGTGGTATGGTATCAGAGCAGGAGCGTATACTGAGGATAGTGTTTAAAGATAAATAATTCAAAGAGCAGGTCGTCCTGCAACTTGAGCAGGGTAAAATAAAACCGGTCAAGTGCGAGTAGGACGTCGGACCCGCGCACGAAGGGTTCCATACCATTGTACATGGAAAAACGTAAAACGTCAGTCTTTTGTATGAGTATACATTTTTAATTTCGAATAATAAAATATTAAATTCAAGGTTAAAAGAGTTTCGTTTCTGTAATATGTAAGTATTTAATTATGTACTCAGGTTAACGAAACTCTTTATTCATTGAAACCGGAAGTGGATAGAAATTGAGTAACTTATTTAAACAAAACCAGACCAGACCACATTTCAAACATAATAAACAGTTGCCCTGATTCTATCCCTTTCATAAACGCCACAGAAGTAAATTTCGCCCTCAAAAATATGAAATATAATAAAAGCCCTGGAGAAGACGGAATAACTACAGAAGCCTTAAAATTCGGAAGACCAGTATTACTACCACATATAACTAATATTTGCAACACTATTCTTTTGAAAGGAAAACTCCCTACAAAATTGTCATTCCAACATTATTCTGCTGCATAAAAAGGGCGATAAAAGTGATGTAGGAAACTATAGACCTATCAGCCTCATATCACATATTTACAAAGTTTTTATTAAAATAATAGAAAACCGCATTGCTGGTCAGCTTGACTCTCATCAACCCCCAGAACAAGCCGGATTCCGCCCCGGCTTCTCCACCACAGATCACCTCCACACCCTTAATCAAATCATAGAGAAGAGCAATGAATTTAATAAGACCCTTTATCTTGCTTTTGTCGACTATTCCAAGGCTTTTGACAGCATTACACATTCATCGATATTTTCTGCACTCCACAACCAAAATATCCATCACATACATTAGCATTCTGGAAAGTATTTACCAAAATAGTACAGCCGATATAAAATTACATCTAGCCGCACCATCATTCCCCATAGAGAGAGGCGTCAAACAGGGAGGAAGGAGGAGGAAAACCCTTGAGGAAGTCTTCAAGAAGCTGGCGGTCCCGTGGGCAGACCCAGGCATTGACGTTGGTGGCAGAAGACTTACTAACCTTCGCTTCGCCGACGATATTGTCCTGTTTGCCCCATCTGCACCCGAACTCCAGCGTATGTTACAGGAACTCAGCAATGCAAGCCTTGAGGTTGGACTGAAGATGAATCGTTCAAAAACCCAGGCCATGACTAACAGTGTCAAACGTAGGATCGAGGTAGATGGGCAAGAAATACATTATGATAAGTACATTTACTTGGGCCAGATAGCCTCCTTCGAAAACAGGCAGGATAAAGAAATCGATAGACGCATTTCTAACGCCTGGAAGAGCTACTGGTCCATGAAGGAGCTTATGAAGGTAACCTTCCGCTGACCCTCAAGCGCAAGCTCATCGACATGTGTATCCTGCCTATCCTAACCTACGGCGCTCAGTCATGGTCTTTGATCGAACTTCAGAAGTCCAAACTCAAGGTTTGCCAGTGAGCAATGGAGCGCAGCATCCTAAGTGTTCGTAGGACGGACCGCATAAGGAACACCACACTGCTCTCCTTAACTGGCATCGTTGATGTGGGTGCACAGACCGCTAAGCTAAAGTGGAAATGGGCCGGCCACGTAAGTCGCATGCACCCAGATAGATGGGCGAAAATCGCCACTGACTGGGTGCCACAGGATGGATACCGGCGTAGAGGCAGGCCTAAACGGAGATGGCGGGAGGACCTCGACAAGTTTTTGCCGGGGTGGCCGGAGGTGGCACAGGCCAGGGAAGTGTGGACGAAAGAGGGGAAGGCTTTGCCCAGCAGTGGGACACCTTAAAGGCTAAAAAAAAAAAACACATGATAAAAACTTAATTTTATTTATTATTATTCGAATGAGCAATTATTAATCGTATAATGACAAATAACTAAGCACAAAACTCAAAACCTTTAAAGATCTTTTTCTATAAGATCGCTAGAGTCCAATTTTCACCGATAAACAAATAAAATAAAATGGTTAAGAAAATGGCCATTCCAATAATTTCTTGCATGGGTATTTCCTTTTATTCTTAAAAACCAGTATGTTTCATTATTTGCCTCTATAAAGCGGCAATAGAAATACACCCTCTGTGAAAATGTCAGCTCTCAACCTCTTTCGGTTGATCCGGTAGAGCACAGTGACATGCGGACAGACGGACGGACGGACAGCGGAGGCTTAGTAATAGGGTCCCGCTTGGCACCCTTCGGGTACGGAACCCTAAAAAAAAGTCAAATGCGAGTCGAACTTGCGCACGAAGGGTTCCGTACCCCCGTTCCATGGCAGGAATGCTGTGTGAGTGAATAGTTTGGATTTTACATAGCAAAATATTGTTTACAAAGTTATTGGTGCGGCTACTTTCACACTCCATGTACGTAACCAGGTGCATGCATGAGTTTGCCCTATTAGGCCCTTTCTTATTCCTGGTATATATTAATGATCTGCCTTTCATGGTGGAGAAATTAACTGACATAGTGTTGTTTGCTGATGATACTTCACTGGTCTTCAAAATTGAAAGACAAAAAGGAGATTTTGATGATGTTAATGGTGTATTGTCTTTAACCTTGAATTGGTTCACAGTTAATAATGTATTGTTAAACGCTGGTAAAACCAAGTGTATCAAATTCTCACTTCCAAATGTCAGTCAAGTTGAGACCAGTTTAGTGTTACACAACAGCACGTTAGAATTAGTAAATGATACGAAGTTTCTTGGAATAACCATTGATAGCAAATTGCAGTGGGGACCCCACATAGATAAATTGGCTGGTAAATTAAGTTCTGCGGCTTACGCTGTTAGGAACATCAGACAAAGCACGTATGTGGCTACATCTAGGCTAGTATATTTTAGTTACTTTCATAGTGTGATGTCCTATGGTATCTTGTTGTGGGGGAAAGCAGCGGATATTCAAACTATTTTTATTTTACAGAAAGAGCTATTCGAGCAATTTATAATTTAAAACGAACAGACTCCTTAAGAGAGCTTTTTAAAGAAATTGACATACTAACAGTAGCTAGTCAATTTATTTTCGAAAATATAATGTATGTACGCAAGAACCTTACAACATTTTCCAAACTTAGCGATAGCTGTAATGTTTACCTAAGAAATAATCACAGACTATGTGCGCCCCGTTTTAGACTCGCGAAGGTTAGCAATTCTTTCAAGGGTCAGTGCATTCTCTACTACAATAAGATACCTCTGGAGATTTTGAAATTGCCATTTGAGCAATTTAAAAAGCAGGTTAAAGCGACTTTGTCGAAAAAGGGATATTACAATGTTCAAGATTATACTTAAATGACAGGACTGTATGGGTTTATCTGGCTCAACACAGACCTTGCTGTTAATAATTTTGTAATTATTTATTCCAGCTTATTAAATAAAAATAAATCATAATTGTATTAGTTAAGCACAACCTATTTTTAAAAGAGATCTAAAAATCAATCTGTGGGAGTTTCTACGCCCTTCTGCTCCCACAGTGGTCCAATGTAGAGAAGAGGCAAAAATGACGTTTGCTAAGTATATGTAAATATCTACAGTAATAAAGTACTTTTGAGTTTGAGTTTGAGTTTTTTGAATGTGATTTACAGATAAATAAATTATTTCATTCTGTTTTTAGTATTTTTTGCTATAGCGGCAACAGAAATAATAGATCATCGGTGAAACTTTCATCTGTCTAACTATTTCATTCATTAGATACAGCCTGGTGACAGACGGACGGATGGACTGACGAACGGACGGACGGACAGCGGAGTCTTAGTAATAGGGTCCCGTTTTACCCTTTGGGTAAGGAACCCTAAAAAGAGATAAATTCTGACTCTCTATTTCCCCCCACGCATCCTTCCATTATATGGTCAAATATAAGGAGAGTGCGTATTCCTCGAAACTTTCAGATCTCTCCTATCTCTAAAACATACTCGTGGTCTGAAGACTTCCTAGATAACTAGCTGCCTCTTTTGTTCCTTTTATGTTGGAAGACCCGATTACCTATAATTTAATAGATTTTAACCCCATATCCTCTTCTTTTACAATGACGGAATTATAAAACATCATTCCAACTCTTTCGGATTCTGTCCCTGGTCTTTACTCTTATAACTCTGTTTCTACGGGGGTTATGCCAAAACCCCTGAAAGAACAAATATTTTATTCCGATATTGAAACCTGGCAAGAATTTTGCTACCATACCTCTAGCTCTCTGAAACTGTAACATCTGATTAAGGCTAAACTTGATTGTTTCGACGAGAGTAGACCAGTTCTCCCTCGCAATCAGCATGGCTTTCGGAGAGCCCGCAGTCAAGCTATTCTCTCCACTGATCTTGGAATCGCTTTCTCTTGCAATGAGTCCATCCTAGTTTAATGATCTCTCATCTGCATATGGCTCTTTCTTGATTTCGATGCTCAGAGGCAAATTGCTGGAGCTGAGTATTTCGCCTAGGTTAAGCTTTGTCATATGCAACCTGTTAGTCAGTCGTGAAATTAACCTCAGGCTTGACAACAAGACTATTGCCTCCACGGACGTCCACAGAGGCCTACCTCAGGAATCAGTACTAAGTCCCATTCGCCTTAAATTTATACCCACGATATTAACTCAACAATACTAAAGGAATGTCAGATGTTACAGTAAGCGGGCGATATATGTACAGATGTAGTGAATAATCCTTTCCTATCGGCAAAACTCGGAACAACGATAACACCCGAATGGTGCCGATGTGTCTATGAATTACTGTATTATTAAATTACGTGTAGGTATCAAATAAATCGCATACTTTATTTATCAATGTCAAATGTCAAATTGCCGTACTGAATGCGGTGAAGTAGTAAGACAAAAACGAACATTTCCGAGAAAATACGAAAGGAAAGGATTATTCACTACATCTGTAGCTATAACTCTAAATTCGACACAAAGAAGACCGAGACTATCGTAAACTCATTTTTAAACTCTCTCGGTGATTGGTTGAATCAACATGGCTTAAACCTGGCGGGTCATATTAAAAGTACTGCTGTGGTCTTTTCGAGACGCAGTAATCTACCGGAGATTTCTATAACTTTTCGCGAAAAAGTATATATTTTTAAATTAACATTAGATTCAACTTTCTGGTAAATAATACACATAGATATCATTGTTATAAAATGTGAAAAAACATTAACATCCTTTTTGCCCTGTCAGGCGTCCTCCGGTCAGGACGCACCCATACTCTCAAAAACTTTTTATCAGGAGCCATTAGTCTTGCTACTTTCATTCTGTCTCCTTGAAATCAGAACTCTCTCCTCAAACTAGATAAAGCGCAACCGACACCGGAGAACTCGAGTTCTCGCGTGTAGAGGTCCTGGATCCTCCCCTACACGTCAGGAGACAATACCTTTCTGATAAATATTTAACTCGCGTCGGTCAAAGAAGTTCACATCCGCTTCTGGCTAAATTAAACACGATGAGTAAAAAAGACATTCCTTTACTTTCAGTCAGCTACTCTTGGCTTCAGGATATACCAGCTCCTATGTACCAGTCGAACAAGCTACCCATTCGTAACACTCCTTACGAAGTAATTTGCCGCTCTCCCTCAATTGTGAACCGTGGGTAACGGCAAGTAGCTACACCTCGAACCCCGACTCGGTCTTTACCGCTGAAGTTGCCTTAAGGTGGCCATCTTCAGCGGTGGCATGGATTGGACAAAGGCACTGGTTGCGTGGGAGCCGCCTTTTGTCCATTCCAACTCTAAACTTTTCGAAAAATTTCAATTCACTCCTTTCTTCTCTGTTTTACGGGGGAATGTGCTGCCTACTTAGATTTACCTCACTCATTCATTTCATTCATTCATTCTTAAGGGATTCGACCGATCTATTTATATTTACTAAGCGGGAAACCATTAGAATTTCTATCATTTTTAAAATCAAAGAACTTCTTCTGTAGAAAATAAGGGACTCGAGGTAATTTTAGCCTAGATATCGTCATATGGAATATGTGGCAACTGGCTGCCAAGGAGGCTGTCACCGACGGCGATGACTCCTTTGATAGGAATTACAGCGATGACATCCTGTCACTCTCCTCTAGGTCTCTGCACAGACTATAAGGTATAGGGATGAGATGGGTTTCTACTCGAGTATTTATCCGTCAAAGGATAAATACTCATAAACACTCGTTTCTACTCGATAAATATCCAAAATTGAGAGTATTTACTTTTATTTAATATTTTTTGCAAAACAACTTACTATTCCGCATTTTCTACGGCGCACACCGCACAAAGGTATGTTTTGATGTCTTAAATTATTGTTTTACGTTTAAAAGATATGTTTGTCAGTTATAATTTATTTTTGAGATTCTACCAATAGATGGAGCTATCCAAATCCCTACATCGCGATGTTAAGATGTATTCGCTGACAGATATAGCTTCAATGTAGATATTGAATAAATTATCTCTGAAGCAACTAAAGTGTGTTGTCGACTATAAAGAAGCAGTGAGTGGTGTAAGTGAAGTGAGGGATCCTGAGTCTGGAATGGAAATGAGGGGTCAGATGCTGTCTTGAGGAGAATCTGGCTACCAGAAGAGGCCAATTGTGTGTGGTTCTTCTGAAGAACAGAACCGGAGCGGAGGACGCTGGTTTTATACTCACACGGGACCGGTACGGACCGGACTGTTGGAGGTCGGTGCGTTTTTTAAGCGATTCCGCAGGAAGCCGGAGCGGACCGCGGCGGGCTAGGTTCACACTCATTTTTTTTTATAAAATTCAATTTAGAGAAAGTGACGAAACAGAAGAAATTGATGAGACTTGAAAACATCGCTAGCTGCGTCGAGAGTGAAGAGAGTGAGGACGAGTTGGATATTCATTTTACATTTATTGACTGCGAAAGTGAGACATTGTAGGCTAAAATGTGATCATTTTAATAAACTACTTCACAAACCAGAATATTCCGAATGTAATTTATTTGTAACGAAATACCTAGATAATACCAAACAATTTAGAAACTAAAATGACTGCGATTATTTTGTATAGAAATTACTAAATTATGTTAGAGAATAAAACATTAATACATACTAAACACTACTTTTCATTTCGACTTCGACAAAATTTTATAGAGTTACCTACTGCGAATATGCTTTTCCATGTAAACTCTGAAGGTACGCGTAGCAATAAAAAAAACATCAAAACGTATTTCTTTCCTGGTTTCGAGTAAATACTCAGTGAATACTCGGTAAATACTCCGTATTTATCCATATGAGTATTTACTCAGTATTTATCATTATGAGTTTTTACTCATAGTGCCCATCTCTAACTGGGATACTGGTCTCTGTCTGCTGATAGGGCTGCTGGGTGGGAATGCTTTTCATGCCGTTATTCCGCTCTCCAAGCATCCATGGCATCGAAAATTTGGTTTTTTAAATTTAGGAATTATGTAAAAACGCATCATGAGCGTCGTATCTTGTCTTAGACTTTGTGTTTGTATCTATCTATCTTGTTCCCGGGTCCAATTATAAGTATAAATTCAAAATCCGAGACTCCCCTCTATGCGACTGTGGTTTAGAAGAAGGGTCCATTGATTATATTTTATTTAACTGCTCTCTGAACAACTAATCCCCTCCCCTGAATTCTTTTCTTTCAACCACCGAAATCCTTCTCCCTCTAACTTCCAACTACCTCCTTACACTCGCACTCCCTTCCCGTAAAGTTATTCTGATTCTCGGAAAATGTAGTCATGTAAATAATATTACTTAGATTGTAATTATAAAGATATGTATTCCACGATTGATTTCGCCGTAATCTCACCTATGTTTTATTATCACGTGACTGGCTGATCGCTGACAACCGCGCTGGCGAAGTTGGTCTGGCAAACGATCAACTAGCATTTTTTTTAAACAATGACTGGTTGCACAGTAACGAAATAAATGGCGTATTGAAGAGGAGGCCTTTACTCTACCTTAACAGTAAGTGCAGTAAGGCTGGATAGAATTATCGGAGGTTTCGTGTTTCGAATGACACGTTAAGCTGTAGGTTCCGGCTACCGTCGCTACACTACTTGGTAGGTAATAATAGTCGTGAAATAGCCTCCATCAACCCGCACTGAATCTGCGTGATGGAATATGATAGCAAAATCTTACTCGTTTTCGGGTAAAGGCACGGGTACTCAACAGGATAAATTTAGATATATATTTAAGTTATACGTAACGGAATAGTCCGAGAAAACCTTGAAGTTGCTTTTAGCTAGTGCTCGCGCTCACCGAACAGAAAATAAACACCTAAAAAACTCATGCCCATTTAAAAAAAACATTAGGTAGTCTCTGGTCTAGCTAGTCTTTGACAAGTGACATCTGTCAAACGATTTGTTGGGTTTGTTTTGTTGTTTTATTTGAGGTTATTCAGAGAAAGCGGCATTGCATATAGTCGCCTTTTCCCTGCAACTTTACCTTAAATCAAAGACCAAAGCTCTATTATGAAGGAGCCGTCAAAAACACAGGCACCTATTGAAGATCTAGCCGAGTTACAGAGTTATTTCAGTACACATAATGTGACGCGGGAATACATAGCCCATTCTTCGAAAGTCCACTCTGTCGGTTGGTCCTGTGATGGTAGGAGACTGGCTTCAGGATCCTTTGATAAGAACGTGGCCATATTCTCACTGGAGAGGAGTAGACTGGTCAGTATACTTTAACATCATCATAATCTGGTCCTGTTACCCTTCAACAGAGCGGAAACAAGCTGTAGATAGGTTTAGAGCTCCCACAGTAGGTACTGTATTTTTTATTTTTGTGCTAGAAATATAAACAGCAAGCCTAAGGCTGACGTTTATAGTTATTGTTGTTTTGTTGGATGAAGGCAGTTCAAGTGAATGGTGAATTAAAGTAGTGATTATCATAGTTTTATGTTATTTATATGAGGCAAACTGGAGAGGTATCGGTTAGTGTTAACGAAAGGGTGTGCGCAAAAGACTTAAAAAATTTTCTTCACCTTTTTTTTTTTTCTTCCTTTTATTAAATCATTAAGGGGGGGTTGTTCAATGCGTTAATACAAACATATATTGTCAAATAAACTTTTTTCTTAGACGCGTATTTTCGACTTTTTGGACACTTTAATGTTTTACAGGACAGAAAAATTTAGGAGATTTTTTTAAATTTCGCATATTTGCTCTGTTGTTGATGGGCCCTTATTAAGGGCAGTAAATAGTTAAGTTTTTGTCAAATAAACTTTTCTCTGAAGTTGGTAGTTAAGCCGTAATAATTCTTCAAAAACTTCCGACACTTGTAATTTTTTTCAGAAAAGTACAAAATTTTTGTCTTATAAACCATATATTATTATGGACTCAGCTGATAGGTGGCATCATTATAAGCAACATTTGTCAAATAAACTTTTCTCTGAAGTTGGTAATTCTGCCGTAATAATTTTTTGAAACCTCCCGAGACTTGTAATTTCTTTCAGAAAAGTACAATTTTTTTGTCTAATAAACCATATATTATTATGAACTCAGCTGATAGGTGGCTTTTCTCTGAAGTTGGTAATTCTGCCGTAATAATTTCCGATCCTTAAAAGGAAATAAAGAAACGAATTTGGGATTGAAAACAAGAGTACTACTAAAAATATTTATACAATATTTTTAAAAGTAAGTTTAGTCAATATTTCTACTGAAATACTTTTCGCTAGAGTAGGTTATTGTGGCTAAGTTTCAATTGGGTTAGGTTACGTTAGAACTTCGAAAAAGCAAAACCGGAGCGAGCGGAGCGGAGCGGAGCGAAGCGTATGCAAATAAAATGGTATGGAAGTGTTTTGCGGTACGACGATAAAGTACGATGACAGGGTCATATCAAGGGGGGGCGACAAACTCGAAATTAATAATAGGCAAATACAGCTAGGATGGGTAGCTTTCAAGAAGCTCAAGAATATATTTAGGGATCGAAAGTCAATCCGCAATGTCAGAAGATGGTGTGATGCACGAATGGTGATGAAGCGGGAGCTATATAATATTATGTTTACTTCCTCTAACGACGGGGACAATTCGGACTGCATCGGCACCGCCTTATTTTGATGCCGCGCCTCCCGTGCCCTGGGTACACCCTGTGAATATCACGAAGGAGGCGTCGGAACCTGGCGGCGTCGCTGGGCAAAAATCTAAGTACATTATTGCGGTACATAAACTCGCCCATGTACCACTTTAGTCGCCGTTCGTTCCTGCACGTGCGGCAGTGCCGCTTCAGTTCCAGCCACTGCCTCTCCAACGTATTCGTGTGCACTTTCACGTGTACGTTGGGGGTGTGAGGAATCGGGACCCCAAGGGAAGGGTGTGCAGGGATGGCCACGGTCCCAGCGACAAATTGGATGCTGTGGTTAACCACAGCATGACCGCGCATGCCTAACCGTAAATTTATGCCCGTATATGACCGATGCATATCGGACATAATATAGGAACCCTGTTCCACATTGTTCTCCACAATGGGATCCAGGGTGACTCGGGTCTTGTCGGGTATCAACTCCACGTGAATCTTCCGTGTCTTCCGACTGAGGCACCCAAAAGACCAAGTTTGCCTCTGAAGCAGGCGACCCCTGTGGTACTTCCGCGTGAAGAGATGCGTCTCATCGATCTCGACGACATCGTCGGGTCCACCGATTTTGACGCGGTCATGTGCCTCCGCAACCTCGCACACCTCCCGCAGGAAATGAAATACTTGGCTGGCACTCCTGCGTGACACCCCCACGTCTTTCGCCGCCTGAGAAACCTTGTCTTTTCTTATAAAGTGGACAAAAAAACAAACAAAAAATTATTACGGCAGAATTACCAACTTCAGAGAAAAGTTTATTTGACAAATGTTGCTTATAATGATGCCACCTATCAGCTGAGTTCATAATAATATATGGTTTATTAGACAAAAATTTTGTACTTTTCTGAAAGAAATTACAAGTCTCGGGAGATTTAAAAAATTTATTACGGCAGAATTACCAACTTCAGAGAAAAGTTTATTTGACAAATGTTGCTTATAATGATGCCACCTATCAGCTGAGTCCATAATAATATATGGTTTATAAGACAAAAATTTTGTACTTTTCTGAAAAAAATTACAAGTGTCGGAAGTTTTTGAAGAATTATTACGGCTTAACTACCAACTTCAGAGAAAAGTTTATTTGACAAAAACTTAACTATTTACTGCCCTTAATAAGGGCCCATCAACAACAGAGCAAATATACGAAATTTAAAAAAATCTCCTAAATTTTTCTGTCCTGTAAAACAGTAAAGTGTCCAAAAAGTCGAAAATACGCGTCTAAGAAAAAAGTTTATTTGACAATATATGTTTGTATTAACGCATTGAACAACCCCCCCTTAATGATTTAATAAAAGGAAGAAAAAAAAAAAAGGTGAAGAAAATTTTCTAAGTCTTTTGCGCACACCCTTTCGTTAACACTAACCCAGGCTACGTAATGAATGAATCATTTCATATGCTTAGGTTACTCCTTGCCAACATAACTCATACAAAATTTGCATTGTCAGAGATGCAATTCGCCGTAGTTCTCACACATTTGGGTTTTGAAAATAAATTACGAGGACTATCTGTGTTTGAGTTGCTAATGGTTCTAGACATGATAACGGAAAAATTAAACCAAACTTCAAATCTTGTTTTATTTAAGTTGTACTTAATTTTATTCAGAAAATAAACATGAGAAATTCATTAAAATCTAAACATCAGCGCCCAAAAGTCCCGATGTGTGAGGAATCCTGGAGCAGGATTTACTGATAGGGAAAAATTTACAAAATGGCCGCCACTACCAACTGGTTATGATAAAACTTATGAGCTGTTAATTTTTTTATCACTTCCTCTATTTCCTCTTTTCCCCTTAAGTTTTTTCACCCTTATTCTCCCACAGTGTTCGAACATGGATAACCGGCCATTTAAAAATTTTATGTGTCATATTTGAAAATATCTACAACATTACATTTGTTTTCTTTTGATTTTGTTTCAGGTTCAAGACTTCCTGTTCCGGGGGCACACAGGGTCGGTGGATCAGCTCTGCTGGCACGCGACACACCCAGACCTGTTGAGCACGGCCAGTGGTGACAAGACTGTCCGGATTTGGGACACCAGGTACTTGCTTATTTTATGTTATAGTTGTTGAACTCAATAGGCATGTGAATGTGAGGTGAGGTGGTCAGTGAATGCTATATTTAGTATTAATTGTTGGATTGGCTGCTTTGTATGAAAATTCTACAGCATTTGCATTTCCATTGCAGTTACAGGCAGCCCTACTCTTTGTCTCACCCAGTACATCTACAGGTCAGATATTAGATCATTTTTGCACAAACAAAAAAATCTTCTATATCGCCTGCTCAACTTCAACTTCTAAAGCATTCCATGTCACATCGTCCAATAAAATAGTACCTGCGAATGGACACCTTCTCTAGGTAGCATATAGATTTTCCCATACAAAATTTTAGTGTCACAAAAGAGTTGAATGAAATAGTTATACTTTTTTGTGGAGTAACCCCTATGGTTTTATTTGGAAACATAAGTAAATCTAAACTGAAGAAGTGGGATTGTAAACCTATGTATTTAAGCAAGGACTTTTCAACATTTTCCAAAATTAGCGATAGTGTTAACCTAAGAAATAATCTCAGACTAGTTACACACCGGTTTAGGCATTTTCATTCGCTGCAACAGCAGGATACCTCTGGAGATTTAGAAATTGCCATATGAGCAATTTAAAACCCATGTAAAAGCCACGTTATATAAAAGGGATATTACAATATTCAAGATTACATAAATGACAAGAGTGCATTGGTTTTATGTAACTCAACATAGAACTCGCTTAATAATGTTGTTATTATTTATTCCTGCATGTTATTTATAATATGTAATATATGTACTCGTTAAACAAAACCTATATTTATAAGAGATCTAAAAATCAATCTGTGGGAGTTTCTTCGCCCTTCTACAATGGTACAACATAGAGAAGAGGCAAAAAATGACGCCACCTAAACATATGTTAATAGTAACAGAAAATAATTAATTTTATGCATACATACATACATATGCTCACGCCTATTTCCTGGAAGAGGGGTAGGCAGAGACCAAATTTTGAATTTTATATATCAAGTATATCATGTGTATTTAAAAGTAATAAGTACAGTCTGTCTGAGAAACGGCTGAAAGTACCGATTGCTGCTGAAATTACATACTGGCGTGTCTTCGAGCATGACTTTGACAGTATGTCTGACTGAGAGTAATTGGTTGCCATTGCTGGTACCTGAAATAATGATATTACCTGAAAGTATCTACTTGAAATAATACTAGTACCTGCTTCACATTGGTACCCAAAGAGTACACATACTACTATAGGAACTATGTTTCTGGTACCCAAAATAATGTAATACCCTTCACTCACATGTCCTCAGAACTCGTAAAAGCGTGGCTACAATACCGACAAAGGGTGAGAATATTAACATCGCGTGGTCACCCAACGGCAGCACCATAGCGGTTGGCAACAAGGAGGATCTGGTCTCCTTCATCGACACGAGGAATTATAAAGTTGTGAGTTTTTGAAATAAGTAACTTATCTTGAGTACATTATATGGACGTTCTAATGGTGGTAGGCTAGCCATCTCTCACGCAGAATGGTATGGAATAACAGTGTTCAATTCTTCATTTCGCGCGATATTTGTCTTAAAGCACAATTAAACGAAAAAATCCGAAAACCGTAATTCTGTAGTAGTACACAAAAAAAGCGTTTTTTGAAAACCTGGGTACGCGACTCCGACTCGCACTTGGCCGGTTTCTTTATTTTAAACCATATCTATTCATGTTCCAGGTTCACGAAGAGCAGTTCAACTTCGAAGTGAACGAGATATCATGGAACAATACCTCCGATCTCTTCTACCTGACAAACGGACTGGGCTGTGTTCACATAATGACGTGAGTTACAATGTATTACTTGTTGAATTAGTCTGTAAGAAAGAGCTCTCCCTCAGAAATATGTCGGGATCAACATTATTCGGAATTGGATTTGGCGGTTCCTTGAAACTAAACTGGTGCGTAATCGCTTACCCCTATTCATCATCATCACCATAATAATGCTCAGCCCACATCGACCCGCTGCGGGGCATAGGCCTCTTCTGTATAGCGTCAATTTTCACGGTTCTGTGCCCACCGCATCCAGAGGGATCCCATACATACGATATCATCAGACCATCCATCGTCAAACCCCAGTTCTTGAGTGGTTTACATGTGTGTGGTGTGTGACGTCGATGCTTCTCTAGTTCCCACGACACAGGGTATCCTAGTGTGGGGCCAGAATCAATGTATCTGCCGGTATATAAATGGACTCTATGGCAACGCATTTAGGTTCATGATGAAGCTTATTATATTACGCACTAGTGCTTTTTACCGCGAATAATACCGCCTCGATTGTAATTAATGACGAATTTTGCGTCAGTATTAAACGCAGTCATCACTGCATTCAATTATTTTCGATCGATCTATCGATCGATTTTCGGGTAACGTCCTTACCTAGCGTTTGATAATCAACAAGTTAAAAACTTACAACACGCTTATCAACTACTTACCAAACTCGGTAGGATTGCGTTATTGTCTCACAGAGTTCCTGTGACCACCATCCAGTTCCATCATCGGAACAGCTCGATACCCTCACTACTAAGAGCAATTTATTTGTCACGTTAAAACAAATCAAACGAGTCCAAACTCAAGGGGTGTAAACTACTAGTAAAAGTAGCCGTTGAAGAGTTCCACTATTCATCTTCAAGTCCCAAAATCAGATCAGCTCGATCCTCTCACTAATCCATCACCAGGATTGCGTTATTTTATTATAGAGTTCCTGTGATCACTGAAACCGGGTAGTGGGTCTAATTTAAATTGCAAGATTTGTTTACATAGTTACAGGTGAAGCTAATAAAAGCTTGTTCATTAAAAAGAAAATGGTTCACCGACGAACAATACGATAATTATTTCTTTACTGCTCTACACTTCTCTGCTTTTAAAACAATAATACCTTTGACACTATTGACACACATTGATCTAGTCCCAAACTAGGATTCCCTGTACCTTGGGTACTAGACAACGATACACATACTTATTTAGATAAATATAATACTGAGATAGAAAAACAACCATGACTAGGTTACAAACATCCGTTCTCATCAAACAAATACTTGCCCCCATCGCGACTCGAACCCGGGACCCTTGGCCTCGTAGGCAGGGTCACTGCCGACTCGGCCATTTGTTTCGTACCTTTTATCGACAAACTCCGATCTATACATTGCTGCATATTCGTCACAATACTACTTACTGTATAGTAGAAAAAAAGTAATGTAACGAAGTCATATTTTGTAGAGTAACATCTATAGATTTACATAGATGTGTCTCACTCATCACTGTCTGAATCAGAATCAGACACATAGATTATATAAAATTCTTTATTTTTCTTAATTACTATGTGTCAAAACCCGACAAATATCGTCTCATAAACCATAGTTTAAATCTGTTACCATTTGTTTTGTTCATGTTTTGTGAGAAATGTATAAGAGTTTATTAAGTTTACTTTAAAAACGAATTTCATAGACTAAAACCGAGAAGTATCGAGCGGAAAATAAAAATAATTGCACTGTAGAACCTTGTAAGGATGTTCAGTTTTTGAGAAATCTCACGCAAGCTGTTTGACGGAACTTTCTTGCAATTGTAAGTATAGCAATTTTTTTGCAACAATGAAATTTTTACGTCTAACCTGCATTGCATAGATAACGTAATTATGTGAACAAACTTCAGAGCAAGCTTACGGTGGGCGGATTCCCATCACCGTTCGCACGTCCGTATCATGTTTAAGTTACCTCGTGCTCCGGTTTCTAGGTATCCTGGGTTGGAGCAGCAAACGGTACTGAAGGCACACCCTGGGACCTGCATCTGTATCGAACACGACCCGACCGGCAGGTAAATAATACTTTTAACTTATATATTTAACTAATGCTTATTATACAGCAAGGCTTTCCCCTTTCATCATCGTGCTAAGCCCACATCGACCCACTGTTGGACATAGACCTCTTCCCCGTAGCGCGAATCCTCAAGGACCTGTGCTAATCTCATTCAGCGAGATCCCGTCGACTTGATTGATGATATCGTCGGACCAATGGGCAGGGGTTTGCCCTCTCGGCCGTGTCCTTTAATTTTTACCGGATTCTACTAATCATACTCCGACTCCTTAAATTATTCATCATCATCTTATTATCATCCTTTAGTCGTAACTTTGATGCTCTTCATCTTCCTCCAACACCTGGGCGATCCGCATCACACACCAACTCCTGGATGCTCTTTATCTTTCTCCAACTCCTGGATACTCTTTATCTTCAACCTCCTCCATAACTTGGATGCTCTTATTCTTCCTTCAACTCTGGGATGCCCTTCATCATCCTTCAACAGCTGGATGATCTTCATCATCCTACAACGTCGGGATGCTCTACATCTTCCTCCCATTTCTGGATGCCCTCCAGCTCCTTAATATTGTTCATCATCCTCCAACTCCTCGATGCTTTGTATCAACCTCTAATCCTGGATGCTCTCCATCATCCTCCAACTACTGAATGCTCTTCATCATCCTCCAACTCCTGAGCGCTCATCATCTTCGACAAACTCCTGGATGATCTCCATCTTCCTCTAAATCCTGGATGATCTTCATGTTCCTCCAATCCTTGATGCTCTTCATCTTCATCCAACTTCTGGATGCGCTTCATCATCCTCTAAATTCTGGATGCTCTTCATCTTCCTCCATCACCTGGATGCTCTTCATTTTCCTCCAACACCTGGATACCCTGTGTTTTTTTCCAACTTATGGGTGCATGTTTCGCCGTAAGTTTCATGTGTTTCAGGTGTCGGGGTTGTTTTAACTTTTACATTTATAGATATTTGCCATCATGATTTCATGTCATATCCTTTATTCCAGGTACTTCGCAACAGGGTCAGCCGACGCGCTCGTATCACTATGGGACGTGGAAGAACTCGCCTGCCTCCGTCTGTTCTCCAGGTGAACAATCTTCATACAGTCCTGCATCGCGCAAGCGAAAATTTTCTGCGGTTTTGGTCAAATAGGACTTCCGAATTAGCAATAATCCGTTGATTACCGTGCGTGTTTGCGTTCAAATCACCGCTCAGCTTAAAAGACGACCTTCAAGCTGTAATCCTCACCGTTGAAACCTTCATGAAAATGAAATTTGACACTGCCCAAAAATAGTCCAGAAATAGTCCTAAATAGTCCACAAAGAAAGAAAAATAGTCCTCTTATAGTTCCGAAGTTATAGCTATAGGTTGGCGAGGATTACACTTGACGTCAAGCTGTAAGCCTCATCTCTCGTGCAAGCAAACGGAAGGACCTATCGACTTGGTTTGGGTTTCAAAAATTAGTCCAGAAATAGTCCACACGGCATGCCAAATTTCAGAAATAGTCCTTCAACGATTCCAGAGTTATTAAGACATCTTGGTGAGGATTACAGCTTGAACATTTGATATCATCAAATATCTTCAGAACGCCTACGACTTTCAGTTTGAAATTTGAGGCAAAAAATAGTCCAGAAATAGTCCACCGAAACAATAATGATTTCCACCTGGTTTACTTTGAAGAAGTGCATTAAAAATACAATGTTCTATTTCCCATACATTTAATACATGTACAGACGCGTACAAAATAATAATAGGTAAACCCTAATAAACCGGTTTATATCGGTTAATTCAATCAAAGGGCCTGTTTTTAACCTCTGAAAACTAACGATATTGTAATATTGTAGGAAATTAAACGCATTAGTCCTTCACGTTCACGACACTTAACTTTTATGTTCTCCCATTTAGCCGGACTTTCATCAGAGTTTTGATAACCGCTAAATATAGAATACAACCTTAATAAAACACGGATGGTTAGGGGCAACCTGGCTGACAGGCAATAAGCTTGGCCTGCTTGAGTACGTTACTTGCCTTTTGCTTGTTGTGCTTAAGTTGTGTTTAATTTAAACTGTTTTTAACGGCTGTCAAAAGCCTTTAGAAGACTGAAACATAAATGAGTTTTTTGTTGTACATAAGTGCGTGACAGCGATTTGGATTTTGAACGGATCTTCGAGCTTCGGTTGTAAAATAAAATAAAATAAGTAGAGGTAAAGAGAAACAAATTAATCCTAAGGTAGCTTTAGTCGCTACGACTTAAGACAAGATTAAGAGCGGCCAGAGCGGTAGAGCTCGAAGCCAGAGATCAGCCACATCGCCAACGAGATGTGTCTGAAATAAAGATTAAAAAAAAATAAGTGAAGACTAACCAACGAAGATTCGAGGTCCTAAAGTAAAATGTTGAAGAACACTGGATTAAAGGAAGAAATAAAATAATAAGGTGAAAATGATGGTGATATTTATACATATATATACAAAGTAACAGTTAATAGAAGTCAGGAAAATTTAGGATTTAATGTCTTTAATGTGCCACTTGCCTCTAACTTCGTTAGGGTCTTCTAGAACGTATACCAATGGTGAAAGTTTGGTTACTATTTTACACTTAATGAATTTAGGGGCAAGTTTAGCATTAAAGTATGTGCCAGCATTGCTTAAAACATGGTTTTTACGCCAAACAGTATTTCCCACATTAAATTCTTTAAAAGTCCGGCGAAGATCATAGCGAGCGCTATTTTTAGCGTGAGCTATGTGAAGTTTAGTTTGAACTCTGTGAAAGATAGATGAGAGGAGACCAGCATTAGACGCGTAAATATCACGGGGAATAAATATCAATTCCTCGAGATTCTGAGTTGGAGTATAGAAGGAACCACAAGGTATTGTTTCCCTACCAAAGACTAAAAAGTTTGGAGTAAAGCCAGTAGCAACGTTTGTAGCGCTGTTCATTGCGAACTGAATCTTAGTAAGATGGTTGTCCCAGGATCTATGATCGTCTCCTACTAGGGATGCTAGAGCTGTAATAATCGTACTATTAAATTTCTCTGTAGGATTAACCTGAGGACAATATAAAGCTGTGTGAAAAATACAAGGAACGTTATAAGAATTTAAGAATGAGTGGAATTCTCGCGACTGAAATTGAACAGCGTTGTCCATTATTATAGTTTGGGGAATGCCATGAGCTAGAAACACTGAATTTTCTAAAACATTAATGATATTAGCTGAAGTAGCCCGTTTAAGGGGAAAAATCATAGTATATTTAGTAAAATTGCAGTTAATTACCAGAATATACTGATTTCTTCTCCGGGTCATAGGCAATGGACCCATAAGATCCAAGGATATAGTTTGAAAAGGTCTGGAGCAAAGTTTAGGTTTACCCATAAGACCATAGGGAGAATGATTAGGGTGTTTGTAGGTTAAGCAGGTTTCACATGTCGAGATTAAATTGGCAATGTCCTTAAACATACCCGGCCAATTGTACACGTACACGTACACCACGACTAGGGTACAAACATTCGTTCTCATCAAACAAACATTTGCCCCCACCGGGACTCGAACCCGGGACCCTTGGTTTCGTAGGCAGCGTCACTACCGACTCGGCCATTCGGGTCGAAAAATAAAACAACATAAGAAAACATAACATAGGTATCTAAGAACCATCGAAATAAAGTCAACCAACTTCAAAAGACCGCATTTAAATCCGTCTACGCTTTTGACCGCTATTCTTAGTTTACCTGATAAGTTTCAAACGACTGAACCGATTTTAATAAAACATATCTAAGAACCATCATAGGGAAATCTACTACCATATCCAGAATATTACATTAAAATCCGTCCACCCGTTTGATCGCTAGGTTGCGATACAGACACACCGACACTTATCGACCGATGCTTCGAACTTATAACACTCCTCTGTTGGTCGTCGGGGGTTAACATACGCTAATACCCATATAACTACATTTTGTAATAAATCTCTCATCCGCAGTAAACAGAAATACATTGATCTAGCCCCAAACTAGGATTCCCTGTATATTGGGTACTAGACAACGATACACATACTTAAATAGATAAATATTATGCATAGATAGATAAACAACCATAACTAGGGTACAAACATCCGTTCTCATCAAACAAATGTTAACCTCGGCCATTCGGGTCGTCAATAACCGTGTTCTATTCGCAACAGACTGGAGTGGCCAGTGCGGACGCTCTCATTCAGCTTCGACGGACGACTGCTGGCGTCGGCCAGCGAGGACCACATCATAGACATCGGAGACACGCAGACAGGTACTTGCTAAAGTTAACTTGGCTCCTCGCTCTGATTACGTCACAGCGTCCGACCCTGTTCTACAGACTCCTCAAGGGCGAGAGGGGAAGCGCATTCCTTGCGGGAGCTCAAGTAAACTTTGTGGGGTAGTATGTGCAGATAAGATGAGATCATTTCCAAAGGCAGTACAGGGTATACAGGTTGCACCAATTTTGTTGGCCTCTGAATGCCGCTTGGAGGTGGTAGCGGCACACGGGAACCAGAGAGATTATTTATTGGCGATAAAAAGAGGTGAGAGGCTAAGATGGTCCCGTTTTTAGGGTTCCGTACCCGAAGGGTGCCAAACTGGACCCTATCACTAAGCCTCCGCTGTCCGTCTGTCCGTCCGTCCATCCGTCTGTCCGTCCGTCCGTCCGTCCGTCCGTCTTTCATCAACCGAAATAGATAGAGCTGAAATTATCACAGAGAGTGTATTTCTATTGCCGCTATAACAACAAATAATGAAACATACAGGTTTTTAAGAATGAAACGAAGTACCCATACAAGAAATTATTGATATGACCATTTTCTTAGCCATTTTGTTTTATTTGTTTATTGGCAAAAAGTAGACTGCCGATGTTATCGGAAAAGATATTTGATTGCAGATATTGAGTTTTATGTTTAGTTTCGTTAACCTGAGTTCAATACTTACATACTACAGACACAAAACTCTTTTTCAACGTTTCGATCTACGGCCTTGAATGTCGTCCTACCTAGAATTGAATATTTTATTATTAAAAATTAAAAAGGCTGTCGTTTTACGTTTTTTCGTGTACATGGTATGGAACCCTTCGTGTGCGGGTCCGACGACGTCCTACTCGCACTTGACCGGTTTTATTTGTTTTTCTTGCTTACATCTCGAAAACGTCGAATCATGGGAAATTGTATTGTGCCCGATAATGAACGCTGATAAAATTCTCTACAACTTTAATTTGACTATCCTCACTTTTTCCCTATTGCCAATCTTTGTCAAGGATTTGTGAGTTCCGAAGTTTTCAACGGCAGATGACGAATTATCACGAATTGGCATATTTACTCGTATGTATATTTTTGAAGAGCAATTTTACTTTTGGAGTATTTATTTATTTATTCGTATGGTAGAAGTTGAGTCGTTCCTGCTAAATATAAAATTTTGAGGTGTTCAGTCATTCAGCTGCTTTGTCAGTTAGGGTGAAGAGGTCAGTGGGGTCTCCATCATATTTTCTTTTAGGACAGTCTTGAATTATGTACTCCATGCTCTGAACGTCTGAACGTCCGCCCAGCAATCACAGGCTGGTGTATCTCTCCAGCCACAGCGGTGCATATATACACCCGTGCGTCCATGCCTGCTTCGGAGGCGGTTCCGCTGACACCGACAGGAATAAAGGCATGGGTGGGGTACACCGGAATCCTATTAGTCCAGGTGGAACACGGAGGCTCGTAGATGTTGGTTATGGTGAGGGCTCTTATTTTTGCAGCCATTGCAGAAAAGTTTGGCTTCTGGACATAGCCGAGTGGCGAAACATCTGCTAGGTCGTTCCTAGCGTACGTGGCGATTCCATATTGAGCATGATTCAGGGATTGGGTAATGGAGTATCCATGTATAGTCCCCGTTTTGATAAGATCCTCTTCACTCTTAGCATGAGTCTCTTGTAGTCTCTCTCATGTTAATTTTCAGCTCTGTCAGGATCTTAGTGAGTAGGTCGCACTTTGCAGAGCTTATGCCTTCTATATTTAACTAACAGACTCATATACTAGGACCGATATCTCTAGTCGAAGAGCTCTCAGTAGAGCCGCAGAGTTGTTTTGACAGTGTCATAATTATATAATTGAACGACTCAGAATTTGTTTTTGCCGCGAGGTCTTAAGGACAGGTACGGCAGCCAAAGGTTTGTTGTTCGATTAGCACCACCCGGGGACACGTGCAGGGCTGTGGTAGGTAACTCCTGCGGACGCGAACACCTTCGTCCCCCAGACTTTTGGAGAATAAAAATTAAAACTCAAGTCTCGGATGATTACATTTGTCTGGTTCCCTCGGCACGGCAGGGTAACCTAATGTGGGGCTAGAAGTAATGTATGTGCCTTCATGTATATGTTTCAGGTGAAAAGGTGGCTGAGATCCCCGTAGTGGCAGCCACCTTCACAGTGGCATGGCACCCGTCGCGGTATCTACTGGCATTCGCTTGCGAGGACAAGGTAACTATAATCAATTACTTTTGCCCGGCTTTCACTGGGTAACTAAATGAAGCAAAACGACGCCATTTCTGTCAATCTTGGCTCATGCACGTCCAGAAGATCTTATTAATTAACTTGATTGGTTGTAGAAGTAGGTAAAGTGAATTTCAGATAACTTGTCCCCTTGGTGAACCGTTAATTTGGCAGCCGTGCAAAACTTTCAAAAACATGGGGAAAACCAATTCGGTTGCCAGACTCATATCGAAATTCCCCGCTTTCAAAAAATAAGATTGTAGGTTGGTAAGTAGCCACAACCTCGTCACAATACGAAATAAGATAATAAAAATTAAATAATACAAAAAATTACATTTATTTCTCGTAGTGCAATTGCATTGTACAATATTAATTGAATTGTTAATTGAAATTGATAATGAAAAAGTTAATAATGTATAATGTATTATGTGACTGTTACATAATGAGAGGCAATAAAACAGTGTGTGGGTTTATGAAGCGAGCCGACAGGCTAATTGGGTACAGTTACATACACTGCTTTATCGACAAACATATTATAAGCTCTCTCTGATCTGTTCAGGAACCGCATGTTACGACCGGCATTACGGCATTGACATTTAATTTTGAATAGAACCTCATCTCGACTGATATAAGAATTTAGGTCAAATAAAATTGCTGTTTTTCAGAGTTGTTAGAAAGTTTAAAGTAAACTTCGAATCGCACATTGAAGAAATATGTAAATTCAGTTTCACACGATATAACCCGAAATAGGTATATTTTTTTTATTAAGGTAACTTAATAACTAGGCCTTTTTTACATTACCTTAATTGTTTTTTTTTTTATTTAGTAGTTAATCTATTTTTAGGAATACTACGTTTCGTAAGCCGTAGGCTTTTAGGTCCAGATAGAAACTGCCAGGAAACTCAGGCCTTTGAAGATAGTGTATGTATTAAACAGTTTGTTTTCCAATGAGTATTTCACGAGTGTCTCCCCTCTTGGGATTTTTTCATGTATATCCCCAGGACATTGTCAAAACGTTTAAATTACTTAACTTAAAAAATACGGAAGACCTGTGGGGTATATCAGTCAAAGTCATTGGTTCAGTAATTCTAGTTATAGCCCCACACTTAGCTTATATATTCAATAAATGTGTTGACGATGGGGCTTTTCCAGACCTCATGAAACACAGTAAACTTATACCGCTGTTCAAATCGGGAGATAAGTGCGATCCTTCAAATTTCAGACCAATATCTGTTCTTCCAACACTAAGTAAAATATTTGAAAAGATTATACTCAATCAAATGCTCTCACACTTCAACCGTACAAAACAACTCCACGCTAAACAATATGGTTTCACTGGGGGTAAATCGACTACGGATGCAGGTATTACCCTTGTATCTCATATTTATTCTGCATGGGAGGCCGCACAGGATGCTATCGGAGTTTTTTGCGACCTGTCGAAGGCGTTTGAGTGTGTTGATCATAATACGCTATTAATTAAATTAAATCATTACGGAGTTAGAAATAAAGCGTTGGATCTACTAAGATCATACCTAAGCAATAGAATTCAAAAGGCAGAAGTTAACGGCGTAAAATCTGATGGATCGGGTGTTAAAATTGGCGTTTCACAAGGTTCCATATTAGGCCCTTTCATATTCCTGGTATATATTAATGATCTGCCTTTCATGGTGGAGAAATTAACTGACATAGTGTTGTTTGCTGATGATACTTCACTGGTCTTCAAAATTGAAAGACAAAAAGGAGAATTTGATGATGTTAATGGTGTATTGTTTTTAACCTTGAATTGGTTCACAGTTAATAATTTATTGTTAAACGCTGGCAAAACCAAGTGTATCAAATTCTCACTTCCAAATGTCAGGCAAGTTGAGACCAGTTTAGTGCTAGACAACAGCACGTTAGAATTAGTAAATGATACGAAGTTTCTTGGAATAACCATTGATAGCAAATTGCAGTGGGGACCCCACATAGATAAATTGGCTGGTAAATTAAGTTCTGCGGCTTACGCTGTTAGGAACATCAGACAAAGCACGGATGTGGCTACATCTAGGCTAGTATATTTTAGTTACTTTCATAGTGTGATGTCCTATGGTATCTTGTTGTGGGGGAAAGCAGCGGATATTCAAACTATTTTTATTTTACAGAAAAGAGCTATTCGAGCAATTTATAATTTAAAACGAACAGACTCCTTAAGAGAGCTTTTTAAAGAAATTGACATACTAACAGTAGCTAGTCAATTTATTTTCGAAAATATAATGTATGTACGCAAGAACCTTACAACATTTTCCAAACTTAGCGATAGCTGTAATGTTAACCTAAGAAATAATCACAGACTATGTGCGCCCCGTTTTAGACTCGCGAAGGTTAGCAATTCTTTCAAGGGTCAGTGCATTCTCTACTACAATAAGATACCTCTGGAGATTTTGAAATTGCCACTTGAGCAATTTAAAAAGCATGTTAAAGCGACTTTGTCAAGATTACTTAAATGACAGGACTGTATGGGGTTAATCTGGCTCAACACAGACCTTGCTGTTAATAATTTTGTAATTATTTATTCCTGCTTATTAATCATAACAATTAAATTTTTCATATTTGTATTAGTTAAGCACAACCTATTTTTAAAAGAGATCTAAAAATAAATCTGTGGGAGTTTCTACGCCCTTCTTCTCCCACAGTGGTCCAATGTAGAGAAGAGGCAAAAAATGACGTTTGCTAAGTATATGTAAATATCTACAGTAATAAAGTACTTTGACTATTGACTATTGACTATTTGACCGTATCCAAATTGTATTTTACAAGGTTTTTACCTTGTGTCGGATAACCGATGTTGGCGTTAAAATCGCCCATAAATATCAAGATTTTGCATGTTTGCGTTTTTATTAGTTCAGTTCACTTCTTCTTTTACGTATTGAGTTGGCGCATAAACTTGTAACTGTAATTTGCGACACAGTCGGTGCATAAAGTTGTAACTGAAATTTGCGACACAGTCGGTGCATAAACTTGTAACTGAAATTTGCGATACAGCTGGTGCATTAACTTTTTTAACTGTAATTTGCTACACAGTTGGTGCATAAACTTGTAACTGTAATTTGCTACACAGTTGAAGCAGAAACTTGTAAATGTAATTTGCGACACAGTTGGTGCATAAACTTGTAACTGTAATTTGCTACACAGTTGAAGCAGAAACTTGTAAATGTAATTTGCGACACAGTTGGTGCATAAACTTGTAACTGTAATTTGCTACTCAGTTGAAGGCTTCAACTTGAAGCATAAACTTGTAACTGTAATTTGCGACACAGTTGGCGCATACACTTGTAACTGTAATTTGCGACACAGTTGGCATATAAACTTGTAACTGTAATTTGCGACACAGTTGTCGTCATACTTAAGCAATATAATTCAAAAGTCAACGGCGTTAAATGGATCGGGTGTAAAAATTGGCGTTCCACAAGGTTCCATATTAGACCCTTTCTTATTCCTGGTATATATTAACGATCTGTCTTTCATGGTGGAGAATTTGACTGACATAGTGTTGTTTGCTGATAATACTTTAATAGTTTTCAAAATTGACAGACAAAAAGAGGATTCTGATGATATTAATGGGGTATTGTCTTAAACCTTGAATTGGTCCACAGTTAATAATTTATTGTTCATAGTAAAACAAAGTGTATCAAATTCTCACTTCCAAATGTCAGGCAAGTTGAGACCAGTTTAGTGTTAGACAACAGCACGTTAGAATTAGTAAATGATACGAAGCTTCTCGGAATAACCATCACATAGATAAATTAGCTGGTAAATAAAGTTCTGCGGCTTACGCTGTTAGGAACATCAGACATAACACGGATATGGCTACATCTAGGCTAGTATATTTTAGTTACTTTCATAGTGTCATGTCCTATGGTATCTTGTTGTGGGGGAAAGCTACGGTTATTCAAACTTTTTTATTTTACAGAAAAGAGCTATTTGGGCAATTTATAGTTTAAAACGAAGAGACTCCTTAAGAGAGCTTTTTGAAGAAATTGACAAACTAAATGCAGTTAGTCAATTTATTTTCGAAAATATAAGGTACGCAAGAACCTTTTATTCTACATTTTCTACATTTTACTTGTTGAAATCTTAAAATCGCTCAACGTCTCTTCACACTCGGCTCGCTGGTTTGACTCTTACTTGAGAGGCCGCCAGCAGCGTATCAAGTCTGAAGAGGTAACTACAGAATGGTGCAAGCTCTCTACAGGTGTTCCGCAGGGTGGCATCCTTTCTCCTCTTCTCTTCTCAGTTTTCATCCATTCCATCTCGGATGTATTGTCTTCCTCGTATCATCTTTATGCAGATGACCTTCAAATTTATCGGCATTTTCCCCTGTGTGATCTGACTTCGACTGTTGAGGCTTTGAATGCTGACCTCGACAACATCAGGAAATGGTCTCTTTCGTATGGGCTATTAGTCAACCCGGACAAGTCTCAGGTGATGATACTAGGTACACGGCACTTACTTAATTTGTTGCAGAATAAGTCCGTTGATCCCGTTCTATTTGACGGTACCATTGTCAAGTATAGCGAGAAAGCCAAAAGTCTTGGCGTTGTTTTTGACAATCTATTATCCTGGTCGCCCCATGTTTGTGAGGTCAGCAGACGAGTCTTTGCATCCTTTCATTCTCTTCGGCGTTTGCAGTTCTTCCTGCCTAGGCAGACTAAAATCATGCTAGCTCAGACCCTTCTTCTGCCTTTAATAGACTACGCCGATGTTTGCTGGGCCAGTGCGAACGAAGATCTACTGAACAAACTCGAGCGACTCCAAAATCTCGGGATTCGGTTTATCTTCGGACTTCGTAAGTTCGACCACGTGTCCCAATATCGTAGGGAATTAGGCTGGCTCCCGATCCGACTTCGTCGTGATATGCACATACTCTCCTTCCTCTTCAATATTTTGAGCAATCCGCGCTACCCTGCATATCTTCGTGAACGTTTTGAGTATCTTTTCTCAGGGGATAGACTTCGGAGATCTCACACGGTGTCACTTTTGTCAATTCCTCAGCACAACACTGTTGCTTACGAGCACTCGTTTAGGTTAAGGGCAATACGTTTGTGGAATGCACTTCCTTGCGCTATAAGGGATGGCAAATCCTTGGTCACTTTCAAGAAAAAATTGAAACAGCATCTCCTCTCTTCCGAATAGTGGGTATCTCATAGTATTTATGTATATCTATGTATTTATTGTATTCTATTTATTTATTTTATAGTAATTACGTAGGGTGTATTGTGATTTATTTGATAGTATATTGATTTTATTTATTTCTTTTAACTCTTAATTGTACACTAGGACTACCTCTCTATATTTTATTTTTCTCTTTTCTTCACAGGTTAGCTGTAAGAAATTTCTTTTTAGAAATAAGCTCACCTTTGCATACTGTTTCTGTTATAATTTCCACTGTGTTTTCTGTGCAATAAAAGATTTTCAAACTTAGCGATAGCTGTAATGTTTGTCTAAGAAATATCACAGACTAGTTGCGCCCCGGTTCAGACTCGCGATGGTTAGCAATTCTTTCAAGGGTCAGTGCATTCTCTCATATAATAAGATACCTCTGGAGATTTTGAAATTTCCCTTTGAGCAAATTAAAAAGCATGTTAAAGCGACACGTCGAAAAAGGGGTGATACAATGTTCAAGATTACTTAAATGACGGGAATGTATGGGGTTAATCTAGCTCAACACAGACCTTTGTAATTTTGTAATTATTTATTCCCGCTTATTAATCATAATAATAATTAATATTGTGATATTTGTATTAGTTAAGCACAACCAATTTTTAAGAGAGATATAAAATTAATCTGTGGGAGTTTCCTCGCCTTGCTTCTCCCACAGTGGTCCAATGTAGAGAAGGGGCAAAAAATGACGTTTGCTTAAGTACATAGTCAGGTCATAAGTTCTGTCACATGTGCAATATGAAATAATTTAGACATGTTTATTATTTATGTAAACATTTATATAGAAAAATGAACTTAATAAAACATAGATTCTTATGGTAATAAAGTTTATTCAAAATGACCCCCGCGATTTTGAATACAGGCCTTTATTCTGCGCGGCCAGTCGTCTATCGCAGCACGAACGAGGTCCATGTTAATATCGGCGGCTGCCTTAATCAAGGATGCCTTGAGTGACTCCAAATCAGGATGAGGCTTTGAGCAGGCCTTTTCCTCCAAGTGTTGCCATATCTTGTAATCTAACGGACTCAAATCTGGACTGGAGGAGGGCCAGTCTTCGTGCCGGATGAAGTCGATTTCACGCGCCGCCAGCCAGTCTTGTGTGCTTTTCGCTCTAGGAGCTGGCGCAGAATCTTGTTGGAATACCCAGTGCTTGTTATTAAACATGGTATGAGAAACAGGTTCCACAAGGTTCTTGAGGACACTGTATTTTGATTCACAACTGCATCCGTTTTTACGCCTTTCTCACATAAATGTACCTCAGTTAAGCCCCAATAAGAGACTCCCAACCAAACCATGAGCGAGGATGGAAAATGACCTCGTTGGACACGCGGAATACGGTTGCTCGCTTCTTCACTGCTGTGTGCGTAGACCTTATCATTTTGTTTGTTGTAGCTCTCTTCCACGGTGAAAATTTTTTCATCCGAAAAAAGAATTTCCCGAGGCTTTTTTCCCGCGTACCGCTTCAACAAAGCGCGGCATCTCTTCAGTCTCAGGTCCATTAAACGAGCGTCCAAACGATGTCCTGTTTTTCTTCGATATGCCCTAAGCCCTAAGTCTTCATTTAACACCCTTTTCACCGTGGTCCTGCTTAACCCCATCTGAAGGGCCAACAGTTTCTGCTTACGTATGGGATTTCTTTGAATTCGCGCCTTCACAGCTTTTATCACTGCTGGATTCCTAACAGAGCGAGGGCGACCACTTCTTGACCTGTCATCTACACTAGAGTCTTCATTGTATCGTTTTATGGTACGATAAATGAATCTTTTGGTTATATTCAAATTTTTCAGTAAGTCGAAAATCTGAATTGGCGCGTAACCGCAACGATGCAACGCAATAACTGCGACACGGTCTTCTTTAAGTGTCCACTCCATATTTAAAAATGAGGAAAATTCTAAAAAGTACACATTTTTATTTTCATGAAAAATTCGAAATTCGAATTCAATAAACTTTTTTGTGGCCAGCGTTCTAAATTCAAAAGTTTTTATTGTGTGACAGAACTTATGACCTGACTGTGTATATGTAAATATCTACTGTAATAAAGAACTTCTTTGACTTTGTTGGTGCATACACTTGTAACTGTAATAAGACAACCTCTGTGGCTCAGCCTACCATGCGAGAGGTCCCGGGTTCGATCCGCGGCTGGGGATATGCAAAAAAAAATCCCCAGGCCTTGGATGTTTACTGATTACTGTAGATGTAGATTTACTTATACTTCGTAAACGTCGTTTTTCGCCCCTTCTCTACATTGGACCACAGTGGGAGAAGAAGGCCGAAGAAACTACCACAGATTGATTTTTAGATTGATTTTAAAATTGGTTTGTTAATACACATATTACGGTTATTAACTAATATTAATAATATGCAGAAGTAAATAATTATAAAATTATTACATCGTTTACAGACGCTATAGGGAGGCGAGACCGACGAGGAAGAAAATCCCTAGCTCGGTTTAAGTTAAGTAAAGTTAAGTTAGTTTAGGTTCATAAAATGTTATATATCTCTAGTTTTTAAGGTATTTGTCAATATGGGTTTTTATACCTGAAATAAAAAGATTTATTATTATTATTATTATAAGCGAGTTTATGTTGAGTTAGATTAACCCTATGCACTCTTGTCATTTATGTATGTAATCTTGAATATTGTTATATCCCTTTTTAGACAGTCCTTTTTACATGGTTTTTGAATAACTCAAATGTCAATTTCTAAATATCCTGAGGTCCCGGGTTCTAAACCCGGCTAAGGTGGGAGAAAAAAAATACATGTCATGGCTGTCTACCTATATTTACTCATTTATATGTGTTAAGCCACTGTTTCTGGTTCCCACGACTCAGGGCATCCTAGTGTGGGGCCAGTAGCATTGTATGTGCCTGTATATAAATGTTTGTTTTTATTTCTTTATTTCAGGAACAAATTGAGAGGAAGCGAGACGCCGGCAACCTCAAGTTATGGGGGTTACCACAAGGGAGTTAAGAAATATAACACTGCAAGAATGTAGGATTAATTTCCAAATTATGCTTAAGAGGATATAAAGTTAATTAAATATAACTATAATGAAATTTTATCTACACACGTATCATAAACCCTCTTTACTGCGTACAAAAACCGCACGTTACGATCAGCATTATGTTAAACTACTTGGTAAAAACTCGTTTCGTATCTGGAAAACTACACATAATGGTCATTATGTGTAGTTTTTCTACATATAATGACATTCAAATTTCGAACGCCGACGCCCACCCGCATGCCGTCCCTAGTTTGTCTGTGAAGTTGGTACTGACATTCAAATTTCGAACGCCGACGCCCGTCTGCGTGAAGTTGGTACTAAAGAACAAGCTAAACAATTGCAGAACCACAATGCCGGTCAAACATGCGGTTCCTGAACACATCAAAGAGAGCTTATGATATGTGTGTAGATAAACTAGTGTATGTAACTGTACATAATTAGGCATTAAAACTCTCGAGTGATATTATTATGAAACTCGCCTTCGGCTCGTTTCATAAACCCACTCGAGTTTTAATGCCCTCCATTATGCAGCAGTCACATAAACTACTATTAGGAACTTAATTTGTATGTGATTTCGGATTTAAGGTAGGTACTGTAAGAATAAAAGTATTTAATAAGAATAATTTATTTTATTCATTTTATCACAATGTCTCACTATCTCAAGCGAATCACTTGATGAAATAATACAAATAATAAAACATTACATAAGTAAACAAGACCAACACTTCACCTCAAAATAATATTCACTATGGTATTCAAGACTCATTTAGTTCCTTATGGTGGGGCACGCCGACAGCGGATCTCAGAATTTAATATTCAGCTAACTTTAGAGGAATACAAATGTTGATAATTGGGATTCGATATCATTATTTTAGTAGTGTTAAATTTAATTTAATTTAAATTCCAAACAATGTACAATAATGATTTTATACAATATCAACAAAAGTCAACTGTTTCTTTTGTGCGTTTTAACTAAAAAGTTCACACTTACCTCAGTCGGCATTATTTTAATATATTTACGTCATTTATTTCCTGATTTATAGTACAAACTTACTAAAATTCTGTGAATGCTTAGTGTAAAACTAAGCCGTCTTATTAATAAACATAGACTAGCACAGTAGTAACTTTACTCCAAGTATTAGGCCAGTATTAAGGAAAATCATTATTAATAAACGTGGTGTAAGGATTGAGTAGCACTAATCCGACTCTACTCTCGGACCAACAACACCTCGTGGCTACCTAGTTTAGCGATGGAGTAAAGGATCATTCACACAGCGGTACTACCTAGTAACGGCCGCCGGATCAGCCACCCGATGAGTCTTTACACTACTCTTGCCATCGCAGTGGCGACCGACTCGACGTCGCATCGGCCGCCGTTGCGTTCTGCGGCGACAGCTCGGGCGACCGTTGCTTTCTGCGGCGGCTGATCCGGCGGCCGATGCGTTGGCTGCAGCTTACAAGGTCCTAGTCCTGCAACTGTACAAAATTCCTTATTGTGGGTGCCCGGTTGCATATCCTTAAGCTTAAGGCTCATTCTCATTCATAAGTTTCGATAACTTCAGAAGTTATGATCAAAAAATGCCAAAAATTATCTTTCCTTCCCCCCCCCCCTCCCCTTATCTCCGAAACTACAGACTCTAAAATGATGAAAAAGTACAGAATATATAACTTAAGCCAAAGATTACAGGAAAAATTACCCGGAATTGCCAAGGTTTTTTTCTATCTGTTTACCACATACAAACTTATGAATGAATCTGGTTACGTACATGGAGTATAAAAGTAGCCGCACTAATAACTTTGTTAACAACATTTTGCTATCTAAAATACATAATGCCCTCTAGAGGCCGCTATATTAACTTAAGTGTGAAGTCACATAGCCTGTGAACAATAAATATGCTTCTAATGATAACTTATTTGTCCAATTCTGATAAGTAGAAGATGTTCTGGTGGAACAAATGAACATTCATTCATACCGGTCAAACACATAACCCTTCTTTTGGCTTCGCTGTATTCGGGTAAAAATAAATAAATAGCGTCATGGCTTTTCCCCTTTGAAGTGGTAAAGGCACAGTTATTACAAACTATTCACTCCACACCATCCCTACCATTGTACGGGGGTACGAAATCCTTCGCGCGCGAGTTCGACTCGCACCTGACTGGTTTTCCATAATGTTTTCAGGGTACGTACATACTTGTACGTACCCTGAAATGGGTACGTACATGTATGTAATGGGTGTGTAATAATGAGGTACGGGTAGGTAGGTACATGTATGTCGTAAAAGTATGAGTACACATAAATCTGAGTGAGATTCTTTAACATCCACGATTTTTTCTAAACTACTAAACCGATTTATACGTACCCAGGTATTTACGTATCGTTAGAATCGAAGTTATCCCAAGTATTCCCAAGTGTCATAGGATGGTATAAATATGACATATACAATATGAGTGACAAAGAAAAAAAAACTTCTTATCTCTTATTAAGTGGAGTAGGTATCAAAATGAACGATATTGAAAGCTTATAATTAATTATTATGAAAAAGCATGCAATTTGTACCTTAAATAAAAAAGTGGCCAAGTGCGAGTCGGACTCGCCCCTGAAGGGTTCCGTTGTAGCAAGTAATTATGTGACTGGATGTTTGTGTTGTAATGTAACTTTGATTTTCATAGAGTTTGTATGAATGACAAAGTTATCTTTGCGGTTTTTAATACATTTATATATTAAAAAGTGCTTATTTTATTTTGTTCAAACCAATTTTCGTTGTAAGAATATTTTTTGTAAATTTTTCACTCTCTTACTTTAAAAGTTAAAGGGGTGGGGGGGGGGGGGACACAATTGTCCACTTTGGAAGGGTCTGTCTCTTCAGCGAATTACTTTGAGGAAAAATGGTTTCAGGAACTTCCACGTCATTTTTAAAGACCTGTCTATAGAGACCCCACACAATATAGGTTTGATGAAAAAAATATGTTTTCAGTTTCATGTATTTTAAATATTATAATTTTTCAATTTTTGTATAAAAAATCGTAAAGCGGTTCACAGAATACATCTACATACCAAGTTTCAACTGTGAACTTCTAATAGTTTCTGCATACAGTTGCTGTGTTTCTCTACGGAACTATGCAGAGCAGACAGAAGATGGCGTAAGGTAAGTTTGATCGTCGCCGCGTTCGCAAACAGAACGCGGCGAAGATCAAACGAACCCAATCAAACTCGACCTAGTAGTCATACAAATAAAGTCTAATCGAAATCATAGAATAATTGAAAAACTTGTTTCGGGGAATGGTTTTGTTGTGTTGCCAACACAACAAAAAATTATGCATCTTTTTATGAGTGCGATCTTTCCAACTAGAATAATTATGAAAAATATTCTAGTTGGTTGAATGTGGTATACGTCGCGCAACGAGTTATGAGCGGTGGCCTTGAATGCGCAGTAAAAACTTTTCAATACCTGTAATTATGCGCAGTAACTCACGCCAACGTCGCCTAGCGACAACTAACTGAATCAACCAAATCCAATAGAAAATCCACTAGCCACTAAAACCATTTTTTGACCGCTAAAATGGAAGTCTAAACCACCATATCTAGTGGAAAATCCACTGAGTTGGCAACACTTGCACCCTGACTGATTGGAGTGTGTTTCCGACAAACAATCCTTTGAAGTACCGCCGCCACGTAGGGTAAAAGCGCACATTTACTGGTGCGGCTTCTTTCATACTCAGGCATTCATAAATTTGTGTATGTGGTATTGAAATAAAATGCAGTCGGAATATTTGTATTTTATAGTAATTTCAGTTGTTTATCCTATAAACTCCAAGGGGTCGGGGGTGTGAGGCGGTGGAAAATAATTTAGAAAAACGCAAATTTCATGTATCGCTCGCGATGTCTGCCGCTCACAGAGCCACTAAAAATAAACAGTCCTTAGCTCTGAGAGTTGTCTCAGCTATCTTGTCATGTCACAATGACGCCATGTCAAAACTGTCATTTACTCAGAAATGAGCGCAGTACCTATATTAATACGGGCCTTTCCATTGGTTATACTGGATAATAATGAGGATCAAACCTGTCAAATGGCAATGGCAGATCCAACGTTTTCTGAGCTCGTCCTTCAACCTATCTAATATATCCTCGTAGAAACCTAATTAAATGGGTTCAGGTACTACAATTTCTCGAATCTACGACATCAAGAAACTGGTTTTTGTCACATACTTTGTTGACAATGTGACGTGTTGCTTGTTACAAACCACAGGACACAATTATGCTACAAACAAACAGTGGTGCCCTCTACCAAAAAGTTTTGTATGTTTTTTTAATATCTTGTGACCCTTGCCGATACGCATCTTTTGACACCCCAAACATTGACGTAGCCCTAAAATTCACAACACTAAGGCGAATTCGCACTCTCAGCGAAAAGTTTTTATTATGATATGTATAGATAAAGTAGTATATGTAATTGTACATAACTAAGCATTAAAACACTCGTATGATGTTGTAATTCAAACCCACGCTCGAATTTTGATGCCCTTCATTATGTATCATTCCTATAAACTATTATAACTTAATTTAAATTTATACATAGGTGTAACTTAAGAGTACCTACATAAGCGAAAGAGACTAGTCACAGGGAATCCTAGCGAGGGGTCTAGAGATTCCATAAAAATAAAAGTTGTTAACTCATTTCACTTGTGGAACGTTGTGACAGTGCAAGCGACCGGCGGCGATCGGGAGCCGGACAATTTTTTCATAGGTGTTGAACTTTGTTACAAAACAATAAGGTTCAACATCGCGGGCCATTTTTGTATGACATTTATGGAGGGTTTATTATTATTTACTGTACTCTTATTAAGCTGGTTAAAAAGAGAAAGTCAGACAGTACATTGAACCACATTCTAATTACATAATTATTTGATACTCTATACTAATAAAAATGGACGATGAAACTAAAAACTATGATATTAGGCGCATTTACCCTATGAGTAAGTAAACGAGTAAGCATCCGGCCGCCCTCAGAACGGATCGGCGACCGATGCGACGTCGAATCGGCCGCCGCCACCTAGCGCGGCGACCGATCCGGTCGCCGATACGTTCTGAGGGCGGCGCGTTGACTGTTTACACCATGCGTTGGCTTGCGAATGGATGCGGTAGAACTGATCGTGTAAATCCCCTTTAACTCGGAGGTGTGCGTGTGTGCGGCGGATCAGCCGCTACTGCCGGTTGACGCGTACCATCCGCCGCTCGAGATCACGCTGCGCCTGCGCCCGCGCAGCGACGTCGAGTGCGTGCCCGCGACAACGCTCCAACACGACGACGGCCCGGCGCCGGCGACCGCGGCAGGCGGAACTCGCTCGACGGATTGGAACTTTAATAAAGCGGATTTTCCCAGGCTATATTCATCGATTGAAACTATAGACTGGAATCAAATATACAGCCTAGACTTAGAATCGAGTTTGAATTTTTTTTATGAAAAGCTTTATACAATATTTGATGATTGCATTCCCCAAAAAAAGCGAGATAGAGCAAGCCCAAGGTACAGTTATCCCGAGTGGTATACTATCGAATTAATTCGGGATATAAGGCTAAAGGCACGGTTACATAAAAAGTTTAAATCTAGTCAGTCAAGAGAGGATTATGATCGCTTTTCTCAATGTAGGGCAAGAGTTAAAAGTTTGATTAAGATTAACCTAAACCAGTATCAAAGAAAAGTAGAACTGAACGTACTAAAGGATCCAAAATCTTTCTGGAACTTTGTTAAATCTAAACAAGGGACACGTAATGCGCAAACTATTTTGCAACAGGGAGAAGTTCTAACCGGGGAACAGTGCGTAAAAGAGTATGCCAAATATTTTTACTCTGTATATAGCACAAATTCAGCGGTT
The DNA here is from genome assembly GCA_949825045.1 of Argyresthia goedartella. Lineage (NCBI taxonomy): Eukaryota > Metazoa > Arthropoda > Insecta > Lepidoptera > Argyresthiidae > Argyresthia > Argyresthia goedartella. Next base: position 22,017,290 of record OX463831.1, read on the forward strand.
TTGGATGTGGACGCAGCAGTGGCAGAAGCTGGCGACGAAAATGGGGCAGCGAGGGTACATCTGGATAGACTGACTTTGGGTGAAACTAAGCGTGCATTGCGAGAACTGAAACCTAAGAAATCAGCAGGACCAGACGGCATCCCGCCTTACGTCGTGAGAGATTGTCGATAAGTATTAGCTAAGCCTCTACTTCACATATACAATCTGAGTTTAAGCGAAGCCGTATTCCCAGCCAGATGGAAGACAACACGAGTGGTACCTGTCCCTAAGGGACGAGCGGGATCGAATGTGGAGGAGTACAGACCTGTAGCTGTACTATCAACTCCAGCAAAAGTATTAGAAGCAGCTATCCACCAATCACTATTTGCACAAGTCAGCCAGCAGTTGTCTGAGGCTCAACATGGGTTCCGCCCGGAGAGAAGTACCACCAGCAACCTCCTTAGCTACATGACGGAAATAGTTCCAGCAGTAGATAGCGGATTGCAAGTTGATGCGGCGTACTTTGATTTCAAAAAGGCTTTCGATTTGGTCGACAACGACGTTTTATTGAGGAAGCTTGCTGGCTTTGGTTTCACTCCTCACCTACTTAGATTCTTTGTTAGTTTTATGAGTGAGAGGCAGCAGTATGTAGAATACAATGGATATAAGTCTGAACCATACTTTACGAGATCAGGAGTAAGCCAAGGGAGTAATCTGGGACCGCTACAATTCATTTTAATGATTAATGATCTACCTAAAGTGGCACAGAACTCTAAATGTTTGTTGTTCGCAGATGACCTCAAACTGTCACTTACATTAAATAATTTAGAGGATGCTGTGAAACTGCAAGAAGACATTAATAGAGTAGTGGCCTGGAGTACAGAAAATCGGCTGCAATTCAACAATTCAAAGTGTGTCACAATAACTTTTACTAGGTCGCGCACTCCCATGGTGAACAACTACCAGGTCAACCAGACCCCAATGGAAAGAGTCAGCGAAGTTAAAGATTTAGGAGTCACACTTAGGACTGATTTGACATTTAAAGATCATATAATTAAAAGCTGTAAAAAAGCGTACAGGAACCTAGGTTTTATACTAAGACGGGTACAACATTTTGAAAACATCAAAGCGATTAAAGTTTTATATAACGCGTTGGTGAGAAGCCATTTCGAATGTAACGCGGTAATTTGGGCTCCATACGAAAATAAATATATTGATATGTTGGAGAGAATCCAGAATAAATTTATTAGATATTTATATTTAAAACAGTATGGGGTCTATCCGTTGTACCCATTAATGTACCCAACCTTGTTTACCTTAGGCATGATTGGATACAACGAACTAAGAGTGAGGAGGGATTTGGCGTTAGCCACTTACCTATTCAAACTACTACGTGGAAAAATCTACGTACTTTGTATGTACTTTGGATAACTACACTATCGAATTAGGCTTCTCACCTGTAATGATATGTGTATGTGTAGATAAATAAATAAATAAATAAATAAATAAATAAAGTATTTTGCCCTGATATTTGCTGTCAAAATCAATATATTTGCTGTGCAAAAAAGTATTATTTATGTGCAGTTTAATATTTCCCATAAATAAATAAATATAATATCGAAAGTGTTACACTATTATTGACTATGTTAAAGACAAAACCGTATGGCCTCAATGCCCCAAGCTCCTTGATAAGGATAATAATAATTATCCTTACTTTTACAAATGCAATAATGTAATTTAATAGTCTGGTAATATAATTAAGTGTACAAAAGTGCTATGTAGGGAGACTCATAACAATTTATTAGTTTTAACGTAGAATACAATACTATTACCAAGACACCAGAGTGTATGGTCATCTTCACTAAAATGTCTTTTCTTGCGGCCGCTCTGTGTAGTGGGTTGCTCCCCTCCCTCAAATATGGCGAGGGTGGTGATGGCTGGTGCACAAGTCATACTCGTGAACGGGTGCTGCTTGGGTAACTGGTCCAGTCTGGTTTCTCATAAGTTATGTTCATTACATGAGTTAATGGAGTTTATTTCCTTTGCGAGATTCAGCCATGAATCACCACTTGAAGGGGAAATTTCCTTTTTCAAACTCATACCATAATCAGTTATGTGCTCATTAGTTTAGTTGATCATATCTGATTTATTTTTTTCCATGTATATGAGACTTAAGTTAGTATTTGACTTGTAAAAGTGCATTATTTTGCCTATTTGCAATAAATTATTTGTGTTTCGAGTTTTTTTATTCGTCAATTTGAGATGAATTGCGATGATTTAATTTTTATATGTGTGACACGTCTTTGCTTCTGGTTCCCACGACATAGGGTATCCAAATGTGGGGCCAGAAGCCATTTATGTATGTGCCTTTATGTAAATGTTGATCTTTACGATTTCGTTGTAGATTTAAGCTGTAGGGTGTTTGCATGGCTGACTAAAGCCGGTCGATTTTGATGTGACTGATGGCTTGCCGCACGGCAAAAATCGACCCGTGTAAAGACCACCGAATAAAGTTCAACCAAGATAAATCTTTTTTTACTATACATATGTTGGCCTATTTCGTACGGTCAGAAGTTTTTGTTGTGAGGAACCTTCACATCGATTTTGATAAAAAGCAAAACTGCATCATATAAAAAATAACTATTTTGAAAAAGTCACACTATCCGATAGTGTTGCTATTGTGGATAAATTTCTGCGAAGTAATTTCGTATATCAAAACAATGAAAAGTGTTCATTTTCTGAAACTGGTTACAATGCAATGGCCCTATTCTGTTATAGAAAACGAATCGAGATATCGATTGCTCCCAACAAGGGCGCAAAATGCCGTATTTGGCAGTCAGTCTCTAAACAAAATTGGCGCCGCCGACAATCCAATACGGCATTTTGCACCCTTTGGAGCAATCGATAGGCCTTCGATATGTCATTGCTATAATTTATCTTAAGTGCATTTTACGGACGTTCTTACGGCGATGGAAACCATGGTGTGAAAACCTTCACTATTCTAAAAGTGGGCGCAATTGTGTCTCTGCCACCCCGTATAGGAAAAGGCGTGACGATTTGTTAGATTAAATTCGTTATGTTCTCTGTTTTCAGGTCACACCGAGCACTTTACCTTTGAAGGAACTACGAATGACGTCACGTCTATTGCCCTCTCTTTCTACTCTGGACTTTTCGCTTACAACGGATGGTAAGCAATTGGCGCTCCTTGGATGGATATCGTCTATGAAAAAAGTATCTACCCACCTATCTATTTTTCAATCGGCTGTAAAAATTGTGCTTGTAAATTTTGAGGAGCGTTTGTCAATCCAAAAATATCGATGTGAACGTAAAAAGCTTCATAAATGTATTGTTCCATTGTAAAGTTGTAAACACATTGATTTGTTATATAGGCTCATAACAAATCCAGTTGACATTTTTTACTTCAAATTACTTTTCTTTTTGTTACTTTTTCTAAAGTACGCGCTTAGAATCAATTACGGTAAGTCAGAACATGGTGTGTCTGTTAATTTCCAGGAACTACCTGAACTTCATAATTGAGGAGCTGAAGGACCCCGTGCGCAACCTGCCCCGAGCTATCGCCATATCATGCACGCTAGTGACAGTCGTGTATACTTTCACCAACGTCGCGTTTTACACCACCTTGTCGCCTACTGAGGTCAGTAAATCAACATCATCAAAAGGTCAGCCAACGTCGACTTAGGGTACCTACCTCAAAAAATATTTAAAGTAATTACAGGTGTTCTTGTATCTAATGTAAAGTTCTATTTTGTGTTCACACTCAATATAGAATTATTAAAAATACCAGTTTGCAGAAGTGTGTAGATTGAAAACAAGTTTTTTTTAAATCCTCGAACTCACTGGGTTGTTGTTGTGTGTGTGTTTGTGAGGGTGTGTGTGTGTGTGTGAGGGTGTGTGTATGTGTGTGAGGGAGTGTACGAGGGTGTGTGCGAGGGTGTGTATGTGCGTTTATGTGGGTGTGTGTGTGTGTGTGTGTGTGCGTGTATGTCTGCGTGCTGCTGCGACAAGATAGTCGGGACCACTAAGCAGCAGCTGTGTTTAATAACACGTGGTACCTATAGGAATATTTTCTGTAGTCCCAATCTAAATCATTTTGATAGAGAAGAAATATCTTCAGAGTGTCACCTAAAATGGACTTTTAAATACAAAAGCACTATAAAATTCGAGACAAAGGAATTACTTGCCAAATATATCTAACCTCTAACTGAACATGTGCACGACTGTACCTCTGTCATCTCGTATGGGACAAATCGTAACGCTATTATTTATTTATCAATAACATTTTGTGTTTCCAGGTGCTCGGTTCAGCAGCAGTAGCGGTCACATTCGCCGAGCGTCTGTTTGGATGGTTCGCGTTGTCGATACCACTGTTCGTGGCTGCCTCCACCTTCGGCGCTGTCAACGGGGTTTTATTGACTTCATCAAGGTAAGATTTGACTTATAGTGTCCTTTTGATTAACTCTTGACTTTCATTACCATTAGCTTTTTGGTAAAAAGGGGCAGTCCCCCTCACTTACACTTTACTCTGACACTGTCGAGAGTGACCCCTGGACGCCAGGGGTCACTCTCGACAGTGTGAGGGTCCATCGCAGATCCATTGACCAGTTACCGCCCCCTTTAAGCTGAGCAGCCCTCGGTCTGCATGGTACTGGTCCACCTCGGCGTCGGTTTGTTTCGCTTGGGTGTACGGAACACTAGCCAAAACTAGACCGGCGCTGCGCTTCAAATACCTGCCAATAAGAAAAGAAAATATAAACCCCCCTCCTACTTACATGCGTTTTGTGATATGGAATGTCCGAAAAATGAGGACATTTCATACAACACACTTTCCCAGACAACTTTTGTTGGAGTTTTGCTCTAAACACCATCTGTTACCAACACATATTTTAGAGGTAAGTTTATGAGAAATGTCTCTTGTATTCATCGCCGCTCCAAATACTGGCATCAGCTCGATCTTTCTCTAAATTGCAAGAAGGGCTTAGAAAAAACTCTCCATACACGCTCGTTTCATAGCGCAAACTGCGACAGTGATCTCTGGTGATGACAGTGGCCCGTCTTGCTCCCAAAAAGATTCACTCTTCTAAACCCCCAGGAAAGAAGAACATGTCTGGGCATGACCGAAGTCCCTGAGACAGTGGAGGTTTTTGGGAGCAAGGTGCACTAAGTACTAGCTATCTGGTACAAAAACGCGTCTATCGAGAATGAGTGGGAGAGGATTAAAATCCTCCTAACCGGTACAGCTGGCAGTTTCTTTGGCTACCAGCAAAGTGACTCCCCAGACTGGTTCCTGGATATTCAAGAGCATCTGCAACCCCTTATTGACGATAAACGCTCAGCAGCCCTAAGCTATCGCCTCAACCCTTGTGATAGTACGTGTGCTCAGCTCACTAAAGCGAAAGCAGCTTCCAGCATAGGACGCGTTTCTACGCTACTGCATACTGAGAAGAGCTCTGCCAAAGTATGTAAGCGTGAACAGGTACAGGTAACATCTACGGAGTTTCTTCGGGCATTAGAAAAGCTCTTAGTCCGTTACCTAAAAATCGTTACCTCTAAAGGAGGCTGATGGTATCGCCGATAGCACCCATCAGCTCAACCGTTGGGTATAACACTACACCGGCCTCTTGTCGTGTCCAGTCGACGTACAACCAGAAGCAGTGGATCTAATTCCGAAAATGGCAATCTGGCATGGTCTAGACGCCGTACCTATGATAGAGGAACAACATCAAGCCTTCATACAGCTCAAGAGCGGTAAGAGTCCGGGGAAAGACTTTACCCACACAGAAATCCTCAAAATCCGACCACGTTTATCCCGAGACTCAGTGCGGCTTTCGCGTACAGCGTTCTATGGTGAACATGATATTCACTTTGCGCTAGGTTCACGAGAAGTGTAGAGAGCAACAATCCCCTCTACTCATCTTTGTGTACCTTAACAAGGCCTTCGATACGGTGAGTAGACAAGTGCTATACACAGCACACGAAAGGGTTGTATGTCCGCCTAAGCTCTTGAGTATCATCAAGTCATTCACGAGGACATGAAGGGAGCTGCTGTGTTCAATGGTGACACATCTGCTCCGTTTGAGGTTCGCTGAGGTGTCCGCCAGGGCTGCGTCTTGGCACCTACCCTGTTCGGCATATTCTTCTCGCTGCTTTTGAAAGTTGCCTTCAGCGAGGCTGAATAGGATATCCATCTACATAAGAGGACTGATGGGAAACTTTATAACATCTCCCTACTCAAGTCTAAGCGGTTTTGCGAGGACTTGCACAGACAAACTCCAGTGCCTCATGGACATGTTGTCAAGAGCGCGCGCTATGTTCTCTATGTCGATCAACGCGAAGAAGACCGTAATGCTAGCGCAGGGAGATGCGTAACCACCAGCAATCTTACTGGACGGTACTCCGCTAGAGGTGGTTGACAGGTTTTGCTTATTGGGGTCGCATGTGTCAAGTGATCTTTCACTTAACGTGGAGATCGATTGTCGGATCGGCAAAGCGGCCACTATGTTTGGGAAGCTGCGTACAAGAGTATGGGACAATAAACATTCTACAGTGAGGACCAAAATGCTTGTATATCAAGCATGTGTCCTCAGCACCCTCTGGTACGGAGCATAAACCTGGACGTCGTACGCAAAACACGAACGTCGGGAATAATACCTTCCACCTGCGCTGTCTTCGGAGCATAATCGGCATTACGTGGAGGGACCATCACAAACGAGGAAGTGCTCAAATCCGCATAATTGCATTTGCCACCACCGCCATGCTAAAGAAGAGTATGGAGCACACTCGTATGCCTCGGCAAACTCTCCTGAGTGAAGAAACCAGTCAGACGACCCCTGTTGCGTTTCAAGAATTGTGTCAAGCGAGACATGTCCGCATTTCAAAGCGAAGCCAACAGATAAGACGAGGTCGCCGCAGTCCCGGAAACTTAGAGAAGAGTCGTCGCGGAAGGTCGCATACGACAAGGCCTGGTTCGGTGCTCTGGCTGTAAAAAGAGCAAAGCGACATGCTCCCCTACCCAGTCCGCACGCACCACCAGCATCAGCAGCGACAGAAAGTTTGTGCCGTGCGTGTGGATGAGTCTTTCGCTGCAGGATCGGACTGTATGGTCACAAGCGAGCATGTACCTCGGACGCTGCTTAAATCACCTGCTATAGATGTTACAGGCCATAGTTGAGGTACTTAGGGCTTTAGATAGCTTATTAAGGTTTAAGGTTTAAGATATTTATTTCTCAAAAAGAATACAATATTCACTTACTTGAGAAACAACACAAATAAATAATTACACAAATAGATTTCTTCCATCGCGCGAGACATTAAAGTAGGGTAGTCCTTGAAAAATGTAAATATTTATGTTAAGAATGTGGTGACTTTGAGATGTATATTTTTAAAAGTTTTTTATAAATTGGTAGTGATCTCGCTTCTTTTATAGCTTTCGGTAGTTTATTATACAGTCACGCCCCATCTGCAACTATGCTGTTTTAACCTAGTATTATTTTCTCGTAGGCCTTAGATGGGCGTCCATTAGTTACGTAAGACGTTTTTGACGCTTTATAAACTGGTAAGATTCTGAGGAATTGGCTTGATCCTTCCCTGGTGCCCTAAGTTTCAAGTGATATTTTTATTTTATTTTTATAATTTGTAAAAAAAACCTCAATGTGATCCATTTTTTCAATCAAAGACTAGTATTTAGGATTGATTACATCTATCGTTGTGGCTCCTTGAATGCCTCTGGACGCTTATAGTCAACTTAGCCATTCCTCTCCTTCCAGATTGTTCTATGCCGGCGCGGCACAAGGCCAGATGCCGGAGATGCTCACGATGATCACGGAGAAGGCGACTCCTGCGCCGGCGGTGCTCGCTGTCGCTCTGCTGTCGCTTGTCTATCTCACCGTGTCGGATATCTACGCGCTGATTAATTACGTCGGGTTCGCTACTTGGGTGAGCATTTTACGACTTTTTTGGCCCAATCCTCAAAATAAAGTACCGATCAATTTCAATGTCAGATCTCGTGCGGCAGACAGTGACTTTAAATCTCCATCAAATTGAACTTAGAGACACTCTAACGGCGTTTTCAGTGTCATGCGGGTTTCATTACGCACGAGGGATTTGTTATGTGATTGCCCGGCGTGCGGCTGCTGTCAGTTTGCCCCCATGCGTCTCGCACGTATGTTCTTTGATACCCGACGCGTTTGCTACTCGGGAAGTTTTGGCTGCTGCTCGGGCGCACAAAAAGCACTCCGGGGTCATGTAAATAGCTGGCGCTTTAGTTTGACGTATCTGCTATTAACGATGCAACTTCAGGCGGTTCAAATGTTGTTTTTATTTGCGAACGCTCCGCTCAGGTGTTGCTTCTTCTACTTTCCAACTTACCTATAGTTAGTCCGATACGTCTGCTATTTACGAAGCTACTTCGGAGGGCTAAAGCGTCGGGTATTTTAAATAATATGCGTCTCGCATGACAAATACTCACGACACTGATAGAGCACTAGTCTATTACTTGAACTGAAAAAGTCGTTGCTCCCCAACATAAGAGAATGGAACAGCTGATGAGCTTAAAGCACAGCAAGCGAAGGACAGGAGTATGGAGAGATGACCGCCAAACCTCAAGTAATGGAGAGACACAAAAAGAAGACGAAGAAGTATCTCTATAGAAGTTACTTTTGTAATGGGGAATAATAAAATGAACGAATGGGAAACTGATTGAACGACGTCCACGATTAGCGGAATCACCTGAATTAATTATTCGCGCGACAAAACTACTGAATTGCACGATGAAATGACTGTATGGATTAGCCACAGCTTATTGGCCACATAAAGACATAGGTGAAGGATGTTGAGCGAAGCTATTATCCTTTGGTTAACCGTGTTTGGTTGAACTTGTATATTATAAGAACAACAAAATCCAACGCTCTTTTTGTATTTCATGTTACTCGAATTATGGTTTTGAAGTTGCTGTTTTTCAGATTTCCAGTCGCGAAATTCAGTTTCATTTATTTTATTTATTTATTATTATGGTATATTTATGTAGGAAAGTTACAGCCATATATCCCAATTGGTGTCGTCATTTGTGGTGGTGCAATTCAGTAATTTGTCAGACAAAACCTGTCAGTAAATTGTCAGGAAAATCGGTATTTAAGTCAATCAAAACAGAATTTATGGACAAACGTCAAAGACTACCCTTTTGTATGTATTTCCCTCTTGCAGCTAAGCATCGGAGCAGCTGTCCTCTGCCTGCCAGTCCTGCCGTATATATGCCGTATATATGCCGTATACGCAGCCTAACTTGGAGAGACCCATCAGAGTCAACCTGTTCTTCCCAAGTGAGTCACGTTACATATAATGCGACATAAAATAGTAGAAAATAATAGAGGGCGCCACCATCTTTGTTTGTTGTTGTTTTAGCCGAAATAAGGCAGACTACAGGGTAAGCTCTGGACGCGGAAACACTTTAGTTCCGAAAGTTCCGTTTTCTACTCTTTTAGGTCGCACTGTACCCTTGTTTCCCCAGAAAGGAGTTAGGCAGAAGAGCTTCATCTTGACAGTTCTGACAACCTCTATGGCGCCGAGGCTTATATCATATATTTTGGGGTATGATAGTACCCATCCCAAGAAACATATTTTTTTTGATCTCCCATAGCAACTTGTAATCAGCTGATTGTTCTATAGGACGAATATTTTTTTAAATTTGTGACCATTTGTTTCTTGGGGAAAGTTGTTAATTATGATGGGTACTGTCATTCCCCAAACTATGGTCAGCTAATTAAATGTCACCCTCACACACTTTAGCTATGTGTGTGACGCCGAGGTTTCTGGTTCACAGTATCCTAGTGTGGGGTCATAAGCAGTGTAAATGACATGTTAATGTTAATGAAGTGTTGAGAGTAATGGCGGGGTCTGTCGACTCAAGGGAAGACAAAACTCTAAACTCTATTTACTGTAAGTAGGCAAAAATAATGCACTTTTACAAGTCAAACACTTAATTCTCATATAAATGGAGAAAAATAAAAAATAAATCAAATATGAACAACTTAACTAATGAGCGAGTATCTGAAATCAAGCTGCTCTAAATTGTTTTCACCGTTCAGAAGAGCCCTTCGCCGCTCCCAGGCATCTAAAGTGATTATATAATAAGCTTTTTATTAGGTAGGTACTGCAGCGTGAACTCGCAGACGTCGTAAACTTTTGGTTTTATTATTAAAATAAAATTATACGTGTTTTGTCAGTGAATGTTTTTAATGTTTTTAATTACTTATTTATCACTACAGAACCTACACTATATAGATTAGATTACATACCACACACACGCCTTTCAGTCAGAAGTGGGGTAGACAGTCTTCAGCATCATGGGCGTACCCAGGTAGGGGCAGGGGGGGGGGGGCTGGTGCCCCCCCCTAGAAGATAAAATAAACGTCAATTTTCCTGGCAAGTGGGAATTAAAAACGTTCTCGAAACAGGTATGAGCTGCCCCCCCCTAGCTGAAATCCTGGGTACGCCCTTGTTCAGCATGCCACGTTCTTGAGATCATTTGCTATAATATCAAACCCTTCAACATACAGCGTCACGTCTTGTACCATACGGGGTGGCAGGGCACAGTTGCACCCACGTTAACCCTGTTATTTAATACTGCATACAATACACAAAGGGGCAAGCCCGCTCGCCACAGGTATGGAGATGGAATGGTTTCCTCACGATGTATTCCATCAACGTTAGAACGTTTGTTTATTGGTATGATGTACCGTTTAATGTATCAATAAATGTAACCCAGTAAGGCCCCCACCGAGTGGAACGGGCCTTTACGCTGGCTCAGTGTAGGTTATTCATAATTAATAATTCATTTATTAATAACGTAAGTTACAGGTCAATAGAATAATTAAATTAAATGACATCATAACAAAAAATAAAAATTCAATCGATAAATTAAATTAAATTTAAAGTCAAATTATGTCAAGTAATAGATTAAAATTTAAAATAAATTCATATTCATCGAAATTAATAAAATGTCAAGGAATTCCTCAAATTTGTAGAAGGTTTGGTCGACAAGCCAACGCTTCAGGCGCGATTTAAAAATAGTGGGGGTGGGTGCATCGGCAATATTGCCGAGGGTTAAGCGAGGGGTGTCGGGCTAGTGGCTAACCCGACTGTCAAAAGTTATTAAGCTGCCTTATTATAGCTGCGGGCCTCCGACACAGCTTTACGAACATTACCAGCCAGGAGCGATAGTAGCCGAGGCCTACAGCTTAAAGTGTCTTCCGAAACACGGACGCGAAACAAATGCTATATAGAAACGGATACCCGCTAGATCACGGATGCTGCATCAAAATTTTATATTGCAGTAATCTACATAATCTGCACGATCTTCGTGGTGGCCGTACCAGCGGTGGCTAGTCCAGCCGAGACAGGCATAGGGTGTCTGATGATACTCACTGCTGTGCCGGTCTACTTGCTGCTGGTGTACCCGAAGACCAGGATCCGGGGACTGGGGTATATTACTAGTGAGTGGCATTTCCTAGTTTTTTGGTAGCGGAATAGAAGGAATTCTTATAACATTTGTGGTGTGGTGCGGAATGCTGATGAAGCTAAGGATGAAAACAGATAGGTTGAATATTGAATATAGCCAATAGAGCACATTAGAGAAGCCTAAAATCGAACCGGGACAAGCAAAGACTCAAAGTGCAAATATTCCCTTGGCTAATCAATCATTTAACAACGTACTATCTTAGTATATTTTAGAGGAATACTTTATTTTATTTCAGACGCCGCTACACATTTAGTGAAAAAACTAACATTGGCTGTAAGGCCAAAAACAAAGGTAAGTAAATAAATAGAAATTTCCACTTCTGCATTCATTTCGTGCCGGGCGATAAGCTAGTACTCCAATCACGTGTGAGAACTAGAATAGCAATAGTATATCAATTGATCCCAAGGGCGCAAAATGCCGACAAACCAAATACGGCATTTTGACACCCTTGGGATAAATTGAGATACTTTTGCTACACGAGTTCCACACGCGACTGTATGGAGACGCCCCGATCTGTATGGAGAAATGAAAAATAGAGTTCCTCAGATCAATTCGGTTTCATACTAAATGTTGTTCATATAACGTCACTAGCCACCCCCTAAAATATGAGACCTTTCTGTTACAGATGTAGTGAATAATCCTTTCCTTTCGTATTTTCTCGGAAATGTTCGTTTTTGTCTTACTACTTCACTCGCACTCAGTACCCATCGAGACTTGCAGTCGCATTGCAAGAGGAAGTATCTATATAGAGTAGTTAATACCACAGACATATTTTGTTGATATTTATATTAGATTTTGTGACAAACTTCATGGACTCGTGTATTAATGCAGGCCACCTATATTTTTTTTTTGAATTTTCATTTCACTCTTGTCTGTCATTTTTGTAAATAATAAACATTGATTTTATTCGATCCACATTAACAATTTAACAGACATGCCGAAAGCACTAAGAAAAGGGAAACGTTTAGATCGGCAAGCCTGCGAAGTTATTTTCAATATTTATTTATATTTCTTAACTGAAAATGATAAATTCAAACATACCAACTATACTGCTTACTTTTGTAAAGTCCAAAAACGAGTTTCGGAGGCCAGTGGAATTTCTCAACGAACAGTAAATAAAATATTGCAAAAAGAATACATAAATCAATCCACCTCCAATAGTCCGAAGTCGGCAAAGTTGGGTAGACCAAATAAATTATTTTGTCTAGGTCTTGAAGATTTTGACTACAACTTTATACGCCGATTAGTGTATAATTTCCATTTGATATACAAACAAGTACCTACAATTAAAGCCCTGAAGTCCAAGTTATCCGAAGCCATAAATTTTAAGGGATGTGACTTTACGCTAAGAAAAATTCTTACAAAAATGGGATTTCGGTATAAAAAAGTTGAAAACAACAGAAAATTACTTATCGAGAAACATGATGTTCGTTTAAAAAGAGTAAAGTTTTTAGCCGCGATAAAAAAGTACAGATTGCAAGGGAGAGAGATTGTTTATATGGATGAAACATACATCCATACCTCACATTTGGCAGGTAAAAGCTGGGCTGACTCGTCAGAAAACGGAGTGAAACAGTTAATTTCTAAAGGACAACGTCTTATAATAGTGCACGCTGGTAGTAGAAAGGGGTTTATACCTGGGGCATTGTTAATGTATCAGTCTACTGATAAAACAGGTGACTATCACAACGCGATGAACAATGAAAACTATGAAAAATGGCTTCGTAATCAACTCATTCCAAACATAGCTCCACATTCGGTACAAGTATTAGATAATGCTGCATATCATAATAAGTACGTAGAAAAACCTCCTAATTCAAATACCAGGAAGCAAGACATGGTTGATTGGCTATCCAAACATAACGTTCCGATTGATCCGTCATTAAAAAAACTTGAAATAGGTATATGAAATTATTTGCAAGTACAAACAAGACTTTGTAGAATACTCTATAGATAAACTTATGAACGAATATGGACACAGCGTACCTACTAAGATTGCCACCATATCATCCTGATTTCAATCCGATTGAAAACATATGGTCTCAAATAAAGGGATACGTATCCAAAAGAAACATCAGTATGAATATTACTACTGTGAAACAATTGGTACAGGAAAAGGTTAATATGATTGGTTCCGATGTTTGGGCCAAAGTATGTGACCACGCCATCAAATGCGAAAACGAGTACCGAAAACACGAACCTGAGTTGGAAAATTATATGGCTAGTTTTGTTATCACCGTTCATGAAAACTCTGACGATGATACACCAGAAAATAGTTCTGATTCTGACTGTGATATGGAAGTTTGAAGTATTGTTTCGCATCACACTGTCCACCCCGCTCCTCCTCCTCTTATCCCGCTGTCATAATCGAAGTCGTTCATCCAATCAGAAAATCATATTTATTTATATTAATTTCTCTGCTGGTTTGTTTTGTTTTATGTTGAGGTGTCTTTTTTGTTATGTCATAGTATTTTTAATTAATTACAAAAATTTATTGTTATAAAAAAGGTCTGCAAAATCCTACTGTAGTTTTGACTTATAGTTAGACTTTTGGGGTTCCAATCCTTATAGAATCATTAGATCATCCCAACCGGAATTTGGTTTTTATCAGTGCGTTTTATTGAAATAAAACGTCCTCAGTAACAAGTTATATTTTTGTTTACCTAACGAATTCTTTATATGATAGAATCGTGGTGGTTTTAACATCTCAGTGTAATATACTGTCAAACGGGCAATTTGACATTTGACATTGATAAATAAAGTATGCGATTTATTTGATACCTACACGTAATTTAATAATACAGTAATTCATAGACACATCGGCACCATTCGGGTGTTATCGTTGTTCCGAGTTTTGCCGATAGGAAAGGATTATTCACTATTCACTACATCTGTACACTGTTTGTTGTTGAAGGACCAACAGATGGAAACTGAGTTTACGACGGACCTTGACAACGAGTCAACTTGACATTCCTTAAAAATTAACAGTGTTATTTATAAAGATTAAATTTCTCTAAAATACTCATAATATGGAGCTGAAACGGTCTTTCAGCACATTCTCACAAAATTGTGATTTATAAAATAAAATCTGTATTTTAACTTCGTTATAAACCTTCTACAACTTATAGTACTTAGCTCAGACCCTTCTATAACTGTCCGATAAGCCCATTTTAGGCATTATCTATCACACACTATCACACTTTGGTGTACACCAAATCCAAAAAGTAAACGTCAATCAGTTGTCAATGTATGAATTCAAGCAAAGAGTTTAGTTTATCTGAGAATTTATGTCGGTAGATTTTTGTTTGTTTGTTGGAACACAGAGTAAATTTTTACTTATAATTGGATTCTCTTCCTTCAGTTGACATCCACAGACCCTAAAAGAATAAAAGAACTTACAACAGTGTTCTAGTTAAAACTGACTCGCTGTACTTTTATAAATCACAAAAACATAAAACGCTCATTAAGGTTTAACGAGGATTTTGCTCAAACAGGTCTATAAACATAAATTAGGTATTTTTTATAGGTAAGACTGTTAGTATATGGAATGTGCCACAGTCACAGTTGACTCGATTATAACTAACTCGCTTACTATCTATCGGGCCTGAGATTTGTCTATATAATTCGAGAGACTTATAAAGAGTCATACTTATTTATTTTTCAGTGAACGCATCATCAAGTTGCAAAATGAATTTACACGCTAACATATCCGACCATTCCATGAAATTCCAAGGAAAACGACGAACGAAGGAAAATATTATGCTAAAATAAATACCTAATAGGATGTTAAGCTTTCACTAAGCTTAAAAAACGTGTTATTACTGTTTGTATCTTATGTGTGTCGTAGATATATTGAGATCATTGTCTATGGATCTAAAAGTTTTAGGAGTCCTAAAATTGTGTATGATTGAAAAGACAAAGCGGAAAGAGACTATTAGGTAGGTATTACTGGATGTGGTGTGTATATTAGTTTATAAGGATGTGCTTTCTTACATAAGTATCTAAATTATTACAAATCAGGAGGTTGGCCTGTAGTAACAAAAAATGCATTTCATGAGAATGCAATGACTTCTATGAAGAAGTTATTGCACGTGTATCTAGTCACGTCATAAAACTAGCATTTTTGATAATCATATTCTCGAAAAATAAAGTAAAATGTGTTCAATCAAAACGTAGTTTAACTTTGTCGGAAATTCTACAAGGCCAAACTCCTTACTTGTTGATGACTGTTGTTAAAATATTAAGAATAGATTTTCGAAAAACTTGGCCTACTGAAAAGGTAAAACAATTGCTAAGTTATATTTAACTTACATCCGTTGCAGGCCAAGTTAATGCGAGATATTACACTTGATATTATGATAAATATATATATATCTAAGTATTTAGATAAATATAAAATATCAAAGATTTTGTATGCAAGTCTACGATTTTAAGATTGAAGAGTGTTCGTTAGCTAAAAGCATCATCATTAAGTATAAAAAAGCTTCTATGGCTAGATGTCCCAAATATTTATCGAATTATTGCATAAAACGAGTGAAGTTCTTTTTGATTTTCAAAATTAAGCTTTTTAATTATATTTGTTGTCGTGTAGTAGATACCTATTTAGGTAACGGATACCATTATAGGTGTTAGTTAAACATGAGTTAAACTTACCTCCTAAACATGGACAATAACTATGTATTAATTTATATGGACGACCGGCGGCGGCGGCGGCAGCGCTGCGACGAGACGTTTCGAAAACTTCATATAATGTGCAGTTCCCGCGTTTAGTATGACACATCGGCTAGTAGCGTCATCTCTGTCGCACGTAGCTGTTAGTGATTCATGCGACGGATGTGACGCTAATAGTCGATGTGGCATATTAACGGCCGCCGCATATTTTTTCCTACCCAAAATGGATAAATGAACACCAAAAGTTGCAAAAAATATCAGGGCAAAATACTGCGGTAGCTTAGGTGAAGGGTAAAGAGGGTGAGCGAAGCGAAGCCCCCTTTATCCTTCGTGTTAGGTTGAACATGTAAGAACAACAAAAAATACTTAAAACATAAAAAGAAGTTTGGTGATCATTTATCCAAACACAATTTGGTGGACATTTATCCATTCTGGCAGTCATTTCGAATTTATTGTTAGTAAAATAGGTGCGCGTTTTTGGTAATCGTTTAAACATAAGCCGTTAATTAATGGGGAGCCATTCTTAGAAGCCGCATTTGACATCTGTCAATATAAATAGCTCTGACCTATTGACAGAGGTCAAATGCGACCACGGCGCCACTTGCTTTAGTACTACAGAACAGCCACAGTGGTACGTTGTACTACTTACCTATTGGTATGTCTTTTGCTTTTATTGTTATGGCTGTGTATAAAATTGATATTTTAGTCTTTGACATTACCAAATATTTTTTTAACATGTATAATTTTATTAATAAATGTTCTAGCTGTATAGGTACCGTGTACTATGTACCATGTACTCTGAGATTCTCAGATCACATGGTACATTTATGTAATAATCTGTATCTAACCTAGGTGTACTTTTTTTAAAATATTTTGACTTGATTTAATTTATAATTAGTTTTTAAAGTGATTTAATTGTTTGTATTTTATTTTATTAAAACATATTATTGATTTACTATTGTAAATACCTCTATAATACTGATCATACATACTCGAACATTCCATTACAATGGTACCTTTGTATGTCCGCCTTTGCGCTCGCTCGGTGGCGCTGGCAAAGTTGGAGGCAAAGAGTTTCATGATCTTTCAAATACACTTGACATTGGCAAAATTACGTTTGTTGTCATGTACCTCGAAATAATTAATTCCTTGTAGCTATTCACCTCTTCGCATTTTGCCGCGATAGCGTATTTTGTTATAGCATGTCCTCACCATCATTGGCCGTCTCATCATTTCAGATGTTTATTACAGCTGCTGTGCATTCTGTGACATCTTCACAAGCGCTGGGACACAGTTAAGAAATGCAGACTTGCCCAACATCTACAGCCCTCTCTTGACATCCCCAGCATGGCCCCCAGGAACGAGCAAGTCGACACCTGGAGAACTGGCTTTGTTGCAGGAACCGCCGCTTTTCAAGTTGCTTTACTTGCGCCTAACGGTATTCCAGATCCGTTGCCTCTTCCGCCAGATT
The DNA here is from genome assembly GCA_949825045.1 of Argyresthia goedartella. Lineage (NCBI taxonomy): Eukaryota > Metazoa > Arthropoda > Insecta > Lepidoptera > Argyresthiidae > Argyresthia > Argyresthia goedartella. The sequence goes on from OX463831.1 coordinate 22,034,944, forward strand.
TGCCGTATCGAAGCCTGCCCTCTCCGCCGCTGTTGCCGTTGAGGTCTTCAGCTACAACTCCTAGGCAAGGGGCCTGGTGGTCCGCGGGAGGTTTTTCATTTCCCACCAGCCCTACAGTTATCCTGTGAAAAACCTGTCGAGCACCCCCTATCCACCGCCTGGGGATGCGTTTCCCTAGGGGTGAGGCTCCCCCAAAAACATCATGTAGTATGTAATATCGGTGTTATATATATTCAATAGCTTATTTTGTTATAGCTTAGATTATCGGTCGCTTATACAATTGTAATGTATTGTACTAATAGTATTTTTATTGATCACCGTTAATTCTTAACAGTAATTTACCTAACTAAATAAAAAACTACAGAGGTAGTATAGTGCATAAATAAAATAACGCATTACAAACAAATATATATCGCGATGAAAAGCGACTTAAGTGAAGAACTACTATGAACATTGTACACCATTGCTATTGTGATTGGCGACAAGAAATTATAATTCAATAAAAAAATCGTTTTAGAAATTTTGAGATCGCAGCAAAACGCGAATAAGCATATCTCAAGGAATGAATGATTTCGAGGTCCATGACTAACACACACAAAATTACCCTCAAATTAGATATATAAAAGAAGACCTAAATAGACTTTGATAACTTTGACAGCCTCCAACAACACCAGCGCCATCTGCCAGCTTTTGAGATTAGGTGCCATTATAAGTGTTTTTTAAAAAACTTTGTTTATTTTTATTTTATATTTTATTAAATAAAAAATAAAAAGGTAGGTAGAATAGAGAAGCTTAGGTCAATAATAATATTTTGAGAATTAAAAACATAAAAGGTAAGTTTTTATTTTCAACAAAAAATACGAATTAAAGGTAACCTCAAACAGCACTTGTTTTAAAACACCCCCTCAGAGGAAGTGACGTAATAGTTGATGTCAGTAAGAGACAGAGCTATGAGTCTCCCTTTCCTTTTCTAGATGCGAAAAAAGGAGGAGGTTGATGTCCCGTTACCACGTTACTGACAACAGCTATTACGTCACTTCCGCTGTAAGTCCGTTTTCGCGCCAAACTGCCAACTGTGTATAGTATTTATGTCTAAATATGCTCGTGGCCTATCCTTATCATCCCAGGTACCTACCTAATAGAATACGTATATCTAATATGCACTATTAAATAGGTACCTACTGCCATCTACCTGTATATAGGTAAGTATATTTGAATCGTGTCGCTATTTGGGCTAATGTGTTATTCACGCGGGTGTTATTGTTAGTAAATGAAGTAATCTTCAATGAAAACAAGCATGACAATAATATAAATAACATTGTATATCCGCTTAAATAGTTTCATTTCAAAACCTACTCACTATACCGTTACTATGAATAAAAATAACTGTATGCAGTGTAGGCAGCTTTGTCTGCTGTGCCCCTACCAAAATCTGGTAGTTTCCAATAGAACGCCCTTTTTGTGTGTTAGTTGTAGGTTGTAGGAGAGGTTCTCTCTAAGTACTACGGCTAGGTTTATATGGAACGGTGCCTACTACTACCTACTGTAAAACACGCACATTCAAAAACACTGTTTATTTCTCAGACTTTTGAACGTCACAACGGTCACACAAGAAAGAGCGCGAGATCGAGATTATTTTATTTTTTTGTTGGAGAAAAAAATGGAATTACCCATGCCCCGAAATCGGACCTCCCTGCTATGTCCGGGTCCCTAAACATTGAGCGGGCATCAGCTCGTGTAATATACGGAAAAAAAATAACCCCTGTGTTTAAGTAACACTACTTAACGAACACTCGTATTTAGATGTTACTTCTAGCCATGGCATATATATGGCTATATGCAGAAGCCTTTCTACCTGCGAGTTGCCCATTTGGGCGATGTACGACGTGTCAATAAATAAACTTATAACCTTATACACCCCAACTTATTTTATTATTATAAAAAATATGAAGAAAGAAAAAACTAATATTTGCCCAATATTGTAGAAAATACTTGAGACTTAAGTTGTAGTGGCATTTCTGACGAATTCAAATTCAGAATAGCTCAAGCAGGAACCAGCTAGCGAGAAAGTATCCGTAATCGAAATGTGGGAAAATGTATGAGATTTTGAACAGCGCCCCTATTGTGCGTAAACATAACTAAAATCGGTAGCAGGAAGCATTTTCGTCTGGTGTTCGAAACGATACGTCAACAACTCGCTTTTCAAATGTATAGGATTCGATAGAATCGGCAGCACGAACGACGTTTTGACATACACTAAGGTGAAACTCGTCAGCTGGCTATCGAAATCTCACGATTAATTACTCACTTAATATTTGTTGGTGAGAATAGTTTCGTTATTTATTTAATTAACGATATCCTATTGTTTGTTGTTTGTAAGTGACTTATTAACGGTTATAGTGTTAATTTTCAATATATATACCTACATATTTCATATTCATTCATATTCTTTATTGCACAGAAATCTTATAGAAATAGTAAGGTAACAAAATATTTTATGAGCAAAGGCGAGCTTATCTCTAAAGAGAGATTTCTACCAGCAAACCTAGGTAGGACAGGAAAAATTGTGCAACAGGAGAGTCCTAGTGCGCAATAAAACTGTACACATCTAATTGTTTACAACTAAAACATAATAATTTAATAAATGATATATACTAAATAAAATACAAAAGCAAAAAAATTTATATATATCAAACATATACTACTTATATATACATATATAAAAGTACCTATCACGAAAGAGAAAGGAAATGCTCTTTCAATCTTGTCTTAAAAGTGAAAATTGAGGGACTATCTCTAATAGCGCAGGGAAGTGCGTTCCACAGTCGGATCGCCGTTAACCTAAAGGAGTGTTTGTAAGCGGCAGTGTTATGCCGAGGAGTAGAGAGAAGAGACATCGTGTGGGATCTCCGGTTGCTATGCCTGGAGGAAATAAACTCGAAACGTTCTCGAAGATATGAGGGGTAGCGGGGATTTCGCAAAATGTTGAACAGATAGGAGAGAACGTGCATATCACGACGAAGGCGGATCGGAAGCCACCCCAACTCCTTGCGATACTGTGAGACATGGTCATACTTGCGCAGCCCGAAGACAAACCGAATCCCGAGGTTTTGAAGTCGTTCGAGTTTGTTCAGTTGTTCTTCGTTCGCACCGATCCAGCAAACATCTGCATAGTCGATTAAAGGTAGTAGGAGGGACTGGGCAAGGGTGATTTTAGTCTGCTGTGGCAGGAAGTGCTGCAATCTCCGTAGGGAGTGAAATGACGCAAAGACTCTTCTGCTGACCTCACAAACATGGGGCGACCAGGACAACAATTTATCAAATACAACCCCAAGATTCTTGGCCTTCTCGCTGTATGAGATTATGTTACCATCATACACTATAGGGTCGACGGGCATTTTCTGAACTAGGTTATGAGAGTGACGAGTACCCAAAATCATGGCCTGCGATTTGCCCGGGTTGACAAGCAGACCATAAGAGGTAGCCCATTTCCTGATGTTATCGAGATCAGCATTCAACGCCTCTACTGTCAGATTCACATCACACGGAGAGAAGTGCCGATATATTTGAAGGTCATCTGCGTACAGATGATAAGAAGAGGTAAGAACGTCAGAGATGGAGTTAATGAATACCGAGAAGAGGAGAGGAGAAAGGATGCCTCCCTGCGGAACACCTGCGGAGAGATCACACCAGTCCGTTGAGATCTCCTCAGACTTAATGCGTTGCTGGCGGTCTCTCAGGTAGGAATCAAACCAGCGAGCAGAGTGCGAGGAGACGTTAAGTGACTTTAAAATTTCGACTAGTATATCGAAATCGACGCAGTTAAAGGCGCTACTGAAATCAAGCAGTGTAAGGACCGTAAGCTGCTTTTGATCCATAGCTAATTGAATGTCGTCAGTGACTTTGAGCAGTGCTGTGGTAGTGCTGTGACCCGGCCTGAAACCTGATTGGTGGGGATTCAGTAACATTTTTGAGGAAAGGTAGGAGGAGAGTTGGGAGTGGACAATTGATTCCAGGACTTTGGAGAGGATAGGCAGAATAGAAATGGGACGGAAATCTTTAAAGAAGGCGGGATTAGACGTTTTGGGGAGGGGAATCACAAGTGCCAATTTCCACTGGCTGGGGTAGCAACATTGGTCAAGCGACACATTAATTATGTGGGTGATGAGAGGTAACAGTACATCAATGATAGTTGTTATCATCTGCGAACATATCTTGTCCTCACCTATGGCCTTCGACGAGATTGCTAGTATTGCCCTCCTTACTGCGCCGATTCCGACAGGGATGAAATTAAATGCTGAGGTGAGGGATGTTGCCTTGGACCGTAGGTTACGAAGGGTTGCATCCTTGACGAGGGAGTCCATCGCGACAGGGGGAGTTGCAAAGAAATTATTGAGACCCCGGAGATCGACATTTCCGGCTGCCAATTCCTGTGACTTACCAACACCAAGGGTCTTCAGGAACTTCCAGACCTGTGCTGGAGTATAGCTCTCGATACATTCGTAGATATGACGGCGTTTAGAATCACGACACAGGCGAGTGCAACGATTACGGAGGCGTTTGAAAATTAAAAGATTCTCGTCGGTCGGATCCCTCTTATATCTAGACTTGGCACGGTTTCTCTTAGCCATCAGACCCTTAATGGTGTCAGTAAGCCACGGTGCAGGAAGATGCTTCACCTTAACCCTCTTGACCGGAGCATGCTTATCAAACAAGCTCAGGACAATAGAGTTGAAGTTCCGTACTTTGTCATCAATGGTCTCACTACCGTAGACAGGCGACCAGTCGACAGAGGAGGCGTCTGAATTAAGGGAGGTTATATCCATGCCCTTGAAGCTACGAATGTCAAGGAATTTAGCTGCACGCTTGGGAGGCTTTATCTTATAAGAGAGGTAAATAAGATTGTGATAGGAGAAAGGGGCGTTAAGTTGGCCATGTGCAGCAACCTTAGACATGTCAGAAGTAATCATTAGATCTAGAAGAGAGGGGGTGCAGTGTGGTTGAAAGTGAGTGGCCTCTAGAGGAAGGATATGCATGTTAAATGAACTTACAAGAGAATTCAGCTTCGCTGAGCGACCGTTATTCTTGGGAAGGCAAGTGTTGAAGTCGCCGAGAATTAGGGTGTCGCTATAAAGAGGAGTCAAGTCACTGAGAAGGGTTTCAAAAGAGTTAAAATAGTCGATTCGAAGAGAGGGGCTATAATAGACACCCAGGAGGACTTTGTTGTGACGCAAGAATATCTCCAGGAACAGGTATTCAGCAGAACCAGAGTGCAGGCTTGGCGACTGGCTGATGACTTTGCATGGGATGTCAGAACGTAGGTAGATAGCAACACCGCCATCAGCCTTGCCTATCCTGTCGTTCCGGTAGAGACTGAACCCTGGCAGAGCATACATGGCAGAAGAAAGAGATGGCTTGAGAAAAGATTCCGAAACAAGAATGCCATGTATGTTCAGATCACTAAAAACTACAAGAAGGTCAGCATAGCTGGTATGAATGCTTTGAGCATTAATATGAACAACGTTGAAGTTTGCACCAGGTTTGAAAACACCCGTTTCAAGTTTTAGGACAGCGAATCATCCGCTGTTGACCCAACACTTCCCGCGCTAACAGAAATATCGTTATCACAAGATGAGAAGAAACTATTACTAAAGTTGTAGGTATCCATAGTCTAAAATAAATATACTAATAAAATGAATACAAATACATATTTATATAATAAATAAACCCAATAATCGATATTACCCTAAAAAAAAAAATTCAAATTAATATAAATAAATAGCCTGAACCCAGTCGTACATACACTGGGCTTTTCGGGGGAAAATTCAGAAAAATATTTCATCCTAAACATTGAGGAAGAATAATACACATAAATGGACTAATTTCACGAAAACGGGACACATTGTGGAACAATCACTAATACACAGAGCATTTAGGTAATATGGAACACTAACATTATTTTTGTATAGAATTAACATTAATTTATATGGAACACGCCCTGCGTTCCGTCCGACAATACAGCAACAACAGCTCAACGTTGGATGAACGTTGGGGCAGTGTTGGAATAAAAGGATGACATAATTGACACAATGACAAACATGATAGTGAATTGATTGAATGTTGACATCAGACAGGAGCATGAAACAGAAACCGAAAAATAAATACACACATTATTGAAGGTGAACAAAAATAAATGAATAAAATAAACTACCTTGTTGGGAAAATGAGTATTACCCGTCCAAATTGTGATAGCGAGTACGGAAAAGATGTTTATTTCTTGGCTTTAGTCGGACCAGCGCGCCTGATTTGACGCTTGGCAGTGCCGGGCGCCGAAGAGGCAGCCACTGCACTTGAAGCAACCCCAGCCGCCTTTGGAGCAGATATCTTAGCAGGTTCCGACTGCCCAACAGAAGGAGAGAACTTGCTGGTGTGAACCAGAAGCTCCGACATACGCTCCACCTTCTGTCTGGATTTGTCAGGAAGCAGCAAGACGATCCTGCCATCTGTAGTCCAGCAATTCTGCACACCAAAGTGCTTCCTGGCAGCCATAAACACCTCATGCCTTGTCTTTGTTAAAAACTCGGTTACTGTGACTCTGGATCCCTTCAATGCAGTCTTGCCCTTCCAGGCCTCTGAGCGAGCACTAAAGGTCGAGAACCTCACCAACAACGGACGGGGATGCGTTATGCGATATTTCGTACATTATGTATGTAGCAACCCTTTGTTAATAGCAATCTCATGGTGAAACTCAGTCGATGAAGTTGCGGATTGGGATAAAATACTACGTGCATATGTTATGCATGAAGCCATGATCCTCGATAGTGAGAAACCGTTAGTGCTCAGAGAAGGATAAAAACAAACAAAAATATTGCAAGCCTTCCCCCGTAGGGGACGGCAGAGGCACATTTGTGCTCGTTTAGCCAGATATTCAATACTCCATTTTGCGTGACAGGGGGCTAGCCCATTGCAGTAGCTACGGAGATATGAAGTTCATTGTAATTTTTGGATCTATGGATTTTTAAACCTTAACCAAGAATTTTTCATTAACAAACATAAATATTTACATACAGGTACATACATTGCTTCTAGCCCCACACTAGGACACCCTGTGTCGTGGGTACCAGAAACAGCAACGTCACACACATATAAACATCCAAGACCTAGGGTTATTTTCCTTTTACCACAGCCGGAGATCGAACCCTGGACCTCTGGCATGGCAGGCAGAGCCACAACCGCTTCGCCACAGAGGTCGCCATTGGTTTTGAACTTTATCAAGTTGAAAATTATTTATTGAACAGTTATTAAAAAGATACATTAAGAGAAAACATATGGTCAAAGGCGAGCTTAACTCTAAAGAGATTTCTTCCAGCAAACCAAGGCATGAAAGGAAAACTTATCATGAAAGAGTAGGCAGGGCACAATAACTAATCTATTATAAAATATATAAGTAAATTAAATATCTATATCAAACTAGTAAATAAGTACCAGTACATACATAACCCTGTGCATATAGTTTACATATAATAATAATATACATACTACAACTATCACAAAAGAGAGAGGAAGTGCTCTTTTACCCGGTTTTTGAAAGCGAAAAGAGTGGGACTGTCTCTTTTCGAATAAAAGGAAGTATGTTCCACAGTCGGACCGCCTGCAACCTGAAGGAGTCCTCATATGCGGAGGTGTTATGCCTTGGAGTGGCTAAGTGTGAGACCTTGAGATATCTCCATTGCCAATCTCCTGAAAAGAGATTGCCTACTCAAAGCGGTAGAGGTAACCGGGGTAGCACAGATTTTTCAATACATATATTGAAAAGATAAGAAAGAATATGAGAGTTGGCGACGGCGAATGGGAAGCCACCCCAATTCTTTGTGATATTGAGAAACATGGTTGAATTTGCGCACCCCGGAGATAAACGAGATCCCGAGATTCTGAAGTTGTTCAGTAGATCTTAATAAAGGGTTAATTAACGTCACAGAAGCCTATGGTGGAAGGGCGGGCATTGTACAACTAAGAGAAGACTGAATGCCATCGGACCATATGATGAGGTACTGTGGCGCTGCAGTATGGGAATTGTATGAGTGTTCTCCCCTTCTAACCCCCACCCCGCCCCATCTCGCTATGTCTATGGCTGCTTGCGGCACAACACCACATTGTGTGGCCTGCCTCTTACTTGTAAATGAATTAAACAAATCTGCTTCTTTTAAAATGTATATGTATGACACTTTAATAATTCATGTATATAAGAACCTATACACAACACTTCATGCAATTGATGTTAATGCAAATAAACAATTTTGGAGTAAATTGTTGTAAACAATGTATGGTTGATAGCCGCGCGAAAAAAAGCACCACTTTTATATATGACAAACATCGTTATGACGCATATCTCGAAATCGGTGAGGTGCACGAGGAAAATGTATATGACCAAAAATGATGGCAAAGAGCAGCACTACACGATTCCGAGGTAAAAAAAAACAGTAAAAAAAAATATTTTCACGAAATTCTTCAGTCGCTGAAAGCGGTGGTATTGTAGGTAAGGGGGCAAAACACTTAAAAAATTTTTGACTAAATTTTTTTTTTTGAATTTTGATATTTTCATTTGCGCATCGTTTAGGGTGCCTTACGGCCATCATTTTATGTCATACGCATGTTTTCCCTAGGACCATTATTTATAGAGATATCGATATGGCAAACATCGTTGTGACGCATATCTCGAAATCGGTGAGGTGCACGAGGAAAATGTCTATGACCAAAAATGATGGCAAAGACCAGCACTACACTATTCCGAGGTAAAAAGAAACAGTAAAAAAAAATATTTTCACGAAATTTTTCTAAGTCGCTGAAAGCGGTGGTATTGTAGGTAAGGGGGCAAAACACTTAGAAATTTTTTGACTAAATTTTTTTTTTTTTGAATTTTGATATTTTCACTTGCGCATCGTTTAGGGTGCCTTACGGCCATCATTTTATGTCATACGCATGTTTTCCATAGGACCATTATTTATAGAGATATCGATATGGCAAACATCGTTATGACGCATATCTCGAAATCGGTGAGGCGCACGAGGAAAATGTATTATACCAAAAATGATGGCAAAGAGCAGCACTACACGATTCCGAAATAAAAAGAAACAGTAAAAAAAAATATTTTCACGAAATTTTTCCAAGTCGCTGGATGACGAGTCGAAATTTTTCTAAGTCTTTTTTTCAGCTTTCTGTTTTTTTTGCCCCCTTATCTACACTCCAACCCGATTCCGTTTATTCGACATAATTTCAACACACTCCACAACGACAAAAGTAAATCAGCAAAAATATGTATGTATATCTTCAACTTAATTTATCTTTGATTTTTTTTTCCCGTCTTTATCCCTAAGGAAAGGCAATAGCAATCAAAGCCGTACAGCCATGTCTTCAGTGTTTACATCTTCTTATTCCGTTTCCGAGGTTTCGAAAGGCCGAAGCCAGGTCTTCCGTATTTCTTGTTTTTAAGGCCAAAGCCGAGTCTTCCGTAGTTTTGTTTTTTAAGGCCGAAGCCAGGTCTTCCGTATATCTTGTTTTTAAGGCCGAAGCCAAGTCTTCCGTAGTTATGATTTTTCAGGCCGAAGCCAGGTCTTCCGTAGTTTTGTTTTTTAAGGCCGAAGCCAGGTCTTCCGTTTTTCATGTTTTTAAGGCCGAAGCCAAGTCTTCCGTAGTTTTGTTTTTTTAAGGCCGAAGCCAAGTCTTGCGTGTTTTTGTTTCAGCCGAAGCCAAGTCTTTTTGTTTGTTTTATAAGGCCGAAGCCACGTCACATTTGAGGAGTCATGTCCGTGTAATATATCTCTTAGTCCGTGTATTGTTCCAAGTCCGATACATATTTTTACCACTCTAAATATCTTCAATAGTAGAGCAGATATAATCGTAAATAATTTTCAAAATTCTTCAATAAGTCAACAGTGGTACGCGGGATATCTTCTGGTTTGTAGATGAGCAATAGTCTATCAATAAAGGCAAGGCGTTGTATAATATGGGCGGGGCAATCGAAAAATATATGATCCAGTGTTTGATTAGCGGCATTACAGATATTACAAATTGGCGAAGAAATAATTTGCATACGGTGAAGATGTGATCCGAAGCGACAGTGACCAAATCTGAGACGAGTCATTATAACATAGAATTTCCTGCTTTTCCACATGTTTGACTTAGAGAACCAGGCACGTCTAATCCTTCTACTAACGGATCCGTACCAGGAACCTTTAACTGCAAGAGTTTGTTGCCAATAACTAAACCATTCTTGTTTCAAATTCTGTTTGAGTTTGGTAATGAAATCAGAGTTTGGCACAGGTACAGTAGACTCAGGAGCATTACTTTCAACGATCGCCTTGGCCAGGAAGTCGGCATTTTCGTTTCCTGTCACTCCGACATGAGATGGAGTCCACATAAAGATAATATGTACATTTAATTTATGAAGTTGGGAGTAGCGATCTTGATATCGTAAATAATATAATTGGTGTTGCAGTCTAGTTTGTTTGATTGAAGAGCTTTTAGAGTACTCATACTGTCAGATATTATGACCCACTTGTTTTCCGGGGAATCAGCTGGGTGTTCCGAAATATAAGTTAATGCTTTCGATATAGCAAGTGCTTCTGCTGAAAAGATACTCATTTCTTGTGGCAATTTCACTCCGAATCCATTTTTAATGTGCGATAGGTATATAGCTGCGGCAACGCCGTTATCAGTTTTTGAACCATCAGTGTATATTTGAGTAAAATCAATATATCTTGCCAGTTGTTCACAGATTTCATGTTTATTCTTTTTCTCGGGATCAATATGAAATACCATTGAAGTGAATTTACTATCAAAATCGTCTGAGTAGCATGCCCAATGATCTTGGCTTCTATGTATATTAGACTGCTGATTAAAGTCAACCATATAGGAAAAATCATGAAGAATGTAGGGAGTTTTGGAGGAAGAGGCCAAAGCCTGATTATTTCTGTAAAATTGTACCAAATTTTTAAACAAAGGATGGGGCTCAATGGCTAACATTTTTAAGATAAACCTGTATTTTAGGTACTTGAAGCGAAGATTCAACGGTGGAATATTACATTCCACTTGAAGGGAATTAATGGGCGTGGTTTTCATAGCACCAGTAATAAGTCTTAAATTGTTATTTTGAATTACTTCCAATTTTCTTACAAGTTGATCATTAGCTGCAAAGCAAATAAAGCCATATTCAAAATGACTCCGAACTATGGCCTTATACAAAGTTATTAATACTTTCGGATCTGAACCCCAGTAAGTTTTAGTAAGAGACTTCAATATGTTATAACCCCTATTTGCAGAGAATATAATCTTATCAACATATTTCTTCCACGAGCAGTTACCCGTAAAAATAACTCCCAAAAACTTGATCTCCGATGCAAACATTAAAGGAGTGTTATTAAAATAAATTTTAAACTGAGCTTGTTTGATTTTGTGGAAAATTAACACTTTAGATTTTTCAGGACTGATGTCTAAATTTAAATATTTGAAATAATTTGAGAACCTAGAAAGAGAATCATTTAGATTTCGCATAACCTCATTTGCATTCATTCCAGAGCTATATATCACCAAATCGTCCGCAAACTGAAGGTTTCGGACTTTGGAGCCCAAAATAAGATTAAGTTTATGAATATACAAAGTGAATAAGAGTGGGCTTAAAATCCCACCTTGACAAACTCCCTTAAAACCAAGGGTCCCGGGTTCGATTCCCGGTGGGGTCAAATATTTGTTTGATGAGAACGGATGTCTGTACCCTAGTCATGGTTGTTTATCTATCTAAGTATAATATTTATCTATATTAGTATGTGTATCGTTGTCTAGTACCCAAGATACAGGCAAAAGATGAGCGGGGACCGAGCAATTGATTGTTAATCTTAACATAAACTTTTCTGTCGTGAAGAAAGGAAAAAATAAAATCAATAAATTTAATAGGAATCCCAATGGAAGCTAATTCCCTACACAAAATATGATGATTGACATTATTGAATGCACCAACAACATCAAAAAAGACTCCGGCAAACGACATATTCTTCTTCACAGATTGAAAGATGTCTAATTGTAATTGAGCTATACTTTCTCTTGACGATCGACCTTTGCGAAACCCAAACTGGTTCATGGGTAGTATATGATTGGATTCAACAAAAAACTAGCCTTTGTTTTAGAACTTGTTCAAAAATTTTACCAACGCAAGATGTAAGTGCTATAGGTCTATATGAGTCAGGGCAATGTTTCTCTTTATTTGGTTTTAATATTGGAATAAGACAATCTGATTTCCAATCATCAGGAATTATATTTTGAGACCATAAAGAATTGAACACATTTAAAAGAACTGATTTAGATTTATTAGAAAGCATTTTTAACATTTTGTAAGGAATCCCGTCAAGGCCAAAAGCTGTATCTCTCCTAGATGAAATAGCTGACTGTAATTCTTGAAAAGAAAATGGTTTTACCAGAAATTCGCTATTCTTAGCATGCACATAACTATGTAAATTCAAGTTAGACTCAACGGTATCAGGCGTATATTTTTTAAGGAATTCGAAGACCCAACTTATGTTATTGTTTGAGAAACTATGTACGAAAGTTTTATTAAATTTTTTCATGATAGTCCAAATATGCGAAATCGGCGTGGTTCTGTTGAAGGATTCACATACTGCAACCCAACTAATTTGTTTTTGCTGCTTTAATGTAAGCTTTTTAAGAGCTTGCTTCTTTTTGAAATTGATGTAATTACATTCAGTTGGATCATTTTTAAATTGAATATACGCTTCTTTAGAGCACTCTACAACCTGGCTGCATTTTTCATTCCACCATGGGAGAGGAATGAGAGATTTTCTGACAGCTAAAAAAAGTAAAAAAATAGTTCTGAAAGCTACGGCAGACGGCGTTTGATTCGACGTGGCTTTCAAAAATGGATCTGTGATCGGTGACTTCATTCAATAATTTGTGTTCTGTGGCTGGTCATGTTGTCTAAATTCAATCCGTTTCTCCTGTGGTTACGCGATGTTTTGTTTTCCTGTCCTCCTCTGTTTTGTGACTATTACGACGACCCTGGCTATTCTTTCGGACTCTTGTAGCTCCTTCCCTCGACTGACCTCCGCGTGCACCCTGGACATTTGCTTGCCATTACGATTGACCCCTGCCTGTGTATTGGACTTCGATTTTGTCATCATGAGTTTTCCAGCACTGGGAAAGGATTACGGTTCTTGGTCTCTGACAGACCTGAAAAACGAGCTTCGAAAACGAAATGCGAAACTTTCTGGGAAAAAGGCAACGCTCATTCAGAGGTATGTAGTTTGTATCTACAACAATAAATACTCTTCGTGTTATGTCCACCGAGCGAGACACCAGTTTAACGTTGGCCAAGATTGGGCATTAGGTGTATGTAGCACAGCCACACCTTATTGGCCTGATCACTTTACAACTTTGGTCGACCGGTGTCTGGCGAGTTGTGGCCTAACCTATAATGGCAATCTTGTTGTCTTACATGTGAACCTAACATCTATGTCGCACCTTTTTTTTGGCTTTAGTGAATTTCCATACTTCACTTGGCGCCCCCTTATCTACAGTCCATATACATATATATATATGTTACATAACTATACTATTCATTGTTGCAGACTTGAAGATTACGACAAACTCTTTGGACCTCTTGTATCTGATCCCGAATCAGTTTACAAAATCACTGTACCAGCACCTCAACATTTCCGAGACGTCACCAGTAACTCTGCAATGCCGGCACTGAGTTCAGAGGACCTAGAAATCTTTTGCCAGGTCACAGAAAGAGACGATGTAGTAACATCGCACAACATGTACCAAGAATACTTTCTAATGTTGTGCCGTATAGCTATAGTGAATAATGATTATTATTTCACTGGAATGGTTGCTTCAGAGATGAGGAAAAACATTACCTATAATGTCACAACCAAAGTGAAAAATCACCTAATAATAGAGGCACAGTGTGAATGTGCTGCTGGAATGGGACCATATTCCCAGTGTAATCATGTTTTGGTGGTGATCCTGGGCATAATAGATATGAGTGAAAATAAAACAATCAAAACTAAATCAAGCGTTACTACCAATATTCAAACATTTCATCGGCCAAGTAAAATACATTCCGGAGATCCTTTCAAGGCTGAAGATATCACACTCAAATTCAGAGACGAACAATATAAGAAAATGGCAGTATTTGATCCAAGACCAATAGCGGAATCTGCAGAAAGTTATATAAGTAATTTTAAAAAGAAAATTGCAAACTTTTGTGGCCAGTCCAACAACACATCTACAGTGACTATGCCAATGGCTCAAATAATAAAACCTGCAGACAAACCCAGCATTTTCGGGATCATGATTACCTAGAAAAAACTACTGAAGAGGCATTCCTAGAAAACATGATCCTAGAAGGAATCCAGCAAGTGGAAGAAAAGACAAGACGAAATAAAAACGAATGGAAAAGAGAACGACTCACGAGGATTCATAGTTTTATTTATGGCAAGATTATCAAAACCTGCAACAGCAATATGAAAAACCTGGCTAAAACTTTAGTAAAAAATGTGGATGTGGCAACTGCAGCAATCAAACATGGTCTGAGATATGAAGCTGAAGCTGTGCACCAGTTTGAGGTAAAAACAAATCTGGTTGCAAGGAAATGTGGCATTATAATTCATAAAGAAAAACAGTTTCTAGCTTCCACACCAGACGGATTAGTGGGCGCAAGTAGTGTACTGGAAGTGAAGTGCCCATACACAGCACGCAATCAAAAGATTTCTCCAGAAAATGTACCCTACTTATACCTGTGTGAAAAGACAGGATTATTAAGACTAAATGAAAGTCATAATTATTACTACCAAGTACAGGGGCAATTGATGTGCAGTGGAAGAGAAAATGCATACTTTTGTGTTTATACAATAAGTGATTTTAAAGTAATGGTGATCCAAAGGAACAATTGTTTTATAGAAAGCATGTTAGAAAAACTAGAGAAGTTTTATAATGACTACTTTAACGAAGCCCTTGTTAATAAATTTCTGTATAATAAAAAATAATGACCCTAGTATATTACCTCTTTTTTTTGTATTACCCCTTTTCATAGGACAAAGCATAACAGCAATGCAGAGAAGTGGTGATTTGTATCTAAATCCCTAGTGCCTATACAAAACGTAAAAGCTAAGTACAAAAGTGTAAAGGAGGCCTTTGACACATCATTGATGTTGCTTAATAAAACTTCATTTTACCTATTCATTTAAGCATCTTTATTTATTATGCTAGACCTAAAATTACCCAACATTGCGCATATAAACACAATGTCGCTCGACAACACAATTTCTGTTTGATTCAAAGGTTGAGTCAAAATCTTATATGTCTTTAGCAAGCCAATAACCCTTTCTACATGAACCCTTTTGCTTGCCACTTTTCTGGAGGAGCTAAGTGTCTGAGGTAGAATTTGATTGCCTTTTTTGAAGAAAGATGGCATGTTCACTTTGACACCATAGGGAACAAAAATGTCTTGGACATTTAAGCCTTTATCCACCATTATTTCATCATTGTAGTCAAATCTACTAAGTATTGTACTGCGTTCTATAACTTGCCTATCAGTAGCAGAGCCGCCATAGCATGGAGACACATAACTAATGAAGCCACTAGGGGTAATTCCAATAAGGATCTTTAAGGTGTTCCTGTTTTTATAGGAAGAGAATGTGACTTGCTGCCCAAAAGGTAGTTTAGGTTTTTTAATAGGGATTTCTGTCGCATCAAGTATAACCCGTGTTGATGGATACTTATCATGAATATCTAAAGGCATGTATGCTCTTACGCTATCTCTGTCTAACCACAAGTCCAAATTTTTCCATTGCAGCGAAATGAACCTGACCCAAGTGATAAATATATTATAGATTTGTTTGGTTGTTACTTGATACATCATAGCAATTTCTTCGAAAGGTTTATGTCTCCGTACTATCATTAAGGTAATGAAAAATTGTTCGAATGCATTGAGGTTCTTTGGCGGATGTCCATAAAAATAGGTAAGATTATGAGCACATTGCCCTAAAGTGTTAAACACAAGCATCACTTTTTCAAAATTCTCTAGGCCAGTGTAGAAGTGCACAACTTTATCATTATTTTTGTACAAGTGGATGGTAAAACCCGAGACACTACACTCATGAGTTTGTACTGACTCATCTTTTGAAGTTGAGACACTACACTCACGAGTTTGTACTGACTCATATTTTGAAGTTATCTTATCATCTCTCAATGATCCCTCCTGCACCAACTCTTCATGTTGAGAAATCTCTAACTCTTCTGCTATATCATTGTGCAGTTCCACAGCAATATCTTCTTGCATGTCATCGTTGGGATTTGCAAAGACAGAGTCTGCATCTTCTTCACTCATGTGTAAGGGATCTTCATTTAAACTACTATCCACAGCAACCAAATATTGTTGCTCTTCTACAAATAATATTGGACACACTGGAAATAAAAGAAAACATATTTGAATCTCTAGTTTTATTTTTACATTTACATACAGGCACATACATTGCTTCTGGTTTCACACTAGGATACCCTGTGTTGTAGGAACCAGAAACAGCAACATCACAAACATGTAAACATCCATGCCATGAGGGTGTTTTTTCCTCCCGCCCCACCAGGAGTCGAACCCGGGACGTCTCACTTGTAAAGCACAGCCCCAACTGCAACGCTACAGAGGTCGTCAAACAACATTAAGTATACCTACCTACTTGCAATGCGGCATTTCTCAATGTTTGTCACAGTATCTTGTTCATATTCCTGTCTGCAATACGGCCGGCTAAGCAGGACAACAAGCCACAGAACAATATTACTGTGCAAAGGACTACAAGCAGTGTTCCGAGTTTACAGGCCCTGTGCAGGATATCAAATAACTGCACCTGCGCGGTATCAAATATTATGTTTTTTGTGACGGTATTTCTATCCACCTTGCAGAACTACTCTGCATGCTTCGCAGTCCTGCAAGGCTCAATGCAAGACAGAATATTGAATGAATTCCTTTAGGCTATAGATAACAATAGGTGACTTACTTCGTGCATAGGTTTTTTCAACTTTGGTTAGGTTAAGAGTTAGCGAGTTTTGTTCTTCAGACGTTGATGGAGATTGTTGAGGAGTTGTTTTCCATGAAAACAATGAAGGAACAGAGGTTTTCTTCAAAGTTTTTGGAGCAATATCTATAAAAAAAACACATGTTAATAAGGACATTTTAGAAGCTATTTAATACTATTCGGGTTAGGCGAGCTGTTGACGTTGGCATCTGCCACCTGTCAAACGGATTATGTGTAAGGATAGGTACAGATTGGGCAAGAACATTGCTGATAAGCTTGCTCGCAGAAGCACTAATTAGTGCAAAATGAAATCGCACCTAACTCGCGAAAGTAAGCACTCATGAGCACGGGTATGGTGCGTACTAGGCATACTCGGAAATCTTTAGGTAAACTTACCTGGCTGTAACAATGATAACGGTGTTCTATTAAAATCGGATGGCTTGAAGTGATCGGAGCATATCCTGCTATGCTTTCCTAGGGTAAATCCAGGCTTTGCTGGTTCAACAGCTTGAACCCATAGTGAACGTCGATGTTCATCACTAGGGAAACGGTGAGTACCATTTTTTTACAAAACCTAACAACGCATGGACGATTAGGCTTTTTTTCCATGGTAACCAAAGTCTGCCGAACAGCATCAACACAGGGTGCTCGCGAAGGTATCGTGATGACAAAATCGAAGTCCAATACACAGGCAGGGGTCAATCGTAATGGCAAGCAAATGTCCAGGGTGCACGCGGAGGTCAGTCGAGGGAAGGAGCTACAAGAGTCCGAAAGAATAGCCAGGGTCGTCGTAATAGTCACAAAACAGAGGAGAACAGGAAAACAAAACATCGCGTAACCACAGGAGAAACGGTTTGACACATCACAGACCAGCCACCATCAGCCACAGAACACAAATTTTTGATCTGGCAACTGGCTGTGAAAGCCACGACTTTTCAACGACATCTATTGACAAATTTGGAACTTCTGAAGTTTTTTTTTTTAAAAATCCCTCATTCTTTTTTTCCTAAATATGCCTGGTGATGAATTATTATTACGAAAACTGGACACTGGTGATGAATTCCGAGCAGCTAAAATTAAAATATCAATAAGATTTTTATAGCAATCTTTAGAGTTTGAGGTATCTATATTGAATTCTTGTAGAAGGGTATCTACATTTTTTTTGTAATTATTCCAATTAACCCGACGAAAGTTTAAATGAGTTTTCATAGCTGAACAGTCTAATGGAGATGAAGTGTAAGGTGAATTGTTGTGAATAAGTATTTTAATTATTACTGGAAGATGGTAACTACCTAGCGGGTCATCATACACTGTCCAATCACAGTTCAGAGCCAGTGATGGAGAAATAAAAGAAAGATCTAAAGCATTTCGCCTCCATTGGTGTGATCCAATAGTGGTCATTTGGCCATCATTTAGCAAAACTAAGTTATTGTCATTAGTACTTGAAAGGACATCACGACCACGAGCGTCTGTTGATTGACATCCCCATGCCGAATGGAGAGCGTTGAAATCTCCCGCAAAAAGCACAGGTTCTGGAACACTTTGTATAAGTTGATCAAATTTATGTTTGGTAAAAACCGGTAGACAGTTTTTAGGGCTATAAAAACTAACAATTGATACTTCCTTATTATCTCCGTACATTAAACGTATTGCTATGTTCTGAATGGAATTATCATAAAATGTATCAAGTTTTCTAAAAGTTAAGCTGTTATGAACAATTATGGCAACACCATTATGGTCGTTGCCGGAGTCCAATCTACAAATATTATAACCTCGAATATTGAAACGTTGATTCGGCTTTAGCCAAGTTTCACAAATAATTGCTACGTGAATATTATTCTCCTTCAGGAAATGTGTTAAAACAAGTCTATTACTAATTAAACTTTGTGAGTTCCATTGCATTATGTTTAATTGATCCATTAAAAAAGAATAACAAATTAATTACTCTTACTTAGTGTTTCGAGAAGAATGGTTTTAATGTTTTGTGAATTAATTGAAAGTTCGTTTGTTTTGTTCTGAGTTAGTAACTTAGTTACTGAGCCTACTATAATGTTCATTATATGTTCTGAATTGAGAAGCAGTGCTAGCTGATCAGAAGGGCTTTTAGATATTAGTGGAGGAAATGATTTTTCCAGGGTTTCAGCAAATGTTTTCTTGTCTAATTTCATTTTGTTTTGATTAATTTTCTCCTTTTTTACAGGGCAGTCAGGTGAGATGGCGATATGATTGCCTTTGCAATGACAGCAAGAGGCATCCGCTGCATCAACTGTGCAAGACTTGAAGTTGTGGCTGCCTGAGCAGATAGAGCACTTCTCTGCGTTTTTACAAAATTTAGCTATGTGTCCGTACCTCAGGCACTGTAGACACTGCTTCACTGGAGCGATGTACGGGCGAACCTCGAAGCGCCAGCTGTTCAGATCCACACTGTCGGGCAGGGATGGGCAGGAGAATGTTATTGAGATTGTCTTCAAAGGCTGGAACTCAACAGTGTTATTGTTAATTGTTCTTTTCATAAATCTTCTTACTGATACTATGTTTTTGGAGCAAGAAATATTTGAATAGATCTGCTCATTGGATAAATCAAGTGGCACATGTATTACTCCAGTCACTTCAGTGGCCGTAGCAGGAATAGTCGCCTTTAGTTTGTATGAATCCAGAAATGTTTTATTGCTTAAAGCTGCATTGGCGAGCCCTGGCCGCTCAAACACAACGCCAATCTTGTATTTGTTGATGCGTCTTAACTGTTTTATGCCTTTATTGAATCTTTTGAGGCAGTTCGCTAGAGCCATCATGTCTCTGTCGCCCAATGCCTTGCCAGTGTCGCTGCTTTCAAAATAAACGATATAATCTAATTTACCTCCATCCACTGGGTATTAGCGGACATAATCCGGGACCTGAAAAGGCTTATACTTATCCTTGTCATCTTTTGGTTCATCACACGGACTTGAGGATTCCCCACTATCAGACAGATCCTCCTCCTCCTCTTCCTTCTTTCTTTTCTTAGGCTTCTTCCTGCCCATTTTTAACCAATTTACAGTATTTTTAGATAGCCTACTGTAATTAAATTAAATTTTCAAAATTTAAATTAAAATTTTCCGCCTATCAAGACGAAAGTTCTAGACTTGGGTAACTCGAGAGTAAGATATAATATGACACACATATCGCTTGACGTCCATTATATCCTAGTTACATCCCAGCGATATGAATCATATCTTACTCCCCAAAGAAATCTAGCTCTCTCTGCCCAGGCTACACTAAACACAGTTGTGTGAGAACAAACCAACAAAACCAAACATCTTCCAGTTTTAAAATGTCACTATTAGGCAAACAGCAACCTTATCACCTTAATATTTGGTCTACATTTGGTCCACATTTTGTTGGCAAATACACAATTGACCAAACCAACCACACGTATTTCAGTCTTAAATGTCACTTTTAGGCGAATAGCAACCTTATCACCTTAATCCTTGGTCCAAATTTGAGCCGGATATCTAGTAGTAGCGATAGCGAAGGCGAACACACACTAACCGCACCGAACGGGTCGACGGCGCCGAAGAAATCGACCACGCTGCTCTCGCGCGTTGCTCTGTCGCACTCGCACGCCACGCATGACCGGATAAGCATGGATAGGTGTGCGTTCACCTGTACACCAGAGCGAGATTCGCGGAAACGAACACGTGGGTTTTTTCGGCTATCATCGGTTGGATTAAGATGAGCGAGAAAGAGTATGTGTTTGTCATACTGTAATAGGCATAATGTTTCCAAAAGTTTGCTTATTGATTTAAATCTTATCGCATTGCAATAAGCTCGAAAAGCAATAAAATTCTATGGGATATAACGTTCATAATAATGTATGAAGAAGCTATGAAGGCCTCAGTTCGCTGCCAAGGCAAAAGTGATCAAGGGATCGAAGCGGGCGATAAAAAGTGGTCTCTAGGTAAGTTGGTTAAGGCATAGTTCAAATGGTGAAATTAAAATGCTACTGTTGCAATTCGTTTGTTTATATATTTTGTATTGAGTAGGTTATTTTTAGAGACTCTTCCAACTCATCAACTCATTAAACAAATATAAGAGCCTTGTGAGATAAAAGAGTAAGAAATAAGTGGGAGTTGGAGCGTTATGAGAAGCCATAGATTTGAATGAGTGAGATATGATAGATATATAATGTGTCACCGAATCAATAGATATGAGATATGATTACTCCCTATAAAGACACACTTTGCGCAAGTCTAGAAGTTCCCGCGCTTTTTTCTAATTTATCTTTGATTGTAGCGCCAACTCCAACTTGTCACTGTCAAACGGATGTCAATTTGTTTTTATTGGGGTCTGACGGCCCTGAAATTAGTCCTTTTAGACCATTTTTTACTTTTAAATAATTGGGGTTGCCATAGATCACCCTCTAATCCAAGCGTAAGGAATGCTTTGTTATTCCAAGCGTACTCTATGTTTATTAATAACAATTTTACACCAGGCTTACTCCGAGTTTACCCTGAGAGTAACTAGTCTGAGAGTAAGGAAGGATTAACAACAGAATAGAGTGTTTTTATTAATAAGACGGAAGATGTATTACTTACTTATAGCTTGTGCAAGATTACTAAATATTTCCGTACCCGCCTTTAAAGCCCTTTGTTTTGAGACCCCATTCGAGGGTCTTCGTAATTTCGTAATTTCTTTATTGTACTACACAAAACAGACATACAGATACTTATAATAGAAAAAAAACATGTAAGATATTTCTTCCAGCAAATCATGATGGTCCTTTTTTTGTACGCGCAATAAAGCGCCTCCGCCATTTTGTTTTGTTTTATAATACATTCGCGCTATCCAGACAAATCTAATGACGTATCATTTATCAAAATCGGTTGAGCCGTTGATTAGTTACCAGGGGACACAGGAACAGACATATGTACATATATACAAGTCAAACACATAACCCTCCTCTTTTCCGCTTCGCTGAAAAGGCTGATAGTTAATCTATAGATAGATCATATATAGGTATAGTAGACTAATAGAGCCATAAAATTAAATATATTTTTATTAATATAAATAAACAAAACATTTAAGAAAATATTTTTTTGAATAAATTCAAATCCCTGTACGAAATAATAAAAAATTTAGATAATTTTGGAAGACATCCATCGAGCAAAAATAATCAAATTCCCTACGTTTATGAATGAATGCATGCTGACTCTCAAGTTCTGATCAACAAGCTAGTCTAAAGAAGAGGGAAATAATTAAACGACGACCTCTGTGGCGCTGCGGTTGTAGCTCTGCCTACCATGCGAGAGGTCCCGAGTTCGATCCCCGGCTGGGGAAAAACAAAACAAACCCGAGGTCTTGGATGTTTATATGTGTGCGACGTCGCTGTTTCTGGTTCCCACGACACGGGGTATCCTAGTGTGGGTCCAGATGCAATGTATGTGCCTGTCATGTACAAAAAAAATGACCATGAAAAGCGGCATTTCCCGAAATGAGTGAAAAATACGTATTTGCGCGACTAAATTACTGAATGGTTTAGCCACCGCTTATTGACCAAGTATTTAGACTGTGTTAGGTTGAAAATGTAAGAACGACAATATTCAACGCTGGTTTTGTATTTTGTTACTCGAATTAAGGTTTTCACGTTGCTGTTTTTCTAGTCGCGCAATTGAGTAGTTTTGTCAGACGAAGCCAGTATAAATAGTCGCGCTCACCCAAAACCAGTATTTTTGCCAAGAAAAAACTGGATTTACAGTCATACGTTTAAATACAATCCTAAAGTAACAACTGCTTTCTTGCCCATTATTTTGCGTAATCTGAGGTTTATAAATCTATATTTTGGGCTAGTGCGCCGATTTAACCTATCCTGTATCCCATCACCAACCATTCAACATCATCACCAAGTCTCAGTCTGCCATCTCCCACCATCCTCCATCCTCTTCATCAGACTCTTGGCTTCATCTTCACTCATCTGTCCCGTCTTCATAAAGACATCCTCGATGAAGGCGCTTTTGACATTATCCGGCATATTCTTGGCATTTCCCGATATGAACACTTCGCCATTGTTGGTTATTAGAGGCCATAGGATCTCTCTGGTTTCCGCTACCTTGTGTTGGACGTAGCTGAAAGTTAGTTTAAACAAAACATCACATCAATAGCTGATTTGGGACGTTAAACTGTACACAAGAATTGAAAAAACATAGCATAGCATCACGCCTTTTCCGTATGGGGTTGGCAGAGATACAGAATAGGAATGAATACAGAAAACCACGTACAAAGATTTAATTTGACATTTCTGTTAGTCACTGAAGGCATATTATGTAACTAAACGACAGCTTAACCGGTTAACACCTGGACCTGGTTATGTAACTAAACGACAGCTTAACCGGTTAACACCTGGACCTGGTTATGAAGCATCGCGATTTTGAACCTTGTGCCATTGTTATATAATTCAAAACCTATATGTAACGGTAGTTGAACGCATCTATACGTTTCCAGGTACGAAGTGGTTAAAATTAGATAGCTCTTAGAGGTTCTACTTTCAAACTAGTTTTTAATTAGTTCACTTTTAATGCCTCTTTAATCGGCCCTAGTGTCATCTAAGTTTCTTGAGTATTCTAAGAAAAACTCACATCTTCTCGTCCTGATCCCTCGAGAACGCGCAGACCAGCTTCAACCCACTCTCTCTCCACCTCTCCATCTCTTCCCTGCAGTGGAAGTCTCTCTCTTTGTACCGACATCCGAAGTACAAGTGGAGATGACGTAAGCTGGCGGTGGCTTGTTGTTCGAGGATGTGGCTTCGAAAGGGAGCTAGGCCGGTGCCAGGACCGATCAGGATTTGGGGTGTATGCTGGAATAATTAAGATAATTGTTATAAATGTTAAATCCCGAGCGTATGAGGGATTCAAGCAGCGCAGCCTGTCCATTCGGTTTCGGTCGCCTAGGTAACCGGTGCTTCGTAACAAGTTGCAGTCGAATACTTTTTCGTCCTTGTACGAAGCCAGTTGCGATCAAATACGTACGAAACCAGTTACGATGGAAGGGCCCTGTCTTTGTACGAAACTACGATTATCGCACTGGTTTCGTGAAAAAAAACGAACTGTTTACGAAGCACCGAAGGCCAAAACTTGCCTGTCGATGGAGCTTGGTTGCGGTGGGCAGGGACCCACCCCAGATAATTGGCCCCAGTTCGCAAGCGTTAAATTACAAACAACAAACATACATATTTACATGCAGGTACATACATTGCATCTGGCTCCACACTAGTATATCATGTGTCGTGGGTACGAGAAATAGCGACATCACACAGATCTAAGATCTAGGGATTATTTTATTATGCACCCCCAGCCGGGGATCGAACCCGGGACCTTGCGCATGGTAGGCAGAGCCACAGAGGTCGTCAAATACAAATAGATGAATCGACACCCAGGTGCCGAAATATCACTTGAAACATCAGAGGTAGGTAAATAGTACCTATCAAGTATATCTTTACACACCTCATTAGGAAACACAAAAGTCCCCTTCTTAATCCACCCAAATACCCTAACACCCTCACCCAAACCGACGAGCCAATTCGAGCACAAACCCAGCCTGGCCTTCTTCAGCTTACTATAATACTTGACTGCTGCGACCAAAATCTCCAACTTGGATGGGCTGGCGAGGCAACTGCTTGCGATGGAGAAGGATCGTGGTTTGATAGGCGAGAATAGCTCGAAGAGGATGGGTAGGGTAAGTTTCGAAGTCGATTTGTGGAAGTCTTGGAGTACCTGTGGGTCAGAAAAAATCTGTAAATTAAGTGTAGTCTAACAAATTGCGAGTGTTGCTTATTTGGCTAAAGGTGGGCACATCTTTGCCACTGCCACCGTGGATGGGAAAGTTATGACGTTGTGTATTTTTAGGTTGTCACAAAAAACATGACCATAGATGGATCATAGCAAACAATATGATAATACATGGGTCATACCAAACAATATGATTATACATGGATCATAGCAAACAATATGATTAAACATGTATCACAGCTAAAATATGATCATACATGGATCATAAGCAAACAATATGATCATATATGGATCATACCTAACAATATGATCATACCTGGATCATACCAAACAATATGATCATACATGGATCATTGCAAAAAAAATAAGATTATACATGGATCACAGCTAACAATATGATCATACATGGATCATAAATGGATCTTAACAAACAATATGATCATACATGGATCATACCGAATGACGACCCGAATGGCCGAGTCGGCAGTGACGCTGCCTACGAAACCTAGGGTCCCGGGTTCGAGTCCCGGTGGAGGCAAATATTTGTTTGATGAGAACGGATGTTTGTACCTTAGTCATGGTTGTTTATCTATCTAAGTATAATATTTATCTATATAAGTATGTGTATCATTGTCTAGTACCCAAGATACAGGGAATCCTAGTTTGGGGCTAGATCAATGTGTGTAAATGGTGTCCAACGTATTATTATTATTATTATTATTATTATTATTATTATACCAAACAATATGATCACACATGATTCTTAACAAACAATATGATCATACTAAACAATGTGATCATACATGGATCTTAACAAACAATATGATCAGACATTGATCATACCAAACAATATGATCATACATGGATCATACATGAATCATACCAAACAATATGATCATACATGGATCATACTAAACAATATGACCATACATGGAACATACCAAAGAATATTATCCACGGATGGCAAACAAACCACTAGACGGGAGATCGGCAGGTGGGAAAAATCAGTCAGAGTGATAGCAAAGAAGGAGCGACAAGGCCAGTGGACAGACACCTGCCCGATAATTAAGGTAGTCAAATACATCCAGGAACATGTCTGAAGTTGAATCATTAATTACAAACGGTTTGACAATATCAGAATTGTATGTTTCCAGCAGTTGTATTTTATTAACTCAATTTTGTGTAAAAAAGACAGCATTTGATTATGACGTCACATGCTAGTATTTCATAGAACTCATAAAAAATTGGTTTTTCCATTTCTGCCAATTTTTTTAATTGGAATGAGTTATACAGGTGACACTTAATTAGCTGGCCATATTTTGGGGAATGATAGCACCCATCATAATGAACAACATTCCCCAAGAAACATGGTCGCAAATGAAAAAAAACGTCCCTCAGTACATTAACCCCATCAGCTGATTACATGTTATTATGGGAGGCAGCACATTTTTTCGTTTGCGACCATCTACTCGCATACCTAACGTTTATATATGACGTGTATATGTATACCTTAAGATTGTCAAAACCGTTAGTTTATAAACTAACGCGTTAGTTTGTAAACTATCGACAAATTGTAAACCAGACCGACAGGGTCCAAATTTTACATTTCTTTTGTTCTTACATGTCAACCTAACACGAAGACTATTCGGGGGCTTCGCTGCGCTCTAGTCTACACCTAAGCAACCGCAGTGTTTGCACTGGCAATTCCTTTGCAATTCCAGTATAAACCAGTTTACAATTTAACGGTTTATTATAAACTAACGCGTCATATCGTAAGCAGTACGGTACAGTTTTCAATTTATCGATAGTTTGTAAACAAACGAGAGATAAAAATCGTTAGATTCTAAAGTAACGATTTTAACAATTCCAAATTCCAAATCTCTTTATTACTGTAGATATTTACATATACTTAGCAATCGTCATTTTTTGCCACTTCTCTACATTGGGCCACTGTGACCACAAATCTTACGGTGACATATATAATAAAAAATAAAACTGTACAGAACAGTCAAGCGCACTTTGAGTAATAATGTATAAATACTAGAGTAGGCGCGCAAACTGACTTTCTTGCAGCTATAAGTAGAGTGAATTCACTCAACACCAATTCAGTCTGTGCCAAGCGCTTGCCGAGCCGTGACGCTTTTGATGCGAGAGTAAGTCACTAAATAATGCCGTCATGTGCTCTGCGGTACTGTAAAAACTACACCGTACAGACCAAAAAAGCCAAGGAATAACTTTTCATATTAATTACCCTGTATTATCAGTAAATACTCATATTCAATAATATTTTGTGAATTACAAAAATCAACAAAGCGACAGCCATGTTTTTTCTTTGAAAATCAAAGAGTAACCTTAGCGCATAACAATTTACCTATATTACATATGGTAGGTATAAAGGTACAGTGGATTTCATTTATTACGACCTTGGTTGTAGCGACCATTTACCTATAGCGACGTTAAATCTAAGTCCCTTGAATTTAAAGCATACTTTAGTACAAAATTCATGTGGCTATGGCGACTTTGGATGTAACGCCGAGTTCGGGTGTAGCGACTGTTTTTAATGAATCATTTGTAACAAATTCCTAGAAATCCCATGCAGATATTGCGACCGGAGTCGGCCGCCAAAGACACAAAGATTTTTTTCTTTCACAAACATTTCTTATCTTTTGTTTACATCCATTGCACACAGATGGTCAGCAAGTGTGGAGACCTTTACCTTTTGTTTATAGATATCAACTAAGTAGGTAAGGGAAGCGTGTACGTTTCGGAGCTTTATATATTAAAATAAATTGAAGCAAACTAATATTACACATTTTTTTAAATGTACCGGTGAATAACTATGTGCAAATATTTTCAATAATAAATGAATATAAACTACACATGTGTACGTGTCTGTATCTCTTTACCTTTGCCTGTAACGACTTCCGGATATAACGACGAAAATAGAGTGGTCCCTTCATTGTCGTTATACCCGAATTCCACTTTTATTTTCCATATTTTATAGATATTAAATTTATTTATTTATTTATTATAGATAAGTTATTAGATATTGTGCACTGCCTACCCTTTCATGGTAAATTTCCCTATCATGCCTTGGTTTGTTGGAGGAAATCTCTTTTTAGAGATAAGGTCGCCTTTGCGCTGTCACTGGTTGCGGAACCGTGCGGGTTGGCGCTATAGAGAAGAGGCCTGTGCCCCGCAGTGGGCTGAATGTTCTACTAACCTCAAGCACAGTCCTCCGCGGCCTCCGACAATAGTTCAACCATTCCTCTTGTCCTTCTGCGGTGCTGAGTTCAATACACTTGTCTCTTTCTAACGTATCCTCAGAGACGAGTGCGAGAAGAGAGAAGACGTACTGGGTCGGGATGAACTTCAGGTCCCAGTACTGTTCGGCGATTTCGTGAATTGTGAGTGGTTCCTTGAGAAAGTCTGGGACGGGCATGTCTAAAAGTAAGAAGAATTTATACACAGTGGCGTCACGCTTTTTGCTGAATGAAATGGAAGCGACAGCGCTATTGAAATGCATCAGACACTATGCCGGATCCGGTAAAACTGTCTGGTTCGGCTTAGTGTGAACTGGCTCATAGTTGTTAGAATCGATAAGGCCTCACAGGTTATCACACCGCGGAGTTTTCCGCCAAAAGTTTCGAGGTAAGCAGTGGCCAGTATCTTTTAATGGCTAGTATGTAAACGCACATCAAAAATACTGATTTGCACAGCAAAAAAGGATCAACAAAAACACTTTTTATGTTTTAAATATTTTATGTGTCCTTAAGTTTTTGTTTTAAGTACTTTTTGTTGTTCTTATGTTCACATGTTCAACCTAACATGAAGGATAAAGGGGGCTTCGCTTCGCTCACCCCCTTTACTCTTCACCTAAGCTACCGCAGCATTTTGCCCTGATACTTGCTGTGAAAATCAGTATTTTTGATGTGCAGTTTAATATTTCCCTCTTTTAATTAATTCATCGGAATATTAACTGGTCCGTTACGTGGTCGTTAAGGAGGAAAGAACACATGCTGATATGGTAGTGTGGTCACACGATTACAAGGGTGATTAAAGTCCATGTTCGCCGAACGGCCGTTTATCCTATCACACGACATGTCGCTGCAGATGCATTCGGCTGTAGACATGCAGCTAGTTCTCACGATGTCGGATCGACAGTTTTACGTTATCCGATTTGAATATTGGCATATGTAACATAGACCAACTAAAATAGTTGTGCCATGGGACCAAATCTTTCAAAGTACTACATGATGACACAACTAAATGTGCTATGCAGTTGAGCTATGGGGTCGACGGGATTCAATAGAACTATTCACATTAGGCGACCCGATTAAACTGTCGGTGACATTGACACCTTGCCGGATCCGGAAAAAGTGTGGAGTGGCTCTTATGCGTCGGGACCTATTTAAATATTTATATGTAGGCACAGGCACAATGGCACAACAATCTGGTCCCACACTAGGATACCCTGTATCTTGGGAACCATAAATAGCGACGTCAAACACATAAGCATTGAAGACTTGGGGATATTATTTCTTCTTCCCCAGCCGGAATTCGAACCCGGGACCCCTCACTGGGGGCTCGGGAGGCACACTCTCAAACCGCAACGCCATAGCCGTCGTCGCCTACAGTCTCGGTAAAAATAAAAATACTGTTACATCGAAAACATATCTTTATTCATATCCTAACATCAGCATCACTGGTCGTCCTGCGTCCACCCGTCGTCTTCACTGAGGAAGCGTCTCTTCGCCGCGGTGTTCATGTAGGGGCGGAGCGCCCATTCCGTGTCCGCCGCCTCTAGGGCTTCGACGGTGCCCAGTTTGATCTCGTACAGCTTCATCTGGAAGCGGGGTCCGATTTCTGAGAGTTCGAACTCTTTGCCGGCCTGAGGATGAAAATAATAGGACAATTTGGTAATTTACAAAACAACTCCACGCCAAACAATACGGTTTCACTAGGGATAAATCGACTACGGATGCAGGTATTACCCTCATATCTCATATTTATTCGATCTGTCGAAGGCATTTTATTGTGTTGATCATGATACGCTATTAATGAAATTAAATCATTATGGAGTTATAAATAAAGTGTTGTATCTACTAAGTTCATACCTAAGCAATAGAATTCAAAAGGCAGAAGTTAACGGCGTTAAATCTGATCGATTGGGTCTAAAACTTGGCGTTCCACAAGGTTCCATACTAGGCCTTTTCTTATTCCTGGTATATATTAACGATCTGCCTTTCATGGTAGAGAAATTTACTCACATAGTGTTGTTTGCTGATGATACTTCAATGGTATTCAAAATTTAAAGACAAAAAGAAGATTTTGATGATGTTAATGGTGTATTGTCTTTAACCTTGAATTGGTTCACAGTTAACAATTTATTGTTAAACGCTGGTAAAACCAAGTGTATCAAATTCTCACTTCCAAATGTCAGACAAGTTGAGACCAGTTTAGTGTTAGACAACAGCATGTTAGAATTAGTAAATGAAACGAAGTTTCTTGGAATAACCATTGATAGCAAATTGCATTGGGGACCCCACATTGATAAATTAGTTGGTAAATTAAGTTCTGCAGCTTACGCTGTTAGGAACATCACACAAAGCACGGATGTGGCTACATCGAGGCTATTTTAGTTACTTTCATAGTGGCATTTCCTATGGTATCTTGTTGTGGGGGAAAGCAACCGATATTCAAACTATTTGTATTTTACAGAAAAGAGCTATTCGAGGAGTTTATAAATTAAAAAGAACAGACTCATTAGGAGAGCTTTTTAAAGAAATTGACATACTAACTGTAGCTAGACTATTTATTTTAGAAAATATAATGTATGTACGCAAAAACCTTACAACATTTTCCAAACTTAGCGATAACTATAATGTTAACCTAAGAAATAATCACAGACTATGTGCGCCCCGGTTTAGACTCGCGAAGGTTAGCAATTCTTTTAAGGGTCAGTGCATTCTCTACTACAATAAGATACCTCTGGAGATATTGAAATTGCCATTTGAGCAATTTAAAAACCATGTTAAAGCGACATTGTCGAAAAAGGGATATTACAATGTTCAAGATTACTTAAATGACGAGACTGTATGGGGTTAATCTAGCTCAACACAGACCTTGCTGTTAATAATTTTGTAATTATTTATTCCTGCTTATTAATCATAATAATTAAATTTTTGTATTAGTTAAGCACAATCAATTTTTAAGATATCTAATAATCAATCTGTGGGAGTTTCTACGCCCTACTTAGCCCACAGTTGTCCAATGTAGAGAAGTGGCAAAAAATGACGTTTGCTAAGTAAATGTAAATATCTACAGTAATAAAGTACTTTGACTTTGACTTTGTCTTCTACCCATATATATGTCATCGTAAGAGAGTCAAAACTGACTGTTGAGTTGATCAACTATCGAAAGATAGTAAACCAGACCGAGAGGGTTTAGAATTTACGTTTCTTTTGTTTTTACATGTCAACCTTACTCGAAGACTATTCGGCTTCGCTGCGCTCGCCCCCTCTAGTCTAGGTTCGCCCTGGTATTTCGTTTGCAATTCAAGCATAAACCAGTTTACTATGTAACGGTTCCAACCGTTAGTTTATCAACTAACGAGTCATATAGTAAACAGTACGCTACAGTTTACTATATGTCGATAGTTCACCAACTAAACAGAAAAAAAATAATCTAAGTAACTCAATATCAACTAACATTTGTTGTGAGCGGGAGTATTGAAAAAATGGACTTGTAGCAGTTGATTTTTCTCCCAATTTTCTCGCGAACGCGACACATATATTTTTGTTTGCTTTTGTGTCATCTATCCTTAAACAATCATGGTGTGCGAAAGACTGAAAACTCTAAGAAACGTTTTAAACCTTGAAAAAAACATATTTTTTTTTCCCGGAATTGTTCCACCTTTTCTCCCAAAATGGGTATTTTTCCGGGTAGAAACCCATCATTACCCATGGCTATTCTACATGGATGGAAAGTACCTTAAATATTGTAGACAGAACATTTTGCTGTAACTAAAAATTACAGAACTAGATTCAAGAGATTAAAACTGCATGCAAAGATTTTTTAAAACGCGTATATTAACCGGGGTCGAACCCGCTAAATGTAGAATAAAATAAACGTCTAATAAAACGTCGATTGAAAGGTTTAATCATAAGGATCATTGTTGACTAAGAAACATAGCATCTTAAATAAAAGGATGATCATGAAATTCTACATTTATTTGAAAGTTGATCAGGAAAATGAATAGCCTTTTCACTGACTTAGCCATGTTTCAAACAACGGACTGATTCAATGTACCTATTACTATTACTAGAAAATGTAAAATTGCATGGTCTTTCCTTTAGTTAAGTTGCTTTGTTTCACAGATAAAAAAATATCTTTATGACAAAGCCTTGCGATTAGTATCATAAAATTTCAAGTTTTTTTTCCCATGTGCGGGTCCGATTCCCAGTTAAACAGACGATTCAGTAAAAAAAATGCAGTTCAAATTGTTTTCAAAAATATGATAAAGTATTTTTTCAGTAACATGTCCTGTAGTCTTTTCGGGTTAGCACTGCGATAGCGGTCATTGACACCTGTCTACCACTGTATGCTCGTGATTGGGAGAGATATTTACTTAATACGTGCAACGTCAGAAATCACTATCGTTTAGCTTATCATGGTAGCGGTCACCGATCGTTATTTCGGTTACCGACCGTTGCCATGGTTACCATGTATGAATCGGTTCGCAGTGGCAGTCGGGTCAATAGCCGCTATCGCAGTGCTTACCCGAAAATACTGTATCTATAATATATAAGGTGCTTTCCCGCCATGTGGCTTTCTTTGAGTACGCGTCGGCATTCTTGGACAAGAACCGGCAAGAGCAAAGGCGCCGCTCTCTAAGTGAACAAACTTTACAATCGAACTTGAAGGATTTGATACCCAAAATTACAGAGTAGCCAGATTAGTTCCTCTAACTCGTTTATTCCGCGTAGCTAAATTGCCAGTCGTATTTTTCCCTACTCAAGTTTGTTTTCGTTCACGTATTTCACCATTCGTACGGGTTGACAAACATTGCTTTCTTTAATATATTTTATTCCAATTATGCCGTGCAAGCGTGGCCTGTCTTATATAGTGTCTCTAGTCTTGCACGTGGGCATCGCGCCTAACGGGAGTGCGTTACTATGCCAACCTTTTACAGTGTTAATATATGTGTAAAAACACATAATACGTACATGTCGCCGCCGGATTCATAGCCATTAGCCCCACGAAGTTATCTTGGCACTGCGTTTCGCGTCCCTCTCGCTCGCTCTCGCCCTCGTCGCGTCAGTAGGACAATGACGAACGCTATTACGTCATAAGAGCGACGTGCTAAGTTAACTTTTGCGTGTAGTTATGAACCATTTATCCAATTCAAATTTTTTATTTACCCACTAAATCATGAACTATAATCCATAATTAATCATTGAACTGTTGACATGAATGACGAATTAACTAAATGATTTACAGATGAATAGGAATAAGTTGGTGTTTGACCTTTATGTATATGTCGCAGTTAGTTGGTTAAATCAGACACTTAACTAACACCCTAGACCATTAATTAAAGACCGACGTTTAACCAAGTCGCTAAAGTTCCATCAGACAAGTGAGTGAACGAAACGTTTAACGAATTGTCTAAACGTTCCTATAGGCAACAAGACATATACAATATAAATACACTTAAGTATACATAAAAAATATTTTATGTCTACTAAAGTTTATGTTTTAAGTATTTTTTTGTTGTTCTTACATGTTCAACCTAACACGAAGGATAAAGGGGGCTTCGCTTTGCTCACCCCCTTTACCCTTCACCTAAGCGGCTGTAATGTTTTACCCTGATTTATGCTGTGCAAATCAGTAGTGAAAAGATAGACTCTGAAAGTAATCAGCTGTTGTCGTGACGCCATCGTGTTTTACATTATTTAATCAACACGCCGTCTTTCGGTAAGACAGATTGTTAAACGTTTTCGACGATGGTTAATTTAAATCAAAATGCTAGTGACTTGGTTAAACGTCGGTCTTTAATTAACGGTCTAGGGTGTTAGTCTCGACCAAAAGAATAGGAAAGTAAAAGAATTACTGAAAAACAGAAAAAAAACTTCTTCTGAGCTCGCTGCAGCCATGTCTATTGAGAATATTTGGAAAAGACATGAGTGCTCGAACAGCAAGAAGAAGACTTGGGAGATGACGGCCTTAAAGGCTGTAAGGCGCAGAGGAAGCCGTGGTTGTCAGAAAAAATATAAAAGCGCGCTTCGAATATTTTGTTACACACCAGCATCTTACTGAAGAGGATTGGTCCAATGTGGTCTGGTCTGATGAATCTAATTTTGAAGTACGTTTAGTTGGTTCACTAATATTTATAATTAATCATAACTATAAACTATAATTGGCGTTATATACCTGTGGCCCCCTTTGAAATTTTTTGGTGGCCCAAATGCCACTGGTACATAAAATAAAACCGGCCAAGTGCGAGTGGAACGTCGGACCCGCATTCGAAGGGTTCCATACCATTTTCCACGGAAAAACGAAAAACGACAGTCTTTTGTATGAGTATACCTTTTTAATTTTTAATTATAAAATATTAAATACTTATAGTAGGACTGACTAGGACTACATTCAAGGCCCTTACATCGAAACATTGAAAAAGAGTTTTGGGTATTTAGTAGGTATGTCGTTAAGCTGTGTACATAGTTCAATATGTACTCAGCTTAACGAAACTCTTTGATCATTGAAACCGGAAGTGGATAGAAATTGAGTAACTTATTTACAGAAATAAACTCAAATATGATAAAAAACCTAATATTATTGATTATAATTGGAATGAGAAATTATTCATCGTATAATGACAATCAATACCTGCATTTAAAGATCTCTTCCGATAAATCGGCCGAGCCGACCGATAAACTAATAAAACAAAAAGTCTAAGAAAATGGCCATAACAATAATTTCTTGTACGGGTACTTAAAAACGAATATGTTTCATTATTTGCTATTATAGCGGCAATGGAGATACACCCTCCGTAAAATTTTCAGCTCTATTTTGGTTGATAGAGTAGAGCCCGGTGATAGACGGACAGACCGATGGACGGACGGACAGACGGACAGCAGAGGCTTAGTAATAGGGTCCCGTTTGGCACCCTTCGGAACCCTAAAAATTGTGGATTTTATGCTATTTAATATGCGGGCTAAACAACCTTCTTCAAGACTCTCAAAGAGTTGAGAGTGGGGTATCAAAATGAAAAGGCTTTTTAAAAGGCTTGAAATATATACTAAAAAATATATACACCATAGCTAGAAATTAATCATTTACCGTGTTACCAAAAAAATATTAAATAGCTTTTAACCTCAAAACAAACGTAAAATCTCAAACATTTTTGTTTTCAAGCAAGTGCAGAACAGTAGTTTATTTTTTTGTGGTAAGACCCTTATAGATTTTTCAACGAATAAGCTTGAAATAAATGACGTGATAACAAAAACTTAAAAATCCGACTGCGCACATATAAAAGTAGCTAAGACTTAACGTAGTTATTGAGAATCGATATAGTACATTATGAAACAAGGGAGCAAAGTTCGTCATAGCAAACGAGGTTGGTTTACCAGCTCGAGCCGCTGCGCAGTAAAGATCCGAGTATGTTACGTTATTACCAATTGCTCACGAGTCTCATACAACGTTTATCAACCCACTTGTTAAGAAAAATCTATATCTCATATTCATATTCACATTCATATTCTTTATTGCACAGAAATCTTAATAGTAAGGTAACAAAACATTTTATGAGCAAAGGCGAGCTTATCTCTAAAGAGAGATTTCTACCAGCAAACCTAGGCAGGACAGGAAAAACTGTGCAACAGGAGAGTCCTAGTGCGCAATAAAACTGTACACATCTAATTGTTTACAACTAAAACGTAATAATGTAATAAATGATATACGCTAAATAAAATACAAAAGCAAAAAATCAAATATATATCAAACATATACTACTTATATATACATATATAAAAATACCTATCACGAAAGAGAAAGGAAATGCTCTTTCAATCTTGTCTTAAAAGTGAAAATTGAGGGACTATCTCTAATAGCGCAGGGAAGTGCGTTCCACAGTCGGATCGCCGTTAACCTAAACGTGTGTTTGTAAGCGGCAGTGTTATGCCGAGGAGTAGAAAGAAGAGACATCGTGTGGGATCTCCGGTTGCTATGGCCTGGAGGAAATAAACTCGAAACGTTCTCGAAGATATGAGGGGTAGCGGGGATTTCGCAAAATGTTGAACAGATAGGAGAGAACGTGCATATCACGACGAAGGCGGATCGGAGGCCACCCCAACTCCTTGCGATACTGTGAGACATGGTCATACTTGCGCAGCCCGAAGACAAACCGAATCCCGAGGTTTTGAAGTTGTTCGAGTTTGTTCAGTTGTTCTTCGTTCGCACTGACCCAGCAAACATCCGCATAGTCGATTAAAGGTACACTACATTTTCACAACAAAAACAATGAAAAGGTTTATTTGTTGAAAACTGGCTGAAAATGGTGCACACTTTTTTTTTGTTTTCATTAATTGACTGACTGCCAGAGGCAATGCTAACAGGCAAATATTAAATTTTATCATAGAAAACGAAATACATCTCTTTCTCTCGTTATCTTTGATCACTTGTAATTTGATGAAAATAAATGTTTAGTCATCTTATTTTGACAATAACATGTATTAATTAATAATTAAAGTAAATTAAAGTAATATTTTTCCAGCATGAAAACTCTTAACTGTCATTACTTGTTCATAGTTGATATATAAAAATTCTTTGCTGCCATTACCTGTCCATAGTTGCTAAATTTAAAACTATACTTGATATATAAAAACTCTTTGCTGTCACTACCTGTCCATAGTTGTTAAATTTAAAATTATAACCATTACCACACTTGTATGGTAATGTTTATTACAGCATGCATGTATAATAGGCATTATGATTCTAATACCATCGTCATAAGGGTCACTTTACCTTGAAAAAATTATCACCATTCAGTGTTAAAAATAAAGTAAATTTAAATGCAGGCGGCACCAATTAAATCTAATAGTGGGTTCCGCTTTTATTTAAATTTAATTTAATTTAACACTGAACAGTAATAATAATATTATTAAATCTTAACAATTGCGTAGGTCTTATCTGCTTGTTTTTTAATGGCAACAAATATAATGACCACCAAAATATTTTTTTACTACCCAAAATGGCTAAATGACCACCAAAAGTTGCAGAAAATATCAGGGCAAAATACTGCAGTAGCTTAGATGAAGGGTAAAGGGGGTGAGAGAAGTGAAGCCCCCTTTATCCTTCGTGTTAGGTTGAACATGTAAGAACAACAAAAAATACTTAAAACATAAACTTAAGTACACAAGACATAAAAAGAAGTTTGGTGATCATTTATCCAAACACAATTTGGTGGGCATCCATCCATTTTGGCAGTCATTTCGAATTTATTGGTAGTAAATTTTCGAATTTTTTGGTAATCGTTTAAACAAAAGCCTTTTATAATTACATCATTTATTTTATGCTGTTTAGTGCAGTGCTTTAAAAGCATGTATGCATTAAATTAAACTATTGTTTTCTTAATTGTCATTGTAATTGCCATTTAAAATATTGGCTATAAAACTACAAGTAAATGAAATGAAAATTACCTTCTTGTAAGTGTGTTGTCTAAAGCAGATGTAGTCATCATGGTTGGCAAATGTGACAATTCGTTTTGAACTCTCTTTGGGCACCGGGAAGAGATGTTTCAGGATACTCATGGTTCTTATGCCTGGAATAGTAAAAAAATAATCCATTGTTTACGTTAAATCAACCATACATAATTTACAGAATACTTTTAGGTCTGGTTCTGTTACATATGTTGCAGGCAATTTTTATGATTCAGCATTTTACAAACGGCATAGTCCGTTTACAAATGCGCGCTGCTATGTAATATGCCGAAGGCAAATTGACACTCCTTTATGTTTTTAGTATGTTTTGTTGTGCTTACATGTTCAACCTAACACGAAGGATAAACGAGGCTTCGCTTCGCTCACCCTCTTTACCCTTCACCTAAGCTACCGCAGCGTTTTGCCCTGAGAATTTGCTATTTTAATTTCAATTTGCAATTTGCCTTCGGCATATTACATAGCAGCGCGCGTTTGTAAACGGACGACGCCGTTTGTAAAATGTGGAATCTTACAATTTGCCTGCTACACATACACCAACATAAACGGTTTCTAAATGTTTTTATAATAAATTAAAATTCATGTTGTGATGTGTAAATCTATGACTCTGAATGTATTAAAAAATGGTTGTTTGTAAAGTAGGTTTACGATCGAGATGTTTACGTGATAAGCCTCCGCTCGTGAGGATTCCGCGTGACAAGTTTCACGGAATGACTGGCAGCGCTCGAGATGAGACGGGAGATCGGTCCGTCTCTCTCTCGTTATACCTGCGATCGCGCTCGTGAGGTTTTGGTGTGACACAAGTTTCTGAACATGTCACCCGACTAAAACGATTTTAAAGACGTTATCACGTCAAAATTGTTCTAAATTTCACAAGTATTGTAACTAAAATCTAACAGTTTGAACATTTTCTTACCCAAGTCTGTTTTGAAGTTGTGAAAGATAAGATGCGGGAACTGTTCACTCATTGGACCTATATCGGGGATGTCGTGCCGCATAACCACACCCGACAGAGTGAATGAAGCGGTTGGTCCATATGGAAGGTGGCAGATCACCAGGGTGTCCGGCACTCCTCTGTGTTCATGGACTACGACAAAGTCGGTCACCTCATTGGCTCTGCATGCATGTATGAGTTGGGACACCTCATAGCCACCGCGGTTCATGCGTTGGCTGTTTGGGAATATTAGCCTGGAATTTAGAAAAAGAATGTGTTGATTGTAGAGGATAATATACATATCTTATTTAGATATTGTGTGTAAAGGTGAAATCATCCAATATTGTATCTGTTCCAAACCATTTAACATTTTACTTTTATTAAATATTACAAGTAAATATTAGATTGCATCAAAAATCTAAACAAAAACCAAAATGCTGTCAGGTTGATTCCCATATGGAGTGGCAGTGACACAGCTGTGCCACTATTAATCAGTAATTCAATAGTCTATTTAGTATATTTGGTGTGAACTAATCATCAACATCAATATTTCCTCACCTAAGCTCCTTCACAAACATCTTCAACCTCGCGCTTGGCTCTCGTGACGTTGTGATCATTATCTTCGGGTCCTCAACACCAGCATACCTGTACTCATCATCTTGCGAGCTCACCGTGTTGGCCCCGCCACTGAAGCCACCAATCACGCCGGCACGCTCTGGGCCTGAAGTTTGATACAGTATATTGTAGTTATTTATTGGGTTTTATGAAGTTATTGCCACAAGTTTAGTTTGTTTTGTTTACGATTTGAGGTTATGTTTTGAAATAAATATTGCTAAATTCTCATCTAATCCCTTACCTTTATCTTCAAATTCGATTCTTTTCTGTAGTTGCAGAGCTTCTTTCCGCAAATCACCGTGGATCGGAATGTTTTCTTCTAAACTTCGCTTTAGCTGGTCTTTCTTAGATTGTATACTTTTCTGTCGGTCTTCTGCTTGCTTTCTGTACAAATATTCGCGGCGCAAACGCGCCTGCCGCCGCAACATATTCTGTACACTTTATTCGCGAACGTTTTATGGAGAAAAAATCAGTAGTCGGAGAATATATAAACACAGGAAACCGTACC
The DNA here is from genome assembly GCA_949825045.1 of Argyresthia goedartella. Classification (NCBI taxonomy): domain Eukaryota; kingdom Metazoa; phylum Arthropoda; class Insecta; order Lepidoptera; family Argyresthiidae; genus Argyresthia; species Argyresthia goedartella. The sequence goes on from OX463831.1 coordinate 22,074,558, forward strand.
AAAGTCAATACAAGTACAAACAAATGGAACCGCACGCACGGCACGTGTAGTTTTTTTTGACAGTTACGTTTTGTTAGATACTGCATAGAAAGGAAAAGTTAAAAGTCAAAGTAAAAATTTTAAATGCAGAAACAAAACGCTTCCAACATCACGTTCGTAAATTAAGAGCGGGAAGGTTTAAAAACAAAATGAAAAGTTCATAATGCATTTGTACATTTAGCAACAGATCAAGCTTACCTTCATGGCACTCTTCCACCAATAAGAGGTGGTGTGGCTGAATGTCCATTTTATGAGTGTGGAATATTTCAAACAAATCATCAATATCTTCCTTGGAGTTGCGTGGCCTTATGTTGAATATATCTCCCGGCTTGTAATCAAGTGTTTGACCCTTTTTTGTGACAAAGGTTATCAATCTTACATCCTGAAATGAAAGATTGTCATAATACCATGAAATTTAAATATCAATATCCTTCCATTCCTTTTTGACCCAATAAATAAATCTAAGTAGGTACATAACAATCAATCAAATGTATGATTAATTACTAAGTAGGTACTAAGACTATGTTAATTACCTGGAAATGTGATTCATCAGTGGTTCGAAGATTACTTTCAGATTCTAATAAGATTGGTTCATAAAACTTGTCCTTATATCCTTTGCCAAAATAAATATCTTGAGATATCTTCAAACTATCACCATTAGATGGTTTCTTTTCCTTCAACAAAGTGACATGCCATCTTGGGATGAATTTGTTATTTACAGTATCTGGTTCAATGTTCGGAAAGTATGTTTTTAAAGTGGAAAAGAACTTTTTGGTCCATGGTGTCATAACGGCATCATGGCCTACATCATGCTGGTAGTCACAGAGGCCTGGAAATGGTTTTAACATCATCAATATGAAATAGATATCTGAATTATGATCAGTTTTATGTAGTAAAATATAATGTTTGCCTTTTCAGAAGGAGGAGGCCTTAGCCCCACAGCAGAGGGACAACATACTAGGCACTATACCAGTTACATAAAAAAATAATTGTAGGAACATACCAACATCAACCAGAGGCGTCGCCCCGAGTTGCACTAAACGTTTGTGCAATTTTTTACCGATAAAATTAAACTTCGCGTACGATGAATCGCCAAGTCCAAGCACACCAAATTTCAGCCTCATCAAAGAGTTATTTGGCAAGTTTCTACGCAGCAGAAACTTCCAGAAGTTCTTCATGTTATCAGGCTCGTCCCCATTACCGGTTGTAGCACACACGAACAAGGCCAGGTCTTCGCGGATGAGCGTTGTTATTGAATAATCGTCCATAGCTTGAACGGGACCGCTAAAACCCAATGCTTTTGTGATCCGCCATAATTTTTCTGCGATCTCTTGGGCGGTGAAGGTTTGGCTTCCGTAAAGGACTAATAATCTGCCCTGGACAAGCATTTTAGATTGATTAAAACTTACACAAACACAAAAGATCAAGATTACAAAAAATAACTTAAAGCTTTGTTATTGAAGGGTTTTATTTGGCAACAGCTGATTTGATTTGCGTTCAGAAATAGGCTCCTCTATACAAACAATGGCGCCTAATGGGCGAGTAAGAGCATGTTCTGTGGTACAGAGGCACACACACACGATTGTGCAGGTCTGAGATAAACGAAACGTTTTGCTTAACCCTTCTGCTGTCCTCACCTATTACATCAACATGCCTATAATGATTCGAGGCGCCACGGTAGCGCGCCGAAATTACGTGCCGATGTTTACATGATGGATAACTTCTCAAGTATTGTCCAAGAAATATGTATCGATAGTGATGTAAAAAAATATATCGATACATTGTATATTAAGAAATTAGAGTACTTAATTGCAATTGTTTGATATATATTTATGAATCATTTCCACAAAGTAAAATTGATATGTGAAATTTGATGTGTGATTAAATATTACCCTGATTTTAGATTTCCTCATCAAACACTATTGCATATGTGTGGATTGCAGCGGTATGTTGCGGGTCCGGCTGCACGACAAAACACGCGCGAATTGTCTAGAAGATTTTACTGCAGAATGATTTTACCAGCAATAAAAAAATGGCAGACTAATACAAACCACTTTGCCAACACTAATATCCCGTTCACATCTGTTATTTATAAGAGTAAGTCCTCATTCACAAGGGATTCGACATTCTTGATTTGTTAAAATATCGCAATAGACATTATACTAGTAGATGCCTGCTGATATTTTTCAATATATTGTACTGATATTTTACTTTGTCACGGTATGTCAAGGGTATTGTATAATTGAATCGTGATTAGTAATCTATATTAATTAATGTTGTGTAAATGAAAATGAGTCTTTAATTTATTTTTTGCTATAATATAATTGTTGACTTTATTATTTATGTATGTCTTTTATTGATTACTAATATATATATTTTTAATATAAAAATTCATTTAGAAGCCCAAAAGGATCCATATTTTGTTTGTAAAAGACAAAATACTTAATTACGCCCAAATCAATCTATTTCATATAAATAGGCCTGCCTGTGGCACGGCTCTGTTTTCCACGCACTGTCACAAACAGTCACATAACTCACCCAGTGTTTGAGTATTGGGCCTTCAAGCCAACCTGCAATGACCTCTAGGATAATATTACTACTGCCACGCTTTCTGCTTCAGTAGCATGCTGTTCTCTTACGTATGATGGCATGGAATCCATCAGTACGTGCCTCAACAAACTAGCACTACAGTAGCGTGGCAATGGCAGCCCCAGCAACAGTGTTATACTGGACGAGCAGGGCATTCTGTGGCAGGGCGTTGAGAGTATTTTGGCTATAGTTGACCCATAGGCTGCACGTGTAGATCGATTTACAGAGTGCCTTGAAGAGTGAGATTTTTACTAGCTTTTTACAATGTGCAACCCGAACTGCCAAAGCGCTGCGCTCCCACTCTATGCCTAGGTCATCCCTCAGGTCCTCAGGACTGATTGGAAACTTGGGACTTGCGACTGAGTGATGGACGATTGTGTTGAGTGGACAGACACGCACACGATCATTCATTTGATGTACTAAAGGCAATGACTGCCACTCACACAGACGATTATACTCTCTACCTACAACTCAGAGTAATTAAGTAAATAGAGGGAGGGCTATTTCCATGAACAGACGTAAATATACAGACACTCTTTTCTCATACGACTGTTTTACTTTGTATGACTGAAACCAATATAATTTTGACAGGACATTTTCGCGTGCCATTTTATTGATAACCAAAGATGGGGTAAACATCGATATAAGAGCGGCTATCGACAAAAATGATATATAGTTTACTTTGTTTATCGATATTTTAGAAGACAGGTATTTGTCTATGAGCTAATGATCACTGTTTAAATAATATCGATAAACGAAGTCGAAGTGATAATTTATTTACATACTCTCAATAACCAATTTCAAACACAAGACTGCCTAGTAAGTGGGGTGCCCTGATCCAGATTTTCAAAATCACTCAAAAGATTGTCTTAATCTGTGTATATTATCAAATGGGGAACCCCACACTAACTAACCGATTCACCTATCGATTTTGACACAGTTTATTGAATCAAATCAACCAAAAAATCGGTTGGATATGTTTTTGAACGCACTCCTAAAGTGTCAAAGACGTCAATGAAGTTAAAATTTATAAAACTTTGAAAGCTTAAATCTCAAAAAGTAAACGTTTGCTCGGAAAAAAAATTACACCATTGGAATTCTGATCCGACTGTGGAACGCACTTCCCTGCACTATTAGGGATAGTCCCTCAATTTTCACTTTTAAGAAAAGATTGAAAGCGTATTTCCTTTCTCTTCCGTAATTGGTATCATATTTATGTAAGTATATGTATGATATTTTGTAGTTTATATATGTGCATGCTTTCTAGAGTATTTTATATAGTTGAGATATATATATTTTTTATTAGGTATATTTAATTTATATTTTAAAAGTAATTTTCGTACGTATGTATATAGTTTTATTGCGCACTAGGACTGTCCTTTTTCATAAACACTCCTGTCTTGCCTAGGTTTGCTGGAAGAAATCTCTTTTTAGAGATAAGCTCGCCTTTGCCTATAAAATTTATTGTAACTGTCTGTTTATCTATGTTTTCTGTGCAATGAAGAATATGAATATGAATATATTTTTTTTAATCTAACAGTATATATCTTATTATGAAATTCATGCCGCAGTATATATGTTAAAATTTATAAAACTTTGAAAGCTTAAATCTCAAAAAGAAAACGTTTGCTCGGAAAAAAAATAACACCATTGGAATTCTGTTTTTTTTAAAATCTAACAGTATATATCTTATTATCAAATTCGTGCTGCACTATTCTAAAGCATAGCCTAAAGAACCAATTGTTTATAACACAGCAAAGTGCCAAGTTATGTCATTTACTCTGTGTATTTACACGAGCGTGGTCACCTCGACTCCACCAATACCGAATTGACGGGTCCCGATGCTGCGCTTCATTGAGGTGAGAGACCCGGGCGTCGGATTTAGTGCCGATCTAACGTTTAGGGACCACATCGTTGAGGTCTGTAAAAAATCCTTTAGGAATCTCGGACTTGTTATACGCCAGTCACAGGGGTTCCCAAATGTTGCAAGCACTTCGTGCTCTATACGAGGCTATAGTGAAAAGCCAGGCTAGAGTGTAATGCAGTCATCTGGAGTCCACATGAGACTAAATATAGGCTTATGTTGGAGCGAATACAAATTGTGAGACATCTCTATTTAAAATTATATATATATATATATACTGTATATCCTTTCCATCTCCTGATGTACCGCACTATGTTCGTGGAGTACATCAGGGGATGGAAAGGATATACCCGTTGAGGTTAGAAGAGATTCTGCTTTAGCCACTTACATTTTTAAGTTGTTCCGTGGTATGCTATGCAACCCAGGGGTGCTGCAAACGGTTGGGCTGTGCGTGCCGAACAGCTACGTTGGGCGGCGCCGCCGAGTGCCACTGCTGGCTGTTCCGCGCGTGCACATGGGGCTGTTGGAGAGAGAGCGAGAGAGCCCTTCACGCGCGCCCTACGCTCTCTTAATCGGGTGGCAGAGACTACAGACTTGTTTGCCTGGTCTCTGAATGAATTCAACAAAGCCACTCTCTTTGTTTTATGTTATATATTATATAGTTATAGCTATTATGTGTAGGTTTAGTGTCAGTGTTATGTAGCTGCAATTTACAATTTTTTGTCGTGTTTTATTATTGTGTATCAATTTTCAACCTTGCTCTCATATTAGGGACACCTGTAATGATTGTATTGTAAATAAATAAATAAATAAAATTAAAAACTTGTAGAACGCGTACAAGGAGCCGTCCTCAAAGTCATGTCCCACAAACCGCACCGCTATCCTACCAGTCAACTTTACAAGGACAACAATGAACTAACCGTGTGACAACATTACATAATGCAGGTTACTCTGGTAAGCACTCGAGGACGCTTTACGACCCCGACCTTACCTCCACGTTACGTCGTTCCGATCGGGTATGCCAAACTATCCGACACAGGACAGCATTAGCGGCAAGGCATTACCTTGTTGCCAGTCCCCGATTTTATAATATCAATGGAACAATACACAGAGCACTGAAACAGCCCGCGCGCGCGTGATGATTCAGTGCTCTGTGGAACAATATTTATCCTCTGAATCAGTTCCAATGTAATCTAGCGATTAAAAAGTGGCTGCCTAAGTCCTATTTAAAACTCAGTTAGAACCTATATATATATAATATATACTTACCCTAATTGATTAATATTTATTCTCAGTACAAACCGCTCCCCCCCTCCCCCTGTCTCACCCTCCATCCCACATGGTACTTCTACTATTGTTTAAATTACACTTAATCTTATAAGTTTTGTTTCTGCTCTTAGTACATAGGCACAATACAAGTTGTAAATTAAATACCAGCCTTTGGTGGCCGGAAGACGCTGGACGCTGGAGATACAGTGGTAACACTAGTTCAGACTTCATTGTTTCAACTTCTGCTTAAAAGTCCACTTCGCAACTTGTCATTAATTTTAAGAATATCCATCCTAATATAAGTTATTTAAGTAGAACCCTGTAACTATTTCTTATGAAATAAATAAAAAGTAAATAAACTATAAATAAAACTATTACGTCTACGCTTTCAATTCGCATGGGCGAGAATTGGCTTTTTACTATCTTGCTAGTTCTGTTTTTTAATCACCTGCCGATTATGCATGGGAGGCTCAGAATAAGTAGAAGATGATGACTTTGTGTTGGCACTGAGCAAGGCTCATCAAATTGATAACGTAAATACATGGCGTGCATGCCATAGCACTTGCTAGCAGAACAACTGACTGAGCCGCCCGCCCGCCCGCGAATGTGGAGCCTTGTTGTGTTCGCGGTATCTTCGCTCCTTGTGAACCCTTTGTAGCGGGACAAAAAACCCACAAAAAACGGAAACGAGGCGTGAAGCTGCAAAGATGATCCACATTAAGGGTTCGCGGTTGTTTCGCGGCTTCGCGCGCGAGTGTGGAGCGGCTACAATAGCGAGTGCGAAGCCGCGAAATGTGAATGTGGATTCCATTTGCATATTCTTCTTCCTCATTCGGGCGCGGGCGGCTTAGTCGCTCACTAACAACTGCCGTGGACTGTGGTGCGTGTTGGTATTTCCTGATCACGGATTATGCGCTATCTACTACTTACTTACGTTATCAATTAGATGAGCCTCCCTCAGTGCCAACATTCATGTTTCTTTAATGATTTCACATTTTAGTCCAAGCAAATAATTGCATTCATCATTCATCTACCCACTGTGAGCCTTCATGCATCATGGGCAGGTGACATTATCTACATTAGCCGAACCAAGATCTGGCACATCATCATCTACCACTTCTGAGTCTCCCATGATGATGAGGTGGAGCCCGTGGGACGCCCGCTGAACTACAGGCCCGCTGATCACCCGATCTGTCCTCTATTGTGCCTATTTCACCCAAGACCAGCAGCCTTATGGCGTAACTCTCTGAAGTTCATAGCGTGTGTCTATGGTTCATCTCATGCTCATACAATTTCATCGATTGCGGGGTATCACCGAAGGCTTCTAGGCTTCATTCAATGAGCTTGGGTTTGGCCTCCATTATGATGCTTCTTGCGTGATACCAATTTGACAGATGAAGCTGGTGCAAGGTGTCAGACGTAAAAGTCTATATGAAGTTCATAGCTCAGACGACTTACGCCATAATGCTGCTGAGCCTCCCATGTATGGTAATTAAAAAAACTTAATTATCAAGAAAAGTAGTATCAATATCTAGCAGCTTCTAATATTATTAATGATTATGTCGCAGTTGGTTGGTTAAATCAGACACTTAACTTTCTTTCTAGACCATTAATTAAATGCCGACGTTTAACCAAGTCACTTGCTTTTTGATTTAAATAAAGCATCGTCGAAAACGTTTAACAATCTGTCTTACCGAAAACCAGCGTGTTGGAATACAAGATGGCGTCACGACAACAGCTGATTTGCACAGCTTATATCAGGGCAAAACACTGCGGTACCTAGCTTAGATGAAGGGTAAAGGGGGCGAGCGAAGCGAAGCCCCCTTTATCCTTCGTGTTAGGTTGAACAACAAAATATACTTAAAACATAAACTTAAGTACCTACACAAAAATATTTATATTGTATATGTCTTGTTGCCTAGGAACGTTTAGACAAAAACGTTTCGTTCACACACTTGTCTGACGGAATTTTAGTGACTTGGTTAATCTTCGGCATTTTATTAACGGTCTAGTCTAGAGAGTTAGTTAAGTGTCTAATTTAACCAACAAACTGCGACAATTATACAATCGACGAGTTAATTCGTACGTACTACGCTTAGAGTACTACGTAACGGATTAGGCAATTTTTTTTTGACTGTTCTTTAATTACAAAATGCTAAAGCGCGAAGCAGCGCCGCACGCAGCTGCAGTAGCTGTATCGGCGGCGTCCATTATAGTCGTGAATGTGGAACTGGCAGTTCCCGGCAGCGGCGGTGGCGCGGTCCACACGCGAACCGCGTGCGAGTGTGGAGGGGCCATAAAAGACCTGTGACGTTAGTGACATCATCGCTAAATCATTTTTAGCAAAGCAAAACAAAAAAGTGACAAAGACCAAAACAAACCGCACGCACGGAACATCAAAACAATACACCTAGGTACCAATCTCAGTATAGCAAAACAATTTAAATTTTTTTCTCAAAATTAAGGTACAGGGGAATGTTCGCTATATTTTGTGATGTGTGAGTTATAGTCGTTCAAGTGAAACGAAAGGTATGAAATCACTATGTTTAAAAATAGTACAAAGGACAGGCTAAATGCAGAATGAAGGCAAAAGTATGTTTTACATAAATATTAGTGAGTCATTTGCCAAGCGGTTTGTGGAGCCACTCATCATTCGAGAACACTATTAATGTAGTAGCGTGGTAAGCGCGCGCACTTCCAATTTAAATAAAATCGGGAGAAGAAACAGAATCTCGTCATCAAATCGATTAGGTACCTAACCGGAATTCTGTTGAAACTAACACAGTGCCAAAAAGTTCAAGCTCAAGACTCAAACAACTAAGTGCGATAAAATATACCAGTATTCAAAGCAATTCTAAGCATAATAGGCTTAATATTCATTAATATTTTATATTTACTAACATAATAATTGAATTTAATCAATGAAAAGATCTAGAATGATTAAATGTGAATTATGTGAATAAATATGAAGTATTGTATTTGAGAATAATAATAATGTGTCAATACTACTATCCTCGGTCAGAGTGTTGATAAGGGGACGGAACAGCCAGACGGAAGCAGCCGCCGCTGTTACAAAGACACTGCCAAAAATATTTAAATAAATGTACAGTAAGTGCCGAAAATGCCAGCAAACGAGACAAACATCTTAACTCCAGCAAAAACCTGCCACCTCAATGAATCTGAAAATGTTGTCACATGCCAACCACAAAGCCAAGACAAGCTATTAGAAGAAACTGTCATTCTTCCCAACAACACCGTACTTACAACTTACAATCAAGATCAGATTGACAGTCAGCAAAAAAAACAAAGGCAAAATGAGGGATGTTGCTATGAATGTCTAGACTGCTTTTTAGATGCACTGGGAGATATTTGGTTATGCATCTTTTGTTGTGAAGAAAGTCATTGTGACGGATGCACAAGTTGCTGCGAATGCTGTGCAGAATGTCCTGGATCTTGTTGCTCAGATTGTGGGGATTGTGCCTGTGACTGTGATTTTTAATTTAAAATTTAAATATGTTTTAGTACTTACCCATAACTTTAGAATTATTTTATAAAATTTTATGCTTAGATTCCGATTGGAATGATGGAATTCTCAAAGGGTTATGTTATCATAAGCCCTCAGTAGCTTAAGAACAATGCCGACAACTGTTTTAAGTATTATTCGGTGATGAAAATTTTGTGCCAATATTCTCTGTAGTTTTTTATACTATTAAGGGGTGTTTTGTCAATCCCCATAAAAACACACAGATAATTTTAATTGACATTTCACCAGTACAAATTCCTCAGATAAACAGGTAGATAAATGATATCTGAGGATTGAAAAATCTTCATGATTGTAATATCATTACTAGGATGGTAGCTACATTTTGCTGTAGCTACCAATTTAGGCTGTAATATTTTCTGCTGATCAAATTGTCCCCCGGCATCAGGGTTTCGGTCCCGGGTTCCCGGGAATGGGAAATCCAAGGAAATAGTCATTTCCCGAATCCGGGTAAAGGCGATTTCTGGGAATTCCCGACAATTTCATTTAGTGCTCTAAAAACCAATAAAGCTTGTTTTATTAACAAATATGTAATGTAAGGAACAATAGAATTTTCATAAGCAGCATTTGTGGGCCAGCTAGCCTACTTCGATAAATATCTTTTGTTTGTTTTTTTTTGTAATTTATCAGGTTTTTTTTTAAATCGAGTTGCCATGTGCCACTTGAATGTGTTTTCATCCAATCGCTTTTTACTTCAGTGAGAATCTTGATACTCTTTAAACGTTAACCCACAAATCAAATCTGTAGATGACTTTATATTGGAGTATTTTTCCTGTAATTCTGAAATACTAATTTCTTTGCATGCGGAATTGCATTCAAAATGTGGATACTATGTATTCGTAAACTCTCCTTGAAAATCTTTTTGACAAAATAGCGTAGTTTATTTTTAAACATTATTATGTGGTTCGGCGTTCGACGCTACGTTATTTTATTTTGAATCGAGCGCATTGTTTTATTTGCGCTCTCTTTTCTTTCTTATGTGGAATCAATTAGCGCTGTCACTTTCGTTACATTCAGTACCTACCTACATTTCCCACGAGTTCGAAAAGGCTTATATTAACGAACCGAAAAGTTTACGGCACGAGTCGAAGGCGAGGGTCGTAGGGAGGTTCGTAAAAAGCCTTTTCGAACGAGTTAGGAATTTAATTTTTCCGCCTGAGAACCCAAAATCAAGCGGCGAAGGTGCTATTTTTAGCTCAGAAGTCGAATTTTTGGTAAAAAGCACCTTCGTAAATATAAGCCTTTGCGATCTCGTGGGAAATGAACTATTTCGAATCACCTTAAGTAGGTTAAATATTCCACATAGATTCTAGATGAAATAATCTAAAAATGCTTTGAAAAACTCTTCTCCGATATATAAATGGCTAGTTTTAATTAAAAAAACTTCTAAATGGCATTTCAGGCAGGTATATAATAATAGCAAACTCAATGGATTTTTATGATATCCCGAAATATTTTTTTCCGGGACCCGGGACACGACACTCTACCCTAAAATCATCCCATTTTATTGTATTGTAGCAGATTGATTAACTGAGCCAAAAATCTTTGTACTGAAAATTTGACAATAAAATCTTGAATGAATGTGCCTTATAAACTTGATAATCAATTAGAATGTTGTACAGAATGGTGTTCAGTAATTTTTATACTGCGATTTTTAATTTGAGGCCAGAAATGTAAACAAAAAAATGTCATTTTCCAGTACAAAAAGTGTAATATGAATGTCAAAGTCAACGGTTTTGTTCTAGAACACGACAGTTGTTACATTCCTGGTCTCAAATTAAAAATCGCAGTATAGTAATATATAGCTCAATATCATGAATACAATACATATAAACATGTAATAGCAAATAGATACTGTATATAATAGTTCTGACACAAGCCTTAATATACAAAGAGTATTTAATTAACTTGATTTTTACACAATAATTTAAGTATTATGTAACCACTATGTTATAAGAATATATTCGAATAAATAAACTCTACTTTACTTTGATTTAATGGAATACCACTGAGTGTATTATAAATACACTTGTATAGAAGTTTCAGTGTGCACTAGCCGTTTGGTTTGAGTTTGCCGTTACCTCCCGCCGCTCTCACCCGCACCCTAAACGCATAGGAATTATCTAAATGCTTGTGGCTCTGTGAGCTGTAAACCCCGCAAATAACACTTTATTTTAATAACATATACATACAAACTTATGAATGCACCTAGTTACGTACATAGAGTATGAAGGTAGCCGCACCAATAACTTTGTAAACTACATTTTTCGGTCAGGAAAAAAACTGACATAAAAATGAAGGCAAATTTTATGTTGTTTCCTACAAATGCACACAATAGAATCAGTAGTCTAGGTGACATCTGTCAATAACAGCCCTTTAGGGCTAGCGCGTACGAGCAGGTTAACACGCTTAAAAATGGCCCGCGATTTATTATCTTTATTACAATCAATATGATTGGTAATAAAGTCCAAAACCAATACAATTATAGGTGACTAAAATAGGGACAATTGAGGGTTAAATCCAACCTATTGACTTTTCGCTAAAATTATATACCATGTATACTGTTACTCTCACGGTCTCTACAAATCCAACTTTGTTAAAATCCGTTGCTAGTGCTAGTTGCTAAAAAGCTGTTTGGACTGCAGCAGTTTTTTGAAATTTTAAAACCCCCACATCTCCGCACTTTTGAAAAAACTCCAAAAACTGAATCGGCAAAAGTCTATCTAATTATTGAACCTGCTCACAAAAAATCACGAGAATCATTTAAGAAAAGCGGCATGTAGAGGATAACATCCGGACATACGAAAGTATTTTCGCCCAATCCTGAATGGAGACGCTTCGCTCGAGTTTCTATAAAAGTTTTTCGAAACTTTTCAAAGTCGCATTTTCAGTACTTTTCTGGCGAGTTCTCGTGCTTGAGAATGGGCCATTGGTTTTTCCTTTCCATACATGATGACGAGGCAACTGATGCCATTTGAATACACCAGTGCAACACAAGCATTAACGTGAGCAATATCGAAATCGATAAACGGGGTGAATGCGGACCCGCGCAGCACTACGACAAAGGTGACAAAGGGCCTTAGCGGATGTGCGGGACGTCACCTCCTATTTCCCCTATGGCCATCCCAACCTGACGCGAACATTAGGTACGTGCACAAGACATCTTGTAGCTTGAATCTCTCACTTATACCTTAGAGTAATTATTATATGCTTGTACTCAGGATTTCATGAGCGTACTTAGTTGTTCTTACAAGTAAGTAAATTTTCTTGACTTAAAAATACATTTACATACATTGCTTCTGGCCCCACACTAGGATAACAAACACCCAAATAACTTACGAGCTCCGTTTTGCTTCATGAAATCTTTACTAGTATTCTGTGCTTGCAACAAACAACAAAGGTTCCATTTAGTAAACAATTTAATTCGAACTACGAGTAAATACTGGTCTGGTTATCTATGAAATATACTTCCTACGCCACACTTTGAGCTGGGTCAGTCCAAACTCCAACGGAGTTAGCCATACCGCGAACATGACCACCATGTGAGCCACTTTTTCCTGAAAAACGAATAAATAATGTAAAAAGTGAATGTAGGTAATATAACATTAGGATAGGAGCTTAACATTAACGAACTAAAGTGTGTGTAAACTCCATGCTACGGGTGACCGAGTTTTGGTGTTATTTTTATTGGAGAAAACGCTAGGAAAACAAAAGTAGCCCATTTATGTCTCCACCGAGGGGCACAGGCCTTTACCCGATACGAGTATGATTAAGCCATACTCCACCACGCTGGCTCAGTGCGGGTTGGTACCTACAGCTAACGTGTCATCCGAAATACTGAACGTCCGATGATGTACTTAAGATAAATTAATATATATACCTATCTCATTGGCACATAGTCAGGATTCGAACCTGCATCTCCTGTGTGAGAAGCAAGTGTGAAGCCCATTAGACCACGGAGCTCTTTAAAGTGGGCGTACCCAGGTAGGGGCAGGGGGGGGCTGTTGCCCCCCTCTAGAAGATAAAATAAACGTCAATTTTCCTGGCATGTGGGAATTAAAAACGTGTTACCTACTCTGCGCAAAATGAAGTGTTGGAAACAAAATATATTTTCAGTCAGATATTTTGATTTAATATTTTTTTATCTATAATTAAATATTCTACAACATTGAATATTCAAAGTAATTAATAAAAGTCAATTTTCATGATTTTTTTGTTTCAATATACCTGACCGACCATCTTCTCGAAAAAGGTATGAGCTGCCCCCCCCCCCCCCCCCAGCTGAAATCCTGGGTACGCCCTTGAAGGTAATACAAGAGCAAAATGATTGATGATGATGATGATGAGGGGATCGAACTCACGGCTTGCTATTTCAATTTACAGGTGTAGGTACTATCGAACCATCTGAATCATGACCCACCATAAGCTTATTTTGCTAAACCCCTTAAATGCAAGTAGGTCGAAATTCGCTTGAAAGTTTATTTCCTTGGTAACGAACTTGTTATCATTTGATTAGACACTGACATTACGATAGATCTTACAAGTTTGAAAGTTTCAAACGAATAATCAGTCAAGTGGGTCATGATTCAGTTGGTTCGATTGTACCTAAGAAATTTGATGAAAAAAGAGAAGACCTCGTCAACCTTGTATAAAATCTTGCTATAACTACAGACATGTCTGCTAGACTGATATTCCTTCCTCCACTATACACTCGTTAAACTCGAGTCAACCAGATAAAGACTCCAAAATTAAAGCTCATTTATGTGAAAATCCAGTAGGCAACTCTTGTACATATGAGGCAATAAACAGAGTAGAGCAAATCAAATATCTGGGTCTACTTAGAGACTGAGCTAGTTCCCTCAGATTGACGCCGTAGTACAAAGGGTAAGAAAACTTATCTGGGTCTTTAAAACCCTAGGAAGAGTAGCACTCCCTGATCTGCTCACGTCGACCTACATTGCATTAGCACAGTCAGTGATCACGTACTGCATAACGGTATGGGGCGGAGCGTGCAAAGTGGAGTTTCTTACTCTGGAACGAGCACAGAGGTCACTCTTGAAAGTAATGTTTAGTAAACTAGAAAATTATGGAGGAAGCCCTGTCTAAACTATGTAATAACAGAAAAAAGTTAATTATTTGTGGCGATCTTAATGTAGATTTGCTTGAAGGAACAACAATGAAACAACGATTAATAACTTTATTCAAATCGTTTAACTTATGTCATGTATTTTTAGAGCCAACCAGATTTACACTTACCAGCCAAACTTGCTTAGATAACGTTTTTTGTGACTGTGCATTCACAAGTAAAAGTGTAATTAACTGCTTACCTTCCGATCACAGTGGTCAAACAGTTTCATTCCCAATCGCTATTAAGGATAAGACTGGTCCATCATTTTATAGGCCTATTACATCCCATAGACTAGAGACATATACGAAAAACTTAGATATAAATTTGCCAGTACCGGATTTTAATGAACAGAACCCAAACAAAATCTACTCAGACTTCTTCAACATTATTCAGACAGAATTCAATAAAGTTTTTAAATTAAAGAAAGTCAGTGACTACAACGGTAAATCGAAATTTTATGACTGGGCAACGTTTGGAATTCTTAAAGTAAAGTTATCTTGTATGACCTTTATGATCAAAAAACCTATAACTTTGATCGAAAATTTCATGACTATGTTAAAAAATATTCCAAAACTTTCAAGTTGGTTTGTAGGACTGCAAAAACTTTACACATTAATAGAAAAATTCAAAATTCAAATAATAGAACGAAAACAGTTTGGCAAATAATAAACCGTGAAACTGGCAAAGTTATACCAAGGGACAATGATTTCTGCCTAAAGATAAGTGATGATGTTGTTAAATCCAGCGATGATGTTTCTCGAGCTTTTGAAGCATTCTTCACCAATGTACCCCTACTCACAACAGATCGTCTAAATTCATCTCCATATGAAGCAGAGACTATATTAAAAAATAACACGAGCGTCAGTAAGGTATATTTAAAATTTCATCATGTATATCCCCAGGACATTGTCAAAACGTTTAAATTACTTAACTTAAAAAATACGGAAGACCTGTGGGGTATATCAGTCAAAGTCATTGGTTCAGTTGACGATGGGGCTTTCCCAGACCTCATGAAGCACAGTAAACTGATACCTCTGTTCAAATCGGGAGATAAGGGTGATCCTTCAAATTTCAGACCAATATCTGTTCTTCCAACACTAAGTAAAATATTTGAAAAGATTATACTCAATCAAATGCTCTCACACTTCAACCGTACAAAACAACTCCAAGCCAATCAATACGGTTTCACTAGCGGTAAATCGACTACGGATGCAGGTATTACCCTTATATCTCATATTTATTCTGCATGGGAGGCCGCACAGGATGCTATCGGAGTTTTTTGCGACCTGTCGAAGGCGTTTGATTGTGTTGATCATAATAAGCTATTAATTAAATCAAATCATTACGGAGTACGAAATAAAGCGTTGGATCTACTAAGATCAAACCTAAGCAATATAATTCAAAAGGCAGAAGTTAATGGCGTTAAATCTGATGGATCGGGTGTAAAAATTGGCGTTCCACAAGGTTCCATATTAGACCCTTTCTTGTTCCTGGTATATATTAACGATCTGCCTTTCATGGTGGAGAAATTAACTGACATAGTGTTATTTGCTGATGATACTTCAATGGTCTTCAAAATTGAAAGACAAAAAGCAGATTTTGATGATGTTAATGGTGTATTGTCTTTAACCTTGAATTGGTTCACAGTTAATAATTTATTGTTAAACGCTGGTAAAACCAAGTGTATCAAATTCTCACTTCCAAATGTCAGGCAAGTTGAGACCAGTTTAGTGTTAGACAACAGCACGTTAGAATTAGTAAATGATACGAAGTTTCTTGGAATAACCATTGATAGCAAATTGCAGTGGGGACCCCACATAGATAAATTGGCTGGTAAATTCAGTTCTGCGGCTTACGCTGTTAGGAACATCAGACAAAGCACTGATGTGGCTACATCTAGGCTAGTATATTTTAGTTACTTTCATAGTGTGATGTCCTATGGTATCTTGTTGTGGGGGAAAGCAGCGGATATTCAAACTATTTTTATTTTACAGAAAAGAGCTATTCGAGCAATTTATAATTTAAAACGAACAGACTATATACTTGCATATATATATAACGAATATATTTGTACATCCTTATAAGATAAAATATAGTTAAGTTCACAAATTGTACCTAACATCATAAGCACCTATATTTGCAAATAAATATCTTTGACTTTGACTTTGACTCCTTAAGAGAGCTTTTTAAAGAAATTGACATACTAACAGTAGCTAGTCAATTTATTTTCGAAAATATAATGTATGTACGCAAGAACCTTACAACATTTTCCAAACTTAGCGATAGCTGTAATGTTAACGTAAGAAATAATCACAGACTGTGTGCGCCCCGATTTAGACTCGCGAAGGTTAGCAATTCTTTCAAGGGTCAGTGTATTCTCTACTATAATAAGATACCTCTGGAGATTTCGAAATTGCCATTTGAGCAATTTAAAAAGCAAAAAAAAAGCAGTCGCTTTAACGACTTTGTCAAAAAAGGGATATTACAATGTTCAAGATTACTATGACAGGACTGTATGGGGTTAATCTAGCTCAACACAGGCCTTGCTGTTAATAATTTTGTAATTATTTATTCCTGCTTATTAATCATAATAATTAAATTTTTCGTATTTGTAATAGTTAAGCACAACCTATTTTTAAAAGAGATCTAAAATCCATCTGTGGGAGTTTCTACGCACGTTAGAATTAGTAAATGAAACGAAGTTTCTTGGAATAACCATTGATAGCAAATTGCAGTGGGGACCCCACATAGATAAATTAGTTGGTAAATTAAGTTCTGCAGCTTACGCTGTTAGGAACATCACACAAAGCACGGATGAGGCTCCATCGAGGCTAGTATATTTTAGTTACTTTCATAGTGGCATTTCCTATGGTATCTTGTTGTGGGGGAAAGCAACGGATATTCAAACTATTTTTATTTTACAGAAAAGAGCTACATATTCGAGGAGTTTATAATTTAAAAAGAACAGACTCATTGGAGATCTTTTTAAAGAAATTGACATACTAACTGTAGCTAGACTATTTATTTTTGAAAATATAATGTATGTACGCAAAAACCTTACAACATTTTCCAAACTTAGCTATAACTATAATGTTAACCTAAGAAATAATCACAGACTATGTGCGCCCCGGTTTAGACTCGCGAAGGTTAGCAATTCTTTTAAGGGTCAGTGCATTCTCTACAACAATAAGATACCTCTGGAGATATTGAAATTGCCATTTGAGCAATTTAAAAACCATGTTAAAGCGACTTTGTCGAAAAAGGGATATTACAATGTTCAAGATTACTTAAATGACGAGACTGTACGGGGTTAATCTAGCTCAACACAGACCTTGCTGTTAATAATTTTGTAATTATTTATTCCTGCTTATTAATCATAATACCTAATTAAATTTTTGTATTAGTTAAGCACAACCAATTTTTAAGATATCTAATAATCAATCTGTGGGAGTTTCTACGCCCTTCTTAGCCCACAGTGGTCCAATGTAGAGAAGAGGCAAAATTGACGTTTGCTAAGTATATGTAAATATATACAGTAATAAAGTACTTTGACTTTGACTTTTGAAACCATATACATATGTAGATTTCCAAAGACTGGCCTATAGTCTACTTCTAATCTTCTGACGGTTAGAAAACTTTATGTCTATCAGAGAGTATTAAGAACGTAAATCTCTATTCATATACCACCAGCACTTATTTTTTAACAAATTTTTAACTGTTTTTGCTCGCAGACAATATAACCATGATATAACATACAATTGCAACTAATATTTAATAAAATAAAGAAAACAATATATACCCCATGTTATATGTCGAATGTACACAACTCCAGATACAGATCTCCTTTTAGAAGTGATGACATAAATATTTACGTATTTAGAAAAAACTTAATTAATTAAATGTTCCAATGAATTAATTCTGACATAAATTGTAATAATAAATAGCAGCCGGAACAATATCTTTATCTCATGAAATTTATTTAATTAAAAATATGAATATATACACAGTCAGGTCATAAGTTCTGTCACACAATAAAAACTTTTGAATTTAGAACGCTGGCCACAAAAAAGTTTATTGAATTCGAATTTCGAATTTTTCATGAAAATAAAAATGTGTACTTTTTAGAATTTTCCTCATTTTTAAATATGGAGTGGACACTTAAAGAAGACCGTGTCGCAGTTATTGCGTTGCATCGTTGAGGTTACGCGCCAATTCAGATTTTCGACTTACTGAAAATTTTGAATATAACCAAAAGATTCGTTTATCGTACCATAAAACGATACAATGAAGACTCTAGTGTAGATGACAGGTCAAGAAGTGGTCGCCCTCGCTCTGTTAGGACTCCAGCAGTGATAAAAGCTGTGAAGGCGCGAATTCAAAGAAATCCGATACGTAAGCAGAAACTGTTGGCCCTTCAGATGGGGTTAAGCAGGACCACGGTAAAAAGGGTGTTAAATGAAGACTTAGGGCTTAGGGCATATCGAAGAAAAACAGGACATCGTTTGGACGCTCGTTTAATGGACCTGAGACTGAAGAGATGCCGCGCTTTGTTGAAGCGGTACGCGGGAAAAAAGCATCGAGAAATTATTTTTTCGGATGAAAAAATTTTCACCGTGGAAGAGAGCTACAACAAACAAAATGATGTGTGCGTACACCTACGCACACAGCAGTGAAGAAGCGAGCAACCGTATTTCGCGTGTCCAACGAGGTCATTTTCCATCCTCGCTCATGGTTTGGTTGGGAGTCTCTTATTGGGGCTAAACTGAGGTACATTTTTGTGAGAAAGGCGTAAAAACGAATGCAGTTGTGTATCAAAATACAGTCCTCAAGAACCTTGTGGAACCTGTTTCTCATACCATGTTTAATAACAGGCACTGGGTATTCCAAAAAGATTCTGCGCCAGCTCTTAGAACGAAAAGCACACAAGACTGGCTGGCGGCGCGTGAAATCGACTTCATCCGGCACGAAGACTGGCCTCCTCCAGTCCAGATTTGAGTCCGTTAGATTACAAGATATGGCAACACTTGGAGGAAAAGGCCTGCTCAAAGCCTCATCCTGATTTTGAGTCACTCAAGGCATCCTTGATTAAGGCAGCCGCCGATATTGACATGGACCTCGTTCGTGCTGCGATAGACGACTGGCCGCGCAGAATAAAGGCCTGTATTCAAAATCGCGGGGGTCATTTTGAATAAACTTTATTACCATAAGAATCTATGTTTTATTAAGTTCATTTTGCTATATAAATGTTTACATAAATAATAAACATGTCTAAATTATTTCATATTGCACATGTGACAGAACTTATGACCTGACTATGTATATATAATAAAATGCTCCGTGGTCTAATCGGTTTCACGCTTGCTTCTCAAACAGGAGATGCAGGTTCGATTCCTGACCATGTACCAATGAGATAATTAATTTATCGGATAGTACATTATCGGACTTCAGTGTTTCGGATGACACTTTAAGCTGTAGGACCCGGCTACTATCGCTACTTGGTAATGGTCGTAAAACCCCTCCACCAACCCGCTCTGAGGCAGCCTGGTGGAGTATGGCTTAATCTTACTCGTATCCGGGTAAAGGCCTGTGCCCCTCAGTGGGGACATTAATGGGCTATATTTATATTATTATTATATTTATGAATACACTAAGTTATATTTATAAATAAATTTTAATAATTTTGACATTATTAATGCTTGCCTATATTTCGTCATAAATAGTATAAATAATAAACTAATTAATAATATTGATCTATCTGGATTTGTTTGACCTATTATTATCAACAGGTTTTATTTTAAATTCAAGTTAACTGGGCCCTATTCTGCCTATAATACGCTTATTTTTATTAATCTTACACAACACTTGCATTACACACTACATACAGCACACTTCACCTATTCACACACAACACTACACACAAACATAATTAATTTTCTGTCCTAATATTTTTTTAAACTAAAAATGTGTAATTTTAATAAATCTTTAATCACATGTTAATCTTCATTAATTTAATTTGTATGTAACTTATTGTTGTTTTGTTTTGTTAACCATTATTTCGTTTCGCAAAATGACCATGACCGTTTTAAAAGAAGTCTTGTGTTTGTCGTGCTATAGTATTTTATTTAGTTTATACTTACATAATTTATTTTATCTACACACGCATCATAAACCCTCTTTACTGCGTTCAAAAACCGCACGTTACGATCAGCATTATGTTAAACTACTTGGTAAAAACTCATTTCGTATCTGGAAAACTACACATAATGGTCATTATGTGTAGTTTTTCTTCATATAATGACATTCAAATTTCGAACGCCGACGCCCACCCGCGTGCCGTCCCTAGTTTGTCTGTGAAGTTGGTACTGACATTCAAATTTCGAACGCCGACGCCCGTCTGCGTGAAGTTGGTACTAAAGAACAAGCTAAACAATTGCAGAACCACAATGCCGGTCAAACATGCGGTTCCTGAACACATCAAAGAGAGCTGATATGATATGTGTGTAGATAAACTAGTGTATGTAACTGTACATAATTAGGCATTAAAACTCTCGAGTGATATTATTATGAAACTCGCCTTCGGCTCGTTTCATAAACCCACTCTCGAGTTTTGATGCCCTCCATTATGCAGCAGTCACAGTTCTATTGCGCACTAGGACTCTCCTGTTGCACATCTTTTCCTGCCCTGCTTAGGTTTGCTGGTAGAAATCTCTCTTTAGAGATAAGTTCGCCTTTGCTCAGTTCTGTGCAATAAAGAATATGAATATGGTATTAAGTAAATAAGTAATAGTAGATTATGCATCAAGGCGATAAAGCACTGATTCTGCGGGCGCGATATTGAATCCTAGTCACGCAAGCAATTTATATTCACGTCATGCAAGTTCAACGTATATTCCCTTTTAAAATTTGATTTGCCTGTAAAACTAGCCATGTCAAATCAACTTCAATTTGTGTTAAGCTATCTACTTTGTGTAACGTCAGAATTAGAGGATTATCATAGGTACAGAACTTGGAATTCATTTCTATCTCAAATATTTTGTCGGCGAAGTCGACAGCTACGATGTTGTTGATAATTGAACTAGGCTCCTATTTTCACATTTATATTTTTTGTAAGGTATCATTATGTACTTAGGTACCTACTTTTTGTAAAAAAAAATAGTTAATGTTCATCATTTTAATAAAAATAAATCAGATTTTAATGGAATACAACTCTCCTGCAGCCTTTAATTCAGAAACCGCTTATGAAGCATACTTGCGCGTTAGGTACTATTCTTCTGAGTCGTATGGTTCACCGTTTTGGGCGCAAGCGTAGGCACTTAAATCTCTACTATGGACTCACGCACCCTATTGGTTTGTTGTATATGAAGGTATTTAAATAAAGAAAACGCAATAGAATGAAATAAGCAACTTCCAACGGGATGCATTGGAACAATTCTGTGTAGTACATATAAGTGAGTCATCTACCCTTAATTCTACTGTACGACTCACTGTGTTCGCCGACTCGTGGTAGATATTTCAATGGCGATCGATATTAGAAATACATTATAAATAAGGCTACTGGTCGGTTAATTTTTCAAGTGTGATTCATATCAGAATTACAGAATAAGGTTACCGTCCAACGGAGAAAGAGGCCGCTATGGCAAGCCCAGATTAGGCGGGGCCCAGACACAAATTGAAATCTGTACTGAAACTCAATACCTACCCCTGCTGCAGGGCGAAAGGACAAAGATGAATGAATAATTTGAGTGGATATTTACCACACTAGACACCCGAACCCTGGCTGGAGTGGAGATGATCATCGTGGGCTGGTTCCAGTTTCGCTTCGGCACATTGAACATCGGCTTGGATCCAGCTCGCAATAACAAACTCTTGCACACGTTTAGCGCCATTTCCGAAATTACTTCAATTTGCTTCCACTTTATTTTCCAGTATTTTTAGGTTCTGATGTTATATGTCAGTGTTTATTTTGAATTTAGTACTCTTCAGGCCGTGTGCAAGGAGTTTGATCGACCCAACCAAAGAGAATATAATCACTATTCCAAATAGAATGCGAAGAGTTCCCGGATACGCAACCGTCAACTCAAAGAAGGACGGAGACTCAGTTTTAAGCTCGGGAAAAAGACAGTATCACATTTAAGTGGCACTTTAGTTTTGTGCATTCGAGCATGCCTGAGACCTTCTGAGAACTTTTCCTCATATTTTATCCGGCGTATCCTTGAGTCTAATCTCTGCATCGTATAGTATAGTTCACTAGAGGTAATACAAACCAAACGAATTTACAAAGCCTTTCTTTAATGTTTCTTAATCAGCATTAAATAATAAGGCGAGCAATAGCTAATAAATAAGGTACGATAATTTTTGCCTCTTCTTCAGAAGGCATAATTGCTACTTCAGTCGGTATTTCATCAAATTCTTTTCAATATACTGCACATGCTTATAAATGTGATACGCCGTCGCTTGCGATATCACCGAACACATTTGCAGAACATATTTCAAGCTAACTGGTAATCCTTCGTTCATTTCAACCTCAAAGAGTGCAGTCCTGGATGGCGAACACAAATATTGCCAGCTATATCGTCGAGTATAGAATTTGAAGTTGTGGAAATCTTCAGGAACTTCCGCATAAGATTCTAGATTGTTTAGATCGATAGCAACTCGGGTGTCATCATTTTCTGAATCCCACTCCTCCTCAGAATTCAGCGTAGAGTTTGTGTCATCCTGTGTCTTGTTAAGTTTTCTTCTTTTAGCCTTTTTCCTTGTCAGCGGATCTTTGCTAAGAATATCATTTATTTCGGAATCCTCAAACGCTATTTCTTCAATCTCTTGTAAAATCTTATCTGTTTGGGTGTTGTTTGTATCTTCAGTTATGTGTACATCCATAGTTGTGTCTTGAATATCATTATCAAGATTGGGTGGTGGTTCTTCCTCAAAGTTGATTGGTTCATGGGCTGTGTCTTCGTTTAGATTAGGATCTATATCCGGTTGGGATTGGGCCGCGTCTTCAGATTCCCTCTCTGTAATACTTGTGTTAACTATTGAATGATATTTATCGATTAAATCTAAGATGTCTTTCACTTTTGGATTTACTTTCGCGGGTTTAGGAGCATCGATGTCAGGCACCACAAATTTCGGTTTTTTGGCATCAGTTTTCGGCGGCCCCGGGTTTTTGTCCATAAACTTACTCGGTCTTCTGATCAAATACTTTCGGCACATAAATAGGACGAGATGCTTTATGACTTCTTTTCGGTTGAAATTATTTAGATCAAAGGTGTCTGAAGTGTTCTGTTCAACATTTGCTGGAATTTCGTCCTGAGGCATACTGCTATCGGGCATATTATATATTTGGGAGTCATTAAATTGGAATTCTAAGTTTTGAGACATATCCGTTCTATCATCCGTGTGCATGGCGTCAAATACATCATCAAAGATATTCTCATTTTCCTCTAACTCTTCAATAGTTTCTTGTTTTACTGACTCTTTGGAATATGATTCCGTTGTGGACGAACTATTACAAACTTCGTCATCTTTCATGTTTTCTTTGTTGTCTAGATTTACTAACTGAACATTCTCGAAATCTTTCTTCCAATCCTCATTTTCATAATTTCTAAGAAACACAGTTTTACTTGATATTCCTTTGTTCATTCGTGATTTACCTAGAATTGCATGTTTGAAACATTTATTATCTTCGGTCACTCCTTTGATTATATTATCGCCATTTTCGTCATGTAGCGCCATGTCTGCACAGGCATACTTCAGCGAATATCTCGAGAAATCTTCACTGAGCAGTTGTCGCATGTAATGGTCTCTTAATCTGGGTATCACAAATTCCGTGTAAGCCGTGAAGGAAGTTTCGGAAACTGGGAACTCTTCTTTGGGTATCACACCGAAATCGGTTTGCGATTGAATTCTATTAAGAATATCGAAAGTGAGTCGATCTTTGAGTCTGCTGAAGTCATCAACTATTTTGCCGTCTTTCAACATTTCTGCAGTCACGCAGTCTTCATCGAAGACGCAGTATTTCAGGGTCATCGGCTGGTAGTATTTGCAGATGATGAGTTTTCTAAACTCCATGTAAATCAGCCAATCACGGAAGCTGAACAATCGCTCTGTAGGTTCAATGGCACCCACTCTGTACGACTTCAAATGATTCTCTTTATCATTGATTCTATCGACGGCGTCTGATAGTTTTATTTCATAATCATCATCAAGGCCAAAGCACATCTTCATAGCAACTACAATATAGGCCATCGCAATCGCTTCAAAGTGAGGTAAATGAGGAATCCTATATTCTTTTCTATTTAATCGATGCATCAGTATTTCCCATGGACTGTATATCATTAATGAGTACACCAGTTCCTTTAAGCCTTTGGGAAGGCAGAGCTCCTTTATGAACTGACTGACAATCTTTTTCATATCTGGTATAAGACATGTGCCTAATTGAAGTTCATGGTATAATGTTTGTGCCCTTAGGCGAATGTGGTTTGAGACAAGTACAGTTTTGAGTTTTAAAATTTTGATTGTCCTAACTGGAAAGTCAGTTGGTAAGTATTTTGCTATGTTCTTCAAATTGAGTCTTCCCTCACAAATGAATCTCATGAGATGGGATAATTGTATATCGCTTTTGTCCAAATTTAAGGCAATGTATATAATTGCTATCATGGTTTTCAGTGTTGGTTCGATGTTATGCCTTCTTCCTTTACCTAGCACTATCTCATCATCATCATAATTATCATCGTCATTCTTACTATCTGTGTTATACTCATCATCATTATTTATAAGTTGATTCTGTTTCATAGTGCTGTAAACAAAGTATGAACAAATTAGTTGCATGATGTGGGTTCTAAAGACAAATCATTATTTTTAGCTATCTTTTGCATTAGTGTCTTTGAAGCTGGAAGGGAAAAATACTTCTTCATTTTCTTGTCTTATCATTCTGTGTCAATGAAATGCAAATAAAAACACATAGGGGCTTAGGTATGACTCATTTACATATTTGAAATTATGTCAGTTGCACTGGTGGCATATTGTCGTTTATCAAAGGTGTAAAAGATGAGAAACTTGCAATGTGTGGAAAATAGGCCTTAAACCTCAAAATTACATATATTTTTTTAACAACTCATGTTTAAATTTTTGAGTTCTTACCTGTTCAAATGGTAGTCTGTGCTGTTGTACATTTTCTTAACGAGCCGAGACCACACCCAGAGCACCTTGGGCTTGATGCTCGGCCCAGCCCCAAGTGCGATCATTTCGTCCACTAAGCCATTCAGTACAATATTGCAAGCATTCCATTTATACCATTCATCACTCACTGAAATTAAAATGAAAGAATGTTCAATTATCATCATGATAATCAGGGGTGTTAGACCTGTTAATTCAGATTTCCACTCTGATTAGGCCACCCAATCTAAAGCCAGCGCCAGATATAGCTTCAAACATTTGAACACTTTTTGGATTGCTAAGCGTGGCAAGGGACTTTGAATATGTGTTCAAAGTTTGAACAGAGATTTGCAATTTGCCATGCGGTATCGGTTTTATAGCACACATCAAAGCGTTCCAAGTTGGAATATGTTCAACCAATTTGCGCGACCGTTACTGTGGCAGAAGGTTGTGCGTGGTAGGAAGTTTAGTATATGTCTGCCTGCACTTACATGCTTGAATAGTTCAATATCGTAATTTTCAAGATGGACCCCCTTTATCCTTCGTATTAGGTTGAACATGTAAGAACAACAAAAATACTTAAAACATAATAAGTGTTCGCTGATCCTTTTTTGCTGTGAAAATCAGTATTTTTGATGTGCAATTAAATACTTGCCTTTTTTATGAGCCCTAGTAGCCGGAGCTAAGGCGATTTCGAACATCAATACTACAAACAATGACTTTTTGTAAAAATCCTATAGTAAAAAATAACCTCAAAATGGATTTTTGAAAATTCATAACAAAAAAACCATACATTTCCTAGACTGGATATTTTAGAGGGGGGTTACTTCCTCCCCCCCTCAACTTCATACGAATGAGTTTGTGTTGGAAAACCAACCCGCTGTATCTGGTGCTAGCTTTATGCTAATGGAAGAAAACGTAGGTAGGTACATAAAGGCAAGTGGGTAATACTATTACACTGTTATCAAGTTAGTACATTTTACACTCACTTTACTATACTCATTGCGGTTGGAGTGTAGATAAGGGGACACTTTATAAACTATTTTTTTTTTAAATACAAGGGTCGGTTCTGCCCCCTTATCGACAATGGGGCGGTTCTGCCCCCTTATTGACACTCTGCCCCTCATTGCTGATGAGTTCTGAGTAGGTCTTACAATTTGAAATTAACTGTGGTCATCATATCCACTGAACACATTTACACTATAAAAACGACCGACCTAAGGAACCAATCGGATACTTACTATTAGTCTTCCGCTTCTTCTTGCTGATCTTCCTCCTGGCCCCCACAGCCAGGATTCCGCCTTTCAACTCGACTCGCTCGACGATCGTTTCCCGAGCCGTCGTGTCTTGAGTCCCGCACTCCACGCAGTAGTAGAACCCGCCCACCAGGTTCAGGTCGGTGCCGCCGCACACGCCGCAAGGGTTTGTGTTCATCGTAGCAAGGAAGAAGAGTCTGCTTCAGTGTAATAATCTCATTTTGAAGCACGATCAAAAAAATTTTGAGGTTAGTTTAGTTTACAGTATAACTCGTCACATTTTTTGCGCCAAAAAGTTTCAGCTGTTGTTCGATGACGTATAGCGGATATCTGTGAAACAGAAAAAGTAATTTTTGAACGCAGCTTTTTTGTTGTGATGTTGGTGGTACTGTGACGTTCATTGACGTGTGAATAGTTGCCAGTAGAAATAACAGTTGGTCGCTGGTAGTTATTACGAATTTCCTTATTTCTGGGCCAGATTATCGGGCCGGGTAAACAAATGTTTGTATTAAATGTATTATGTCCGCACCGAGGGACACTGGCCTTTACCCGGAGATACGAGTAAGATTAAACCATAGTCCACCAGGCTGTGCGGGTTGATGGAGTAGTTTTACGACCACTACCACGTATCGATAGTAGCCGGGACCTACAGCTTATCGTGTCTTTCGAAACCTGAACGTCCGATAATGTACGATAAATTAATTATCCCATTGGTACATGGTCAGGATTTGAACCTGCATCTCCTGTGGGAGCAAGCGTGAAAGTGAACCCATATTAGATATATTTTATTTATATTCGGAAAGTAATTTTCGTACGTTTACATTCTGAATCTTCATAAGTGCACATAACGATATGGGTTGAAAAACTTCGAAATTCATCGACAAAAAAAAATAAAAAATACTTTGGACACTATTTACACACATTGATCTAGCAACAAACTAGGATTCCCTGTATCTTGGGTACTAGACAACGATACTCATACTTATATATATATATATATATATATATATATATATAGATATATATATATATATACATATTATATTTTATTACATCAACAAAAATCCACAGCCGTGCCTACGTCTTTTCCCATACGGGGTGGTAGAGCAAACAAAAAAAATATAATATTATTAAATATTGACAATTGAGAAAAGTTTATTTGACATATAGTCAATCATTTACGCCCACTAATAATACCTCATCAACAAAATATAAAAAATATATATGAAAGGTCGAAAAATTGCAGAAGCTCTGGAAGTTTTGGCCTGAGTAGTGTGGGTTTTCAGTGTCCGAAGCGCATAAAATTATTCATTCATCAGCAATATGCTAAAGACAGTGCCGTAAATAGCCTTTTTTGCGCCCTGTGCGAGCTTCTATAACTACGCCCTTGTTTTTTTAGATATTATAGGTACCCTAGAGCAATGCTATGTATAGGCCTACTTTATTTCATTCAGGATGATAAAATAAACCACAAGGAACTTGGTGTTGGTGGACCAATTATCTAATATTTTGGAAGAAAAATCAATTTTTTTAAAGAATTGATGTGGGCAAACAAGCAGATAAGCCATTTGATGTTAAGTGGACCTTTCGCCTATTATACCTACCACCCACTGTGTCTCACTCACTAAAACTCAATCGCAAGTTCACTAGTGCAAATGCGTCGCCCACCCTGATGCTTAAGATTTAATTTTTGGGCCACTATGGTTTTCATACTTCTATAATAAAATAACACCCTGCAAAGTTTCAGTAAACTGTAAATTAATTTAATTTTAAGTACTTGGTACGGTAGAGTTTTGAATACGGAAGGTAGCATAATATAAATTGCGTTTCAGTATGAATTGGTGAAAAAACGTTTATTCGAAAATATTTGCAAGATTATTCACAACTACACAATACACAAATGAATGAAACCACAAATGAATGAGTTCAGATAGTAAAGATTTATTAAAGCAAGCCATATTTTTTTTAAAGATTTACTTTTCGCGCTTTCTTCATTCCGAATTCGTTGATAACCTTTTCATACGACAGGCACCGTCCTATGTCGCGTTCAATCGACAAAATCGCTAGGCCGGTCAACCTTTATTGGCCAATCGTCGAGCGCAAGTAAGTTTTTATTAATTTAAGCTTATTGAAAGATCTTTCGCAGGAAGCTACAGTCACTGGCATTGTTAAAAAAATCTTTATAGCGACTACTACATTGGGAAACAT
Source organism: Argyresthia goedartella (assembly GCA_949825045.1). NCBI lineage: Eukaryota > Metazoa > Arthropoda > Insecta > Lepidoptera > Argyresthiidae > Argyresthia > Argyresthia goedartella. The sequence goes on from OX463831.1 coordinate 22,103,606, forward strand.
CTCTTTTAAATCTAGTTCGACTATAGCTTTAAGAAGACCCAGACTTGAACTACGGTCACATTTATGAAATAATATAGTCGTTTCAACTTGACTCTTTGAAGTGTCTAATTCAGCCCAAAATTCAGTAGCATTAATATCTGCTGAATATTTGATACTCAAATCAACGGCATGTTTTTTTAGTTCTTCAGCTGGATAATTACCAATCTGTTCTATTGTCAAAAAATTAAAAAGGTGGTGAATGTTGTGAAGTTTCTCGAATCGCCATGTGAATTCAGAAATCATTTTATCAATTGCTTCATACATATTAATTTTAAAACTTTGCTGTGGTGTAATATCGTAGCCGGCGTCTGAGCTTTCTCTTAGGTCGTGCCTTTTTACTGGCTTTTTACGTTTTTCCGGAAAATCGTCTTCAATTTCACATTCTTCACAAACTTTTTTGGCCTTTTCGAAAATTTTATCTACAATCTCGCGAATATTCTGAATCTGCTTTGTTAATCCCTTGATTAATTCAGAGGCTTTGTCGATAGCAATAGTTTTTGACTGTAAAGCTACGTTCACCCTATCAACAGACTCCAAAACTTGAACCCAAATTTGCAGAGTACATATAAATTTGTAGTTTATTAGACCCAGAATGCTTTTAGCTGTAGCTATTGTTTCTACATTGTAATAGTTGCTAGTTAAAATTTTTAGTACGCACCAGATTTGGGGCAGTTGCATATTTAAAGCTTTAACGGCTCTAGCTTTAGAAGCCCATCTAGTGTCGGCGTGTTTCTTTAAAGAAATTTTTAAATGTTTCATTAAAGTTTCCCATCTGATGGTAGAACTCGAAAAAGACAAATATCTTCTGAATTGTTCCAAAAAATTTGATCATGTCGGGTGTTACACTAGCGGCATGTACGCCAGATAAATTCAAAGAATGTGCTGCACAAGGTAGGTATTCAGCATTTACATTAATTTGTTTTATTTTGGTTTGAACTCCGTTATATTTACCAGGCATGTTACTACCATTATCGTACCCTTGGCCACGAACATCATCAATTTTCAATCCGTCAGCTTCTAATTTTGTTAAAATTTCTTTTGACAATCCTTCGCCCGTTTTTTCATGAGATAGAATAAAATCTATGAAACGTTCTTCTATGGTAACTATCTGTTCAAATATTTGTACGAACCTCAAAATTTGTGACATCTGTTCTTGATGCGATACGTCCGGCGTGCAATCAAAAATCATAGAGAAGTATTTCGCGGCACGAACCTCGTCTATAATTTGTTTTGTGACCTCGGAAGCGAGAATTTCTATTGACTCGTTTTGAATATATGGCGTAAAATACGAAATATTGCCTTTATTAAGTGACTCGACGAGCGCTCTAAGTTCAGGATCAAATTTTGAAATCATATCCACGGCACTTAAGAATACTCCAGATCCTGCTTCTCCAATATGCTCATGAGAGCCTCTGAGAGGTAAATTATTTTCCGCGCAAAATAAAGTTATGCTAGTACACACTTTTAAAATATGTCTCCACTTTTTTGTTTCTTGATCAATAGCCTTAGTAAAGATGCATCTATGGTGGTCTTATTTTTTATTTGTTGCTCAAGCATTTTCCATTTAATAAAATTTTCTTTATGACATGCTGAATTTTCGTGGTCGGGTATACGCGGACTTAAATGGCGCCAATCATTAAAACCTTTCTGTGCATCAGCAATCGCTGCTTATTCAAAGAACCGAAAAGTATACATGGGAAACAAAATATTGCATCTCTCTTTTCACTGTATATCAACCATTGTCTGGGCACCATTTCACCATTGCTCATCCTTTTTGTAAACCAATGCTCATGAAATTTTCGTCCTGCGTCTTCAGTCGAATAAAAAAATTGACTACTTTTTCGTTGATCAGGACCTTTCTCGACAAGGAAACAACGAATTGAGTCAGTTATGGGTATCCATGTAACAGGGTCGTTTGTGTCTAATTGGAATTGGATCTTATCCGTTGCAGTTGTCTCCTCAGTATGTATGTCAGAATTTGGACTAGTTGTTGGACTAATGGCGCGCAAGGTTAAATCTTTATTTTCTTTCTCTAAATCGCTACCAGATCCAGACGTACCAGGGGTTGCCAAATCATCATCGGGTATATTGTCTTCCTGTATATTTTCCGACCGACCGACCGACTGTAATGGTGAAATTTGGTTATTTTTACTTATTCCCTACATATAATAAAAACCTTTTATAACGAAAAATAAATTCCCAGTCTTATAACATAATGTTATAATTATATTTTTAATGTTATTAACAATCGTACAATAAAACAACCCCTCGCATCTCGCGCCGCACACACACCCGCGGACACCTATCCGCACAGGCCACGGCGCCTGCCCGTACCCGCCCGCCGCTTAGTCACCGACCAGTGTTGTTATTGATACGGCAATTGCCGTAATATACGGCATTCCATGACTTTTTTGAGATCATACGGCAGGCTTTTTAATACCGTTATCTTATTAATAAGTTAAACATTGCTTAAATCATTATAATAATACGGCAATTTTGGGTTTTTTTTTCCGCAAATACGGCAATTTGAAACTTTAGATACGGCAATTCAAAATTTTACAATAACAACACTGTCTCCGACCGACCGTGTAGCCGGCCGGCCGCTAACTCCGATAAACACTAAACACAAATACGCTCGTGCGCTGCCAAAAAAATGAGCGCGATGTTTTGTCTAATTTAATAGACGTTTTTGATGATACTGGCATGTAGGTACGTATGTGTTGGAATCGAGCACTAGGGACGCAGCGGGAACTTATCAGGAGCAAACCGAAAAAATAATACTGATCTGGCCGTTCTTGCGCCCCCCAGTGTCTACGCCCTGTGCCTGGGCACCGGTGGCACCGCCCTATTTACGGCACTGGCTAAAGAATGATATAGCGTTAAAGTGACCGTAGGTAAGAGCCCTCAGATAAACGAAACTTTTTGCTTAAATAGATATAGCGGAAATACTTCATCTGAGTAAGAGCCGCAAAGTGTGCCTACTCACAGCGACCGTAATTCGGCTTGTTGACACACAACAGTTTTTGTCACAAGCCGTATTTAGGCTTTTTGACATTCAGGGTGATAAAACTGTTTCTTTTTCTTTTGCTGTCATTAGTAAATTGGCGCTATTTTGAATACTGTAAATTAAACGAACACAAGTTTAGTGTTACTCATAGTGAAACCAATAAATGCATTCAAGTGATGAAGAAAATAACTAATTAAATTTTTAGTAATTGTTCCAATTTTAATGTGTATTTTTACTGATTAAACCCTACGTTTTTCTTCATGAAATATCTATTTTCGCTAAAATCTTTATTTTTCTCGAAGTCATGGTACAAAGTAAAGTATGCAAGTCTTGAATAAGACGTTTTTATCTTGAGGGCAATGAATCACTCGCATCGCTCAGGATTTAAACATTTAAATCATGAATCACTCCCCACGGTCGAGATTAAGTTGTTATAATCCTTCACTTGCTCGTGATCCATTTATAGCCCTCGCTTTAAATCTGTCCTTTATACACTAATTGCATAATATACTATTGGGTAGCAAAAGAGACAACGATATGCCTTACAACACCTCTTTCTTATTTTCCTCCTTACCTTCCCGGCTCTTAGAATAGAATAAAAATTTCATCCATCTTTAAGTTGGCTCGTTGAACATGCCGCCTCTCCTCATGTCCTGTCAATAGTTATCTCCCTGTAGGCGGAGTCTAGGTTCTAGACATGTAGATTGTAGGTCCAGCGTGCGACAAACACAAACACGTTAGAGGACGTTACTACGCATTGCATTGATGGCACTTAGTGGTGACTTTTACGGCGAGGCTAGGCACCTAGAATCGGCGGCGCAGTGGTCACTGGCCGTGGCCAAATGGCCAGTAGCCAGCCACATGCTAGCGATTCGCTTTGGTACCATGCTAGTGCACCCTCTGTATTCCGATTTTGGTAGTGATTGATCCCATCCACCACACATGGCAGCCCCATTACTATAATAGTAGTAAATTGTGTTGCTTGCGTGCGAGCGAGCGTATGTATCGCTGTCCGTCGTGTCTCGATTTAGTATTAAATATTCGGGCGTGTGCTCAATAAATTTCTCATCAACTAATCAGCTGAAACTCAACCTTTATGTGCCCCGCGAGATCTGCTCCTATCTGTTGTTTTGTAACACAGGAATAGAGTTGTTCTACCACACCCCGTTAGTGTGTGCTTCCGTGGTATTTACCGTGTTATTCCGTTAGTGCAGTGTTTGTTTGGGTCGCAGTGGTGTTATGTGCTGGTGTCGGCAGGCCATGGTCGCCTCGCGGTGGTGTTGAGTCGTGTCGCAAGGTCGTGGTGGTGCTTTGATGGGAGATATCTGGTTCTGGGCGCAGGCGGCGACACGGCCGCAGCGAAAGGCGCTAGGTTCGCGGAAGGTTGCATCTTTATACCGGCACACTGGAACTAATGGAATTGGAGAACATTGTCGCAAACACCGTGTACTTGAAGGCCAGAGAAGGTAACTATTTATATTGTGTCTGCAGCATGCAACCTATGAGATGTTCGCTAAGAAACAACCAGGTCAAATATTTTGATTATTTTGTCCTGACAGCAGGAAGATATATTGACATTTTAATGTGTTAGAAAGGGACTGGATAAGATATGGTTCATTATAGTTTTTAAATAAATAAATACTATAGGACAATCTTACACAAATCGAACTATAGTAAGCCCAATAAGGCTTGTGTAATGGGTAATAGACAACAATATATTTAATAGAGATAAAAACTTATGTAAATAGATAGAAAATATCTAAGACTAAGAAACAAATATTTATTCTCATCACCCTTACCGGGATTCAAACCCAGGACCGTCAGCTTCATAGGCAAGGTCACTACCGGCTAGGCTAAACCAGTCGTCTAAAATGAACAATACTGTGGCTGAAGTATGTTCATTTTCAGCTGATAGCTGCATCAGATGTAAAATGGTATTCACCAGCAGAGCGGTCCAAATAAATCTCTCAGCACAGAATGGCTAGCTTCTACTATTCCTAATTTAATTTTGATAAATATTTTACAAAAGTAATAATCTTGATCACATTCATGGTCATGCTCAATTTGTTCAACATAGTACTCTAGTCTTTCTCTCCTCAAGGGGGTAAACAGAGTCTAAGGAAGTATGCTAGTAAGCATGGTATGTGAATGTATCTCTATAAATTTATCAGCTAGTCTCCTCATGCAAACACTATATTTACAATTAAAATTAAGCAGACAGCTGTAGAATTATTTATGAATTATAGAATCTGTATTCAAAGTTGTGAAGGCTTGTTTACATTGTGTTCACTGGTTGAGCAGTTTGCGATTTGTGTCAGAAGTTATGGAATTGATTGAATACTGGAAGGCGAAACTGGATTAGGCCCATTATATGTTCACTAAATGTGTTAATGATGGAGCTTCCCAGACCTCATGAAACATAACATAAACTGATAAGTCTGTTCAAGTCAGGAGAGAAGAAGTCTGTTCAAGTCAGGAGTCAACACACACAGGAGTGTACACATAGGTCTACCCCTGCTCAGCAATCAATATCTCCAACTTTAACCTGGTTTGCTGGAAGAGATCTCTTATTAGAGATAAGCTCGCCTTTGTACACTATTTTTATGTAACTTTTTTTTTATATCATTTGTGTGCAATAAAGAAATTATGAATTATTATGAGTCAAGGGTGATCCTTAAAATTACAGACCAGTATCTGTACTTCCAGCACTAAGACTAATGTTTGAAAAGATGATACTCAACCAAATGCTCTCACATTTCAATAATAAAAACAACTCCACTCCAAAACATATGATTTCTCTAGTGGCAAATCAACTATGGATGCAGACATCTCCTTATATCGCACATATTCTTTTCATGGTAGGCCTCATTGCCTCAACTTATAGCCGCATAGCCTAAACGTATAGCCGCATAGCATTAACCCCTCAACAACACAAGACTGCAATTGTGATCATTTTCCTGTTGGTTTTGAATTTTATTACCACCATGGCATGAGGTTCAAAATCGCGATGCCTCAAAACAGGGTCGGGTTAATCAGAAGTTAAGCAATAGAATTCAAAGGAAGAAGAAAATAACGGCATTAAATTGATGGATTGGGTGTAAAAATTGGTGTCCCACAAGGTTCCATATTAGATCCTTTCTTATTCCTGGTATATATTAACTATCTGCCTTTCCTGGTGGAGAAATTGACTGACATAGTGTTGTTGTCTTCAAAATTTAAAGACAAAAAGAAGGTTTTGATGATGTTAATGGTGTATTGTCTTTAACCTTGAATTGGTTCACAGTTAATAATTAATTGTTAAACGCTGGTAAAACCAAGTGTACCAAATTCTCATTTCCAAATGTCAGACAAGTTGAGACCAGTTTAGTGTTAGACAGCAACACCTTAGAATTAGTAAATGATACGAAGTTTCTGGGAATAACCATTGATAGCGAATAGCATTGGGGACTCCAAATAGATAAATTAGCCGGAATATTAAGTTCTGCTTATGCTGTTAGGAACATCAGACAAAACACAGATGTGGCTACAGCTAGGCTAGTCTACTTTAGTTACTTTAATAGTTTCATGTACTATGGTATCTTGTTATGGGGGAAAGCAGCAGATATTCAATCTGTTTTTATTTAAAGAATAAAGCTATTTATGCAACTTATAATTTAAAACGCACAACTCTAGGAGACTCCCTAAGAGAACTTTATACTTCATAATTTTTTATTACATTAAGAAAATTATTATTATTATTTATAATGCAAAGGCAGCTTAAAGCTGATGCTTGGATATCAGTCCACATTTCACTGCACTTGTTTTATAAAGTTGTCTAGTCTGTTTTTGAAGCCTTTCACTGATGGCGCACTAATGACAGTTGCTGGATGACTGTTCCACTTGCAGACCACTTAGTTTGACAGAAGGATTTGCGTGGGTTACTTGTAAAAGAGAGCCCTTAGAGCCTTACCTGAGAACCCGACGATTTTGTCCTATTAATGTCAGCTTTTTGAACCCTCCCTTCTAAATACAATGTCATAAGCTTAGAGCTATTGCCTTTTATGCCGTAGTGTTTTAGCTTTAAGAGCAATATTTCGTGGTCTACAGAGTCAAATGCCATGGACAGGTCACAAAAAACACCTATAGCGTCCCTGCAATCTTCCCACGCATTAAAAATATGTCTAACTAATATGACTCCAGCATTTGTTGTCGACCGTCCTTTTGTAAATCCAAACTGCTGGCTATGGAGAATTTGATTGAAGTGCGCCAGCAACTGACCCAATATAATCTTCTCAAATAATTTACTCAATAGGTAGAACCGACACTGGTCTGAAATTTGTGGGATCATCTCTATCGCTTTTAAATAAAGATACTAGCCTGCTGTGTTTCATGATTTTCATGGGTTCATGGGTTTCATTCTCTCATCTACACATTTATTGGAGATTTTAGCTAAACTTATATTTTTTACTGACATGCCGCAGAAATCCTGGGAATTTTTCAAATTTAACAACTTAAATGCTTTAATTATGCCATAGGGCCCAATATATGCGAATGAGAAATTTTAATTGCACTTTTGAACATTGCCTTTTAAAAATGATGCAGCAAGATCCAGAGACGAGCCAAAAAAAGCCCTAGTAACAATTGGAACATTTGTAAAGAACTGTTCAAATGCGGCCGCGATGCCATCATTAGAAGTTACGAGTTTATCTTCGATCTTAAGTAAAAAGCTGCAGTCTCCTGATTTTGTTTTACATGCTTCTTTCTCTATTTATGATATTCTAAATTGTTTTCATTTTTTTCGACAATGTAAAAATCTTCGTTTTTATGTGTTAGCACTTAGCTTTATCATTTTTACATGCTGAATAAAAATTGGGTCATTTGAAATTTGTTTTTGTCATAAAGTGCATAAAGTGTATCTCTACTTTTAAGAATTACGTTTTTTGCCCATTCACTAATCCCTACTTCACTATCACTATTTGTAAGTTTATGTACCTAATTTAAAATTATTTATAAAGCTATCTGAATGTTATTTTGAATAAGTCCGTATAGTGATCATTTGCTTTTTGAATATTGTTTTGATTAGGTAAGCTACTTTGTAAGTCTTGTTTAAATGACTCAATTTTCTTACTGTGATCGGCCTACACATCAACTACTTCCTGTGATTTTTAAATCTACTTCTAAGTTGACAATTTGCCCACTGTGATCAATCAGACTTTTAAACAATTTACTGTACACTTCTTCAAGTTTTCACAATCGCAGAAGACTTTATCAAGGCAGGTTGCAGTAGTTTCAATTATTCTTGAGGGCTCTGTGAAGATGTTGACTAAATTGAATTATTTAAAAATTATTATTAATTTAGTATGCAACGGAGAGTCCACCAGCAAGTCTATATTAAAGTCACCGCAAATAACTACTTTTTTGTGACTACTAGAAGCTTCTCTGGAAGTTAGGGCTCCATATTTGGGAGGTATATCAAGGAGGGGCCTGTGTAGTCTCAGAAAAAATTCTTTGTCAATATAATCAAAGGATTTCCGAATCATGTATGTCAGCAAGTTAAATTTCTTAGTAATTGAAAGTTTATGTGTCTCCCAAATGGGAGACACATAAACTTTAAATAAAGTCATTTGATAAAGTCATTTGATATTGTAACTCCGAGATCTCTATGTGCTGTAACGGGATCCAGTATTTGCATATTAATGCTGTAGTGTAACTTTGGATTATTTTTCCGACGTGCAGAACCGGACACTTCCCAGGTTCCCACTTAAAGTTATCAGCCATTCCTGGGTCCATCCAAAAATGCGGTTCAAGTCTTGTATTATATTAAGCGATATTAGCGGATTTCCCTTGATTTTGGTATCTTCTGCGAATAGCGACAGTCCAGACTTTATTAATACTTACTTTTAGGTCCGTCAGGTATATGCAGAACAGAATTGGTCCTAGCACTGATCCTTGTGGGACACCACTGAGGATGTTGTAGGAATCTGAGAGTTCATTCCCATGTACAATCACTGAGGAAGTTTTCTATCCCCATAGGAACGTTTCTACGAATTCCAAAGTTTCGAGACTTGTCTTCTTATTGGGAAGCGGTCGAACGCTTTCCGTAGTCTAGATAAACTACTTCAGTGGGTACTCGGTCATTTAAATTTTTGCCCAGTGATCTAGGCAGAGCAGAAGGTTGGTCGCAGTTCTTGGAATTAATCCGTGTTGTTCGGCTGTTATAATCTGTTCTTTAGATAGGAAGTCGCGGATTTTTATGACAATTGTCTTTTCCATTGCCTTGCAGATGATGCTTGTGAGGCTTATTGGGCGATAATTGGCCGCGACAAGTTTATCTCCTTTGTAATATATCGGCGTCACAACTGCTTCATTCCAGTCATGCGGTAGGCTACCCATTCTAAAGGACTGTTTTATAATAGATGCAAGTTTACTGCTCAAAACATGGTTGCATTTATTTAGTAGTATTGCCGGTATCCCGTCTGGTCCCATTGCTGTATCATCGCTGAAGGTTTTCATTGCCTTTGTCACTGCGTCTGGTGAAAACTCAATATAGTCAAGTGAGTTTATTAAGGTTGGTACATCTGGAGTAGGAATTGGTATGTCGGGGGGTTCTCTAACAAAGTATTTCTCAAATTGTTTTGCAAAGATGTCCGCAACTTCCTTGTTTTTATTAGTAACTATTATAGTAGTAAAATTCGTCTTTTAGAGAAGGTGGTACGGATACTCTGGATGTAAGTTGTTGGCGAATGTACCCGCTGTGAACACACTGGCGTATAGCCCCAAGGCTTTTGATTTGTCTTATTTATTACTGTCCATGATGCAAAAACCAGCTCCTGCTAGTTTTGTCCTCTCTCTTCTAGAGCCATCCGTGAAGCAAGTTACAACCTGGTCTGTTGGTCTGTTTCTATTTCGCAATTTTATCTTGTTCCTATCTTTCGGAAGATCCTCTTGTTTTCCTGGAAGCCACACTGCTACCCGAGACTTATTTAGCTTCTTTGCTATGATGTTTACACCGTCTAGGTCACAGAAGTAAGTACACTACCGTAAGTGACACAGTGATGATTGGATCAATCAGGATTGGGTTTCATGCAATGTGATATTAGATGTACCTACTTAATTCTGTAAAACAATGCGTACCTTGTACAGGAGTGTAATGAAATGTAATGTTTGTCATTTTGCCGAAGAACCTTCCACACCTTCCAGATTGAGAAACATTTCTAATGCTCCTGGTCGGTTGTTCCGCGAACAGCACCTAAATCTGTTCGTCCAATTCGATGTTATGTCGAATAATTATCCCTCTACACTCTACAGTCTTCACAAAATAAAAGGCCCCGTGGCCCAAACTAAATTCAACCTTATTACGTCAGTGACACGGACGCTGTCACCGTGCCTTTTATTTTGTGTAGACTGTAGCTACATCTTAGATTGCCACTTTCGCGTAAGCAGCGGTATGTGTTTTGAAATGTGTGGCGGGAAGGTAAGCGTCTGTTAGGAAGTCTTTCTTGATAAATTCTTTGCGCTTCTCGTGCAACACCATTAGCGCTTCCATAAGTCATTAAAATGTCAGCGTATTCTTCATTAGAGAACGTAGACATTATTTTATCATCGAAACCACAGCATTAAAAGGTTCGCGGCGCTAACCAACACAAAAAAAAAAGAATTAAAAACACAAACACGAAAAAAATATTAAAATATAAAAATATTTGAAAAACGCACCAATCACAGTTATTTTTTTGGGTATTCTCCCACTGCTGGGCAAGGCTTACCTTCCAGCCCAGTCCGCCAAAAACGCCCTGCCGCCCGATATACAAAGTTGGCAAGTTAATGAACTTAATAATGGTTTTTGTGGCATTATTGTACATAATTTTATTCGCTGGTCTATCCAGCGAACTTTTTTAAAAACTTTCAAGAAAAAAGTCTTTTTTAGTTTTTTTTATTGCCGGTCAAAGATGATTCGTTACAGAATTTCACTTCTTGAAAAAACATTTGTGAGTAAATAAAAAATAAAATTAGATGATAATTTCCAGTAGTTTTGTCTACAAAAGAACCGTACATCATTACACAACTAATAACAGTAAATAATTGCATGAATTATCATTTTTTTTTTATTTATTCAAGTTTAAAGGAGTAAATCTGGAGGATTTTTCAAATAAGTTAAAGTTTTTAAAATTAAAAAAAAAACGTTGGATCAAAACCATTTTTCGTAGGCCTAGGAGATAGCAAATGAGCCCTTCTATCCGCCATTTTAATTTTGCTAACGATGTACCAAACATCCTGTATATAAATTGGTTTAGCAGTGTTGTTTCTAAGTCGTTTTTAACTTGGCAAAAATAATGTAAAATAACCTGTAGCAAAAGCGGGGAATTTTTGTTCTTTCGGGGGACAGCGGGACAGGCAGTCTGAAATCGGGACTGTCCCGCCCAAAACGGGACGTATGGTCCCGTTACATATACCGTACACCGTAATAGGTAGAGTTGAAATTTTCAGTGTATTTTTATATGTATGTGTATTGTATATATGTATTTTTATTCCCGCTACAGCATCAGATAACGAACTACACGAAATTTAATAAATACACGTGTTTCAATATATCTGTCCCTGGAAATTACCAAATCGTCGCCATTCAAATATAATCGATAATAATCGATAGAGCTCGGTGACGGACACACGGGCTGCACGGGCTGACAGACGGACAGCGGAGGCTAGTAGCAGGGTCCCGTTGGGCCCCCTACAGATTTATGGCATCTACTTTGGGAGTACGGGGTGGCACAGGCACAGCTGCGCCCACGTCAAGTCAGTTAATCAATGCTAATTTTTGAGAGATATTATCTAGTTGCTGCAAAGGTCCCCGTTACTCCCGGCGGAAAGACCCGCAGTGTGAGAGGGACGGAATCGGGAAAAAAAATAAAATTGTAGCGCTAAACCACAGAATAATTGTTTAAAAATAAACTACGCTCTTTTGTTATAAAGTTTTTTTAAGGAGATTTCGCGAATACATAATATCTACATTTTGAACGCAGTTGCACAATGAAATTAGTTAGGATTTCAGAATTACAGGAAAAAATAAAACAATTTAGAGGAGTTTTCGTAATTAAATTCTATCGAGAAAATTTCATCCAATCGCGTTTTCCTTTAGTGAAAATCTTAATATAATACTCAATAAACGTTAACCCAAAAATCAAATCTGTAGATGACTTCATGGTGGAGTAAATGGATTCGAAAAAAATATTTTTTTCGTTGCACCTTAAAGTTGACGTCTGTACGGCCCCACCTGCCATTAAAACGCAGTAATGACAATTATGGGTCCAACTCAAATGAAGTTAAATACCGATTCTTGACCAGCGATTTTCGCGCAATTTTTCTGTTCTTCCCGTTTCTTCCTAGGACTTTTAGAAATGGTGCCCAAATACGACCCAAACGCAGTAAGAGCAGGAACATCTGGTGTAACCATTAAAAAAATACCAGTTAAAATGCAGCGCGATGTGCAGTAATTGCTTAGGTATTGATAAGAAAACAGACTAACATGCAGTTCAAGCTCTCATGCTGCATTTTTTACACAACTTATAACAACAATTATAATAAAATTAACTAGCTAAAACGCAGTTCAGGCTTAAATATTACAGCTGAACGCCATACAATTTTCATGCATTAATTATAGTCTGTTAAACACATAATTTAATGCGCTGTAAAGGATAGGGAATTTGATTTATTAGGCAATTCATTATCGCATACAATAAGTAAGTATCCAAGAACATTCGCATTCACCCTGTCAAAAAAATGCAACGACAAAATTTAAAATATTCTTATATGAGTATTTTTTTATTTTTGTTCAAACTTAAGCGCGTTTTTTTCAGAAGTGCTTTTGGTCATTACTGCGTTTTACTGGCGGATGGGCAGTGTAGACGTCGCTCGTGAGCTCGCATGTGACTTATAGGTGTAGGCAATCTTCCTTGTGAAGATCCCGCTGATCCGATCACGCTGAGGGCATGCGAGCACCCCATTAAAATAGTTGTAAAGAATTTGCGCAGGTGGTCGGGCTTTTAATTCTTCGCTTTTCGTGTCATTATCAGCGCGCCGGAGAATTTCAGAGTTACGAGCTTTGGTGTGAACCTTATAATATAATTACCTCTTGTAAGTTTGGAATACCTAGGTCAGCACGATTGTGCCCTTTTCAGAGGATTATTCTTTATGATAGGCTATCGGGTTATGGCCAATGAATGAGAAATACTCATCTATTTAAGGGGATACCTCGTCCTTGCAAAGGTCCCCGTTACTCCAGGCGGAAAGACCCGCAGTGTGAGAGGGACGGAATCGGGGGAAAATGACATAACGTACCGCCAAACCACATAAAAATTGTTTAAAAATAAACTACGCGATTTTGCCAAAAATATTTTCAAGGAGAGTTTACTAATACTTAATATCCACATTTTTAATGCAATTCCGCAATGAAATAAACCAATATTTCAGAAATACAGGATAAAATAAAACAATTTAGAGGTCTAAAAATTTCACCCAATCGCATTTTCCTTCTGTGAGAATCTTAATCAAATACTCAGTAAACGTTAACCCATAAACCAAATCTGTAGATGACTTAATAGTGCAGTAAAAAGATTCGAAAAAAGCCCTATTTTTTTCATGTCACAACCTCTGTGGCTCTGGGGTTGTCGCTCTGCCTACCATGCGAGAGGTCCCGGGTTCGATCCCCGGCTGGGGATAAAAGAAGAATAAATCACCAGGTCTTGGATGTTTATATGTGTGAGATGTCGTTGTTTCTTGATCCCCCGACACAGGGTATCCTAGTGTAAGGTCAGAAGCAATGTATGTGCCTGTGTATAAGTGTTTATGTTATGTTTTTGTCATACTAAGGATTGTTAAATTTTAGGCCAAACCTCTTCCACCTACTTTGGGAAAAGACATGATCATCTCACATAACTACTATGAGTATTGTTTGGAATCTGAAATCTACATACACAAATAGCATTGTAACATGAAACATTTTGTCCGTCTAATGTTTAGTTGATTTATAGATAAACACGCTATTTCTTGTTGTGCTATTTTGAGATGTATGTCAAGCGTTAGAGAGATGAGTTTTGTTCTAACGATGAAACTAATAGGAGGACTCAGGACAAATCGGTACAATTAAAGGATGTAGGGTTTCCTGTGTAACCATTATCAATAGAATACGCATTTACTGCGATTTTATATTTTAATGTTAATTATTATTTTCTACAAAACAATGTACAAAAGTTTCCTCTTAATTTAACTCCTTAAATATCTGTGCGCAATAAATAATTTGCAATTATGAACAATGACAAATCTGTGGCTATTAGCACCCTGTTACTCAAAATTAACCCTCTGTAATGCTATACCCAAACTTAAACATCTGTAATTAAAATGCTATGCTAAAGGAAATATCGTTTCAACCTCCCTAAATTCTTATAATTCGCATTTTCAAGCATTGTAGAGTATAGGCTACACTCTGTTATATCGGTCAAGTATGAAAAAACTACACACATTGGCACAATTAGCGGAACAGAAAAAAAGGGAGAAAAAAGAGGGAATTTAGAACAATGAATGTAATTTTTAAACAATATATACATACTTAAAGTTTAATTAAAATAAAAATTAAATTATAAACAAAATGCATTTTTCTTCGATTTTTTAATTATAGAGAAACAGCAGAAAATTCAAGATTTTCCAAAGGTTAACAACAATTTCAATGACTGTTCAATATCGAGTGTTTCCTCCTCGTGCTCTGATGAGGGTTTCCATCCATCTGGGCATGCTGCGGATGATGTTATCAATGGTTTCTTGGGGCAACCTCTGCCATTCTTCAAGTAATGCGTTTCGCAACTCGTTGAGATTATTGGGAGGTGGCATTCTTGACTTTACACTCCTCTTTAGCAAGTCCCAGACGTGTTCTATAGGGTTCATATCGGGGGACCGTGCTGGCCACTCCATCACCGTTATACCAACATGGTTTAGGTATGTCTGTACTGTGCGGGCACTGTGAGCCAGAGCATTATCCTGCATTAGAACGAAGTTGTTACCAATAGAGGGGGCAAATGGCACAACATGTTCTTCTAAAATCTCCCTGATATACCGATCAGCATTCAGATTCCCGCCATCGACCACTACTAACTCCGTACGAGCTCCTAAACATATTCCTCCCCAGACCATAATCGAACCGCCGCCATATGCCACTGTATTTTCAAAATAAGACTGGATATACCGTTCTCCTTTGCGTCTCCATACTCGCTGCCTTCCATCAATTTGATTTAACATAACTCTGCATTCATCAGTAAAAAGAACCTGTCCCCAGTCGTCGAAGTCCCAATCACGATGTTCACGACCAAAGTGTAGACGGTTTGTGCGATGATTTCTCTTAAGTTTTGGGGCTTTGGCGGGCACATACGAGCCTATACCCACTTCTTCGAATTTTCTACGAACTGTCCGCTCACTCATCCTTACTGCTCGTACCTCTTCCAGTACATTTCGAGCCTGCACCGCCGTTAGTCTCGTGTTCTGTCGGACTTGAAGTTGGAGAAAACGGTCATCCCTCCTTGAAGTACACCTTTTCCGGCCTTGTCCTCTTCTTCTCACTAGAGTATTCGTCAATCTGTATCGTTGGATGCTACGATGAATCGTTGATAACGATCGACGAAGGCTTCTGGCAATCGATCTGTAGGTTTGACCATTTCTCCTCATTTGATCTGTTAAATCAGGCATACTTAGATGCTCGTAAATTATCAATATGCGAAAAAACCCAAAAGCCTCAAAAAACTGTAATTCAAAGCTTCTCAAATGGAATGCACGAACCTTCTAAAAACGGACAAGCGGTCGAAAAAAATGAATGAATGAAAATTAAAACAAAAGAATGAAAAAATTGGCAGTCGCTTAGTATTCCATTTTTAAATTAAAACCCAAATTTAAAAAAAGCTTGTTTAGCCGGCCAGTAACACGCAAAAATGCGTAAATACTCCCTTTTTTTTCTGTTCCGCTAATTGTGCCGGTGTGTGTATAACAAAATGTCGCTAGATAAGTATCTTTAAAAAAAAACACTTTAGTGAAGTGAATAATTTCAAATGGCTTGAAAAGTACATAAAACCCTGGCATCCCCTCTCCCTTTTTTAAATATGTACATACTTATTTATTGTAACAATGACAAAAGAAGGCAATTTTACGATTTGCTTTGACTAGTCATCCATTCTTATCTCAGAAAATATTTTTTGTTCTATAAAACTGAAAATATTCAGAAGATTACAGGACGTTACCTCGGTGAACCTTTTTAGGGTTCCGAAGAGAAACAAGGAACCCTTATAGTTTCGTCTAGTCTGCCTGTCCGTCCGTCCGTCCGTCCGTCCGTATGTACATCACAGCAACATTATGCAGAAACTTTTAGTACTACACAGTTGAGACTTTGTATGTAGATGTATTCTGTGAAACGCTTTACGATTTTTATACAACAATTAAAAATTAAAATAATTAAAGGGGCATGGAACTGAAACCAAAAAATATTTCTTTCTTCAAACCTATGTGTGGGATGTCTAGATAGGTGTTTAAAAATGGCTTAGAGGTTCCTGAAGTTCCTTAAAGTAAATAATTAAAGGGACAGACCCTTCCAAAATGGAAAAATGTGTCCCTCCCCTTCTAACTTTTAAAGTAAGCGAGTGAAAAATCTAAAAAAATATATGCTGTGTATACTCAATACACACTTTCAGCGAAAATTGGTTTGAACAAAATAAAATAAGCAGTTTTTAAGATATAAAACATTTATTAAAAACCGCAAAGCAAACTTTGTCATTCAACAACAAACACTATGCAAAACAAAGTTACAACCCAAACATCCAGTCACATAAATACTTGCTACAACTGAACCCTGCATGGGCGAGTCCGACTCGCAATTGGCCACTTTTTCTTTTTAAAAACTAGGGAAGGTACCCAAAAATATCTATATATCAATCAATAATAATTGAATGCAATGATGACTCCGTTCAATTCATAGATGTTTGAAGTGTATAGGTATATTGCTCCAATAAATTTAATAGCTCGATGAAGGCATATAGCTCTAATCTAAGGCAATAGCTCTAAGGCAGACATATGAAATATCTGATCTGATCACGGCCAGGGTGTCAAGCCGAATTCGTTACCTATTTTACAATTACTCTACCCAAACAAAAAGGGCTGTTAAATCTGAAATGCCTTATAATTAGATTTTAGTTGTAAATTTTGTAACATGCTAGTTTGAAAAATCACTGTCACAAAAGATGTTGGCATGATAACGTGTGAAGTTTATTTTTATAATGAAAAAAAAAACTTTGCTGTCAACACCTGTCTTTGGTAGATGGTAGTTTCAAACCGGTAGTTGAGGTGGGTACCTTAATGAAGTCCGGTAGATCCCCACTTATTCCCGACCAATAGATCGCGAGTTAGGATTATTCTGGGATTAACTTTGGCAACACCATTCAAAGAGGTGTTTAAAAAAAAACGCGCCCGGCACGAACGAAATGTATCTCAAACTAGAGATATTAGTAATCCTAAAAAGTTATTTAGTGTCAAAAAAATACGATGCGTTCATACAAACTATGATCTTTTAGAGAATAAAATCTTAATTATTGTCCCTATTAATTGTCATTATTTATTATTATTCATATTATTATGCTATTTTAATACAGGGTTTTCACAGCAACATGTTAGAATTAGTACATTACACGAATTTTCTTGGACTAACTATTGATAGCAAATTGCAGTGGGGACCCCACATAGATAAATTAGCCGGTAGATGAGGATCTACGGCTTACGCTGTTAGGAATATACTAGAGGACATACTAACTGTAGGAAGCCAATTTATTGTCGAAAATATAATGTATGTACACAAGAACCTATCAAAATTTTCCAAAATTAGCAATAGCTGCATTGTTAACCTAAGAATAATCACAGAAAGAAATAATTTAAAAACCATGTAAAAACCATTTTATCTAAAAAGGGATATTACAATATTTAACATTACATAAATGACGAGAGTGCATGGTGTTAATGAAATTCAACATAGAACTCGCTTATTAATTTTGTAATTATTTATTCCTGCATATTATTTATAATATATGATATGTGTACTAGTAAAATAAATCCTATATTTAAAACATAGAGAGAGAGAGAGAGAGAGAGAGAGAGAGAGAGAGAGAGAGAGAGAGAGAGAGAAAAGAGAAAAACAAAAACTATGGTAGTTTTTCCACCCTTCTCCGCCCACAGTGGTCCAATGTAGAGCAGGGGCAAAAAATTACGTTTTCTAAACATATATGTTAATACAGAATATAAAGAATTTTCAATTTTCACACATTTTTGATTTAAATTCGGTTCTTCACAGTGGTTGAGATATAATTTTTAAAGGTTTCGGAGAAAATACCTAGAATCTTTCACTTAATCCATAATATTTTTATTCCCATAACAATTGTATAAAACATGTTTTCCTAAGTTCTTAGATAAGTAGCCTTTATAAATAAATCATAAATTCCAACAACTACTCAAAGAAAAATAAAGTTCTAAGATAAAGGCTATCAAACTGAGAAAATAATTTGAAGATAATTGATTTCTTAAATAAAGTGAATTATTCTCATCAAAAAATATTACAGGATACTGTTTCCGTAAAAAACAGAATGTCCTTCATTTGTCCTCTAGTTATTGGCTCAAATTTCCTTCGCCGTTAAGTTGGCTGTCCTGTAAAACTATAAAATTTCAATAGTTTTAGTGAGTACCGAGATGTCAGTCAGAACGTAACAAAAATTTATATCATATGATTATAATAAAGTCTTAGAGAAATTCTAAGGTTAGAACGAGGCAATCTTGCCTACTGTAATAAATCGGTTCAAGGTCCACTCAGGGAGAAGAATAAGCGCCGGTGTCTGAATTGTGAATTTCACTAAGTTAATTCCGTGGTGGACATCGTGACACTTGTAAAATACACCGTGGTGGACATCGTGACACTTGTAAAATACACCGTGGTGGACATCGTGACACTTGTAATATGAGCTCACTGAGCTCTTCTTTTAACGCCGAATTTTTCTTAATTTGCTTTTCTATCTCCTCTTCACACTCATCTCGCTCTCGCAGAAGTATTTCGCAAAGCTCTTGGCTTTTCTTGAGCTCCAGCAAGGTCGCTTTCAGCTTCAACTCCACATCGCGTGTGCTCATCTTGCTTCGGGTCAGCATTGCACCCTTTCGCCTGAAAAAAAACGCGAATAGGTGTCAGTGTATGATCGGGTGGAATACTAGCGAACACTAGGGAGTTTATTGCACACTGAAGCTGTTAAGGGTGTGTTTTTGTTGAATGTGGCAAAATGTTACATCTTCAACTTTGCTTCCGCTTTTGCCAAGTAAAGAGAGACAAAACGGTACCTGAGTGAGTGTACGGCAAGTGTTTCACTTATATATTATTAACATCGATATAAATACTATGGATAGGCCTTCCCGTACTAAATTTCTTATCATTTTGAGGCTAAGAAAAATAGCGCCCCTGTCGGAATTCGTCGGAACCAAGACAGTACGAAAAATTGTTACCACGTCACGGTCGGTCACGTTCCGATTTATGGTGTATAGACACAATATTAGGAAAGTTGATCTACGGATAACTCTCAAATACCCGGTGACTTTTAATCGGTGATTAGGAGTAGAAATAAAATATATCTAGCTAAAATTTTACTTAAGGGGCGAGGTCTCACGCAATTACCTCATGTTTAATTAATAAAAGTTGAAACATAATTAAATAGGCATATTAATTTTTGTCTTTGCCGTTAAATTATGAAAGAGGATGTAAGCTCGCTCGCTCACAGATACACATTAGTAGCGTGACTTGGAATTTAAGATCTTGATTTTGATTTATAAGTAATAAACTACCTAATCATAGAAAAAGTTATGAAAATTGGTACCTGATATCACTGATTAAGTCATCGTGTATAAAAATAGAGTATTTAGCAATACATTACACGCGTAACATAGCGTCACGCCTTTTCCCATACGGGCTGGCAGAGGCACAACTGTCTAAAAGTGAGCACATTTTCAGACTAAAAGTGAGCACATTGACTCTGTCACCCAGTATGGGAAACCGCGGATAGTGTACCTTGTATTTCGACGTAAATACGACGAAACGTAATTAATTACATTTGTAAATTAAAACGAAAACAGTGAAATACAAACTCTAGCTGACTGAAATAGGGGGGGGGGGGGGGTAACCAAATGAAATTACGAATAGTAATCTAATGACATTACGAATAGTAATCTTGACATTACGAATAGAAAAATAACCAAATCGGATCGTTTTTCAAATATAGGGAGCGGGCAGTTTCACTGTGCGTCGCGCGTCGCTACAAAGTTACGTCAGTCGAATGGTTGATTTTCGTTTGAGGATTTTTTCGAGAACAATATTTTATAGATAATCAATTTAAAGCCAATAGTAATTGAAAATATAATACTTACTTGTGATACGACACTCCCTGTTTTTGTGTTTTGCGATTTGGGTATGATTTACACCTTTTTACGTCGCAGGTCACCATTTTTGTTTTTGCTGCCGATATGTCAATCGGCTGTCACCGTCCAAGCGCGACTGATTGCAAACAGTCCAATTTTCCCGATTTTGTACTGTTTTTGTAGCGACACTTTCAAGCGCTCCGTGCCCTGTCCCTACTATTCAAGTCTGTGATTATTAAGTATATTATTACTTATTATTATATATTATATTAAGTATATTATTATTAGTGAAATTCTCAACTCAGAAATCAAAGGTAAGCAACCTTTTACAAGTTGGCAGCATTTGATCAGTGAGTTTTCTGCAGTTTAACAATTGATATAATTTGGGTCCTGTGCAAAATATACATAAACATTGTAAAACAATGTAATTAGTCCATAATTTTATAGTGGAGTGTTATTTTTGACCGTCTTTTGCTCAATTTTATGAAATGTTTTTGTTGTTATAAATTTGACATGTGAGTTGTTATTATAAGTGACATTGTTAATTTTTTAGTTCATTAAGAAATAGCCGCAAGCCCGTAACCGTTATAAAAAGATAATAATAATAATAATATATAATTATATAATAATACCTTGGACACCATTTACACACATTGATCTAGCCCCAAACTAGGATTCCCTGTATCTTGGGTATTAGACAACGATACACATACTTATATAGAGAAATATTATACTTAGATAGATAAACAACCATGACTAGGGTACAAACATCCATTCTCATCAAACAAACATTTGCCCCCACCGGGACCCGGGACCCTTGGTTTCGTAGGCAGCGTCACTGCCGACTCGGCCAATCGTATTTAGTCATAAATACGTAATAAGTCAAAAAGTCATCTATCACTCGAAATATTCTAATAAGTTTCTTAAAATAGGGTAAAATTTAATAAAATAAAATAAAAAGTTCTACGTACTTACCTAGTATATTAATTTATTTGACATCTTCCATTGGAGGCAAATAAGAAAATTTAAAAAAAAGTTTTCCAAACTCTATCGTGTGTCATGCCATATTAAAGGGCTTGTAACAATTTCGAATACATATTTTTCATAGTCAATGTTCCTAAAATTTTGAAAAAAATACGTTACGTTAGAGATTTAATAAACCTTGAAAAGCTTCGTTAAAAATTATTTTAGAACATAGGTAAAAAAGACAATCCCCCTTATCTCCGAAACTACTGATCCTCAAAATTATAAAAAAATACGTAATATAGGTCTTTACTTAAATATTACAGGAAAAGTTAATATAACATGGTTTAAAAAGAAGGGAGGGGCATAATTGGGGGCAAATGAGAAATTTTAAAAACCTGAAATGCTTCGTTAAAAAATGTTTGAGAAAATAGGTAATAAAGACTATTCCCCTATATTACAGATTACTAAATAGTTACTTCATAGCAGATACATCACTCCAATACAAAAGCGAAAATACCTACGCTATAATAGCCTATAAAATCTTAATAATAATTCCAGCTGTTTGAGAAAGCACATTATTGAGCGTCGGACGAATTTGACAGCATGCTTTTTATATATTAGAAATCCAGCTGTACACCAAGCAGGTAAAGAAGACTGCGAAAGGCGAAACCTTTAAATTGCCTCCGAAAAATGTGGTCCGAACTGAAATTAAATCACCTATAGAGCGCTTGCATTCGCAACACAGTGTGACTAATTCAGAGGCACAGACTAATTCTAATGATATTGCTGAATTTGATGATGACTGTAACGTTAACCGCTTTCATCTCTTTCTGAGACACGCAAGAGTATTTCATTGCAAGAAAAACTTCAGGAAACATTGACTGCTGCGTTCAAAAAACCTAGAGACAGGAAAGTTTAAGATTGTATTTAGTTTATATATCTCTAATTTCTAATAGACCTCTGAGTAGGTATATTTTTCTTTAATTGATAATAATATCTCAGTTTAATAGTCTACTCAACTTATTTATAGAATTTCAATTTAGTTTTAGATTTTTTGTTATAAAATAACTATTTTATTATTAAACTACTTGTTCGATATGAGAATAAAAGACTGGTTGTTTGTTTCATTTCTTATTTAATTAGATACGTCAAAGTTTACAACTTAATAGTTTATTGGAAAATGATATACGTCAAACAATGTTAAATATGTATCGAAAAAAATCGTAAAAATAAATGTTTATTTCATAATACCTATAATTCTTATTATTTTTTTCAGAATTTATTCAAATATAGTGATTATTTGCAAGAATAAACACACAAAACTGCCAATCTCGCGAGATCTCGAAATTGGCTAGTACTCGCGGTATTGTTGTATTGCATCCCCTAGCTGCAAAATAGGCGCCAAACCCATCTATACGTGACGTGGCGTGACATGGATCTGGAAAAGGCCACGTTTGCAAAGCACGCCCTCGTGGGTACCAATCCTTCAATTCCGATTGGGTAGTACATGCCGGCCTTTGTCCACGTCACGCCATACGTCACGTAGATGGCTTTGAGGCCAACCTTATAGCCCTATGCTGCTGCAGCCAATGAATAAACTGCAACTATAATCCCGCAACGTTGTCAATGTCACTTGCAATAGTTGCTCATTCTTTATCACGTCATGTCAATGTTATCAACATTTCTTTCTAGCTGTCTATTTTTTTTGTTATCGTCGTCTTATCTGCCGTCTTTAATGTTGTGCTTTTAGATAAAATGCCAACAGTGTAGCGTCACACTTGAACAAAAAAAGATGATATAGCATCTGTACGGTATGTGGTAAAACGCCTCTGGAATACTAAAACATTCTGGGCCTTACCACAAAAAAATAAACTACTGATCAACACCTGTTTAAAATCAAAAGTGTATGGGATTTGGCGTTTGTTTTGAGGTTAAACCCTGTTTAATACGGTCTGATTTACAACTTTAGTACCAAAATGTAACAAAAAAGCAAAGAAAAGTCACATGCCTGTTTGTCATAGGGTATCCCTAGTTTGGGGCCAGAATAAATTATGCGCATGTATGTAAATATTTATCTTCACATGTGTCATAAACCCTCTTTACTGCGTCCAAAAACCGCACGTTACGACCAGCATAATGATATACTACTTGGTACTACAAGCAAGTCTTTAAATTCATCTCCCGCTGCTGCTGAATCTATACTTAAACTAAACTTTGAGGAATGTAAAACAGATTTTAAATTTAGGCACGTAAATAATGAAGACATTGTAAAAGCGTTTAAATCCCTGGAAATGAAAAAGACAGCTGACGCCCATGGTCTATCAGTAAAAATTATTAGTTCCATTGTAGATTGTATTGCACCTCACCTTTGTTGTATATTTAATCAATGTATAGATGATGGTGTGTTTCCTGACTTGATGAAACTAAGTAAAGTTATACCTTTATTCAAAGCTGGTAGTACATCAGACCCCACCAATTTTAGACCCATATCGATACTACCAACGCTTAGCAAAATATTTGAAAAACTCATACTTAATCAATTGCAAAGTCATTTTTATCTCAATAATTTAATTCATATTGCTTAGTTTGGTTTCACAAAGGGTCGTTCAACAGCCGATGCTGGTGTTGAACTAATCGACAATATTTTTGATGCCTGGGAAGACGCAATGGATGCAATAGGTGTCTTCTGCGATCTATCCAAGGCTTTTGATTGCGTCCATCATGACACTCTTGTCAGGAAGTTACGCCATTATGGTGTAAAAGATCAGGCACTTGGCCTTCTGGAGTCATATCTAACAGATAGGGTTCAGATGGTCGATGTTAATGGGAAAAGATCACCTGGGTCTTCAACAAGTATGGGCGTACCGCAAGGTTCAATTCTTGGTCCTTTCTTGTTTTTAGTATATATTAATGATTTACCTTACCTTGTTAAAGCAAAACATGGGTTAGTATTGTTCGCCGATGATACTTCTTTGATGTTTAAAGTTAAAAGACAGCAATCAAATTATGACGAGGTAAACAATGCTATCTCTAGTATAGTGAACTGGTTTACTGTTAACAATTTATTACTTACTGAAAAGAAAACTAAATGTATTAAACTCGTGTTACCCAATGTGAACCCGGTAACTACAGACATATTTCTAAAAGGGCAGAGATTGGACCTTGTGCAGTCGACTGTCTTTTTGGGCATTACTTTAGACGCCAAACTACAATGGGATCCTCATATAAATAAATTGTCGAACAGACTGAGTTCGGCAGCGTTCGCAGTTAAAAAAATTAGAGCTCTTACCGACGTAGACACCGCTAGACTAGTCTACTTTAGTTACTTTCATAGTCTAATGACCTATGGTATTTTATTGTGGGGTCACGCTGCGAATGCTAATAGTATATTTATTCTGAAGGAACGGGCTGTTCGTGCAATTTATAGATTAGGGCCTAGAGTGTCACTGAGGGAAAAGTTTAAAGAAATCAATATTCTGACATTTGTGTCTCAATATATCTATGACAATCTTGTGTATGTAAAAAGAAATATAACTAATTTTCAGAAGTACAGTGATATACACAATTTTAATACTAGAAATAAAGACAAGTTGGTTGCTTATGTAAGCCGACTACATAAAATTAGTAATTCTTTTAAAGGCAATTGTATACGCTATTACAATAAGGTCCCTACTGATATTAAAAACTTACCTTTAGACAAGTTTAAAATAATAATAAAACAGAAATTGTATAAAAAAGGTTACTATAGGATATCTGATTACTTAGAGGACAGATGTCCATGGGAATAGATTGTTTGAGTAACAGGCTGTTTCGATATATAATTAGCATTCATTTTGTAATTTGACA
The DNA here is from genome assembly GCA_949825045.1 of Argyresthia goedartella. Classification (NCBI taxonomy): domain Eukaryota; kingdom Metazoa; phylum Arthropoda; class Insecta; order Lepidoptera; family Argyresthiidae; genus Argyresthia; species Argyresthia goedartella. The sequence goes on from OX463831.1 coordinate 22,128,903, forward strand.
ATATTTTATTTAAAAAAGGAAACGCAAAAGATGCGACGACTGTGGAGTTTCTTCGGTGAGCTCTTCTCCACAGATTCCGCCATTGTGTTAGTGAACTCACCCAAAAAAATGTAATGACGGATCTAAGTGATGTAACAACATCCTATGGAAATAAATTATTTTTGATTTGATTTGATTTGGTAAAAACTCATTTCTTATCTGAATATTGATACATTATGACCATAATGTATCAATATTTCACATATTATGACATTCAAATTTCGAACGCCGACGCCCGCCTGCGTGCCGCCACTAGTTTTTCTGTGAAGTTGGTACTACTTAACAAGCTAAACAAGAGCAGAGCAATGATCAATGCCATAATGCCGGTCGAAAATACGGTTCCTGAACACATCAAAAAGAGCTTATGATATCATAAGTTATAGTTATAGTTACTTACACTAGTTTATCTACACATATATATGTGTAGATAAACTAGTGTAAGTAACTGTACATGATAAGGCATTAAACTCTCGAGTGATATTATCATGAAACTCGCCAACGTTTGGTAAAAGGGGTAACGCTCATTTGTTGGCTTTTAAATCTAGTAGATACACAAACAAAACAAGCATTCACATTCTATGCTTCTGGCCCCGGGGATTCCCTATTTAGTTTATTCCCGCGGATTGTCTCTCAGGCGAAAATCGACAATTACAGCACATAACATCTTGTGATGACAGATAACCTGAAACTTTAGAAAATCCACTTTTTAAACATTAGGGATGTTACCAAAACAATCGGAAAGGATCGAATTTGAGAATCGAAAAAAAAAGCGAATTGTTCATTCAGTTGAACTAATAGAAAAGTAGTCATCGACGTAACTGCTATCCGCACTTAGGGATATTATTTATTCACATAAATATACCTCTGGCGCCACGTAAGAAAAACATTTACATTACATTAATTACATTTACAAACAAGTCCATACATTGCTTCTGGCCCCACACTAGGATAGTGTGTTGTGGTAACCAGAAATACAGATGTCACACACATAAACACCCAAGACCTGGGTTTATTTTTTCTTTACCCCCAGCCGGGGATTGAACCCGGGACCTCTCGCATGGTAGGCAGAGCCACAACCGCTGCGCCACAGAGGTCGTCAAAGGCGTCACTTTATTTTTTATGCATTCAATTAACAAATGGTTAAAGGGTCTATCGATATTTTTTTTAATCGATGTCTTCAAGCACTATCCCTTCACTAACAGGCTAAGACTGACGCCCGTCAAGCACCATGTTATCTTTTACCTTCTGTAGTTTTGTGTCCAATGGCACCTAATCTAACAAGCTCATTGCAGATGCCTCTGGTGTAGTTGGAAGCTGTCTATATGTCAAAGTTGGCAAATTCTATTTACTTCTTAAAATATATAAGGTGACATTTAATTAGATGACCATATTTTGGGGAGTGAAAATACCCGTCATTATGAACAACTTTCCCCAAGAAACATATGGTCGCAAATAGAAAAAAAATTGTCCCTCAGTACATTGACCCGATCAGCTGGTTACAAGTTACTAAGAGGGACCCAATTTTTTTTGGATTATGTTTAAACGATTACCAAAAACGCACCTATGTATTTTACTACCAATAAATTCGAAATGACTGCCAGAATGGATAAATGTCCACCAAATTGTGTTTGGATAAATGATCACCAAACTTCTTTTTATGTTTTGTGTACTTAAGTTTATGTTTTAAGTATTTTTTGTTGTTCTTACATGTTCAACCTAACACGAAGGATAAAGGGGGCTTCGATTCGCTCACCCCCTTTACCCTTCACCTAAGCTAGCGCAGTATTTTGCACTGATATTTTTTGCAACTTTTGGTGTTCATTTATCAATTTTGGGCAGGAAAAAAATATTTTGGTGACCATTATATTTGTTGCCAATTTTTTTTTCGTTTGCGAACATATATTTCTTGAGGAAAGTTGTTCATAATGACGGTTACTATCATTCCCTAAAATATGGTCAGCTAATTAAATGTCACCTTGTTTAAAGTGCTAACCTCGTTTGAGGTAATTTTTGCCAGTGTCAAGTGTATTTGAAAGATCACGTGACATGTTTATGAACCTACAGTGTTCACTAAATAAAAGGCCCGGTGGCCCAGACTAACTTCAAACTTATTATGTCAGTGACATGGAGGCTGACAACGGGCCTTTTATTTTGTGAAGACTGTAACCTCAGATGAATGAAACTCTTTGCCACCAAGCGGGAGCAAAGGCAAGCATAGGTGCCAATATGAAGGCGTAAGAATTGCAGATCCAAAAACTGATCTGGCCCGGGGCGCGGCGCGGGCGCGGCGTAAGCTAATCTCATTCGTAAGCCATCGACGCTAGCGACGCTGTCACCGGGTCAGAAAATTTTTGGATCTGTAACTTATACTATATGTACCGCTTGTCCGTTGTCATGTAATGTTTTAATAATATAAATAATATAATATGATTTCGAATCGTTATTAAAATATTATGTCGAACCATTGTTAGATTTATGTTTTTTTTGTTATATTTTTTTTTGTTTTGTTTTTTTTTTTGCTGTTTATGATTTTGGTGCTGTTGAGTTACGTTCCCAAGAAATTTATTTTCTTTGTTTCTTTGTTTCTTTCTTTCCTTCTTAATTAGTTTAGTCCGATTAATTGTGTGACGCTACTGGAATCAGTCACTAACTTCACAGTTGGCGTATAATTGAATCATCTGTCTCTCTCTGTCCGCAGGTGGTTCTGATAGCAACAAAGGAAAGAGCAAGAAATGGCGGAGGATCCTCCAGTTCCCACACATATCACAATGTTTAGATATAAAAACCAAAATAGGTGAGTGACTACTAGCATAAGTTAGCTTTTTAAGGTTCCGTAGCTTAAAAAGGAAAACGAAACCGTAATATGATCTCTCGTGTGGCCGTCCTTTAGTTTTTAAAAAAATACTTATAGTGTATGAATAAATGATCGAATCAGTTAAAATTCGGTTCACTTATGCATTTATGGCACCCAAGCACGAACGTGATTACTTTAGTAATTTAATTTTGAATTTGGGAGGCAAATCATAAAAAAACTGTATCGTTGAAATAAAAGAGCTTGTTCCTATTTTTCTGTAATTTTGAAATACGGGGTTTATCTATTGATGAAAAGAGAAAATTGATGAAAAGAAAATAATACCATGCCCCTACCCCCTATCTCTGAAACTACTGGTCCTAAAATAAATAAAAAATACGTTATGTAGGTCTGTTATATTTAAATACTAATGCCTCTGAGATGTAGACCACGCGAGCGTCACATGAAATTTGCGTTTTTTTTGTTTTTTCTGCCTCCTCACACCCTCGACCCCTAGAAGTTTATCGGATGAACTAGTAGAATTATTGACCGAGCGAGCGAAGCGCCGAAGCGTCTCCGTTCAGCTCGGGCAAAAATGCTTTCGTAAGTCTGGATTTCTGTCCGGCTGTTCTCCTCTACAGGTCGTATTTTTCAACCGATTCACGTGAAATTTTGTGAGCAGGTTCGAAAATAATATGTTATTTTTTTGTTGATTCATTTTTTGGATTTTATTCAAAATGGCGGAGATGTGGGGTTGAAAATGTAAAAAAACCGCTACAGCCCAAACGGCTTGATAGATTTTAACAAATTAGGTGTTGTTGCATTTGTGGGGACCGTGAGATTGATATAGGCTTTATATTTTTAGTGAATAGTCAAAAGGTTGGATTTTAGATAGCAAAATGTAGTTTACAAAGTTATTAATGCGTATTATTTGATCTCGCATGAGATAGTATACATTATTCAAGTTTAAAGCAGCAAAATCGTCCGAGAGACATCAGGGGACTGTTTTCGTGCATTTTCCTTAAGATTTTGGTCATATAAAGCTAAATTATACTGACATAGTTCACTGACCCCAGGCAGATGAGGCAAATCCCTTTTAAATGTAACAATAACATATATCATAATTTGTATTGTATTGATGATGTAAGCCAGAGACACTGAGTTGCCAGTTTCTGAAGGAACGCCCATTGCATGTATATATAGTAAAGTCTATGTTTTTAGAATTGAGTTAAGTAATAAACAAAGATCACTCGGTCACATATCAAGACATTCCGAAAGATTCACGCAACGAAGATTACCACAATAAGTTATAAACACTCAAGGATGAATTACCACTGAAAAATGCATTAAATTGTCATTTTAAATAACATTTTTATGCAAAAATGTATTTTGAAGAAATTCCTGCGCACAGATTATGAAAAAGACAGATGAGTTTAACATTTCGTTTTAGGGATGGATTAAGTGATGAATTTTTTTTGGCGATTTTCTCTTTTGTTCAAATACTTCGATTAGGCACGATAATTTTCCCAAAACCGATAGATAATCGACTAAAATATCTAGTCATCCGCATCACATTGTAATAGTAGTTTATGTGACTGCTACATAATGGAGGGCATTGATACTCGGGAGTGGGTTTATGAAACGAGCCGAACGAAGGCGAGTTTCATAATAATATCACTCGAGAGTTTTAATGCCTGATTATGTACAGTTACATACACTAGTTTATCTACACAAATATCATAAGCTCTCTTTGATGTGTTCAGGAACCGCATCATGTTTGACCGGCATTGTGGCATTGATCATTGCTTTTCAGTTGTTTAGCTTGTTCTGTAGTACCAACTTCACAGACAAACTAGGGGCGGCAAGCAGGCGGGCGTCGAAATTTGAATGTCATAATTTGACAATTTTTTGTACATTATGGTCATAATGTACAAATTTTCAGATGAGAAATGAGTTTTTACAAAATAGTTTTACATTATGCTGGTCTTAACGTGCGGTTTTTAGACGCATTAAAGAGGGTTTATGATACGCGTGTAGATAAATGAAATTAAAGACTCGTACCTTGTAGGTATCCACCGAAGAATAATCATTATCGGTGGCTTCTTATTTGAATCGATGATTTAAAAAGCTAACTATTACTCATTGACTCAGGTGAAGAACGTATCTCGTATTTTGGAGCAATCTCAATGTCTCGGTCATCCAATCGATTCTTTATCTGATTTTGGATTGTGTTCGCTACTTATTTACTGGTTGGCAGTGAATGAATGGACTCTTATTCTTATCCATCAACAAGATCACGTTTATCTCGATTGTAAATTTTAATGATTGCGATTATCTCGATTGTTAAAATATCTCCTAATCGTTAATTGATAGTTAGTGATTAGTGGAATTCTCAATTCAGAATTTTGTGTTAAATAATGAGAATTCTTAATTGGCATAAGTTAAGAGTAATAATCCTTATGTACATTAATAGTTTTTTGCTGTCAACTCAGTAATTGAAATATAAACAAATTAACAGAAATCGGAGGTAAAAAGCACAAAACAGCAGATAAGTCTTAACGTAATTATTGAGATTCGATAAAATTAATATCGTTCAGTTCATATAAAAATGCAGGCAGGACAGATAGTTGGTTCCGCTTGCATTTAAACTTAATTAAATGTAACACTGTAACATATCAATTTTATTGAATCTCAATAATTACATTTAGTCTTATCTGTGTTTGTGCTTACTGTACGGCAGTCGGTATTTTTATAAATTACGTCATTTATTGAAATAGTACTGGTTCGTACGATTTATTGATATCGAGTGTTCTGTGGGTTTATTGACCTGTAAGTCAAATTCGGATTGCACCTATCCGGAAGTGTGTGACTTACGACCGATTTTTCCATCCTCATATAACGTTTGTCTGGGAAATATGTACATTTGTAATGTGAAATAAAGATATCTGAATGTTTATCTAGGGATGGAACAATCGCCCCTAATGGTATAGTTTTATAACCTGTGGCACATTATCTACAGAAAAAAAACAGGTCTCATTAGGTGACTCAGGTCGTTATAGTGGACAATAAGACTGTAGAAAGTAAAAAAAAAAACTAAATTAAAGATCCGAACGATTTTCCCTATAGGAAAACAATCATAACCCCAAAATAAATAAATATCAACAATACATCAATATATGGCCTCAAACAACAAAGATTCGTAAAGGTAAACAAAAAATCAATTAAATAGGACGAATATCACATGTCGTACAAACTCGCATGAGATAAAATAAGTATGGGCAATCGCCGATGTTATTTATATGGAAACATTTCAGTCGGCGCTCACTGTGAACCGTAGTGACAATAAAGCCTTATTGTACTTAGTTCAGTTGTCGCACTACACTGTGGCAATGAGCGATTCAGCACAGCACCGCTCCATTAGGGCTCAGTTCTGGCTGTTGAGGTGAGGGGCGCCGCCTTCGCCCTTCGTCTACTGGCGGGGTAGCGGAACTGGCGGGGTAGCGGGCGGCGCGGAACAGCATCGGGCCCCCCGCGAAGTTAAAAGTTAGGTGTTTTTTTTTCGAATTGAAAAACGGAAATAAGCTAATGGATAAAATTTAAGGAGCTCAATCACTCTGAAAGAGGCAAATTTTGGTATAAAAATTATGAAAAGAATCAGTAATTTTATATTAAAATTATTGTATTTCCTTCTTAATATAGACTATATTCAGGATTTTTTACGATCGAGGCGAATTAACCTAATTGAGTAACGACACTATTTCAACTAGATTATCTCATTGTGAATTACATATATTTTTTATACCGATTAATTTAGTGTTTTTTTTTGCCAAAGCGCTCCTCAGTTTTGTGTTATCTTGGGCCTTAACCTCTCAAAAACCGAGGGCACTATGGACCGGTCACGATTTGGATCCTTATGCCATGACGGAAAAGTGGCGTGCCGGTGGTATACAAGAGGTTAAGGAACTTTTACACCAATCCAAATAGGTAAGCCAATCCGATATTGCCGTATTAATACATAGAAATAGGACGGTTTCAAATTATCGGCTTATTGGATTGGCTTGTAAATTGGCCTCGTGTAAAAGGCCCATAATTTGCAGTAGATTAATTGTTCTTCGTTTAGATTTTCACGCCGAAAATGCCTTGAGAATACGCCTCGGAGATCATTTATGTCCATTAAATGTCGATCGTATCGCGACTTGCAAGCGCCGCGCGTCTGTCGTCTGTTTGACTAAAACGCTCACGAATTGGCCAAGTATGATTCTGCTACGCGCCCTTTGGGTTCCGTATCCGTACGGGTGTACCTAGTTTTTTTTGTTTGTATCTTATTGACCTCCTTGCTCTAATGAGTTTCACGCTTGCTTCTCGCACAGGAGATGCAGGTTCGAAACCTGACCAAATAGATAACTAATTTATCTTAAGTTCATTATCGGACGTTTCAGTGTTTCGGATGACACGTTAAGCAGTAGGTCCCGGCTACTATCGCTACGTGGTAGTGGTCGTTGAACGCGTAGTGGAGTATGGCCTAATCTTACTCGTATCGTATCCTGTGCCCCTCGGTGGGGACATTAATGGGCTACATGTATTATCTTCTTATCACTATAATGCTTAGCGCACATCGACCCACTGCTGCGCAAAGGTCTCTCCATAACGCCAATCAAAAGGTATCAGCATTAATTAATAAAATAAATACAAATAAATTACTGACGTAATTATGATGATTTGGAAAGATAATAATAATAATGTAGCCCATTAATATCACCGCCGAGGGGCACGGGCCTTTACCCGGGTAAGAGTAAGATTGAGCCATACTCCACCAAGCCGGCTCAGTGCGTGTTGATGGAGGGGTGTAGGGCTAGTTGGCCAACCCGATCGTCAGAAGTTATCAAACTGCCCTATTAGGGCCTCTGGCACAGCTTTACGAGTACCAAAACACCGAATGGCGATAGTAGCCGAGACCTACATAAACACAAACATTTACGTACAGGCACATACATTGCTTCTGGCCCCACACTACCCTGTGTCGTGAGAACCAGAAACATCGAGGTCACACACATATAAACATCCAAGACATGTGTTATTTTTTCTTTACCCCAGCCGGGGTTCGAACCCGGGACGTCGTCAAACGACAAATCTACAGCTTAACATGTCATACCCGAAGGAAATGCCACATAGAAACGGGCACCCATCCAGTACACGTCTCAGCCAGATGTGGCTACCCGCACGTTCGTTTCAGACGAGCGAATACCGTCAGGCCACGGACGCTCTGGAAAGAGATGACGTCAAGTCAACACGCAAGGTACTCTGTCAGAGGAGACGTCGGAACTACCAGGGCTGGGCAAAAGTTCATACATTATCGCCGCTTACCGTACGGTAATCACCCATTTCCTCAGCGGGTCCCTAAAACCGGGCCCCTCGCGGCGGGCCCTCCCTAAAACTATTTATAACTTCGTTAGCCGTTAACGCGGGTATAACGTTTGCGTTGTTAACGAAAGAGTAACGAATGTGGTTTCACTTTACGCGGTGTGGACGATAAGGTGTCGGGTCTGAGGGAGATGCCTGGTTTGAATACGACATGGTACGATGCTGACACTGTCATATAAATCAAGTCATAAACTCCCCCTTCGTCCACTTTCGTGACCAGACTCACATAATCAGTTACAAGAGAAGATTTTTCTTCGCAGTTTGGTACAATACGGTTATTAATTCTTTACCGCACGAAACTTATCGGCTTTTGTCGGCACAGGTCGTAATAAAAAATACATTGCTGCATATTCATCACAATACTAGTCTTCACAAAATAAAAGGCCCGGTGACAGCTTTCGTGTCACTGACGTAATAAGGTTGTCTTTTATTTTGTTAAGACTGTACTTACCTTATGGTAGAAAAAGAAAGTAATATACCGAAATCACATTTTGTAGAGTAGACTAAATTACATAGATTCAATTACATAGATAGATCCTTGGTCCTCATATATTCAACAAAATCGAAGGTACAATCGAACAAACTGAATCATGACCCACTTGCCTGATAATTCGTTTGAAACTTTCAAACTTGTAAGATCTATCTAAATGTCAGTGTCTAATCAAATGATAACAAGTTCGTTACCAAGGAAATAAACCTTCAAGCGAATTTCGACCTACTTGCATTTAAGGGGTTTAGCAAAATAAGCTTATGGTGGGTCATGATTCAGATGGTTCGATAGTACAATAGAGTCCAAATGTGATCCTATGTACTTAAAGAAGTGGTTGATGGATAAAGCCTACGACGATATTGAGCAAATAGTATCAACGAGTGATATAACGTGAGTTTGAACACAAACCTGCTGCTTAGTGGTCCCGTATCCGATCCCAAGACTACCTTGTCGTAGGGCTAAGCAGTCATACACAAATAAACCGCACAACCCCCCCACAGACACACACCCCTCACACACACACACACACACTCAACATACACAAACATTAACACACACAACTCAATTCGATGATAATTTAACCATAGGCTACCTAGGCATAATAACTTTTTTTCCATTTTGTATTGGTACATTCTGCAAACAGGAATATTTAAAAAAAACTATTTTTAGACTGCAATTAGTTTGTAACTTAACCTAACTTAACTTACTGCGAGACGGTCTCTGACCAGTGCAGAAGTTAATGTCATACGCTGAATAATATTTAGAACTTACATACAATTTAGATATAAGTTAACCTGTAATTGATATTTTTGATTAATAAACACTTTGAACTTTGAACTTTTGAACTTTTTTTAGATGTATCACTTGCACAATCATTTTCACTGTCTGAATCAGACACATTGATTATAACTATAAAGTTATCAGATCACTAAATAAATCCCGTTGTGAGAGCAAAAACTAATTTCAGCGACTAAAACCGAAAAGTGTCGAGCGGAACAGAAAAAATAATCGTACCGTAACTGTGAAAGAAGAATTATTTTGTCATTTTCGTAACGGCTTGGTAACTGGTTGTAAAAGAAGAATAATTTTTCCATTTTCGTAACTTTTTAATCCAAATATTTATCTTAAGAGTTTTCTCAGATAGGGGGTCCTGCCATTATTGGACTTTAAACATTCTGCATCATTATTATCCGTATGCACCACCAACAACTCAAAGTTGACGGATACTCATTGCCATGCTCTGCCATTGTACAGGTGTTCGACGGCTATGCCACTTGGAGGGGAAGTACCTTAGATATTGTAGATAGAGCATTTTCCTGAAATAATACTTTTATTTTTAAAGTAATTTGTACAGCATAAAGATTAAAAAATAAACCTATTCATGGCATACAGCCCGCTGACGGTCTGGCGGACGGACGGACAGACAGACGGACAGCGGAGGCTTAGTAATAGGGTCCCGTTTGGCAACCCTTGGGTTTGGAACCCAAAAAACACCCAATTTTCGCAAGTCTTGTCTGCCGCAGCGTCTGACTTAAAAGTTTTTGTCCGAGCGATCGAAGCGTCTCCTTTCAGCTTGGGCAAAAATGCTTTCGTGTGTCGAGATTTGTGTCTGGCTGATCTCCTCTACATTCGCATTTTTCAATTGATTCTCGTCAAATTTTGTAAGAAGAAGGTTCGATATATGTTTTTGTCGGTTCAGTTTTTTTTTAATTGGCGAATATTTGGGTTTGAATGTGTAAAAAAAAACTACAGCCCCATCGACTTGACAGATTTTAACAAATGAGGTGTCGTTGGATTCGTGGAGACCGTAAGAGTGACATAGGCTACATGATTTTAGTGAATAGTCAAAAGGTAGTTCACAAAGTTATTGGTGCTACTTTCCTACTTAAATGGTCACGAAACCAGGTGCATTCATAAGTTTGTATGTGCTATTGGAAGAAAATTTAGTCGGCTTATTTGTTTTTGTTGGTTTTCATAAGGATTCGACGTCTTCATCCGATAAACTTCAAGGGGTCGAAGTTGTGGGGTTTAAAAATAATGAAAAAATACGCTTTTTCATGTGTTGCTCGCGAGATCTTCAGCACACAGAGCCACCTAGTGTTATAGTTGTGTCCAAAATGTCAACCAGCACGAATGGAGTTGCAAATGAACGCCAGAGTTATACAATAAACTTCCCGAAAATGTTCGTAAAATGGTGAACATTAACCAAATTAAACAAGAAGTGAGGAAATTACTTATAGGTAAAACACTGACCTGAGACTGAAGAGATGCCGCGCTTTGTTGAAGCGGTACGCGGGAAAAAAACATCGGGAAATGCTTTTTTCGGATGAAAAAAATTTCACCGTGGAAGAGAGCTACAACAAACAAAATGATAAGGTGTACGCACACAGCAGTGAAGAAGCGAGCAACCGTATTCCGCGTGTCCAACGAGGTCATTTTCCATCCTCGCTCATGGTTTGGTTGGGAGTCTCTTATTGGGGCTTAACTGAGGTACATTTTTGTGAGAAAGGCGTAAAAACGAATGCAGTTGTGTATCAAAATACAGTCCTCAAGAACCTTGTGGAACCTGTTTCTCATACCGTGTTTAATAACAGGCACTAGGTATTCCAACAAGATTCTGCGCCAGCTCATAGAGCGAAAAGCACACAAGACTGGCTGGCGGCGCGTGAAATCGACTTCATCCGGCACGAAGACTGGCCCTCCTCCAGTCCAGATTTGAGTCCGTTAGATTACAAGATATGGCAACACTTGGAGGAAAAGGCCTGCTCAAAGCCTCATCCTGATTTGGAGTCACTCAAGGCATCCTTGATTAAGGCAGCCGCCGATATTGTAATGAACCTCGTTCGTGCTGCGATAGATGACTGGCCGCGCAGAATAAAGTCCTGTATTCAAAATCGCGGGCGTCATTTTGAATAAACTTTATTACCATAAGAATCTATGTTTTATTAAGTTCATTTTGCTACATAAATGTTTACATAAATAATAAACATGTCTAAATTATTTCATATTGCACATGTGACAGAACTTATGACCTGACTATGTATATATGATAATGAACTGTGATCTTTTCTTTTTATATGTAGCACATGTTACCCCGTCCGATCGATTTATCAATCTACCTACCTTCTTTGTGTGTGTATTACCTAAATGTAAACGTGTAAACAAACGTGTAAACGTAAATGTGTAAACGACACTGGAAATATTTACTTCCATATATATATAATATATATATATATATATACTCACTTATTCCTTCTACAGAAACACATACACAACAAACAGAAAAACACACACCATTTACATCACCACTCCTGCAAACAATTACTAATTCTCAAGAAAATCGATTAATCAATAAATATTATATAAAGCCCATCATGAATAATAAATACAGGTTTAATTCAGAAAACAATACAAAACATGATAATATTATAAATATCACACAAATAATTAAGACTTTGGCCCAGAGTAATATAATTAGATTCAATATAAAAATAAACCACATTCGATAACGTAAATCAATTAATCAATGATCTGGACGGCATAACGGTCTGTAAATCCATCCTTACTGAGACCAGAAACTGCATAAATTATGTACCCACGTCGGAGTCCTGTCTAAAAATTATCTCTCAAAATATTAGGAGTATTGGTCACAATTTATCGGATTTTCTAATGCTTCTGCACGAACTTAGATTTGACTGTGATATTCTAATTTTGACCGAATGTTGGTTGTCTTGTACTCCTCAAATTCCTATGATTCAAGGCTATAAAAGTTTTTCTAACAAATCAATAATAAACCAAAACGATGGAGTGGTGATATACTATAAAGAAAACTTACTCGTCACCATAGAAGAGCCAAACCTTGCCGAGGGAAGTTGTCTTAATCTAAAGCATAATAAAGACATAGCAGTTGTCTGTTTACCGCCCACCTTGTTTCTACAATATAGAGAATTTTATAGATGGACTAACTAAAATATTTCAGGATTTATCATCTTTTCCTAATCTCATTTTGACAGGAGACCTCAATATTGATATATACCCAGGTAACCAAAATTGTGATGCCGACCTCTATTTAAATAAAGCTGCATATTATGGATTACTACCAGGACACACATTTGTGATCAGGGATATAAGCAATACTTGCTTAGACCACTTACTCCTTAAAACGAAAAATGAAGCTGTTACGGTAGTTATGCACTCCACTATAACTGACCATAAAGCCGTGCTTTTGTGATTTGATTTAAAGCACAAAAAAGTTAATCCACCATCTACTCTTTCTTCTCTGGACACAGAAGGCTTAGCAAAAACATTAGGTGACGCAAATTTTGAGTTTATTTTTGAGTTACAGGATCCAAATTCTGCTATGAATAAGTTCATAGGAATTCTTCAAGGAGCTATAGAGAAAAACACAAAAACTCGGCAAATTTCAAATAAGAAACGCATCTTTAAGCCTTGGATGACTAGCGGACTCCTCCGCTGTATAAGAAATCGTGATGAATTACACAAGAAATCCATTTCCAATCCAAAAAATGAAACTTTTAAACTGACATATAAGAGGTATAGGATTTTTTGTAACAATTTAATGAAAAATTTAAAGAGAGACTTTGAAAAGTCGTTACTCCATAAAGCGGGAAACAATACTAAACAGCTTTGGAGGGCTATCAAATCAATTTCCTCAACCACTTCAATAAAGGACCAACCTCGAGAACTTATTTCAAATCTTAGGCAACCCGTATCATCTTTAGAAACAGTAAATAATCATTTCATAAATGTGGGAAAAAATCTAGCAGAGGCAATAAATCAATCAGAACAAATCCCTTTTCAGATAGAACAAAATTCTCTAGTAAACTCATTTGTAATCTTACCAACGGATAATCAGGAAATTGAAAGACTCATCACGAATCTAAAGAACGAATGTTCAGTCGGGTGGGATAAAATTTCAAACAAGCTCTTAAAATCCCATAAAAATCAGTTTGTTCCGATCCTTACACACATTTTTAACTTATGTTTAGAGAAGGGAATATTTCCTGATGCTCTAAAACAGTCTGTAATTATTCCGGTTTATAAGGGGGGGGGGGGGGGGGACCGGGATCGTGTTGAGTGCTACATGCCAATATCTATTCTCCCCTCCCTCTCCAAGCTTCTGGAACGAATCATGAACACAAGACTCACTAGCTACCTGGAAAAGAACGGTATTCTGGCTGAAAATCAGTATGGTTTTCGTGCTGGAAAGTCTACCTCCGATGCTGTACATGAGCTTACAAACTTCTTAGCGGAAAACCTTGACGAAGGAAAGCGCTGTCTGGGAATTTTTCTGGACTTAGCCAAAGCATTCGACACGGTCTCGGTTGAACTCCTTATAAATAAGCTGGAATTTATAGGTGTAAGAGGAGCCCAGCTGGACCTTTTTAGGAGTTATCTCTCGAGTAGAATCCAATGCGTTAAAATAGGTGAACTAACGAGCAGCACGAAACCGGTGAACTGTGGGGTTCCACAAGGAAGTATCCTCGGACCCACCCTATTCCTGGTTTATATAAATGACCTTTGTCGCCTTGCGCTACCGCAGGCCAAAATCATCGCTTATGCCGATGATACAGTCTTACTTTTTGCAGGTAGTGGATGGGACGAGGTATTTGATAGTGCCCAGCGGGGCTTTGATATTGTTTCTCGCTGGTTACAACAAAATGTTTTGACCCTTAACTCTGAAAAAACCAAATATTTGAGTTTCTCCATCCTTAGCTCTACACAACCGAATATCGAATACAAATTATTTGCCCACACCTGCGATACACTTGGCCTGAATTCGTGTATGTGTAGAGTTCTGGAAAGGACACAAACAATAAAATATTTGGGTGTAACTCTCGATAATAATTTGAAATTTCAGCATCATATCCAGGCTCTTGGTTCCAAAATTAGAAAATTAATATATGTTTTTAAGAGTCTCAGGCATGTAGCTGAGGCATCGCTTATGAAACGTATTTACGTAGCTCTTGCTGAATCTCTGTTACGTTACTGCATTACTCGCTGGGGTGGCGCCCATAAGAAAACACTCTTACGCGTAGAGAGGGCTCAGCGTGCAGTATTGAAGGTCTGCACATTTAAACCTTTCATTTATCCTACAACGAAACTCTTAAATTTTTGCGACGTCTAACTGTTAGGCAAATATTCATACAAAGTATTATACTGAAACAGCACAGTAAACTCGTTCCTAGTAATACAGCAGCAACAACAAAACGAAGAAAAGACAAAATATGCAAAACTGTAAAGGTGCGTACAAGCTTTATGCAAAGATTTTTCAAGTTCCTTGGACCTCATCTCTACAATGAAATCAGCAAACACAGTGAAATGTACACAAAACCAGTATTTGAAATTAAGAAAACTATATACAAATGGCTAAGATCCCTAACGTATGAGGAAACTGAAAACATTTTAACGATTTTATTCTAATACCAAATATGATATTAATAATTAATAAAAATAAAAATTTAACAAAATCAATCCACGCTATTAACAAAAATAAAATATGTCAATAGGTATTTTAAAATAAATAAATAATAATAATTAAATATTAATAATTATCAACACTTCCATGCACTACTCACAACAATAACCCATTCAAACATTACACTTTTCATCTTCTCTATACACACACACATACACATACATTACACAAACTAAGTTATAATTAAAAATTTAATGTTAATTTTAAATAATTCTGTTCTAATAATTTCAATATATGAATTTTTATTGTAATTTATCATCATGTCAAAAAAATTCCTACTTTTTAAAACTATTGGAAATTGTGTCATCTGCTGGTGGGAAGGATCTACTTATCCTATGCCACAGGGCTTGCCCTTTTTTAGGGAGTAGTGAATATCCCTTGTTCTTTACTGCGTAAAAAACAAGTTTATGTGCATATTTACCTGAATAAAGTATTTCTATTTCTATTCTATATAATACCTTTCCACACCCAATGTATAAAAGCGAGAAGTAACTGTTCGACACCTGTCTAAAGATTCTCTAAATTCGCTTTTAATTTAATATAAGTTACAATGTCTACTTATAGCGGCTCACAATCAGCAGATTAACCTGATTAGGTTTCCGCTGATGTTATCTTAAATAATCATGTATTTTGACATTTTTCACATTCTTGACATTTTGACCAAACATTTTGAATAAATAAATAAAAAAAAATGTCTGTGCGCAACCAAATATTAATTATATGAAATTATTATGTAAAATTTAATGCATGTGTAACCAAATATTTGTATGCCAAGTGGCCGAAAAATCGAACCTATACAAAACATCAATCTTAACCAGATTTTTACCTAACGATGTATCACAAATAAACTATTTGATTTGATTTGATTTGAATTTTACCGAAGCACGAGCTGTTGCATGAAAGGCAGGTCCCACCTGGAAGTCTGAAATGATGATGAGATAGGGGAGTAGGTATCACCTCAGACATCCAAATGTCGAACTCGCAAACGTCCGCTCCAAAGCCACGTGTGATGACTGCAGATGAGGGTCCAATGCCAGCCGCACCTGATCATCGGCGCCAATTGGACGAGGGTATAACAAAGTATTACGAAGAAAAATTGTAAGCCGCGCCACAAGGAAAATTGTCTGGCGCGCCACGAGAAAAATTGTCTACCGCCCCACGAGTAAAATTGTCTGCCGCGCCACGAGGAAAATTGTCTGCCGCGCCACGAGGAAAATTGTCTGCCGCGACACGAGGAAAATTGTCTGCCGCGCCACGAGGAAAATTGTCTGCCGCGCCACGAGGAAAATTGTCTGCCGCACAAAGAGCTGGTAGAAGTTTTATGGGGTGAATATTGATGGAGTTAAACACTGGCGTAGTTTGATGATTACACTGGTTATTTATTGTTGTAAGACTCGGTACAAGTATGAAAAAAACGAAATTAGCTACGCGCTGAAAAATTTGAACTATACATAGTCGGTCCTTAAGTTCTGTCACAAGGTTTTTGATAGATAAAACTCAGCAATAAAATTTTTCTTATTCGTATTATACATGATTAAAAAGCTTATTTTATACGAATCAAATTGCAATACAATACATTTTGTACGATTATCGCAATATGAAAAAAACCTTATAACTTGAGACAATCGCGAACCCAAAACATGCCGCAACTGACAAAAATACCACTTACCACAAATTTAATAAAAAAACAGTGTTCCAGATAACCAACAAGGTTTTTTTTATTTATTCTGAAACCTCGATTTTAGACCATGCTTATCAACTAGCATTTGATTTTCTGTTAGCTTTCAGTTCCAACTGCTCCCAAAGAGAACTTTACGTACTTTTTACGTTTTCAGAAAAACGTATAAAAATGATCTCGTGGGCAACAAGTACACTACGTAAAATGTGAATATGAAAATTAGTTTTACCCAGACTTAGTTATCTTATGCTTCAAAATGAAGGTAACGGGTTCAGGGAGGGTTCTGACTAAAATCTCACGTAAGTTTGAAAGGTTTTAAGAGTAATGGAAAAAAGATAAAGTGAATCACGTCCGTATTTTTGATTGGGTAAAAAAGTGCAAAATCTCTGAAGAAACTAGCATTTGTGTAATATGGCTTTAAGCATTTAAATCCAATAATCGTTCTAATTTATCAGTATTTAATGAGCTATCAAACCATATATAGTATTAAATAAAATAAAACTTGGTATTATTTACTATGCGGCAAAATATTTGTGACAGAACTTATGGACCGACTAGGTACAATGGACGCGACCAATCGTGACAAATGCTTCCGAGAAGAGAAAGAAAGAATGAGTGGCTGAGTGAGTTTTTGAGATGAACTAACGATTTAAGAGACAGATAGCATAATGATGACGCTTGATCTGTTTTTCTATAGAAGCGATCTTTACAAAATGAAAACTCATGTCAATTTGGATTAACACCAGCCTTGAGGAAGAATAATAATACTTTGGACAGTATTTACACACATTGTTCTAGCCCCAAACTAGGATTCCCTGTATCTTGGGTACTAGACAACGATACACATACTTATAAAGATAAATATTACTAGAACTAGGGTACAAACATCCGTTCTCATCAAACAAAAATTTGCCCCCACCGGGGCTCGAACTCGGGACCCTTGGCTTCGTAGGCAGGGTCACTGCCGACTCGGCCATTCGGGTCGTCAATGTGAATTTCGTGGTAAAATAAGCTAGCGCCCATTTCATTGCTAGACAAAAGTCGTCAAGTAAGCCGCTCTGTAATTTTGCGCCGTAATTGAATCGGCGGGTAATCGGGGGTTAAATGGTCCGTGAAACTGGTCCTCTTCAGTTGGGAGTGTTTTACGATAACTGTTCTAGACTAAAACAATTTGTGGACTTGCTTGGGTATGGGCTCAGGATTAAGCTCGCCGGCGCTTTAGATCTCGCTATGGGCTATTAGGCTCCCTGGAGCTTTTCGGCTATCCGAAAGCCTAATCGGAAAATTATCAGAGCCGTATGCCCAGAAATCCAGCTATATCAACCGATATTTACAATAATCTGGTCTCTGGTCTCTTTATGCGATTTGGTGCCTGTAGGTGCCAGCTGCTCTGCATTCTTATCCGACGACGCGATAAGTAGGGTAAGGGTAGAGGGAAGACCTAGTAATAAAATAATAAGTGTCAAAGTGAAAGTTCTCAATTACTGTAGATTTACAAATATGCTTGGTACGCTTCATTTTTTTTCCACTTCTCTACGTTGGACCACCGTGGGAGAAGGGCATAGAAACTCCTACAGACTGATGTATGTAGGTATGTTATGTATGACCATTTCGACAGCACGTGCTGCAGCCGAAACGGCTTGAGGGATTTTGACATAAATGTAAAAAATAAGAGAGGTACCAAACTTAGAAAACCATTTCAAGATAATTGTGGTCCTAACTAAATTCCGATATTCCCATCAAAAAATATTACAGGATTACTGAAATATCCGTAAAAGAATAATGCACTTCATTTGTCCTCTACGGCGAGTTTGTTCGGATTCTCTTCGCCGTTATGTTGGCTGTTCTGTAAAACTGTCAAGTTTCAACAGTTTCCCTGCCAGTCGATAACGCAGATGTCAGTCGGATGTAAACACATATTGATATTACAGTTTTTTAGTTTTACAATCGGAAACAACCACAACCTCAACCTCGAGTACAACCGTTCCAAAACTGTGAGCAAATGACGTCACTAGGGGTGTTATTTAAAAAAAATATAAAAAAATAAGACATTACCCGAAATATTCAAATAAGTTTCTTGAAATAGCCCAAAATATCACAAAATAAAATATGAAGTACCACGTATTTTGTTTAGCATGGCCCATTCGTCTCAAATGTGGTGGAAAGGACCATTTTCTAAATGCACCTGCTATGCTAATTATAAAAGGGTTTTTTTTACAACGGTGTAACCTGGCCAGTAGTCTTATCATGTACACGATTATTTTAAACAAACTGTCTTTTTAACCGACTTTAAAAAAAGAGGAGAATTCGTTTGTTTTTTTTGGTGTGTTTGTTACGCGATTACTCCGTCAATTATGAACCGATTTTGATGATTCTCATTTTTATTGGTAGGTAATACTTCAGAGGTGGTCCCATGCAAATTTTATCAAATTTGATTTAGCGCTTTTTGAAAAAATCAACAAATACAAAAAATATAAACACCGACGACGTTTTGGTTGGTGGTTCCGTGCAGCAAAAGTTTTGATGAGGTTTTTCATTGATACAGACTTCATTCGCATCCCGACCGGGGAGGAAGAAATAGGGCTTGTCGGTGTTTTTAAGTTTTTAACTTGGTGAATTATTTTTGGTCGATTTGTCAATTTTAAACGGATTCTGATAGAAATTCCCAGATGTCAGAATAACATAAGCCTCACAGGCCCTTACAACGAAGCCCATCTCACACCCGCCAACCTAACACTGTTGTACTCGTCTGTACCTGCCTATGTACAGAACATACCTGGTGACGTCAAAGCGGGGGTAATGCTCTTTTGACGAGAACCGCGGCGCCGAGACCGTATCTATGCAAAACACTACCTGTTAGCAACACAACTCCTTACTACTGTAGATTGCCGCCAGCTCATATCGCATCTGGGTGTATTGATTCTGACTATTCTTAGAGAGAGATGGAATATTGATTATCTGGTTATAGATATGTCGCAGTTGGTTGGTTAAATCGGACACTTAACTAACTCTCTAGACCGTCTATTAAATACCGACGTTTAACCAAGTAACTAGCATTTTGATTTAAATAAAGCATCGTCAAATCAAATCAAATCAAAAATAATTGATTTCCATAGGATGTTGTTACATCACTTAGATCCGTCATTACATTTTTTTGGGTGAGTTCACTAACACAATGGCGGAATCTGTGGAGAAGAGCTCACCGAAGAAACTCCACAGTCGTCGCATCTTTTGCGTTTCCTTTTTTAAATAAAATATTGTCAAATTACAAAATGAATGCTAATTATATATCGAAACAGCCTGTTACTCAAACAATCTATTCCCATGGACATCTGTCCTCTAAGTAATCAGATATCCTATAGTAACCTTTTTTATACAATTTCTGTTTTATTATTATTTTAAACTTGTCTAAAGGTAAGTTTTTAATATCAGTAGGGACCTTATTGTAATAGCGTATACAATTGCCTTTAAAAGAATTACTAATTTTATGTAGTCGGCTTACATAAGCAACCAACTTGTCTTTATTTCTAGTATTAAAATTGTGTATATCACTGTACTTCTGAAAATTAGTTATATTTCTTTTTACATACACAAGATTGTCATAGATATATTGAGACACAAATGTCAGAATATTGATTTCTTTAAACTTTTCCCTCAGTGACACTCTAGGCCCTAATCTATAAATTGTACGAACAGCCCGTTTCTGCAGAATAAATATACTATTAGCATTCGCAGCGTGACCCCACAATAAAATACCATAGGTCATTAGACTATGAAAGTAACTAAAGTAGACTAGTCTAGCGGTGTCTACGTCGGTAAGAGCTCTAATTTTTTTAACTGCGAACGCTGCCGAACTCAGTCTGTTCGACAATTTATTTATATGAGGATCCCATTGTAGTTTGGCGTCTAAAGTAATGCCCAAAAAGACAGTCGACTGCACAAGGTCCAATCTCTGTCCTTTTATAAATATGTCTGTAGTTACCGGGTTCACATTGGGTAACACGAATTTAATACATTTAGTTTTCTTTTCATTAAGTAATAAATTGTTAACAGTAAACCAGTTCACTATACTAGAGATAGCATTGTTTACCTCGTCATAATTTGATTGCTGTCTTTTAACTTTAAATATCAAAGAAGTATCATCGGCAAACAATACTAACCCATGTTTTGCTTTAACAAGGTAAGGTAAATCATTAATATATACTAAAAACAAGAAAGGACCAAGAAATGAACCTTGTGGTACGCCCATACTTATTGAAGACCCAGGTGATCTTTTCCCATTAACATCGACCATCTGAACCCTATCTGTTAGATATGACTCCAGAAGGCCAAGTGCCTGATCTTTTACACCATAATGGCGTAACTTCCTGACAAGAGTGTCATGATGGACGCAATCAAAAGCCTTGGATAGATCGCAGAAGACACCTATTGCATCCATTGCGTCTTCCCAGGCATCAAAAATATTGTCGATTAGTTCAACACCAGCATCGGCTGTTGAACGAACCTTTGTGAAACCAAACTGAGCAATATGAATTAAATTATTGAGATAAAAATGACTTTGCAATTGATTAAGTATGAGTTTTTCAAATATTTTGCTAAGCGTTGGTAGTATCGATATGGGTCTAAAATTGGTGGGGTCTGATGTACTACCAGCTTTGAATAAAGGTATAACTTTACTTAGTTTCATCAAGTCAGGAAACACACCATTATCTATACATTGATTAAATATACAACAAAGGTGAGGTGCAATACAATCTACAATGGAACTAATAATTTTTACTGATAGACCATGGGCGTCAGCTGTCTTTTTCATTTCCAGGGATTTAAACGCTTTTACAATGTCTTCATTATTTACGTGCCTAAATTTAAAATCTGTTTTACATTCCTCAAAGTTTTGTTTAAGTATAGATTCAGCAGCAGCGGGAGATGAATTTAAAGACTTGGTTGTTGAAACTGGAATGTCCGTAAAGAAATTTTCGAAAGCTTTTGTTCGAAAACGTTTAACAATCTGTCATACCGAAAGCCGGCGTGTTGAAAAACAAGATGTCGTCACGACTACAGCTGATTTGCACAGCTTATATCAGGGCAAAACATTGCGGTAGCTTAGGTGAAGGGTAAAGGGGGTGAGCGAAGCGAATCAGCATCTAACACGAAGGATGCTCCATCCTTCGTGTTAGGTTGAAAATGTAAGAACAACAAAAAATACTAACATAAACTTAAGTACACATAAAAATATTTATATTGTATATGTCTTGTTGCCTAGGAAAGTTTAAACGTTTCGTTCACTCACTTGTCTGACGGAAATTTAGTGACTTGGTTAAACTTCGGTATTTAATTTAATTTAACGGTCTAGAGATTTAGTTAAGTGTCGGATTCAACCAACTAACCTCGACAGATATACAGTGGAGCCATAATAAGGAGTGCCATGCGTCGAATCTCCTTCTCCTTGTTACGCTTAGAAAGGGAAGGGAGACTGACTCGTAGCTCTGTCCCGACTATTGACAGATGTCAAATGTGACTTCTAAGAATTAACATAAACATTTACATACAGGCACACACATTGCTTCTGGCCCCGCTCTAGGATACCCTGTGTCGTTGGCACCAGGCACAGCGACGTGACACATATATAAACATCCAAGACCTGTGGCCGAATTCCGGTACACATTAACAGCTCAATGACAATTACATGACGATTACGTTCAACTTTAGATATTCAATATCAGACGATTTTGTAATCCCGTTCCCTTTGTTCAGTAATTTAATTATTGTGCTTACCAATGGCAACAAATACTTATAATGACCACCAAAATATTTTTTTCCTACACAAAATGGCTAAATGACCACCAACAGTTGCAGAAAATATCAGGACAAAATACTGTGGTAGCTTAGGTGAAGGGTAAAGAGGGTGAGCGAAGCGAAGCCTCCTTTATCCTTCGTGTTAGGTTGAACATGTAAGAACAACAAAAAATACTTAAAAAATAAACTAAAGTACACAAAACATAAAAAGAAGTTTGGTGATCATTTAACCAAACACAATTTGGTGGACATCCATCCATTTTGGCAGTCATTTCGAATTTATTGGTAGAAAAATTTCGAATTTTTTGGTAATCGTTTAAACACAAGCCCTTACCAATTAACTTAATTTTTACCATAATTGCCTAAAAATATATCCTCCGAACGCCAAATATTGGATATCTAAAGTTGACTGTAATCGTCACGTAATTGTCATGGAGATGTTATTGTGTACCGGAATTGTACCTCTGGGGATGTTTTTCCTGTACCCCCAGCCGGGGATCGAAACCGGGACCTCTCGCATAGTGGGCAGAGCCACAACCGCAGAGGTTTGCCGAGAACGGGTCCTCTTTAGATATTCTGCAGCTGCCCTCTTCCTTGTTAAATTTACGAGAAAGAGACTTTATTCTTTCCCAGCATTATATCACAGAAGCGATCGACATTTCAAAAGAAACATATGAAGTTAGTCCGCCTGGCAACAAGAGAAACATCGCAACAACTCTGAGATATCGCGCTTAGTGAACTCGAACGTGATTTAGTATTAAAATATGTACAATCGTTACCGCAGTCCTGCTGGCCCTACACTAGCGAGCCGGGGCCGCAAACATCGCGCGAACATGTTGGGTCCGGACTGGAGGTCCATGAGGTCGACGCAACTGCTTAGTGTGTTAAGGCGATACTTAAAATACATATATATATATATATATATATATATATATATATATATAGAAGGAATAAGAGTGTAAACGAAAGTGACGGCGTTAATTTCTTCCATATAACAAAGAAAAGAGAGCGCAAACAATGCGCTCGACACAAACTATAATAACCTCTACTGAAGGAATCTACTAAAGGCATTCTTACAAGAGCTATATTATCTAAAATTTGATCAGTGGGTCTAAGACAATGATGAAATAAAGTATGTGTTATTCAAATTTGTATGAAGTTGTATACAGATTTTAATTTAAAGTTATCTAAATAATGATGGTAATGATAATAGAACTCCGTGGTCTAATGGGTTTTACGCTTGCTTCTCACACTGGAGATGCAGGTTCGAATCCTGACCAATGAGATAATTAATTTTTCTTAAGTACATTATCGGACGTTCAGTGTTTCGGATGACACGTTAAGCAGTAGGTTCCGGCTACCATCTCTATGTGATAGTGGTCGTAAAACCCCTCCATCAACCCGCACTGAGCCAGCCTGGTGGAGTATGGCTTAATCTTACATGGGGACATTAATAGGCTACATTTATTACTATTATTATATAAATAATGATGGTACAAGCGGTTGATCGATGGAACCTTGCCAGTTGGAATTCACTGAACAGTTTCCGACGCATCTGGTGGCTGGTGTGTGGACAGTGGACTAGTCGGGGTCGGGAGCGAGCTGGCACAGTGACGCTGGCGTCACGCAATAGGGACTTGCCCCCACTTCCCATTCCAATGTGGGGTGGCAAATGGCTTTAACCCCTTAGCTGACAATGGCCATAAACATGCCACCATATTTTCAACCTAATGTCCGGGCATTAAAGTCCAGAACGAATGACAATTCTGCAAGATTATTCCACCCAAGGGGCTTAAAGTCGGATATCTTGTGAACATCGGAGGAATAACTTTGGTTCCCAAATGTTCGAACTCGTCAGACATGTGCATACCTATACTAAATACAAGGTCATTACACTAATTACATGTTAATTTTCTGCTGTTAATAATAAGTGTGTAATTAATGATTCTATTTACATATATTGACTCGTTTAATCTAATCTCCATTTTACGTCGTGAAGGTTTTAAAAGCACCCAAGTATTCAAATTATACTAACTATTCACGTATGAAAATTTGGAAAAAAATACTGTGCCTCTGCCTCTCCTTATTGGAATAGGCGCGAGGGTATGTCATGTCATGTTTATCCAAAAAATGAGAATTACCTAAAAATAAATTAAAAATTTAACCAACACAATAAATTAAACCTCAAGCCTAAAATCTGGCTGACTTGCTTCCTTGTTAAGCTGATAACTTTCGAAGCACTGGACCGATTTTAATAGACCATAGCTAAGAACTGTCGCAGGGAAGTCTGCTAGCATTTACAGAAAACCGCATTAAAATCCGTCCACCCGTTTGAGCGCTAGAGTGCCACAGACAGACACTTCAAAACACCCCTCTTTTTTCATCGGGGTTCAAAAAGGCAATATTGAATGGCCGGTATTTAATCGCACATCAATAATACTGATTTGCGCAGCAAAAAAGGATCAGGAAACCATTTTTTATGTTTTAAATATTTTATGAGTACTTAAGTTTATGTTTTAAGTATATGTTGTTGTTCTTACATGTTGAACCTAACACGAAGGATAAAGGGGGCTTCGCTTCGCTCACCCCCTATACCCTTCACCTAAGCTACCGCCGCGCAAATCATCATTTTTGATGTGCTGTTTAATATATTTCCCATATTGAATTAAGAGCCTTGTATCTAAGAACTTAGAAAATAAAATACAAAACCCTGTGGAAATAGACAACCATTAAGACTTTCATTTGAGCAATGCTATACAACTTTAACGTTTCGATAACTTTCTAGTTTAAACAAAACCTAGCAAATTAAGTTCCAGCTGGTTATAATAATAAATAAGGCAGTCGAGGGAACAACATGTCCCCTAGCTATTAACGGGTTCCCATTATTAATTACTAGCAACATTTGCTATGCAAAATAGTTGCAAACTCCACCGAAGGGAGTTAGTTTTAAGAGCTTGTGTAGTGAGTGACCTTCTCTAACCTCTGACCTGACTTTGTGTTTGGAGTAAAGGAGATGGTATGACCGACCCCTCGAGCACACTTGGGTACTGTAGTACCCAAAAACCGGTTATAGGTTTTACATTTTATTACTATGGCATAAAGTTCAAGATTGCGACCCCTCAAAAAAAATATCGTGGGGCTCAATGGCGTTCGCTTTTATATCTGGATAGGATTTTGGAAGTCTACCGGAGTCTTTTTCCTGATGCATTTACGCAGATATTCGGAAGGATCAAAATATTTGTTAGGTGCGAATCAAGCAAAGGACCGGGGAATAATAAACAATAGTATTATCTGGAGCCAAATGCGAATGGCACCAAATTAATGCCACCTAGCCCCGGTATTCCCAGCGCCGGGGAAGATGGCGAATCCGCCACACCACCACGTTACCGTCGGGAACATTGAAAGTGGCTAACACAAAAAGTGTGGCTTAGGAGTAAAAGGCTACAATCCCCTGGCTGCCAAAATAAGTAACTTTAGGGGGGCTGCCACAAAGGTACTTAGCGCAAGTCTTACAAGCTCGACGACAGCACAAAAAGTGTGTAAAATTCGACATTTATGGTAGAAGGCACTGTATGTTTGTAACACAAAGACTTGCATTCAGCTGAGGTTTGTAACTCGATAAACATTGTCAACAGCAACAAACATTCTTCTGAGGTTCTGTGTATATCTGGATGTTGATGATACATTTCTCTGAATAACGAAACTCTTTTGCATAAATATGATCTTACTTTTACTCTATGATCCATTTGTTACTTACACCTCAGATGAACGGAACTTTTGCTTACTTACACTTTGTTTATCATCTACAAACTTGTAGCGCCCTACGTGAAACTAATTTGACAGTTTGCTTCCCCATTGATGACGTGACTTTCAAAATGTCAAACCGCATACTTTTTGTGTTGTCCTCCATCGTATACGACGAGCGCTAAGAAACTTCAAGGGGGACGGTTTGTAATCACGCAGTTATATAGAATGGCTGAACGTGGGCGCAACGTGCCTCTTCCACCCCTTATGGGAAAATGCGTGACTCTATGTTAGTTTATTCTCACGGCTATCGCCTCCTTCACCTGAATTCTCAAAACATGAAAGGGTGAGTGTATAACACCGCGGACGGAATTCATTACATCACTATCGAGGCGCGGCGCGGCGTGGTACCGTGGCACGGGCTGCGGCAAGGTGCATTGGCGAGCTGTGACCTCTTTTCTCGCTTAGGGTAAGGTGACCATGGGAATTGATCAATTATTAAGGCTAATCTCACAAGGAAAGCCTATTACACTATTAATGACTATGTTATAGACAAAAATGCATGGCCTCAATGCCCCAAGCTCCATGATAATGATAATAATAATTATCCTTACTTTTACAAATGCAATAATGTAATTTAACCTCTCAAAAACCGAGAGTAGTTGGGACGGGTCGCGATTTTGAACCTTATGGCATGTTAATAAAATTTAAAACCTCTAACGGAAAAGTCGCCGGTGGTATTAAAAAGGTTAATAGTCTGGTAATATAATTAAGTGTACAAAAGTGCTAAGTAGGGTGACTCATAACAATTTATTAGTTTTAACGTAGAATACAAGTCCGTCTCAAGAAACAAGAGTTTATGGTCATGCTCACTTAAATGTCTTTTCTTGCGGCGGCTCTGTGGAGCGCGTTGCTCCCCTCCCTCAAATATGGCGAGGGGGGTGATGGCTGGTGCACAAGTCATACTCGTGAACGGGTGCTGCTTGGGTAACTGGTCCAGTCTGGTTTCTCATAAGTTACGTTCATTACAGCTTGTCTTGGTTCTTAATTATTTATTTTGTTAGATTGTTATTTTGAGACATCTTATTGGCACTTAAGGATACGATGTTATAATATTGCCCTTAGATTAGATAATTTGTGTATCGTAGATTGTGTAATAAAAAAAATATATGACGAAAATTGAACAAACCTACATCCCCGTAGAGTTCTTCTCTGACGGGCGTATTTCCGAAGCACTGGTAGAGTTAATGGAGTTTCCTTTCCCTGTGCGAGATTCAGCCATAAATCACCACTTCAAGGAGAAATTTCCCTTTTCAACTTCAAACCATAATCAGTTATCATTAAATTATTCATTAGTTTAGTTGATCATATATGATTTTTTTTTCCATGTACATGAGACTTAAGTAAGTGTTTAACTTGTAAAAGTGCATTATTTTGCCTACTTGCAATAAATGATATGAGTTTTGACTTGAGTTTTGAGTTTTGTGGTGAGAAAGAGCGAGAGAGGAAATTTGTCGCGAACTGCATCTGGCAGGGCCAGCACGAAACTCGCTCACAGCCAGAGAAACTTGTTCGGAACTGCAACTGGTAGGGCCAGCACGAAACTCGCTCACAGCCAGAGAAACTTGTTCGGAACTGCAACTGGTAGGGCCAGCACGAAACTCGCTCACAGCCAGAGAAACTTGTTCGGAACTGCAACTGGTAGGGCCAGCACGAAACTCGCTCACAGCTAGAGAAACTTGTTCGGAACTGCAACTGGTAGGCCCAGCACGAAACTCGCTAACAGCCAGAGAAACTTGTTCGGAACTGCAACTGGTAGGGCCAGCACGAAACTCGCTCACAGCTAGAGAAACTTGTTCGGAACTGCAACTGGTAGGGCCAGCACGAAACTCGCTCACAGCCAGATAAACTTGTTCGGAACTGCAACTGGTAGGGCCAGCACGAAACTCGCTCACAGCTAGAGAAACTTGTTCGGAACTGCAACTGGTAGGGCCAGCACGAAACTCGCTCACAGCCAGAGAAACTTGTTCGGAACTGCAACTGGTAGGGCCAGCACGAAACTCGCTCACAGCTAGAGAAACTTGTTCGGAACTGCAACTGGTAGGGCCAGCACGAAACTCGCTCACAGCTAGAGAAACTTGTTCGGAACTGCAACTGGTAGAGCCAGCACGAAACTCGCTCACAGCTAGAGAAACTTGTTCGGAACTGCAACTGGTAGGGCCAGCACGAAACTCGCTCACAGCTAGAGAAACTTGTTCGGAACTGCAACTGGTAGGGCCAGCACGAAACTCGCTCACAGCTAGAGAAACTTGTTCGGAACTGCAACTGGTAGGGCCAGCATGAAACTCGCTCACAGCTAGAGAAACTTGTTCGGAACTGCAACTGGTAGGGCCAGCACGAAACTCGCTCACAGCTAGAGAAACTTGTTCGGAACTGCAACTGGTAGGGCCAGCACGAAACTCGCTCACAGCTAGAGAAACTTGTTCGGAACTGCAACTGGTAGGGCCAGCACGAAATCGCAAGAGAACAGTGAGATGTCGTAAGATTTGGTTCGAAAGCTCCCCCTCTACCCTAATTTTTCAAATTTGAAATTTGTTAATAAAAGTCAATTTGCGTCGTTATTTTTATTTCAGACTATTATTTTTATAGATTAATTATTGAGTCAAGAGTCACAGTGATAAAATTGAACAATAAAATACTTGAATAGGAACCTGGGCCCTGTTTCTGGTAGCACAATGACCGTTCAATGACAATGTCGCGACGACGTTGGTTAACTGGTATTCATTACTTGACAATTGGTTAAAAAAATAATCACTTATTGGTTAAAATAAAGGTCATTGCTAAACCTACAAATTAGTTAATTCACCAAAGAAAAGAGGATTACATGAAAGACAGATAATAGATACCTAAAGATGCCCGTCGGTGGTCGTGTGTCATTGAAACTGAGGGGTTATTATGCTAGCGGAATGGGGCCCCAATTAACCCAATTTTATCCCATTTTCACACTATGTTTTGAGGGGCAAAATTATGCCGAGAACTACCACGTGAGATTGGGTGAGATTCGGCTTGCCCCTCCCCCCTGAACAGCCCCCAAACGTACAAATGTGGCTACTCCCTCACCGTATGGGAAAAGGCGTGACGCTATTTTAATGTTGTCATAAAAATATCCAAACTTCTACAGCCTCACGTGATAAAGCAGAAGGGTCTTGCTTACATACCTAAATCTACCTAGTCGCTCATAAAGCGAAAAACCGTCCCGAAAGCGAAGACTCATTCACTTACGTGTACCAGTAAACACTAACAGCACCGACAAAACGACCTGTCCTTTCTGTAATATACCCATTTTATACAGAACAAAATATTTTATGGGCCGAACCTGGTGTAAGAAGCTATACACGGCAGCATGCCGGCCCACATGTCATCCCTGAAATAAAAAGTCACCTCCTCAAGCTGTATTGAGAGACAGCACCAGATTGTGAGTGTCAGCCAATCTTTGAGTTAGCTCTCCTGCACAAGAGCCCTACCTGCGGATTTCACTACTCAAATATTTAAGTATCGTTCTGTGTCAGCAGAAGTCACAAAAAAATACGTGACAGCGCCATACCTAAGTATTAACTCAGTGAATTTCTAAATTCAGAAACCGGCGTTTAGTCTGCTAGGTATAATAATAATAATAATACCTTGGACACTATTTACACACATTGATCTAGCCCCAAACTATGTTTCCCTGTATCTGGGGTACTAGACAACGATACACATACTTATATTGATAAATATTAAGCTTAGATAGATAAACAACCATGACTAGGGTACAAACATCCGTTCTCATCAAACAAATATTTTCCCCCACCGGGACTCGAACCTGGGACCCTTGGCTTCGTAGGCAGGGTTACATCGCATCCAGCATACAGAATCATACTACGTTACTCAAAAATAGAGCTCGCGCCAAACTTCTCTGGCTCTGAGCGAGGACAAGGTCACCTCTCGCGGGTGAGATAGAGAGGCTACCCGCACCCCACCCCCGCTCAGAGACGAAAGAAACTTGGTACTAAAATTAGAAGAATGAGTATTGAAACGACGACCTCTGTGGCGCGGCGGTTGTGGCTCGGCCTACCATGCGGGATCGATCCCCGGCTGGGGGTAAAGAAAAATAAAATATAACCTAGGTCTTGGATGGATTATATGTGTGTGACGTCGCTGTTTCTTGTCCCCACGACACAGGGTATCCTAGTGAGGGGGCCAGAAGCAATGTATGTGCCTGTATGTAAATGTTTATGTCTATGAATTAGTCGCGTTACGTGAACGCGACTGTGCCCCGGCGATCCCGTATAGAAAAACGCGATGACGCTAACATCCGCACACAGATTTGGATGTCATGGCACGACCAACCCGACGTCCGATTAGCGGGCCCACTTGCGCTCTCTTGTCTGGGCGGTTCAATTTCGCTCGCGCCCCGTTTTATTCGCGTCCGCTGCTCGAATACGAATGAAGTGAAAAGACGAATTGTCTTCTGGAGCTGTGTTTACTCAAATTAAGTTAAAACAGCGAACAAATAGTGGACTAATCACGTATGAAGCGTGGAGCTCTGCAGTCGAGTCATTGCCATTGGATAACTACATAAAAACATTAGGTAAACCCTTATTTATATATGTCACCGTAACATAGTCAAAACGTTGATCAACTATCGACAGATAGTAAACCAGACCGACATGGTTTAGAATTTACGTTTGTTTTGTTCTTACATGTCAACCTAACACGAAGACTATTCGTTTTCGACTCTAGTTTTCACCTAAGCTACCGCAGTGTTTGCCCTAGTATTTCGTGTGCAATTCAAGTTTAAACCAGTTTAAACCAAACTATTTAACGGTTTTAACCGTTAGTTTATCAACTAACGCGTCACAAGCAGTACGCTACAGTTTACCACCTGTCGATAGTTGACCAGCTAACGAGAAGAAAAAAAAGTTGGTTTATCAACTAACGGTTTTGACCATCTTTATTGTTAAAATCATCGATGTTTTTTATAGCTGGTGTTTCTTTAATAACACAGTACCGAGCCTCTAGGATCTTACTGTTGGATAAATGAATAACCGCAACACACTTTGACACATAATCGGTACCTTCACGGTTTATCGAAATATCTAACATGCCCGTTTTTAGACTCAGTGAGTAAAGTGATACAAGCATCCGCTCACTTTAACAGATTCATATATATTTGAAATAGAATTCATTGCAGCTATTACAAAGTCTGGAGTAAGTTTAGACTTTGGGAGTCACACTAAGGACTTCATTCTACCCAAGATGTTACGAAAAAATGAGGGGGATTGGAGGGGAAGTTCTCTCCTAACGATTGCAAACTCTGCTGTGGAGGCACTCAACGCTGATCTTGAGGGTATAAGAAGGGAAGGAGATTGGGCTTCATCCTTCGGACTCCTGGTCAACCCGAGCAAGTCCGAGGCCATGATTATAGGTACCAGACATTATCTTAACTTGTTGCAGCAACATCCTATTCCACCTGTCACTTTTAATGGTACCACAGTCGTATATAGCGATAAAGCTAAAAACCTGGGTCTTATCATCGACAATCAGCTGTTCTGGTCATCGCATGGTAATGAAGTCCGTCGCCTAGTACTTGCTACTTTTCACTCTCTCAGGACTCAGTACTTACTGCCTCAACAGACCAAAATCACTCTCGCTCAGTCTCTCCTTCTACCCCTCATCGATTTTGCTGATGTCTATGAGCTAACGAAGAACTACTAGACAAACTCGAACGACTTCAAAATCTCGAGTTTTGGTCTATCTTCGGGCTGCGCGATACGACTATGTATCACGACATCGCAAAGAGTTGAAGCGGCAGCCGATCCGTCTTCGCCGGGATTCACACATCCTCAATTTCCTTTACAACATTTTACGGAATCCACGCTATCCACCCTTCCTGCGAGACAGTTTTCAATTCCTTTCTTCCAGCAGACCTCGGAGAACTCACGCAGTTTCCATGCTCACAACTCCACAGCATAACACCGCGTCCTATGAGCACGGGTTTAGACCCCGGGTCATTCAGTTGTGGAATGCACTCCCTGGCACCATCAGGGACAGTCCTATATGTAGCGCCAGGTGTATTGAGCGGTGGCCTTGAATGCGCAGTAGTCATTTTTTAATACCTGTACATATGCGCAGTAATTCTCGCCAACGTCCCCCAGCGCTCTTAATTCGTGGCGCGAACTTATACTCTGAATATATTTATAAGTCATGTGATGAAAGCTTATCTCTCTCTTTAGAACTATAGGTAGTATAGTAGAATATAATATAATACTAGTAGAAGTATATTATAAGTATTTAGTTTAATATTATAGTAATTATATATTTTATTTTATTTATTAATATGTATTAACTATGTACTCGTTTATTTCGTTATATTGTTGTACACATACCACTACCCCTGCTCAGCAAACAACCTGTCCCACCTTAACCTGGTTTGCTGGAAGGGATCTGTTATTAGATATAAGCTCGCCTTTGTACACTATTTTTATGTAACTCTTGTTTTTTTATATGATTTGTGTGCAATAAACAAGTTATGAAATGATTATGAAATACTTCGGGGTATTTTCGACCCCCTGTAACTATGTTGTAGATAAAGACACCTGAATTTTCTGCGACGAATAAATAGGCCACTATTGAAATAGGTAAATTCCCGAAATTCAGTGAATTTGAACCAATAGATTGGCAACGAGAGCCATTCAAAGTTCCGTCATTTTGTCACTGACTGACACATCATCAGTCATCAATCATCGATCTCTTGATCGAACGAGCGAAGCGTCCAGAATTGACATTGGCCCAAAATGCCTTGGTCCGTCTGTCTGCTCTCGCCTACAGGCATTGAAAATGTAACTCAATGCCTACAGGTTGCATTTTTCAACCGATTTTGACGAAAATTGGCACACACTTTCCTTGATTTATTTAATTTTTAGGGGATTTTTTTAATTTTTTTGTTGTAGCGTTATTTATCGATTTCAATCAAAATTGAGAGGCACACTAAGGAGTTTATTCTACACACGATGTTGCGAAAAAATCCAAGAGTAGAAACCTGAAATTTCTCTGACTATTAGGCCACAATTTAAATAGGTAAATTCCCATAATTCAGTCAATTTGAACCAATACATTGGGAACGACAGCCGTTCAAAGTTTCGTCATTTTGTCATTGACTGACTCATCAATTATCATCGATCATCAAAATTCTAACATCATCTAGTAGACCTACAAGCTTGAAATTTTAAACAAACGAGGTCTTCTGTTCTCACAGAACTACTAGTTATAGTAAACCCCCATTGTTAATTGTCCCTTCTTGACTACACCAAAATGCCATACTATGTATCTGTGACATACTTGACAGCCTTATGGCCGCCCATACTTGTGTGTAACTGACGCCCAAATACCAAGGATAGCCTGACAAGCTCGAGCTCGCACGCCCGAGGGGTACAGGTGTTGGCGGGGGGAGGGACGTTACTCCCGCTGTGACTAAATTAATCGATAAAAAATAACCTTACCTAAATCCACCCGGGACGTCCTGTAAGCGAGATAAAAATCGTAATATTGATTATTTATCATCATCATGCTTAGTCCGTTTTCTTGTTAAGAAATCGAAGGCGTCGCCACATTTCTCGTATATTTTGCTTTCCTGTTAAATCGTGGAATCGTAAAACTGTGTTACCCTCAGTTGCGGTCTTTTGGGCCGCCCGTATCTGAGATGACCGTCGACTCGAAAAGAAGAAGACCCTCAATTAGCCAAACTAAGAAGCGGCCATTCGAGCAAAAAGCTATCACAGCGCTCAATATTTCTCCCCACCCCCGCAACCCGCCCTTACCACAGAAGCAACATAAACGAAACTGTGAACCTGTACCATCTGTATCAATGCGTCATACTTTGAACACTTGTTGTGTTGTTTAGTTAATTATTCGACACAGACCAACGGAATGTCAAATAGTTAAACAGCAAACAATAGACACCGATTCTGTGCAATAGGTCACAAATATTTGTTTAAATGTACGTCAAACTGTTAAACGCCTACTTAGGTTTTCCCCTTTTTATGAAATTGTTATTTAAGAAAATTACCAACTATGGAGGTATACTTGGTTAAGGAAAGCATCGCATTTTTTTCCTTATAATTATGTATGCATGTTGGTTGTTTTTGCTAGCATCGCAACAAACGACAGACTTACTTCAGCTTTGTCTGACACTAACATATGCGGACGCTTTTGAACAGATTTCAAGAAGAAGGATGGCAGCTGAACATTTTTTTTTCATTTATTTAATCCTGATATTGGTTGTAAAAAATATCATTATAAAATAAAAAACAAAAAACACCAGTTTTTAAACATAACATAACGTCATACCTTTTCCCAGACGGGGTGGCAAGGCACAATTGTTCCTACTTTTAGCCAGTTATTGAGCACTCCATTTTGCGTGACCCCCTGTCACGCAAATGGAGTGCTAGACGTCGCCGCAGATATGGAGTAACGAAGGTTTCCTCACGACGTTTTCCATCGCCCCGTTGGAACGTCTGTATAATGTACCTACTTAAGATTAATTACATAACTCATTCACATCCGATCCGATCCGAATCTGTACTTCCTGCGTGGGTGACCCACTAGACCACGGAGATCTGGAGTTTTTAAACTAAACGTAAACATAAACATTCATATGTATCACTGTATGATTATCGAAACCGTTAGTTTATAAACTAACGCGTTAGTTTGTAAACTATCGAGAAATTGTAAACCAGACCGACAGGGTTTAGAATTTACGTTTCTTTTGTTCTTACATGTCTTCGCTGCGCTCGCCCCCTCTAGTCTTCACCTAAGCTACCGCAGTGTTTGCCCTGTATTTCCTTTGCAATTCTAGTTTAAACCATTTCACAATTTAACGGTTTTATTACAAACTACCGCGTCATATCGTAAGCAGTACGGTACAGTTTACAATTTATCGATAGTTTGTAAACTAACGATAAAAATACGTTAGATTATAAACTAACGGTTTTGAAAATCTTACGGTGACATATACAAGCCATACATTGCTTCTGGCCCCACACTAGGATACCCTGTGTCGTGGGAACCAGAGACAGCGACATCAAACATAAACATCCAAGAACGCCGGCTTTTTTCTTTACCCCCAGCCGGGGATCGAACCCGGAACCTCTCGCATGGCAGGCAGAGCCACTACCTCTGCGCCATAGAGGCCGTCAAACGCATTTTTAATGGAGCGCGCGCTTTTGGAAGCCCATGTAGCACATCATAGAATCAAAACTTGCAAAGTATCTTATTTCTCATCCTCAGCCGTCTTAAATTATTATTGTTATCTACCTATTTTAATTCTGAATTATTTTATTTTTTAGCTAGATGTTTCGGATTATTTATATTTACTCACATTATGCATTATTTATCTTTGGGAAATATTATCTGCACATCAATAATACTGATTTTCACAGCAAATATCAGGGCAAAATACTGCGGTAGCTTAGGTGAAGGGTAAAGGGGGTGAACGAAGCGAAGCCCCCTTTATCCTTCGTATTAGGTTGAACATGTAAGAACAACATAAATACTTAAAACATAAAAAGTGTGTGCTGATCCTTTTTTGCTGTGAAAATCAGTATTTTTGATGTGCGATTAAATACTAGCGTTTATCTATGACAGAGATTTATCGTTTTCCCATATCTGTTACCTTGACCTTTCAGCGACATCTCTCACAATTTTGTTTTTGTGTTTTTGTTTGTTTTTTATTTCCATTCTATAATTATGCCAGCAAAGGTGTCTTCCTTTTATGTTACCACTCTTTTATCGTAGACAAGCCTTTGCTAGTCATTCTCACAAAGGTTCTTGCAGAATGTCAGCGTTGCAGATCATCTGCAACATTTTGCTGAGTCAGGGCTTTTCTCCTGTTACAATGCATTTTTTTGTTTCGTATTCATATTCTTTATTGCACATAAAATTTAAAGTTACCGATAGTTACAAGAAATGTTATAAGCAAAGGCGAGCTTAACTTTTAAGAGATATATCTTTCAGCAAACCTAGGCATGCAGGAAAGTTTATAAAACAGGACGCAATAAAACTCTATACATATATACAGGTTGTCCCAAAAGTCACGCGCCATAGCGACACCGAAGGTAGATCTGCCTTAGGCGCATCGAATAAGCCCAACTTGACCTCAGTAAAAGTTTCATGTAATTTGAGATATTGACGGTTTAAAGTTTTTCATGAAAATCCCCATTTTTTACATTGTTAGGGCATGCCATTACTTGCCTATTCCTTTTTTTTATATGTTCTTTATTTCTAAGCTAAGTATAATTTTTTCGATAACTAATGTAAAATACGAGAAAATGATGAATTTTGACAAGCGGTCAATATACAATATACTTAGGTCGTCTTAAGTATCTTATAGCAATAGCTTAGAAATAAAGAACATTTAAAAGAAAGGGATAGGCAAGTAATGGCATGCCATAATAATGTAAAAAATTGGGATTTTCATGAAAAACTTTAAACCATCAATATCTCGAATTACATGAAACTTTAACTGAGGTCAAGTTGGGCTTATTCGATGCGCCTAAGGCAGGTCTACTTCGGTGTCGCTGTGGCGCGTGAGTTTTGGGACACCCTGTATATACATACGAAAATTACTTTCAAAAGGGAAATATTAAACTGAACATCAAAAATACTGATTTGCACAGCAAATATCAGGGCAAAATCCTGCGGTAGCTTAGGTGAATGGTAAAGGGGGTGAGCGAAGCTACGCCCCATTTATCCTTCGTGTTAGGTTGAATATGTAAGAACAACAAAAAATACTTAAAACTTATGTTTTAAGTATTTTTACTTAAGTTCATATAAAATATTTTATCCACACACGTATCATAAACCCACTTTACTGCGTCCAAAAACCGCACTTTACGATCAGCATAATGTGAAACTATTTGGTAAAAACTAATTTCTTATCTGAAAAATTACACGTTATGACCATAGTGTGTAATTTTTCTACATATTATGACATTCAAATTTCGAACGCCGACGCCCGCCTGCGTGCCGCCCCTACTTTGTTTGTGAAGTTGGTACTACTGTACAAGCTAAACAAGTGCAAAGGAATTATCAATGCCACCATTCCGGTCGAACATGCGGTTCCTGAACACATTAAAATGAGCTTATGATATGTGTTTAGATAAACTAGTGTATGTAACTGTACATAATTAGGCATTAAAACTCTCAAGTGATATTATTATGAAACTCGCCTTCGGCTCGTTTCATAAACCCATTCTCGAGTATTATTGCCCTCCACTATGTAGCAATTACAAAAACTACTATAAAACATAAAAAGTCTTTTAGTTGATCCTTTTTTGCTGTGCAAATCAGTATTTTTGATGTGCGATTAAATACTAGCCCTTTCAAAATAGAAATAAAATAAACCTAATAACTTAGCCGGATTCGGCCAAAAAGCCAAATAAAGACATTATTTGAACATCAAATACTGAAAACGCCAATTCATAATGCAATTAGTAAGTTGCGAACAAAACAAATAAACAGTTTTGTACTTGGTACGAAAGCTTTGTGCGCGAGTGCAACTTTTTTTGAAATTGAAAATTGTTTATTCAACAAAAACACTACAGTACATGCCTATTACACACCATGATCACTATTATGTTGTTATAGGAGAAATTAAAACGTATAATTACGTGCACAGCTGACGCGTACTCAAGAAAGTATATACCAGCACAGCTGGTGATCACGGATCGTGAACTGTGATCGCTGATTTTCAGCCAGCACGGACTTACAGTAATTAGTTATATATTCTTACCGATAATGACCAGTTATACCTCGCGCCACGAGTTGTGAGCGGTGGCCTTGAATGCGCAGTAGTCACTTTTCAATACCTGTATAGACCTATCAACTTAAGCTGATACTTGCATTTATGTGAGTGATCGCCAAAAGTACAGTTAGTAAAACACATACAAATAAAATCAATGTTTTATTTAAACGAAGTCCATAAAACACAATGTTACCAACTGTCCAATTCTCGACCTCATAATGACTGAATCTTATAACTCTTCTACTCCGCTCATTGCATCTTCATCTTCACTCTCGTCTGATGATTCATCAGAGTCAGAGCCTGTGTTAATAATTAATCGTTCCGTTATATCGTCGATTGTAGGAGCCATTAGCAGCAGCCAGGAGCAGTAGGAGCCATTTCACTAATATTTCAAACACAATCAATCACATAAAATTACACGTCTATCTGCTACCAGTACCGGAGGTGAAGTGAAGTATGTGAGCGGGCGGCAGGGAAGCGGTGCGTACACACGTACACTCACACAAATGCAAGTATCAGCTTAAGTTGATAGGTCTGTACATCCCGCCAACGTCGCACAGCGCTCTCAATTCGTAGCGCGAGGTATATTTGCTTATCTATATTACGTTTTCTTTCTTTTTGTTGAATTGTTCTTATCATTTCTCAATACGTCTAAATTACCGGATGTAAATAATGTATATATATATATATATGTATGTATGTATGTATGTATGTATCTATGTAAATAAAAACCTCTGATATGTGAATGAATGGATTCGGTGCACTCGTTTTGGTTCTATGATGCATCACTATCATACAGTGTCTTCAAAGCTGCGCTCTTAATGATATTAGAATCGTTTAAAAACTGCTGAACCTATTTTTAAGTTTTTTTTATTGTTTATAATATCAGAATTCAATAATTGAAAAAAATATTTGACCTAAATTGTTATTTTCATATGAATGAAAAAAAAACATTCATTTATTAAGGAGTAGGGTCGTGGCACCAGTCCCAAACCAGGAGCCAGTCGTTGACCATTTTCAACTTTAATTTAAAATACTAAGGTCGTGTCGAATTTCCCGCCACTTTTTGTGCGGTTGGCAACCTTGTGTGTCCTTCACAGATCAACCAATAGCATTTAACTGTGAATATGGCGCCGCATATGTCAGTCAGATTGATTTACCGGAAACACCTCTTGTTCACTTCGTTCCGGGCGGCCATTGTAACTAGGCGTCGCGTGCAGGTAAGATTTTTTAATCGCTTTGAATCTTTGACTGGGGATATTGTAATGTGTTGTTTTTGTTTTAATACATAGCTTAGGTGGATAAACTTACAAGAATACAAAATATTTTTAATATATTTGGCCGTTTTCATAATAAAATTACGCTGGTTAACTACTGGAACTCAAACTCGATATTTTGCCAATAGTTGACCAATTGGACAAACACTGGTGAATTTCATTTTTTTGCAATATCAATTATTTTCTTTTACACTAATCCTCGCTTACTTTAAGTGATAGATCTTGCATTCTGAACACTTGACTAACTCACACAAGACCAATGGTTGACCACTGGTTAAATACTGGTGCTTTTCATACTACATGTTCGATCTAATAGTTGACCATTTTTGGTTTTAACAGACAAAATGCCGCCAGTAAAACGAAAGGTGTTTTTCAAGTATAGTGAAGAGGATGTGACAAAGGCTATAGAAGAAATAAGTAAGGGTGCTAAAATACGAGAGACATGCCGCAAATATGGAGTTCCTCACTCAACCATCATAAACAAAATTAAGTTAAGACATCCTGTTCAGAGAAAGATGGGACCACCAACAATATTGACGCCTAATGAAGAAGCACTGCTAAAAACATGGATTTTAGCAATGGCCAAGAAGGGATTTCCAGTCAACAAAGATATGGTTCTGGAAACTGTGAAGAATATCATGCAATCAGATGGAAGACCGAATCCCTTCAAGAATAACAAGCCTGGCAAGAAATGGTTTTGCAGCTTTTTGAAAATGACTGAAATATGATTGAAATATGATTAAATAGTTTGTAAGTTGATTGTCATAGTCATCTAAAGAAACGTGAGATGTTGTGAAAATCGATCTAAACTTATTTTCTTAATGAAAACAAGACTTCAAATTAAATAGGAACATGTAAAATTATGGACACGAAAATTTTCAAGACTGTTAATGTTTCAAATACTTTGTAAGTTGACTGTCGTACGGTCCTAAAGTAAGAATGTATGTATGCCACAAGATTGATCTCAAAATAAACATTTTAACCATTAATTATTCGATTTTATTAGCTGGTCAACTATTGGTAATTTCATAGGTCAATTACTGGACCTCGTTGGTCAACCTTAGAAACTTTCCGACTTTTTGCGTGTATATATTTTTTATGAATGAGGTATTATATATACTGGATTTTTATTTATTCTTATCAATGACCCACTAAGTAGGGAATACGAATACATTTCGCTCATTAAATTGGGTGATAAAGGCTAGGAGCTAGCAGAAATTACATCTGAAAATTTCTCTTAAATGGTTTGGGACTGGTGCCACGACCCTATATGTTTTTTATTATAGAGGTCACACACATAACCGCACTCCTTTTGGCTTATGTTTCACTAATTACCAAATTGAGTAAAAAGTAACATCCGTTAAAATGCATTTTTATTCCAAATTTAAACACGTATTACTAATCTTGTAGATTTATGTAAATAAATTAATGTCATTGGCCAGTACAAAAACATAATATAATTAACGTCAAAGTCACAGGTATTGTACTGGCCATTAGGCATTACTTTTTTTACATAAAATCTACAAGATTTGTAATGCAAATATAAATCTTTACCGAAACTTACTAAATTTACACCATTTCTTATACTAAAATACATAGGGTCGCCTCGCTCTGCTCCGCTTCGCCTCGCTCTGCTCCGCTTCGCCTCGGCTCCAGGTTTTATTAGGCTTGTGTTTAAACGATTACAAAAAAAACGAAAATATAGTACTAATAAATTCGAAATGACTGACAGAATTAGTAAATGATCACCATATTGTGTGTGGATAAATGATCACCAAACTTCTTTTTATGTACTTAAGTTTATGTTTTAAGTATTTTTTTTTGTTTTTACATGTCCAATCTAACACGAAGGATAAAGGGGGCTTCGCTTCGCTCACCCCCTTTACCCTTCTCCTAAACTACCGCAGTATTTTGCCCTGATATTTTCTGCAACTTTTGGTGATCTTACCCATATTGGGTAAGAAAAAAATATTTTGGTGATAATTTAAATTGTTCTCGTTTTATTATAAAGTTGTGACCTAATAAACCTAATTTTAGTATTCGGCCAGAAAGTGCTTTTTGCCGGTAATATAATATATAATGATTTATTCATTAAAACATTTCACAAAAATGACAAAATGACAAATGAATACAGAATAAGAAAGGTACAGTTTCATGTTATATAACTTAACTAAAGATAGATACTACATCTGCTTATGAAATTAGGTGTTGGTAGTAAGCAAAAACAACGTCAGAGTTGATACTCCCCAAGGTAGTGTTTCCCCTGTGTTTTGGGATAAGTAGCGAGGCTCTTCCCCGAAAAATATGAATGATGAAAAATTTACAGACCATATTAAGTGCTTTTACAATTTCGATGTAATGTATCTCTCTAAGGTAATTTAAAGTTTAAAATTATTCACTTGGTGCGTAAATAGTTAGTATTTGTGTGTGTGTGAGTATTTGTGAGTGTATATATGGGTGTGTGAGATGAGAAAACGTAGTGGATGTATGTGAAGTGAGAAGTACCAGTAGAAGGGTAGATAGGAAAAGAACGAACAACGGACTCCTCATAGGCAGGTCCACCGGTGACGCGGGAGGTCGCACATGACAGTCGGGTGCCCATTATCTAATGATCACAATAAAAGAGAGCGAGTGCCGCGCCCCGGATCCTGCGCATGTTTTGGCGCAGGATCCGGGGCTGTTGACCTCATCAACATTAACTTGGCGCACTAGTCGGTGAGATTGTTCTCCACTCAAGCAAGCCATTCGTCTGTGAGACGGGTTTATTTTATCCCATTGGGGAACAGTGGCCAGGTGACCAAACGAGCAAGGACAGTCCTTCTGCTCATAATGGTACAGTACACAACACAACGTAAAATAAAATTAACTAGTGGCCCTGTGGGCAGTAG
Organism: Argyresthia goedartella; assembly: GCA_949825045.1. NCBI lineage: Eukaryota > Metazoa > Arthropoda > Insecta > Lepidoptera > Argyresthiidae > Argyresthia > Argyresthia goedartella. The sequence continues at coordinate 22,171,368 of OX463831.1, forward strand.
ACCTCGCTAACAGGGGGGACTGTGAACCAGTTTATAGGCAAGCATTTTAGATTCAATCAAAATCAATAACTTTGTAAACTACACTTTGCGATTTAAAATACAATCTATTGATTTTTCACGAAAATAGTTGTAGTTCACTCACTCTCATGATCTGTACAGATCCTCTTTACTTATCTGTCTCCTATTTCGAGGAGTCCAAACTTGGTATATTTGAAAATATTTCTTGGATTTTAGAAAACAGGCGACCGAAAGGTATGGTGTAGTATATTTTTAGAACCGCCTCATGAAGCCCTTTAATTAGATACCCCACACGATAGGTTTCAAAAAATAAAAAATAAACCCCATACAAACAATTAATGACGTCATAACTCCCCAAAGGGGAAAATCCAGAAAAGCTCTCGACAAAAAAATATATTTTAATTCAAAGAACACGTGAGCCAAGTTTTGTGAAGATCGCTTGAAAACTGTGGCCCCTAGACTGGAACTGACAGACACGAGACAGAGACAGACGAAAGCAAAATCGGCCTCCTATCTTGTCGAAATGGAGCCCTACGGTCGCTTCGCTCGTTCGGTCAATAACTTTAAATTGTGATGTCAAGTTTTTAAGGTAGGCAAATCAAAATGTGTCGTTTGTAAATTTGTTCCTTTGTAGTTCAAAGGTCATGTGGCGCAAAACATGTCACAATCGGAGAACACAGGTAGCGTAGTGGGTGGTATCACCCACGTTTCAATTTCTATGAAAAGGTCAAAAATCGAACGAAATGTCGACTCATATTGATGTGCAGACTGCCTAGAGTCTAGGGGGGCAGGCAGACTAGGGCCTAGACAAGTTGCATTCGCTAACTTCTCAACACGACTCGACAACGCTCAGAAAACTATGCTTTTGACGTTTGTCGTGATTAATTTCGTTCGCAAAATCAGCGTAGAGTTGAATGATAAGTTAGCGAATGCGACCTCTATAAGGGGGCTGTTGTTAATTCCTGTCCATGGCTTGATGGAAGAAATCTTTTATTATAGATTCCATCCAATGAAATCTTTTCTTTTTTGTAGATATTAAATAATATTCTTAGAATACTTCAGTCTTGGCCTCTTCTCTAGATTGGACCACCGTGGGAGAAGTAGGGCGAAGAAACTACATTTATAGGGTTCCGTACAGAAAGGGTGCCAAATGGGACCCTATTAGTAAGCCTCAGCAGTCCGGCTGTGTATAGGTCCGTCCGTGTGTCAGTCAGCGGACTGTATCTCATGACACGTAATAGTTAGAGAGTTGGAATTTTCAAAGAATGTGTATGTCTGTTGCCGCTGCAGCAACAAATAGTGAAATACACGAGATTTTATAAATTAAAGTTGGTCCCCATACAAAAGACATGTTTTAACACCACCCGCGATTTAACAAACCATAACATGATTCAAATATGATCGTAGAATTCGCGGTTATCACATGGTTGTGGTGGCGCGATTGGTTTGATATCGGTTTCATAATCTTGGGGTTCTGGGTTCGAATCCACGTTCGGACATGATATTGTCTTTTTGTTATTGTTTTATTATTTTTAGAGGGTAAATTTCCTTGTACGATGGTACGGAACCCCTCATGTGCGAGTCTAACGAGGACTTGACCGATTTTTAGATCTCTTAAAAATAGGTTGTGTTCAAATAGTACAAACATAAATCACTATCAATAAATATAACAGCGAGTTTGTGTTGAGAGATTAACTCCATGCGCTCTTGGATATCATAGTACCTAACCCATTTTGGTAGGTATTTTTTTCCTAGTTTTAATTTTTTTCAAATGGCATTTTCAAAATCTCCAGAGGAATCTTGTTGCAGCAGAGATTGCATTATCCGTTGAAAGAATTGCTTACTTTCTCGAGTCTTAACTGGGGTGCAACTAGTCTGTGATTATTTATCTGGTTAACATTGCGCATGTCCTTTTCTTGCGTACATACATACTTACATATTTATTTTCGAAACTAAATTTACTTGCTACAGTTACCATGTCATTGTTTTGTCTGATAAAGTATAGAAACAAATACAGGGTGTCCAGTAAGCAAGTAAATCCAGCAAGATGATATGAGAATCAGAATTTGTGACATAACAAAATCAGGTATTTGAGCTTTGAGGCTAGACCGCGCCAAGGTTCCTTGGCGCTGAGCGAGCAGTGACCTCTCTTTCCCGCATAGGGTACGGTGGATAGAGGTGACAGGAACTGGACTAATTCGAAGTAAACACTCTACCGAAGTCAAACTGATAGTTTAACAAATGGAATATGTAGGTAGTTGGTGCGTATCCCAATTGACCCTAATACCAGTTGTACTGTACCCAGTCCCTAGTGGGTCACGGCGGCTGCGGCCCCCTTCGATACATCGACTGAAACAACGACCCTGAAACTCTGAACTGTGATCCCATTTCGCTACTACAATATGATCACAATATCTGGGGTCCAATTCCTGTACACAATGGCAGCTCCATGACAATTACATGACGATTACGGTCAACTTTACATATCCATTATTTGGCTTTTGGAGAATATTTTTTTAGGCAATTATGGTAAAATTAAGTTAATTGGTAAGCATAATAATTCATCAACAAATGGAATGGGATAACAAAATCGCCAGATATTGGATATCTAAAGTTGACCGTAATCGTCATGTAAATGTTATTGAGCTGTCATGGTGTACCGGAATAGGGCCCCTGGTTGTGTGCACCTTCAGTCTCTTAGGTGCGGCGATAGGATAGCCCCAGTCGCGCAAAACGGAGCATTGCATATCTGGCTAAACTTGGGAACAAAGCTCTCTGCCCACCACCGTATGATAAATACGTGTCGCTATGTTATTTTTATCAGCTTTAACTAATTATCCGGTTTAGTTAATGACTTACCGAAGTAATACAGTCGGCAGGTAAAAATGATAGGTATTTACTATCTATTTTGTTTGGAAACTGACTGACAAATACGGCGTTTTGCGCTCTTCCGACCAATCTATATGTTAATCATAAGATAACTGAGCCCCTAGAGGCCTGAACGCCAGCAGAACTTCAAAAGGCGAAAATTTCGCTCTAATTATTTTTGATAAATAATGTACTGATTATATTATTACACTTAATTTTGGTTTACATCTCTTTTGTGCCGGGCCTGGGCGTTTAATGAGACACCACCTTTGAGGAGTTTTCACACCTCACTACCCCCAAACAATATCCCAAAAATCATTGAATTCGGCATTGTGACCAGGGCCCATATGCTACTGATTGACAAGCCTCTCACAAGCATATCGCAGGCTTCAATAGTGTAGTATTGAAAAGTCTAGGACACATTTTTTGGTGTGAGAGAATTCCCTAAATCTCACTGAAGCTCACTGCGTTCGCCTTTCTCCTCCAGAGTGCCCTAGCTTGTCCAATTTGACGACCCGAATGGCCGAGTCGGCCCTGCCTACGAAGCCAAAGGTCCCGGGTTCGAGTCCCGGTTGGGGCAAATATTTGTTTGATGAGAACGGATGTTTGTACCCTAGTCATGGTTGTTTATCTATCTAAGTATAATATTTATCTATATAAGTATGTGTATCGTTTTCTAGTACCCAAGATACAGGGAATCCTAGTTTGGGGCTAGATCAATGTGTGTAAATAGTGTCCGAGGTATTATTAGATATCATTATTATTATAATACGGTTGAAAGAAATGCCAGCGAGCCTCTCACACCGGAACAGTGTCCTCGCCCAATAAGATTTAGGGAAATTCTCTCATACTTGTGAAAAGTATCCTGGACTACCCAATATTATACTACTGAGTCAAATAGTAGCAGTACCCCCTGGTCGCAAGTACCTGTCGACTGAACTATAGGTGTAAATTATGCCCCTGCCACCTCATATGTGAGAAAGCTAACATTATTGTAACAAAGATTAAGATTCGTACTTTGCACACCAAGCAATCTGCCGCCATCTCAGATTGTAATCCTAAGTTAACATTGGACTAATTTCAGCATTACATCACCGATAATAACCATCGTTAGCCGATGACGCAGGTGAGCTAACTCCTCGTTCAGGAATCTAAGATAACAATTAATTTAAACCGGTTTAACGGCTGTTTGACGTCAGACGCTTTATGGTTCCGTGGCGAGGGTGGCAACTGAATACTACCTTGAATACAATTATATTTTCTAAAGTTCTACGGACGTTCGTGGAAAACAACGTAAGGAAACCTATATATTTCCATAGCTGCGGAAGTGGGCTTTGGAAATATGAAGCAAAATAATTAGCCAAACATGGGCGGAATTGTGCCTTGCCAACCCGTGTGGGAAGAATGATTTTGTTCTTTAGTGTTCCCTGTCCGAAGGGTGCCAAACGGGATCCTATTACTAAGCCTCCGCTGTCCGTCCGTCCGTCAGCGAGCTGTATCTCGTGAACCGTTATAGGTGAAATTTTCAAAGAATATGTATTTCTGTAGCCGCTGCAGCAACAAATAATGAACTTAAGTTCTTTTTTTTTAAAGGGTCCTCATACAAGAGACGTGTTGTAATATCCTTGAGATCATTGATATCCCCGCATACTTCGTGGTGTGTGGTTAAATTAGTTTGGCGTCAGATCCGCATTTCCTGGGGATTGGTATTCAAACGAAATGCAGATATATATTTTTTGTGTTAGGTATTTTTTAATCCTTAAGTTTTCATATACGATGGTACGGAACCTTTCGTGTGCAAGTCCGACCCGCACTTGACCGTTTAAAAAAAACTGTTTAGCACATTTGGCAGTATTCTATCTAGTGCTAGTGAGTTAAGCCCTTGTGGGTAGTAGTAGTGGTACTTGCGTAGTTTAACCTCACACCCTCCCAAACCCTTAGGCCGTTTTCTGACTTGTCGGTGCGGGAGCGGTGCGGATTCGTTTCGCTCGGTATACGCGGTACCGAAAGCTTGCCGTGCGCCTATGTTTTAATGCGCGTCTTCTGCGGCGCGGTATTTGCGGGAGCGGGGAGGGATCGTTTCGTTTTACCGCGTCTCGGGATGAGTGTCCAGGCGCCGCTCGACATTTACCGCGCGAGGTCGTGCAAACAAGATGGCGGAGCGAGATATTCTTCGGTACTGCAGAATTTTATACCGAGAATATACCGATAGGTGAGTAGGTGAAGGCAACGCGGTATCGTTTCGGTACAGACCTTACAGATCCGTAACCGCTCCCGCACCGCTCCCGCACCGCTCCCGCACCGCTCCCGCACCGACAAGTCAGAAAACGGCCTTATTGAGGCATCGCGATTTCGAACCTCATGCCATGGTAATACAATTCAGAACCTATGACAAAGTAATACAGTAAATATTACAACAATATTACAACATTTTATTATATTGCTAAAAGTTCGACTTTACATGAGATTTATTAAATTCCCCGTTCTGCACTATTCCGTCTTTGAAATGGGTGTTATTTTGGATTTATGGGTTTTTCCCATGGGGACGCGAAATCAGCGATAAAATGTTTACTATTCTGTAATCTGAACGGAACCCTCAATTCTACCGTCCAGGGTCTTGTGATATGAGAACGAAGATAATGCCAGTAAGACGTTTTGGGCATGAATCATCGGAGATAATATTTTAGGATCGCTTTCTAAACTGTATATACCTACCTATAGTAAGGATTGTCATTCTATTTGTACAAGTTTGAACGGAGCCCTGGCTTCGTTAGTCAGACCACACTTGCCCGGTTATATTTTTCAATCTACTTATAATTAATCATACACATATACATAATCATTTGAAAATGATTGAGGTCCAGGTTTTTTCTAGCCATTCCTTCTTGCCTGTCGTTCGGCCTGTTTGGGGTAGTAGGCATTGGACTTAATAGCACACAAATCATATAATTACAATTCACCAAGTTAAAAACTAAAAAAAGCGACTTCAAGTTCAAGTCCTATTTCTTCCTGCCCGGTCGAGATGCGAATGAAGTCTGTCTACATGAATAATCCTCAAAACTTTTGCTGCTCGGAACCACAAACAAAACGTCATCTGTGTATTTTTTTTGTATTTGTTGATTTTTCAAAAACTGCTGAATCAATTATGATAAAATTTGTATGGGACCACCTCTGAAACATGACCTGCCAGTCAAAACAAGAATCATCAAAATCGATTCATAGTCGACGGAGTAATAGTGTAACACACAAAAAAACAGACGAATTGAGAACAGAAGAACTGTTTGAAGTCGCTTGAAAAGTCAAGTGCGGGTTGGACTTGGTGGTTTAGTGAGGAAGATATTGATCTTCCTCACTAAATCGATTTGGACGCACGCACGCACGGCATGCTACGGGTTTTTGATAGTTTGTGTGAATTCTGAATTAATGTATCGTCTCAGCTTTAACCAGGGTACCGATTTAAAAATACAAGTGATATTTAATTACCCGACCATATTTTGGGGAATGATAGTACCAATAATTATAAACAACTTTCCCCAACAAATATGGTCGTAAATGGAAAATAAAAATCGTCCCTCAGTACATTGACCCGTTCAGCTGATTACAAGTTACTATGGGAGACCCAAGAATTTTTTCATTTGCGATCGTATGTTTCTTGGGAAATGTTAATAATGATAGTTCCCAAAATATGGTCAGCTCATTAAACGTCACCCCATATACCATCGGCGGACTACGATGTTTTTTAGAAGCCAGAGGTGCCGAGTTCGAATAACGGCCGGGGAGGAAGAAAAAAAGCCACGACACAGGGTATCCTAGCGTGGGGCCAGAAGCAATGTATGTGGCTGTATAAAAGGTGACAATTAATTAGTTGACCATATTTTAGGGAATTATAGTATCCGTCATTATAAACAACTATTCCCAAGAATGAATGAATATTCGCGAAAATTTTAAAAAAAAATTTGGGTTCTCCATAGTAACTTGTAATCAGCTGATCGGATCAATGTACTGATGGACATTTTTTTTCTTACACACATAGGTAACATTTGGAGAATGTCAAATCTTAAACTAACACATGTATAAGGTACAGGGAAATAATGATGGGTACTATCATTCCCCAAAATATGGTAAGCTAATTAAATGTCATCTTGTATATATTTTTATATCAACGACGTCGCTGTTTCCGGTTCCCACCGCCTATCCTAGTGTGGGTCGATGTTCTCATTGCGTTTGCGTTGTTCCAGATGTAGGCTACGACTACGTGGTGGACCAGCAGCCGATAGGCAAGCTCCTCTTCCGGCAGTTCTGCGCGCGCACCCGTGCCGACTATCACAAGTACAACACCTTCCTCGACGCGGTGAGAACCGAACACCCTGTGTGTGACCAATTGTTAAACACTAGGTAGGAGAATAGGTGGAATCGCACAGGCCTATATGAGGATGGAGCGGCAGTCCCACACGTCTTGAACTAGAATGAATATCTTATTTATATTCTCTGTACCTATTTTCATGAATCTTTTGCTTGATAAATTTCTTATAATTTTTATTGTTAAACACTAAACGGAGATTTATACTTCTCCTTCTTAAATATTAGAGGACAATCTTTCACAAATCGAACTAGGCCCCATACTAAGCTCAACAAGGCTTGTGTTATGGGTACTAGACGACGATATATTTAATAGAGATAAGTACTTATGTAAATACATAGAAAACATACAAGACTAAGAAACACATATTCATGCTCATCACACAAATATTTGTCCTTACCGGGATTTGAACCCAGGACCGTCAGCTTCGTGGGCAGAGTCACTACCCGCTAGGCTAAACCGGTTGTTTTCTTTTAATTTAATAATAAATAATAATACCTTGGACACTATTTACACACATTGATTTAGCCCCAAACTAGGATTCCCTGTATCTTGGGTGCTAGGCAACGATACACGTACTTCTGTAGATAAATATTATACTTAGATAGATAAACAACCATGACTAGGGTACAAACATCAGTGCTCATGAAACAAATATTTGCCCCCACCGGGACTCGAACTCGGGACCCTTAGCTTCGTAGGCAGGGTCACTGCCATTCGGGTCGTCAATTTGACTTGCCAACCTCTTTTGAGGTCATATTTTCCAGTGTCAAGTACCTATATTTGAAAGATTACAATTTGGTCAGGATCTCTATCGAGATGTGAATTAATGTCTTGAGAATAATTTTCTGCTCCTAAGCACTACCCGGGAAGACGTGACGGGTGTAGGAAGGAACCAAGTGATTTCCTTCGGACCTGAGCAACTGCCTCCCGATTTATAAATAGCTAGACGAAAATGACAGTTGGATTCGCCCTTTTTATTTTAATGTTACTAGATTTTTGCTCCCACCTAGTGTTGTTAAAATCAATACAGTGAAATCGGGGACGTATTGATTTTATTATAAAAATACTTCGATTGGTTTCTTTGATATTGACATTTATAATTTCTGCTTTTCTTCTTAGTTTGCATTAAATATTTATATTTTCTTCTTTTCTCGTTATTTTCATTATTTAAAGTCCAAGTTGGGTCTAGGTATTCTTTATACAATTCTAATCGAAAAAGTTGCGTTTCAACAGTTACCTAAAAATAATAGTTCGGAATAGGAATAAATCGAATAATTTTCATCAACGAATTGGCCAACTGAGACTACAACAAAATTGTGTTTCTACAGTCAGCATCAGATATATGTGAGCAGGTTAGCTACTCAAAAAGATCTGCACATCTTAACAAATCAGAAATATCGATACAGTCAAAGTGTCAATATTATTTCAACATCCAAGTTAACTCTGAGGGTGTTGACATAATTTTGTCACTTTGGCTGTATCGATATTTCTGATTTTTAAGATATGTAGATCTTTTTGAGTAGCTAACCTGCTCACATATATCTGATGCTGACTGTACCATAAAGCGGCAACCCACGAACTGTTATTTCGGTTCAGCTAAACAAAAGACAGCTGGTTTCAAAACTCAAATCGTATTGCAAGTAGGCAAAAATAATGCACTTTTACAAGACAACCACTTAAGCCTCATATAGATGGAGAAAAATAATAAATAAATCAAACTAATCTAATCTAATAAACTGAACTAATAAATTATTTAAAATAATCGTGTTCTTTGTTTATTTGGGAACTGAGTCCACAACACGATACAATCTAAAGTACTTGACATTATTATATATAATGGGCTTAATAAAAAAAAACATAGGCATCTGATATTATGACCAATATGAATAAAACAAAACAAAAAAAAACGATACAGGGAGGGCATATTGTCCGTTGTGTGTTTGTTTGTGTGTAGGAAATAGATTTTTTTAATAAATTTTTTAGTTATTTAGTTCAATTAACTGATAAGTAGCAGTTGCGTCCGTTAGTATTTTGGTCATGAGTTGTTTGAATAGGCCCGGCGTGTTGTGGAAGATGTCCAATCGAGAAAACAATCTGTTATGAGTGCGAGGCAGGCGGCGGCTGATGGAGTAAGCAGCGTAATTAGTACGAGCCAGAGTTACGTTGAAGAGTGTCGTGTGACGAGTACGGGTCGACGGAGCATTGAGACTGAGTAGAGCATCGACTAGATCTTGGCCATCAACAACACCATGACAAACTTTATACAGAAGCTGCACATCTAACATGGCTCGGCGAGATTCGAGGTTGAGGATGTTATGATGACGGCATTCCTCTGCATAATCATCAGTTTGAAATCTGTCACTGAAACTTAATTGTTTCAGAAATGTTTGCTGTATTCTTTCGATCATATTTACATACACTGAGTGCTGCGGTTTCCAGATCGTACAGAGGATGCTTCTGACATATGCAAAATACAGAACACGTACACGATCCATATCAGTGAATGGTTTACTGACTCTTAAAATAAAACCAAGGTTTCTAAACGCCTTTTTTGTGATGTCTTTAAAAGTAAGCTTAGCGTCCAAGATAACCCCAGATCACGAATGGAGTGTAGTCTTAAAATATATGAGTCATTAAGGCTATACTCATATGAAATCGGCTTTATCCGTCTGATGAAGCTGATGATGTTACATTTGGCAACGTTGATGTTTATCCTATTACGTATATAATAAGCTGACAGGCGGTTTAGATCCTCTTGTAAATTAATGCAGTCCTGAATTGACGCTATGTTCGAGTATACTTTTTTATCATCAACGTATAGTACAAGACTCGAGTTATTGAGGCATATAACAATGTCGTACAAATAGGCCACATATAGTAGAGGTCCCAAAATAGACCCTTGAGGAACACCAGAAGGGATTGTTACGACCAGATCCGACCGATAGCCACCAACGACCACAGTTTGACATCTTTTATTAATGTATGATTAAGTCCATCGCAAGAAATCGCCCTGAATTCCTGAATTCATCAATTTTCTCAGCAAAATGAAATGATCGTCGCGATCAAATGCCTTTTCGAAGTCTGTACAAATAGCGTCGATTTGTCCACCTCCATTCATACCAGTGAGGACCGAGTTCAGAAACACAGCCAGGTTGTTTGTTGTGGAACTGGACCTCACAAAGCCGTGCTATTCACCAGGGATGTTTACATTTTTTTTTGATAAATATGTTTGTGAACTACTTGCTCCATCACCTTACTGAAGACATTAAGAATTGATATTGGTCTTTAGTGTTCAACTGGTTTTCTAAAACCCTTTTTATGCACTGGTACGATATTTGCAAACTTGCCTGAAACACTTTCTCGTGCAATGATCTATTAAATATTATTGCTAGGTGCTAAGCTAGTGATTCCGCGCAACTTACAATTAAACTCGGAGGTATGTTGTCAGAGTCAGGTCCGTTGCTTTTATCAAGGTTCCGTAGGAGTTTCAAGATGTCCTCGTTGGAGACCACTATATTGCTTGTTACCAGTTGATGGGGTGGTTCCAAAAGATCTACATCAGGATAATAGTCTTTCTATGTTAATTTCTTGTTTCGAGCTCAAGACTTTGCTGTCATACGTCATGTTCTGCGGATAACCGGAACCAACCTTTCTCCTAGATTTGAAATGTGACCAAAAAAGCTTAGGATTCTCCTTGATACCTTCCTGAGTCAACCTTATATAGCCCTATTATATAGGCACTCCTCTTGCACTTGTTTTTGTCTACTATGCAGGAGAGAGAAGATATCGTAGTCTGTTTTTTATATTTTTTCCAAAATGAGTGATACTTATCCTTCTCCCTGATAATGTCCATTAAGGCTCGGCTGTACCATATGGGGTATTGACGCGAGCTACAAGTCTTGATTTTCGGCACAAATGTTTCAATGGCATCAAGTATTTGTGAATTTAGGAACACAACCGCGTCGTCAACCGTACCCTCCCCAAGGACACTCAGTCAAGTCAGTCTCCAAAAAGACCATCTTTCCTAAAGTGATACTTTAAAATTTTCGTAGCCGGTACGGTACGAACACCGGCTTCCGAGGACTCAAGCTGGAGAGTGACGTGAAATCTACTGTCCTCGTCAACAACAATTCAAACAACATCCTGAATGTTTTTTTGTACTATTTGTAAGGTATTCCTATGGAATTTTCTAGATGTCAGACGAACATGATAAGATTATTGTTGAGATGGGATCTTTAGGTCGAATAATTCAAGTATTGGACCTATACTCCTAGATTGAACCGCATTATCAAACGTAAGAAACCTATGACAAGCGTTTGGGTTAGCATAGAAAATTATCACAATAACGCAATATTTGACCCAGCTACCGGGCTGGGTATTCCGTGCTCGCTGCATTAAGCACCTTGCGCAATTGTCCATACTTAGTTGGTGAGTTCAGCAGATAGACAAACGCCTTTTCCGGCACTACTGCGCACCTGTCCTGACTACTACAAGTAGGTACTACAACTTCGACGACGCAGTAAGCGATTGTGCCAGTCTAGAGTTGTAAAATTAACCGTTAAACCCAAAAGTGCACGGGCAAATGCTCGCTACTGTGCCTATTGTGCAGTTGAATCGGTTAAATATTTATAAATGTATTACATGCCGACATTACTGCAGTTAAAAAAATACTTGACATCACGTTCAAAATTTCTATTTAAAATATGTTATAGTTTTACTATATGTTTTAATACATTTGACCCGGAAATTAGAAATTATTTCCAAACCGCGGAACAATATAGGTTTCAGAACCCTTATTATTATTAAAATAGATATTTTTTCATTCCCATAGTAACTATCATCGGGAAATGCATCAATAGAACTCTCAACAACCCACGAAGAACTAACAATGCAAATATAAATTAAACTCGACTAGTTCCGATAAAAGATTCATTTAACCCACAGATATCGAGAGATAGGTTGAGGGGCGTGGCAGGTGCGAACAAATGTAGCTCCGACGGGTTAGATATTAAAAATTGTCGGTAGTCACCGGGCGACCGCAGTGACGAATTCATTTCCGTTGTTTTTCGAAAATGCCGACCTGTGCAATACTCACGTGCAAAAATAGAAGCGAGATTGTGAACTCCAAGAACGCCAGTGTCACATATCACTTGTAAGTCTCATTCCAACTATTATTTCTTCTTAAAACACAAGAAATAAACATTATTACGAAAATAAATCATTCGCGGAAAATTCGTCACGAATTGACATTATAGTGACAATGTCATGTTGTTCTCGCTAAGTTTACTATACATTGCTTGTTTTGTATCTTAATTTCACTACTTATTGCCAAGCTAACACGCAATGAATATTTCACACTTATCTAAGTACGAAAGCAAAGATGCATCGTGATACTGAGGCGAACTGTTACACGCACACAGAGACGACATATAGTGATGGGGATAGTGATAGGAGAATTATGTTTTTGAATCGATAGATTTTATCATTCCGCAATTACTAATATAGTTAATGTAATAATGTTTAATATTTATGCGTCGGAAACGCACCGGTTTTTTGTTGCGCGAATCGATCGCGAGTAATCGAGACATCACTGGCGAAAACGGACTAGCAGCTGTCACTCGAGAGAGAACGAGATGTAAAATTGGAGGTTATCTTTCTTTTGGTCTTGTCTCATCGGGAGAACATAACATGGCTGCTCGGGCACCGTGGCATTGATTGGTATTTCGGTGTATCAATTACTAAATACAGGCATCGGGCCTGGTCGGAGTGTAAATCTACCTCATAGCGTCGGGCTATTGATTGTAATTAGATTCACGTCATCGGTTGAGTGATTTGTGTTGTGAAGCACAAAGTCGTATTCGGACGGCGACTCCACGTCAGCAGGCAGCACGACAGCGAAACGACGGCAAGAATTCAATCCATATCCTATTCCAACTGTGCCCCCTTTCCCGAATTCCTGTCTCGAATCGAGCCTACGATATCCTGTCTGCGGTGACAAGGTAAACAAAATTCATCATTCTTTTCTCTCACGTGCGGGCAAAGGCACACCCCCTCATGACTCCACGCCGTTCGGTTTAGGCGTGGAATTAAACAAATAATATAGTTATTTTATTGCTCATAATACGTAAGTTTATTGTTAGTTATTCCAATGATTGCCAAACAGGCAGTTTAGATGTTTAAAACCTCGACCGACCAAGGATAATGGGGTGTTATAAGTATTGATCGGAAATTCCGATGCTTTTAGTAAGGTACGAAGAGTTCACAGTTATTCTACCTTCGGAAACCTCTTTGCCTCTCTTTCTAGCTGTAAGGATTCTGTTGAAAAAAAGAAGAAAGGCAAAGGGGTCTCGTATGTCGTATGTCGTATAAATATGTCGTATTTACAAACAATTTACTATTTTATTTATAGAACCCGGCATTGTATACGACTGTCTATACCAGTGTCTATAAATTATAATCGATCGATGATACACGCTGTCCTTGCATTGTCCCAACACTAGCTCGACTAGCTAGTATACCTGCGGTAGTTTGGCTGTGTTCGGACGATAGGGTGCATGACATTGCACTGACCAATAAAAGCGGAGGGATTGATGTACGAGTGGTTTAAATGTATGCGTGTTCTTAGTTTTCGGGGACACTGGTTCCGATACAAGCTTAGCGCCAAGGGCCATCTCTCGATATCTGTGATTTAACCCAAACCTCCGACCAAAGAGGGCTTACCCGCACTTGTGTGGTAAAATGTGCACAGTTGGTATTTAACCCATTATCCAATCCGTTAAATACCGGCCTTACATCTCTATGTCAGTCAAACGCATCGTGATGGACACGCAAAATCACGGTATCCTATACGCATATATGCCGGACAAGCAAATAATAAATAATAATAACTATATGCATAACACCATATAAGCAAATGACCATCAAATCAAAATGTTGTTTATTCTGTTGGATCATTAGCACGTTATTAATTTAAAACTAGGTGTACGTTCCAAAAGCAGATACTTCTCAGAGAAGAACGCACAAGAAACTCTGAGGTCTTACGCATAATGCCCGTTTAGCCAATATGCCGGATTCGAATATGCAGGGTGTCGAGTGGCACCCTGTGTGCGATAGTGCTGGATGGTAAAAGTCCTTAAGAGACTGTTCAAGATGCCTTCGTGACTATTGACCATATGCACAAATTGCCGCTCAACTGAAGTTTAGTTTCAGTCAAACATAATTATATTCGAAAATTTGTATTGAGTCATGCTATGATTAAATAATCTTGATCTGCGTAATAAACGATATCTTAAACCACATATAGTAGTTACCTAAATCCTTATCATAGCAACTATAAACCGGAACCGGACCCCTGCCACAATAATGGGCTGGCTACGAGCAAGAATTCAAACCGCCATCATCAGGGCTAGCAGCATGTGCATCCGCGGCACCCGCCATAGGTGGAATCGCACAGGCCTATATGAGGATGGAGCGGCAGTCCCACACGTCTTGAACTAGAATGAATATCTTATTTATATTCTCTGTACTTATTTTCATGAATCTCTAGCAACTATAAATATTGTATAATATATTATATAATATTTTGCCTCAATAAAGTCGCTTCTAAATTCGGTATTCTCAAGGCCATTGCTGCTGCTAAGAGTGCTTCTTTATTCAATTATTATTTATAAGTCTATTTTTATATATTATGAAAAATTACTCTTGTGACTTGTAATTTTCTTTCTAATCTTTATTTTTTATTTAGGTGATCAACAGTTTAACAAAAACAGAGATATCTTTAAGATAAACAACAATCTTGAATCAATGTCTTCAAACCGATTTATCAATCATCTTCAAGTATTGAGGAAAGTTGTCCTGATTGAGTAAATATTCCCACCATATTTAAATTATTGTGGTTTGGAGATAAAGTGCAAAACATGAAAAAATATTTCTGCTTATGCCCCATAGAGGGTTAAAACCTTCTTAACCTTAAGAGTACTCCCATTTCTCTGCCGCTCCATCTCAGCATATAAGTGCCAGTATTCTAACAACTTTTCCTATCTTATCTACCAGGGCGAGAGGTATGAACTGGAGGTGGACGAGGCCAGGGCGTCGACCGCGGCAGAGGTGTGGAGCCGGTTCCTCAAGACTGATGACGAGGAATCGGTGACGGACGTCATCAGCCGAAGCGTAGTCGATGAGGCCAGCCAGAGGCTAGATGGTGGGTACCAAGCTCGCAGAAATTGGGAGGATGTTTCCTGGATGTGAAATAGCGAGAATAAACACAGCGAGAAGTTAAAGTCGCTATGGAAGGCAGATGGTAGGAGGTACCAGGATGATAGAAGCCTCGAGGGTATTGACTAAGTCTCAATAAGGTAAGGCACTGCGAGGAAATTCAGTGTCTCTAGTCGGTGTTAAAAGCAGAGATGATATTATGTAGGATGTTCCTCAAGAGTGTTGATGAGGAGTTGATGACTCAACTGCCGGAGCGTCGTCGACGAGGCCAGCTAGAGGCTAGAAGGTGGGTACCAGGTACCAGGCTCGCAGTAATTGTGAGGATATTGGCTGACTGAATCCGAGGAAGACATGCTAGTAGACATGAGGCGATAGAGACAGGTAAAATGTCGGAGTACGAACATAGCAAAGGAATATAAGGTAGTCGTGGTGTTTGCAATCAAGCTTTAGCAAATTATATGAAGGTAACTAGGTCGACAGAGGATCTTTGAAGCGCCACCGTCGGGTTATATCAAGCCAGCTTGGTGAATCATCTGATAAATTAGGATACTGAGTTGTTATGCGACAATTAAATGCGACGATTAGTGATAATCTCGTACTAACCCACAATATTTCCTATTTCAGGTGGTGCGCAAGACCTATTCGCTGAGTGCATACGATGTGTCAAAAACTTCCAGAGCTCGAAGCCCTTCGCGGACTTCGAGAGGTGACCTTCATTAACATATATCTAGTGTAAACACCTGATATCTCGTGTAACACCCATACACGTATGTGGACCAAAGCAGTCTTAGGGTAGTGGTCAAGGAGAGTGGCACGGCCAGCTGGCAGACCTCCTGCTCGATGTTCCGAAGACATCACATCAAGACGACGGGATCTCTCTTATAAGCTATCTCTCACTTGCCATCGGTTGGGCGACAGGATTCTTCCTTGGATCCTGTCGCCCTGTCGTCAAAACGGCCTCCGGATTGGTAACCAACCTACGAGGATGGTTCGTGTATATGGTGCTTTATGTCGCTGTAAACACCCACATATCCCTTGTAAACATCAATATATTTCTTGTAAATATGTGATAGATGATGAGGTGGGTGAAGATGATAGAGCCTCTTTTGTGACTATTTTACCCAATTCGCAGCTGTAAACACCCCTCACCTACTATAAACACCCCGTATCGCCCAATTCCTAGGTGTAAACACCCATATACCTATAAACGCCCTATATCATTGTAGGTCGATGTACTTCCACCGCTACCTTCAGTGGAAGTGGCTGGAGGCGCAGACGGTGACGCAGCACACCTTCCGAATGTACAGGGTGCTCGGGAAGGGGGGCTTCGGCGAGGTGTGCGCCTGCCAGGTGAGTGCGGCTTACCCCCCGTCTGTGCAAGGCCTGACAAAATGGCGTCTTAATGACGTGAAAGCATATCAAGAATATTGCACTCAATGGAAATCGGAGGTCAAAACAAACCATCGAAAGAAATATCTAAATATTTGTCTGCCTACTGGCACCCACGATACAGGAAAGGTATTATGTACCCTAGAGCTGAATAATTTCTGGAATCCAACAGCTCTTATCCACTTGCTATACTCTATATGTCTATATCTATAGCAATACCTACTTAACTCGGTTCCAATTTAACATCACGAAGCAAAGTAAAAAAGTGTTCCAACTAAACTCAGAAATAACCAAACTTACAAGTTTCTCTCACACGACACCACACAAGCGCCGCATGCGCCATAATAAAACTTGCAGAACCGATAAACCCCTATTTTAGTGCTTACAATTCGTAAGGTAGTTCTGTTCTAAACATTATGACGTGATTATTGTGCTTTCAACATGTTTATGACGGCATACTTTGTAGTATGGCCGCAAGTATTCATAAAAATATTATTTTGTTACTGCAGAACGATCTCCGTGGTCTAATGGATTTCACGCTTGCTTCTCACACTGGAGATGCAGATTCAAATCCCCTGACCGTGTGATCAATGAGATAATTATTTTATTTTAAGTACATTATCGGACGTTGTTTCGGATGACAGGTTAAGTCCCGGCTAATATCTCTTTGTGATAGTGGCCGTAAAACCCCTCCATCAACCCGCTCTGAGGCAGCCTGGTGGAGTATGGCTTAATCTTACTCGTATCCGGGTAAAGGCCTGGGCTGGGACATCAATGGGCTACATTTATTATTTTATTACAGAACGATCTGTTGTGGTATGGCCGAATTATGAGTATGGCCGAATGCACAGGCTTATATGAATTCATGCAAAGCTATCAAAAATCCGTTGAATACCATGCGTGCGTGCGTGCGTGCGTGCTGCCAAATCGACGCCCAGCTAAATGTCATATTGGCTCTGTGTAAAGTTATAGAACATGTTATACTAATTTAAAAAATAACTACAACCAAATAATATCCAACACCAATAGCAAAGTAAATTAAAAAATCCCCAAAAAACATAAAAACTTGAAATTAACCGAATAAACCGCCTCGAGACGTTTCATAAATCATAATTTCTTTATTGCATTAAACATAAATACCAAAATATGATATAGACTCCGTGGTCTATGGTTTCACGCTTGCTACTCAGGCAGGAGATGCAGCTTCGAATCCTGGTGCTGAACATGTACCAATGAGATAAGTACATTAAGTAATTTAAGTACACTATACAGACTTAAAATCAAAATAATTTATTGTAAGAAGGCTGAAATAATGCACTTTTACAAGTCAAACTTTTATAACATCTGATATAAATCGTGATGTGAAACATGGTGAGGAAACCTTCACTACATTCAGCTACATATAGCTGCGGCGTTGGACTAGCCCCCTGTCACGCAAAATGGAGTAATGATTAACTGGCTACAAGTGGGCACAATACGGTATTTGACTGCTAGTCAAAATAGATACTTTGAGATAGATAGCATGTGACGTCATAGTCAAATACTGTCTGTTTAACACATAATCGAGTTTATAAAATACAACTGCTGGAAATATACAATTCTGATATCGTCAAACGTTTTTGTTGAAATAGGTTCAGCTTGAGACATTTTTCTTTGACGACCCGAATGGCCGAGTCGGCAGTGACGCTGCCGGGAACCAAGGGTCCCGGGTTCGAGTCCCGGTGGGGGCAAAAATTTGTTTGATGAGAACAGATGTTTGTACCCTAGATGGTTGTTTATCTATCTAAGTATAATATTTATCTATATAAGTATGTGTATCGAGTCATGGTTGTTTATCTATATTTATCTATATAAGTATCGTCCAAGGTATTATTATTATTATTAACAAAACATCCAGATGTATTGAACTACTTTGGCAAATACCGTATTGTGCCGCTGCCACCCAGTTTGG
Organism: Argyresthia goedartella; assembly: GCA_949825045.1. Taxonomy (NCBI): domain Eukaryota; kingdom Metazoa; phylum Arthropoda; class Insecta; order Lepidoptera; family Argyresthiidae; genus Argyresthia; species Argyresthia goedartella. The sequence continues at coordinate 22,190,171 of OX463831.1, forward strand.
GAAAACGCTTGACGCTAATATGTTATTCTAAAGAAGAAGGTAATGCTTCACGCGTATTTTAATACGGTATTTGACAAGGTAGTCCAATAAATCTAGATAATTTTCAACAAAAACGTTTGACAATATCAGAATTGTATATTTCCAGAAGTTGTTATATATAAACTAAATTTTGGGTTAAAAATTGCGTCATTTGATTGTGACGTCACTGCTAGTATTTCATAGAACTCGTGAACAAATTTACGGTTTTGACAGATCCTAAAAAGCATCTATTTTGACTAGCAGTCAAATACCGTATTGTAATGAGAGTTGGACAGTCCCATTTTCGCGCCAAAAGTAAATAATGGTGTGTTTATAGATTGGGAATGATTAAATTAATAAGATTGTCCTTGGTCTAGTTGTAAGACACGCGCCTGTCGTGCTGGAGATGCGGATGCAAATCCCGGTGTTGACCATGTACCAATGAGATAAGTAATTGTCTTCTACGTTATAATATAACATATAAATCTGCGGCGATGAGATATCCCCCTGTCACGTAAAATGGAGTAAATAACTGGCTAAACGTGACCGCAAATGTGCCTTTGCCACGCCCTATGGGAAAAGTAGTGACGCTATATAATGCAAAGTAATGTTACGTAATTGAAATAATTAGCCAACCGTTCTTGTTTTCTCAGTTCGAGGCCAAAAATCTGTCTAGCCTCTAAGATTTGCAGCCGCTGTTATCTTCTAACTAATGCTATAACTACATCATTATTCCTAACGCCACAAGGTTTATGCCAGTGGTGTTTATAGTTTATTTGGAAACCCAGCGCAAATGCAACTGGAACCGCCATCCAACTAGATAATTTAGACCTATCAGGCAACCCTTTTAGGGAACCTGAAGTGATACTCTAGCTACTGAATAAGACTGCAGTGTATAACCATCGATATAAAATAATAAATTTAGCCCATTCATGTCCCCACCGAGGGGCACAGGCCTTTACCCGGATATGAGTATGATTAAGCCATACTCCACCACTCTGGCTCAGTGCGGGTTGATGGAGGGGCTTTACGATCACTACCACACGTAGCGAGCGCCATCCAAAACACTAAACGTCCGATAATGTACTTAAGATAAATTAAATATCTCATAGGTACATACATGGTTAGGTTTCGAACCTGCATCTCCTGTGTGAGAAGCAAGCGTGAAACCCGTTGGACCACGGAGCTCTAACCATCGATATAAATGTGCGTATCCTTACATTCCCGAACTATTTTGGTACCAAAAAAAGCGCCCCTGTTGGAATTTTTTGGCATTTCACTTGCGTCTGTCACTGTCTACATACTTCCAACAGAGCTTAAAAGCAGTTTTGGCTCAGTTCAAGTGGATAAAGCAGGCGCCTTGTGCCATGTCCCTACCGTGCAAGTATGTGGGCATAATAGTATCAGTGAAATATAGACGTTTTGGGAGAGGCACCAATATTTACGAAGGGATATTTTGCGAACGGGGCATTATGCGCCTACATCGTACATTTACAGCACAATATCATGAAATGTAGAGAAAGTCAAGAACCAGGGCGATTACCATAACGTCATATGTCTAAACTGATCCGCAAAAGTACCTATGACTGTCTTAAAGCAAGTCTTGGTACTATGTAAACTAGTAGTTAAACTTTAACATATTGTCACGACCACGATCGAGAGATAGGTTGAGGGGCGTGGCACGTGCGAACAAATCTAGCCCCGATTGTCTTGTAATTGAAAATTCTCAGTAGTCGCCGGGAGATCGCAGTAACGAATTCATTTCCGCTGCCTTTCGAAAATGCCGACCTGTGCAATACTTACGTGCAAAAATAGAAGCGGGAGTGTGAACTCCAAGAACGGCGGAGTAACATATCACTTGTAAGTCTCATTCCAACTATTATTTCTTCTAAAAACACAAGAAATAAACATTATTACGGAAATTTTCACGATTGACGAAAAAATTCGTCACGTGTTGATCATTAAAGTGACAATGTCATGTTGTTCTCGCTAGGTTTATTATCCATTACTTGTTTTGTATCTTAATTTCACACATATTGCCAAACTAACACGCAATGAATATTTCACACTTATCTAAATACGAAAGTAAATATGCATCGAGGTACGGAGGCGAACTGCTACACGCACGCAGAGACGACGTAAGTGATGGGGTAGTGATAGTGAGAATTATGTTTTTGAATCAATACAAAGAAATAGTTTTTTTACCAACTCGATCAACACCCATTGGGTAATCATCTAATATCACTAATCAAGGCTCTAATGGAAAGATATACTAATATAAGACTGCATTACTTAGCAAAAAATGGTACTTCTAAATTGTCAAAACGCTAAGTTCTTAATAAATATTTACGTTTTTCTGGTCAATAGGTAGTATTGTACTGTACAGGATTATACAGAAACGGTATAAATGTCACCGGAAAATAATACGATCCGCAAGTTTATAAATTTCCTAATATTTTTTCCGCAAGTTTATAAATATACTAACCTAACCTAACCTAACATAACCTAACGTAACCTAGCCTAATATAATCTAGAAGGAAGTTTATAAATTTCCTAGGAAATTTATAAACTTGCGGATCGTTTTATTTTCCGGTGACATATATGCCGAAAGGCGGTTGTTAAGGACTTCAATCTGAACATAATTCTCTATTAAAACGATTTAATCAGAGCAACATAATTTTTCACTTTGCAGTACATTTTTGGCTGAGCGGTCAGCTGATTTGTATAGAGAAGTAAAAATAACGTTGCTCTGATCAATTCAGATTCATTGAGTAAGTTGTTCAAAATAATGTCCCAAACAACCCTTTTCGGCTTGACACCCCGGGTGTGTTAAAGCCTGTAAACATAGTAATAGGTATTTCTTGTAAAATAAATATGTCATATTAACAAACAATGAATTATTTTATTTTTATAAGCCGGATTAGATACCACTGTCTATAAATTATCATCGATTGATGAAACACGCTGTCCTTGCAATGTCCCAGCACTAGCTCGACTAGCTAGTGTACCTGCGGTAGTGTGGGTGTGTTCGGACGATAGGTGCATGACATTGTACTGACCAATAAATGCGGAAGGATTGATGTATGAGTGGTGTAGATGTGTGCGTGTTCTTAATTTTCGGCGACACTGGTTCCGATACAAACTTAGCGCCAAGGGTCTATCTCTTGATATCTATGGTCACGACAGACGGAGAAAAGGCTTTCTTATAATGCGATACAAGTTTATTTTGCGCAACAATTAAATGAAAAAAGTCAAATATGAAATTTAATTTCAGGAGCTTGAATTTTCCAATTACTATGCAGACTTTTGAGGAAACTATATGGCGATTACTCGCGTTTCCTTGGTCCTAGGAGGTCAAATCTGGTGTTAACGAGTTCGCCTCGTGAAGGCGGAGAGAAATGCGTAGTTTCATTGGGTATAAATGTTCCGAAATAAATCAAAAACTGATATCCGCTATAACGAATACGTTTGTGACAGCAAAATCCCCCCTCACCCCATCACACCCCCGACCCCTTGAAGTTTAACTAAGCTGGTCTCAACTTGCCTGAAATTTGGAAGTGAGAATTTGATACACTTTGATTTACCAGAGTTTAAAACGAAATGAAGGTTCAATATAATACACTATTAACATCATCTTAATCTTCTTTCTGTCTTTCAATTTGGAAGACCAGTGAAGTATCATCAGTAAACAACACTATATAAGTCGATTTCTCCACCATGAAAGGCAGATCGTTAATATATACCATGAATAAGAAAGGGCCTAATATGGCACCTTGTGGAACGCCAATTTTTACATCCATGCATCAGATTTGACGCCGTTGATTTCTGCATTTAGAATTATATGCTTAGTCCGCCATTTTAAAACAATGCTAAAAACTGACTCGAAAAAATAAATCTATACCATTATAGAACCTGCTCACAAAATTTCACGAGAATCGGTTAAGAAATGCGACCTGTAGGCGAGAACAGACAGACAGACAGAAGGACAAATTTATTTTTGGCCAATCCCAAAACTTGACGCTTCGCTCGCTCGGTCAGTAAAGCCCATTATGGCGCGTTGGAATGGAAATGGTTGCCATGGTGATATTCTTGGCTTGAACCTAACCTGAATCGCTAAAAGGTAACCCCCCAGAAAGATAATAACAACTGGGTCGTTGCTAGGCAACGACGGGAAACGGAAGTCGGATAAAGTAAAGAGGTTGAACGCCGCACACAGCTACAGATTAATTCTCGTCGCAAAACAACGCATGCTTAAAAACACTGTACTTTGGCAGAGGGACTATTGGCATACAGCAGGCGGCTCCATTTCTAATTGTTCAAAGTTCAGAAGCCGTTAACAGTTAACAGTTTTACTGCGTATAATTATGTTGGTTCTCTTTTCATCTAGAGATGTCTTTATTTCGTAGAGAGAAAACGAATGCCTCGTGTTTATTGATTGGACTCTGATGGATGCGCGACTGTGGGTTTGGGGTGTTTACTGTCGATCCCTGCTCGGAAGTGAACCGTTGGAAAACTTTCGTATGGCGACCTATGTGGCGTTACGTTCGAGGCTCTGCCTCACTCTCCCAAGCGAGAGGTCCCAGGTTCGAATCCCGGCGGGGGAGGAAGAAATAAACCCCCAGGTTTTGGATGTTTATATGTGCGCTTTTTCTGGTTCCCGGGGATGGGGTCAGACCGGCCAGTAGCAATGTATGTGCCTTATACCGGGTTACCGGATTTTTGGAGTGACATTTTTTTTTGGGTGTAGGATCATTCTGAACAATTTTCTTTGTTCTTACTTTATTCTTTATTACACAGAAATGATAATGCTAAGATAACAAAACATTTTATAGGCAAAGGCGAGCTTATCTCTAAAGAGATATTCCTACCTGCAAACAAGTACAGGAAAAGTTGTGCAACAGGAGAGTCCTAGTGCGCAATAAAACTATATAGTTATCTCAATTTTTAACATAATAATAATAATATATAATATAATAAATTATGTATATAATATATAAAATACTATGAAACGGATTTTATCAGTGCCTGTGCAACCTTATTTTTCACTTCTCCGTAAATTTTTGGCCGGTCATCAGCATCTATATAGAGGTTTTTTTTTAATAGGGAACCGCCTTCAAAGCTGACCAAAACCTTCTCCAGAATGTAAATGTAACAAATACTTGTCTGAAAACCGCATCAAAATCGGTTCAGCCAAATACTAGATAATCGCGAACAAACATACATACATACATACAAACATACGGGTCAAATTGAGAACCTCCTTTATTGTCGGTTAAAAATAAAGTTGCTCTGATCAAATCGGTCTTAAGTTGTTCAGAATGACGTCCTATATTCCCAAAAAAAATATGTCGCTCCATTCTCCATACATGTAGGGCCATACCATAAAAAAATAAACCGCCGTTCAACACTAGTTTAAAAACAAAAATGTATAGGATTTGACGTTTGTTTTGTGGTTAAACGCTGTTTAGTATTTTTTGTGGTAACACGGGTACTGTAATGGTTAACTACTGGATGGTTTTTCAATAGGGAGTAGCGGACGTTGCAGGATCACACCATTATTGGATACGATCTGCATCTCTTGACATATTCCAATTGCTTTCAAATTCAAATCACAATCGCTTTAAATGAGAGCTCGTGTGAAATAATCGTCTGTAGCCCTCATTGTGTATCTCTGACATCTAGGACTTCGCGCTCAAATCGTTACAAAAGATCGTTACAGAAGACCAAGGTCGATTTGTTGATTGCGATTGATATTCCTACAAGTCAACGGCTACTGATTGGTCAAACGTCGCAAGATAAGGCAGCCCTTGTAAAATTATTATGTTTTTAAATTTGACTGAAGTTGCGATTTATATCAGAAATAAATAACAAGGCTAGAGAATAGAGCTTCTGTTATTTTTAGCGATTCTTAGTGAATATCCATCAAAGGAACATTTCAAAGCGATCGGGGGCGAAAATGGACATTGAGAATAGGGGGCAGTAGCTGAGAAGGAATTATTTAAAATTCATAAGAATCGTGCACCTTGTGTCAATTTTTTGATATTAGCTATAATATTTATTATTATTAGCTATAAACCGCCGCAAGCAGCTTGTGCGCGACCTTTGGTCAGGTTATGTTGCCGCTCGCTTGGCTGGCAGTCGCGTCGCGCGCTAGCCGCTCCTCATAAGCTACTTTTCTGTGATTTTTGCTACAAAAATGACTTAATTAAGTACCTAACATTTTAGGGTGTCTAAAGGAATTGTTCACAAATAAAATTCAATTCCTTTTTGTTTAACTAAAAGTAAGCACTTTAGACCCAGTATAAAAAAATGTCAATTACATAAGTAAGGAGGTAGGTACCTACCTAGCCTTAGAATTTACCAATAGCCTGAATAAGTACTTTAAACACCTCTCTTAGATAGAGTGGACTAAAAATCACAAACACAAATAATCGCACGTAGGTAACCCTACCGTGATCAAGCGGGACAGGAGTTTACAGGACGACCTTGTGATGTCAGAGTAAAATAAGCTCTCAGGCGTAGTAATGCGGCGCAATCTAGCCTGCACGGGCAGGGCAACCGATTCTGTAGGACCTACAGAATCGGTTGCCCTGCCCGTGCAGGCTAGACGCTAAGCACCTACAGTGTAGGTGCTTAGCGATTGTTGTTAGTAGCGCAGGTGCCAGCTAGATTGCGCTTTATTGTCGCGCAGCGAGAGTAGCTGTTTATTTAAAAGTATTTGAGGAGTAATCTTTCTGTACGTAGTACTATTAAGTATTCTGTGCTTTGGTGTACTGTTTACTATAAATCCAATATGGCCGCTATCTGTGTGGGTATTTTTAAAAGAAGCAGCTTGTGCGCGACCTCTGGTGGCCTGTTTGCTATAAATCCAGTATGGCCGCTATCTGTGTGGATATTTTTAAAAGATGAGCTTCTATTAGACACAAAATCTTGAGTACTACCACTTTATAAAGGTTATAGATGCGAGGACATATTTTCTAAGGTCTTATTTGTGTTTCAGAATAAATTTAAAAGTCAAAATATTTTGATATTACCAAAAAATTACTTACAGCTACAGTTCGATTGGTCAATTACAGTGATATCTCGTTTATATGCGTAACGCATCGTTAGTCTGAGAGCAGACAATCCTGCAGACTTACAGACAGGGGCCAACCCATCGCCACGGCTATGGAGACAAGACCACTTGGAAAAATATCAGTAGCAAAGCTATCAAATTAAAGCGTTGATTTAGTTTATATTTTCGAAGTAGACGAAAACTTTAGTCATTAGACTCCCGAAGGTTTCTCTAAAATAACTTAACTTCTCTCTCTAGGGCTGGAGTCTGCCAAGTTGTTAATCACAAGTTAATTGGACACGAAAACAATATTTAACTCCGTCTTTTACTGGATGATCAATTTTCTGACTCGAATTTTAAGTAATGAAATTAATGTTATTTGAAAGTTCGCACAAATTTAGAATTTATTCAAAGTTTTGAAAATTAGATAAACGTCAGAATATTGTGTGTAACAGAAAGTGCAGTGAATTTTTAAAGAGATTATTGTTATGACATAATTCTGAACAATTTTCACTATTAAACTGACTCGATGAGCAGAGCACCGCTCACGCGCGCGCTGTGCACGCTCAACCGCATTCGCAATAAATAAAACAGATATTTTCTCGTGTACATTATATGAATTATAATGTTTAATCAGGTTAATTTAGGCATAAGATAGCTTGGATAACAGTGTAGATATTTCTCGTATATTTGTTATTTTATAATTACAAAACATTTTATAGGCAAAGGCGAGCTTATCTCTAAAGAGATATTCCTACCTGCAAACAAGTACAGGAAAAGTTGTGCAACAGGAGAGTCCTAGTGCGCAATAAAACTATATAGTTATCTCAATTTTTAACATAATAATAATAATATATAATATAATAAATTATGTATATAATATATAAAATACTATGAAACGGATTTTATCAGTGCCTGTGCAACCTTATTTTTCACTTCTCCGTAAATTTTTGGCCGGTCATCAGCATCTATATAGAGGTTTTTTTTTAATAGGGAACCGCCTTCAAAGCTGACCAAAACCTTCTCCAGAATGTAAATGTAACAAATACTTGTCTGAAAACCGCATCAAAATCGGTTCAGCCAAATACTAGATAATCGCGAACAAACATACATACATACATACAAACATACGGGTCAAATTGAGAACCTCCTTTATTGTCGGTTAAAAATAAAGTTGCTCTGATCAAATCGGTCTTAAGTTGTTCAGAATGACGTCCTATATTCCCAAAAAAAATATGTCGCTCCATTCTCCATACATGTAGGGCCATACCATAAAAAAATAAACCGCCGTTCAACACTAGTTTAAAAACAAAAATGTATAGGATTTGACGTTTGTTTTGTGGTTAAACGCTGTTTAATATTTTTTGTGGTAACACGGGTACTGTAATGGTTAACTACTGGATGGTTTTTCAATAGGGAGTAGCGGACGTTGCAGGATCACACCATTATTGGATACGATCTGCATCTCTTGACATATTCCAATTGCTTTCAAATTCAAATCACAATCGCTTTAAATGAGAGCTCGTGTGAAATAATCGTCTGTAGCCCTCATTGTGTATCTCTGACATCTAGGACTTCGCGCTCAAATCGTTACAAAAGATCGTTACAGAAGACCAAGGTCGATTTGTTGATTGCGATTGATATTCCTACAAGTCAACGGCTACTGATTGGTCAAACGTCGCAAGATAAGGCAGCCCTTGTAAAATTATTATGTTTTTAAATTTGACTGAAGTTGCGATTTATATCAGAAATAAATAACAAGGCTAGAGAATAGAGCTTCTGTTATTTTTAGCGATTCTTAGTGAATATCCATCAAAGGAACATTTCAAAGCGATCGGGGGCGAAAATGGACATTGAGAATAGGGGGCAGTAGCTGAGAAGGAATTATTTAAAATTCATAAGAATCGTGCACCTTGTGTCAATTTTTTGATATTAGCTATAATATTTATTATTATTAGCTATAAACCGCCGCAAGCAGCTTGTGCGCGACCTTTGGTCAGGTTATGTTGCCGCTCGCTTGGCTGGCAGTCGCGTCGCGCGCTAGCCGCTCCTCATAAGCTACTTTTCTGTGATTTTTGCTACAAAAATGACTTAATTAAGTACCTAACATTTTAGGGTGTCTAAAGGAATTGTTCACAAATAAAATTCAATTCCTTTTTGTTTAACTAAAAGTAAGCACTTTAGACCCAGTATAAAAAAATGTCAATTACATAAGTAAGGAGGTAGGTACCTACCTAGCCTTAGAATTTACCAATAGCCTGAATAAGTACTTTAAACACCTCTCTTAGATAGAGTGGACTAAAAATCACAAACACAAATAATCGCACGTAGGTAACCCTACCGTGATCAAGCGGGACAGGAGTTTACAGGACGACCTTGTGATGTCAGAGTAAAATAAGCTCTCAGGCGTAGTAATGCGGCGCAATCTAGCCTGCACGGGCAGGGCAACCGATTCTGTAGGACCTACAGAATCGGTTGCCCTGCCCGTGCAGGCTAGACGCTAAGCACCTACAGTGTAGGTGCTTAGCGATTGTTGTTAGTAGCGCAGGTGCCAGCTAGATTGCGCTTTATTGTCGCGCAGCGAGAGTAGCTGTTTATTTAAAAGTATTTGAGGAGTAATCTTTCTGTACGTAGTACTATTAAGTATTCTGTGCTTTGGTGTACTGTTTACTATAAATCCAATATGGCCGCTATCTGTGTGGGTATTTTTAAAAGAAGCAGCTTGTGCGCGACCTCTGGTGGCCTGTTTGCTATAAATCCAGTATGGCCGCTATCTGTGTGGATATTTTTAAAAGATGAGCTTCTATTAGACACAAAATCTTGAGTACTACCACTTTATAAAGGTTATAGGATGCGAGGACATATTTTCTAAGGTCTTATTTGTGTTTCAGAATAAATTTAAAAGTCAAAATATTTTGATATTACCAAAAAATTACTTACAGCTACAGTTCGATTGGTCAATTACAGTGATATCTCGTTTATATGCGTAACGCATCGTTAGTCTGAGAGCAGACAATCCTGCAGACTTACAGACAGGGGCCAACCCATCGCCACGGCTATGGAGACAAGACCACTTGGAAAAATATCAGTAGCAAAGCTATCAAATTAAAGCGTTGATTTAGTTTATATTTTCGAAGTAGACGAAAACTTTAGTCATTAGACTCCCGAAGGTTTCTCTAAAATAACTTAACTTCTCTCTCTAGGGCTGGAGTCTGCCAAGTTGTTAATCACAAGTTAATTGGACACGAAAACAATATTTAACTCCGTCTTTTACTGGATGATCAATTTTCTGACTCGAATTTTAAGTAATGAAATTAATGTTATTTGAAAGTTCGCACAAATTTAGAATTTATTCAAAGTTTTGAAAATTAGATAAACGTCAGAATATTGTGTGTAACAGAAAGTGCAGTGAATTTTTAAAGAGATTATTGTTATGACATAATTCTGAACAATTTTCACTATTAAACTGACTCGATGAGCAGAGCACCGCTCACGCGCGCGCTGTGCACGCTCAACCGCATTCGCAATAAATAAAACAGATATTTTCTCGTGTACATTATATGAATTATAATGTTTAATCAGGTTAATTTAGGCATAAGATAGCTTGGATAACAGTGTAGATATTTCTCGTATATTTGTTATTTTATAATTACTTTATCGCATTAGGTTTACCCTGTAAATATAGATGGTAAGAGGAGAAAATAAAAATAAATATACAAACGTTATTTTTAGCTTCTCCACATGTTTTAATTTTCTTCTCTGAGTGCCATCTCCTATCGGAGCGCGGAGGCCGGTTATCACCGTGGCTATATTTGTGACCTGAAATTAATTAGTTTAAATTCGTCTATTTGTGTATAAATTGTGCTATATGTGTTGAAAATTTAATATCTACGTGTGTGCCAGTGTTAAATGTGGTCAGAATCGTATTTCTGATAAAATAATCGTTCATGGTCAAGCTGACCGTTGGAGGCCGGCCGGCGTCACGTTCGTGATTTGAAAAGACTGCATCTTTTCTTTAAAAAAACCGGGGAAGTACCATTACTCAGCTTTTAAAACTATTTATTCCAAGTCAAAATGGTAAACTTAGCAAAGGAACGTAAATTATAAAGACTAAAATATATGGCATTGCTTAGGTTAGAATAAAAAAAACTTGCTACATACATTTTTAACTATTTTCTGGTTTCCTACCACGTTTTCCTATCAGTTTCTATCTATTTTTTGTTTTATGTATTTAGCTATTCATTAGGTACTTAGCAATATTATTGAAGTAGGGCACTACAGTACTTGGTAGCCATTCCTAAATAAGCCAGAATTAAAGGTGCTTTATGTTTGTTTCTCAGAGCCTTCCACCAACCTCATAGGAAGATGACGACCCGAAGAATGCATGCTGAGCAAACAGATGGCCAAGCTTCAACAGAACATAACTGAAGCCGAAGAGATCAACTACCGCCTACTAGTCGGAAGAGATGAGACAAACTTTGAGTTGAGACGCTTAAAAGCAAAAAATACCCAGCTGATTGAGAGTGACTATTCTGCGAGCAATGTGTGAGGAATCTCAAGCAGAGATAGGCCGGCTGGAACTACTCATAGACTTTCAAAAGTATTCAAGTTCACCTCGATTCTGCCCGGGATCGATGCAGGTTTCTCGAACTACAACTACATGAAGCAAACAACCAAATAGCTGAATTATATTTAGAAAAAGCAACTATCGAAAATGTTCACACTGTTTCCCTATATCATGAGCTGGAGATGGAAAATAAAATAAGTGCAATATGCATTACGAGAATGACAAGCAGTAAAAAATCAAACAAAATCAAAATGAAGAATTACCTAAAGCTTAACAAATTTATTAAGAAAACTAGACAAAATTTAAGATTGTTGAAAAAATGGCCAGCGGCAACCAAATAGAATTAAGAGAGTAACCTTAATCACGCAATGCGAGGGCCTTCAGAAAGAAATTGAGCACTTGACAGAAGACTACCAGCGTGCTCAAGCACAAGTCAGGAAGCTGACAATCAAACTTGAGGCCTCCGATTACATATACAGACATAGTGAGGGTTATATTGATCAACTGCACCCACAATTCGCAGATACTATCAGCAGACATGAAATGAGTCAAAGGGACCTCGAAGAACTGTCCACAGCAGCATCGGAGCTGCTCCAGCTACAGCAGCAAAGGACAGGGCTGCTAGGCTTACTGCTGGACGACAACGAGGTAGCTTTGGCATTGGGCGTGACAAATATTGCGCCTGCCACGCCTGCCGCGCCTGCTTCACCTGGGATGGATGTTATTTTACAGCGATGCTATTTTATATTTCGACATGAATAATTTTATCCATATCTTTACTCTGACTCAGGATACGTTGTACCTAATAAATATAGAAAATTAGTAGCTACATTGTTAGCATATAATATATGCGATACAGTATATCCAAGGTTTAACCAAGTTCAACTTGACATCAGCTGTTTTTGTTGAACAGACTAATCAGAAACCTGCTTATGTTAAGAATCAGATGACATGCACTCCTATTGGGAATTCGCCGGTTAATAATACTTTGCAAGCAACATTGGAATCTGTTCCAAGTAATTTAAATTAGTTCATAAGACGATAGAGGAAATCTCTAGCATACAATAGCCACTAAATATGTAAAAGGGCCACTGAAATATTATCTATCAAAACGGCCAGGGGCTACCTGGCAAAGTATTAGTAAAACTTTACACACTAAAAGAAAAATACAAAATTCAAATAATAGAATCAAAACATTTTGGCAAATAATAAACCGTGAAACTGGCAAAGTTATATCAAGGGACAATGATTTCCGCCTAAAGATAGAGGTGATGATTTTGTTAAATCCAAGGCTCAGGTAGCTCGAGATTTCGAAACGTTCTCCACCAATGTACCCTTACTCACAACAGAGCGTCTAAATTCATCTCCATAACAAGCAGAGACTTTATTAAAAAAACACGAGCGTCAGTAATGTATATTTAAAATTTCATCATGTATATCCCCAGGAAATTGTCAAAACGTTTAGATTAATTAACTTAAAAAATACTAACGACCTGTGGGGTATATCAGTTAAAGTCATTGATTGGTTCAGTAATTCTAGTTGCAGCCCCACACTTAGCTTATATATTCAATACGTGTGTTTACGATGGGGCTTTCCCAGACCTCATGAAACACAGTAAACTGATACCTCTGTTTAAGTCGGGAGACAAGTCGGTGATCCTTCAAATTTCAGACCGATTTCTGTTCTTCCAGCACTAAGAAAAATATTTGAAAAGACTATATTCAATCAAATGCTCTCACTCTTCAACTGTACAAACAACTCCACGCCAAACAATACGGTTTCACTAGGGGTAAATTGACTACGGATGCAGGTATTCTGGCAGGTGTGCTACGGATATCAGGCCGCACAGGATGCATTGGGAGTTTTTTTGCTATCTGTCGAAGGCATTTGATTGTGTTGATCATAATACGCTATTAATTAAATTAAATCATTACGAAGTTATAAATAAAGCGTTGTATCTACTAAGATCATATTTAAATAATAGAATTCAAAAGACAAAAGTCAACGGCGTTAAATCTGATGGATCGGGTGTAAAAATTGGCGTTTTACAAGGTTCCATATTAAGCCCTTTCTTATTCCTGGTATATATTAATGATCCTTGATGCCTTTCATGGTGCAGAAATTGACTGACATTGTGTTGTTTGCTGATGATACTTCAATGGTCTTCAAAATTGAAATACAAAAAGAAGATTTTGATGATGTTAATGGTGTATTGTCTTTAACCTTGAATTGGTTTACTGTTAATAATTTATTGTAAAAACGTTGGCAAAACCAAGTGTATCAAATTTTCACTTCCAAATGTCAGGAAAGTTGAGACCAGTTTAGTGTTAGACAGCATCACGTTAGAAGTAGTAAATGATACGAAATTTCTTGGAATTACTATCGATGGCAAATTGCAGTGGGGACCCCGCATAGATAAATTAGCTGGCAAATTAAGTTCTACGGCTTACGCTGTTAGGAACATCAGAAAAAACACGGATGTGGCCACATCTAGGCTAGTATATTTTAGTTACTTTCATAGTGTCATGTCGTATGGTATCTTGTTGTGGGGGAAAGCAGTGGATATTCAAACTATTTTATTTTACAGAATAGAGCAATTAGAGTGATTTATCATTTAAAACGCACATACTCCTTAAGAGAGCTTTATAAAGAAATTAACATACTAACCGTAGCTAGTCAATTTATTTTCGAAAATATAATTTATGTACGCAAGAATCTTACAACATTTTCCAAACTTAACGATAGCTTTAATGTTTACCTAATAAATAATCACAGACTAGTTTCGCCCCGGTTTAGACTCACGAAGGTTAGCAGTTAATTCAAGGGTCAGTGCATTCTCTGCTACAATAAGATACGCCTGAGATTTTGAAATTGCCATTTGAGCAATTTAAAAATCATGTTAAAGCGACTTTGTCGAAAAAGGGATATTACAATGTTCAAGATTACTTAAATGACGGGACTGTATGGGGTTAATTTAGCTCAAAACAGACCTTGCTGTTATTAATTTTGTGATTATTTATTCCTGCTTATTAATCATAATAATTCATATTGTAATATTTGTATTAAGTTAAGCACAACCAATTTTTAAAAGAGATCTTAAAATCAATTTGTGGGAGTTTCTACGTCCTTCTTCTCTCACAGTGGTACAATGTAGAGAAGAGGCAAAAAATGACGTTTGCTAAGTATATGTAAATATCTACAGTAATAAAGAACTTTGACTGTGACTTTGACATTGCGGCTCGGAATACATCGGCGGTGCTTGAATGGAGATGATTGCGCAAAACTTTTTGATGGAGGGCATTGTATGTTCGTAACACAATAGTACAAACTGCCGTGGCGGCGAAATCGGAAATTGCAGGACAAGTATTGAGTTTGATGTCCGAGCCGCAGGCAAGGACTTCAATAATACGAGTCAATTGCCATTTCTATAAATAAATAAATGGAAATTATATTATTCAAAAAAGCCCTTATTAAATTCTCCACGACATGAAATTCTCATAAGCGTTTGTACATATACCTTTCCTTATATTGAAACAGGCAATTTTTATACTGAAAATAACAATTGATCTCATCCACCGGTCAGGCTAAGTACACCAACTTGCCTTATATCGGCACTTATGGTGCCTATCGACTGCCCCGTCACTATTCGCTGTACAACGATTGACGTCAATAACGCACACAGCGACGCGTCAAACTTGTTTAATACGCGAGTCTACCCAGCAACACCACTGACTGTAGTCTTGTGCCTGCTCGGTCATCAGAGAGAGCGCTCCGTACTAGTACATTTCAGTCAGTGTACTAGTACACTCTAACAGCTCTATTAGTACTATTAGGACGTTGGATCTTATGAATAAAAAATATGCCTGCTCGGTCATCACAGATTGCTCCGTACTAGGACATTTCAGTCAGTGTACCAGTAAGATCTAACAGTTTTATTAGTACTATTATGTGTGACGTAGGATCGAATAAAAAAATGGAGCTATTAGGTTAACCTTATTAGGCTTACCGACACCATCAAGGGTCTGATGGCCCAGAGAAACCGTGCCAAATGTAGATATAAGAAGGATCCGACGGACGATAATCTCCTTATATACAAACGTCTCCGTAATCGGTGCACCCGTCTTTGTCGAAATGCCAAACGCCGCCACATCTACGAGAGTATCGAGAGTTACTCTCCTGCACAGGTTTGGAAGTTCCTGAAGACCCTTGGTGTTGGTAAGTCCCAGGACGCAGTTGCCGGTAGTGTCGACCTCAATGGTCTCAACAAATTCTTTGCTGTCTCCCCTGTCGTGATGGACCCCTGTGTCAAGGATGCTACCCTTCGTAACTTGCGTACCAGAACGACATCCAGTTGCTTACCTTTCAACCTCAGGTCTGTCGGAGTTGGCGCAGTAAAGAAAGCTATTCTAGAAATCTCGTCCAAGGCTGTAGGTGATGACAATATCTGCTCTCAGATGCTATTCAGTGTACTCGATAATGTTTTACCACCCATAACGTATATAATTAACGCGTCGCTGAGCGAGTACTGCTTCCCAAGCCAGTGGAAAAGAGCATTAGTGATACCCCTGCCTAAAACTTCTAACTCGTCCTCCTTCAAAGAGTTCCGTCCCATTTCCATCCTACCAATCCTTTCCAAAGTCCTTGAATCAATTGTCCACTCCCAGCTGTCCTCGTACCTTTCCTCCATGGATTTACTGAACCCTTTTCAGTCTGGTTTTAGGCCAGGGCATAGCACCACCACCGCACTGCTCAAGGTAACTGACGATATCCAACTGGCAATGGATAAGAAGCAGCTCACAGTCCTGACTCTCCTTGACTTTAGCAGCGCCTTCAACTGCGTCGACTTCGATATACTTGTTGAAATCATAAAAACACTCAATGTCTCTTCACACTCGGCTCGCTGGTTTGACTCCTACCTGAGAGACCGCCAGCAGCGCATCAAGTCTGAAGAAGTTACTACGGAATGGTGCAAACTCTCTACTGGTGTTCCGCAGGGTGGCATCCTTTCTCCTCTTCTTTTCTCAGTTTTTATCCATTCCATCTCGGATGTATTGCCTTCCTCGTATCATCTCTATGCAGATGACCTTCAAATTTATCGGCATTTTCCCCTGTGTGATCTGACTTCGACTGTAGAGGCTTTGAATGCTGACCTCGACAACATCAGGAAATGGGCTCTTTCGTATGGGCTATTAGTCAACCCGGATAAGTCTCAGGCGATGATACTGGGTACACGGCACTTACTTAATTTGTTGCAGCATAGGTCAGTTGCTCCCGTGCTTTATGATGGTACCATTGTCAAGTACAGCGAGAAAGCCAAAAATCTTGGGGTTGTTTTTGATACTCTTTTATCCTGGTCGCCCCACGTTTGTGAGGTCAGCAGACGAGTCTTTGCATCCTTTCATTCCCTTCGGCGTTTGCAGTACTTCTTGCCTAGGCAGACTAAAATCATGCTAGTTCAGACCCTTCTTCTGCCTTTAATTGACTACGCCGATGTTTGCTGGGCCAGCGCGAACGAAGATCTACTGAACAAACTCGAGCGACTTCAAAATCTCGGGATTCGGTTTATCTTCGGTCTCCGCAAGTACGATCACGTGTCCCAATATCGCAGGGAATTAGGCTGGCTCCCGATCCGACTTCGTCGTGATATGCACATTCTCTCCTTCCTCTTCAATATTTTGAGAAATCCGCGCTATCCCGCATATCTTGGTGAACATTTTGAGTTTCTTTTCTCTGGGGATAGACTTCGGAGATCTCACACGGTGTCACTTTTGTCAATTCCTCAGCACAACACTGTTGCTTACGAGCACTCGTTTAGGTTAAGGGCAATACGTTTGTGGAATGCATTTCCTTGCGCTATTAGGGATTGCACATCCTTGTTCTCTTTTAAGAAAAAGTTGAAACAGCATCTCCTCTCTTCCGCATAGTGGGTATCTTATAGTATGTATGTGTATCTATGTATTTATTGTATTCTATTAATTTATTTTATAGTATGTGTAGGATGTATTGTGATTTATCTGATAGTATATTGACTTTATTTCTTTCTTTTAAATCTTAATTGTACACTAGGACTACCTCTCTATAAATATTTTTTCCTTTCCTCACAGGTTAGCTGTAAGAAATTTCTTTTTAGAAATAAGCTCACCTTTGCATATTGTTCGTTGTATTTTTTCAATTGTGCTTTCTGTGCAATAAAGAATTATTATTATTATTATTATTAACCTTTCTTTTCGTGCAGAGCAGAAACATGAGGAATATTATACTCTGATAATATTAACATATTTATACAATTCTATGTGTCTATTTGCATAGCAGAAATAAAAAGTTAAATAATGTTTGATTTCCCTTCATACTTGAACAGGCTGTCATTCTAGTCAAGATGTCAATGCCGTGACTGTGTGTGCAAGAGCGAGTCGGCATGGATCAATGCCTCCCGCCCGCCGCCGCTCTCTCGGAGCGATGTCCTGATAGTCCTAATAGACCGAATGTCCGATTATTGTAGGGAAACGTTTCTTTTCGTTCATTGCATAGTAACGTTTCCTATTCGTTCTTCGTACATGCATGACCGACACACAAGACTAACTGACTGGCCGTCCGCCGTCCCGCCGCGCGACACTCATAATTACGTTTCTGGCGCGTTCTATGTTTGAACTTAAAATAAGTCTGCACTTTTATACTTTAAATTCTGGCGCGTTCATTTTTTTGGGTTCCGTACCCAAAGGGTGCCAAACGGGACGCTATTACTAAGCCTCCGCTGTCCGTCCGTCCGTCCGTCGGTCACCAGGCTGTATCTCATGAACCGTGACGGTTAGACAGATTAAATTTTCACAGATGTAGTATTTCTGTTGCCGCTTTAATAGGAAATACTAAAAAACTGAATAAAATAAATATTTAAGGGGGCTCTCATACAACAATTCTTTCAATATCACATACAAACTTATGAATGCACCTGGTTACGTACATGAAGTGTGAAAGTAGCCGCACCAATAATTTTGTAAACAACATTTTGCTATGTAAAATCCAAACTATTCCTATTCACTCCACACCATCCCTACTATTGTACGGTGGTACGGAACCCTTCGTGCGCGAGTTAGACTCGCACTGGACCGGTATTATTATTTTTTTTATTTAAAATTAGCGTCACTGGCTGTAAATTTGATATTTTGCGTAATGTAATTCCGAACGTAATATAAAAATTTCCGCGCATGATTGAGAAAACTGTGTTATTGATCTGAGGTTTGTGAATCGATAAATAAAATTCCGCAGCAATAAAGAGTTTCATTCATTTCAAGTTCTATGGATATCTGGATATTGACATATAATTTCTCTGACTAAAGAAACTGTGCATAAATTTGCTTTACTTACTTTTGCTCTGTGGGTCATCTGTAACTAATATCAGATGAATGAAACTCTTTGCCTTTTTAGGGTTCCGTACACGAAGGGTGCCAAACGGGACCCTGTTACTAATCCTCCGATGTCCGTCTGTCTGTCCGTCCGTCCGTCCGTCCGTCGCCGGGCTCTATCGGATCAACCGAAATAGGTAGAGCTGAAATTTTCACAGAATGTGCATTTCTGTTGCCGTAACAGCAGCAAATAATGAAACATACCGATTTTCAAGAATTAAAAGAAGCATCCATAGAAGAAATTATTGGTATGACCATTTTCTTAGCCATTTTGTTTTATTTGTTCATCGGTGAAAAATGGACTCTCCCAATCTTATCGGAAAAGATTTTTAATTGCAGGTATTGAGTTTCGTGCTTAGTTATTTGTCATTATATGATTAATAATTGCTCATTCGTTCATTATATTAAGTTTTTTTATCATATTTGATTTTATTTCTGTAAATAAGTTACTCAATTTCTATCCACTTCCGGTTTTAATGAGCAAAGCGTTTCGTTTCCCTGAGTACATTGTTTAATACTTACATACTACATACACAAAACTATTTTTCAATATTTCGATGTCTAGCTTTGAATGTAGTTCTACCTAGTATTTAATATTTTATTATTAAAAATTCAATAGGTATATGTACTCGTAAAAAAGACTGTCATTTTACGTTTTTCAGTGTACAATGGTATGGAACCCTTCATGTGCGAGTCCGATGTCCTAATCACACTTGACCGGTTTTATTAGTGTGTGTTTTCTTCTACATACTTTTATATTGCCAGTTTACTTCCCCACTGAACCATTCTGCGTGGTTCTTCTGCCACCAACTCTTTTTTCTTTGTTTACTTACTCATAATTATGTTCCCATACGCAGGTGCGCGCAACAGGCAAAATGTACGCGTGCAAGAAGTTAGAGAAAAAACGCATCAAAAAGCGCAAAGGGGAGGCCATGGTCCTGATTGAGAAACAGATCCTGCAACGGATTAACTCGAGATTTGTGGTGAATCTGGCGTACGCGTATGAGACGAAAGACGCGCTATGTCTCGTGTTAACTATTATGAATGGTGAGTCTATATCTTGCTCTCTTACTCGTGAGAAAGAGAAAGATCTCTCTCTCACGCAAACACACGGTTTTTTTTGTTAAATTGATAAGAAGCACTGCAAGAAGTAATGCAAAATCTCCCGAGGTACTACCAGGCAGGACTCTAGTTCTACGGGCAAAAAATAATCCTCTTGGTACTACCAGTAGTACCACCGGTGGTGACACGGTTAAGAAGTGACGCGTACGTGTTATGTCTATCTCAAGACTGACGACGAGATTGCAGAAAAATGTTAACTAACCTTATTGTATGTTTATTTACAAAAGCACACCATTTCACAGGCGTTTTCTTAGCATTCGTTTAACCTTTGACCACGATGCACAAGTGAAGGAGATCATCAGACGCGTCGGCTTAGGGTGAGCTGCTTTCGGGAAGCTAGACAAATAAGTCCAAACTACCACAATGCCTTAAGACTAAGGTATATGTGTCTTGCCTATCCTCACCTATGGAGCCGAAACATGGACGCTAACTAAGCAAATTATACACAAAATCAAGGTGGCCCAACGAGCAATGGAGCGTTCCATGTTTAGGTATCCCTCCCGTTGATCGCGTGCCGACGGAATCCGACGGAAGACGAAGGTCGAAGATGCAGGTAAGCGGATAACGAGACCGAGGTGGAGATGGGCGGGACACTTGGCTAGACGGGATGACGGACGGTGGACCAAAGCAGTCACGGAATGGTGGCCAAGGGGAGCGACAAGGCCAGAGGGCACGCCACCTGCCCGATGGTCCGACGATATACTCAAGTCGACAGGATCTCAATGGATGCGGATGGCACAGGACCGTAGGGGTTGGCGCTATAGAGAAGGGGCCTGTGCCCAGCAGTGGGTTGATGTGGGCTGAGCATGATGATTCTTAGCATATTGATTGGTATATTAAGAATTTGTAGCGCTCCCTTATTTAACAATAATTTGACCAAAAATGATGGAACAGTGTTTCCCATGCTCCAAACGACTGGCAAGACTAACCTCTCCGCACTCGCAGGCGGCGACCTCAAGTTCCACATCTACAACATGTGCGCCGCGGACACGGGGCTGGGCATGGAGCGGGCGCGGTTCTACGCCGCACAAGTCGCGTGCGGGTTGGAACATCTACACAAGATGGGCATCGTCTACCGGTAACAGATTACAAGCAGGAAAATAATGAAAGAATTATTGTTAAGGTAGCGGTTCGCGCCGCGACAGAGACAAGCGACCGAGACACGAAACCGCGACCGGAGACCGCGACACGTGTCTCGGTCTCGCAGCATGTACTTTAGGTTGAGACCGAGACTGGCGACAGGAGGGTGGAATGGCAAGAACGACTGGTACTTAAATAAATAAAATACCTAATAACTCACCTGTTTTATTTATGATTTCAGATATGCTCTTCCAAATATTGTCCTTCAAATTTTCGTCTCTGTAGGAGTCTAGCCGTGCATCATATATCGGAGGATGCTGTCTGATCAGTTCAATCAGCGTTTCACATTCTTCGTCCGTAAAAGCATTCATTTTTAAACAAAAAAACCACGTGTGCTTGGAGCGCGACACGAGACACTACTAGTCCGCGGCAGCGACCGTCTTGCTGTCTCCTGTCTCGCGTCTCCGTCGCCTGTCTCTGTCTCGCTCGCGAATTGTCGCTCATACGATGCCTACGGTCAAGTGACAGTCGCGGTCTCCGGTCGCGGTCTCGTGTCTCGGTCGCTTGTCTCTGTCGCGGCGCGAACCGCTACCTTTAGAAATTATTAAATGAATGAATGTGTGAAATTATTCAGTAAGTAATTGAAGTGAATGAACGAGTGAAGTGAATGAATAAGGAAATTAGCCCTTTCGCTTCTCTGCTGGCCGGAAAAGAAAAAATAATGACACAACAATTAAGGCAAATTTTATGTTTTTTGCCCATAAATGCCCACAATAGAATCTACATTACTATAAGTGACGTCTGTCATAAAATTTCCGTTTTAGGGTTTACACGAGTCTACAGGTTAATGAATGAAATGAACGAATGAGTGAAATGAAAGAATGAGTGAAATGAATGAATGAGTGAAAACAATATATGAGTGAAATAATTGAATGAGTGAAACGAAATAATGGAGATGATTGAATGAATAATTAATTTAAAATTTGAAAATAATTAATATTAATGTATGAAGGAATTAATAGTTATATTAATAAAAGAATTAAATATGAGGGCATATTGATTCCTTCTGGCCCCTGGTGAGGGGCCAGAAGCAATCAAAGTGCCTGTTAAAAGACAAAAATATGGTGGTGGCCTTTGTGTAGTGTTTCTGTTGTCCATGTTATTGTTGTGCCCCCAGCGACTGCAAGCCGGAGAACATCCTGCTGGACGACGCGGGCCACGTGCGCATTTCCGACCTGGGACTAGCCGTCGACGTGCCGGACACGGGCGGCGTGCGGGGCAGAGTCGGCACCGTGGGCTACATGGCGCCCGAGGTGAGTGACGTGCCGCCATGGGATTGGAGGTCAAGTAGGTTGGACGTGCCGCCTATGGTAAATTAGAGCAGAAGTATCGGTTGCAGCGAACCAGACCGGCCGTGCCGCGTGAAGTTTTCTAGAGTGGCCATCGAGGGAAACCAAAGCTAAGGTGCCGCCTGAATATACTAAAAATAATATGCTGTTCCATGTAAAATTCAGGGAATGTGCCTCTCCAGGTAAACTGGGCCGTTTTTGCTCCTTAGTACGCAACCCTTCGTGTTCGAGTCCGACTTGCACTTAGCCGATAATCAGACCTCTTCCAATGGCAACCAGACAAGAGCTTCGTATTTCAAGTTGCGTTAGTTCCTAATTCATAATTCTTTAATGCCCAAAGATATATAAAAAGTAACATTTGTGGAAAACAAATGTACAAAGGCGACCTTATCCTAAAAAGAGATTTCTTCCAGCAAACCAAGGCAAGTCCGGAAAATTTACCATGAAAGGGTAGGCAGAGCACAATATCTAATAACTTATCTATAATAAATAGTAAATAAATAAATTAAATATCTATAAAATAATAAAAATAAAATTCCTATATACCAAACTACTAATAAGTCCCAATATATACACATACCCGTGCATAAAGTAATAATATACATGCTATAACTACTCTCATGAAAGAGAGAGGGAGTGGGCTTTTACCCGGTTTAAAAAAAAGAAAAGAGTGGGACTGTCTCTTATAGTGCAAGGAAGTGCGTTCCACAGTCGGGCCGCCTGCAACCTGAAGGCGTGCTCGTATGCCGCGGTGTTGTACCTTGTTGTGGCTAAGAGTGAGACCGTGTGAAATATCCGGTGCCGATTTCCTGAAAAGAGATACTCACGGCGCTGTCGAAGGTAGCTGGGGTAGCACGGATCTTTCAATATATTAGAAAGATATGAAAGAATATGAGAGTCGAAAAACCCCGATTCTTTGCGATATTGAGAAACTATGTCGACTTTGCGCAGCCCGAAGGTAAACCGGATCCCGAGATTCTGAAGTCGTTCGAGTTTGTTCAGTAGATTTTCGTTCGCGTTTGCCCAACTGACATCGGCGTAGTCGATTAGCGGCAGGAGAAGGGACTGTGCAAGAGTGATTTTGGTCTGACGCGGCAGGAAGTACTGCAGTCGCCTGATGGAGTGGAAGGACGCAAAGACCCTTCTGCTGACCTCGCTGACATGTGGAGACCAAGACAGCTGGCTGTCAAAAATAACCCCGAGGTTTTTCGCATTATCAGTAAACTCTATTGTGATGCCATTATACGATACAGGAACAAAGGGTTTTTGTAATAAGGAAAGAGTCTGCCTGGTTCCTAAAATCACGGCTTGTGATTTGGACGGGTTCACCAATAGCCCGTATGATGAGGCCCAGTCTTTCACATTCTCGAGGTCAGCATTAAGTGTCTCTACAGATGAAGCTACATCGCAGGGCGAAAAGTGGCGATAAATTTGGAGCCATCTGCGTACATCATCTGTACGTAGATGGCTCCAAATATTGAGCGCTACTTTAAATTAAAACAGACAATAATTAAACCAGATCCACAAGAAAACATGTACCTATAACACGCACAAATAAGGATACACTTCGGGTCGGAGTTTGTCGGCGATAAGTGAAGTTGCAATCTACTTCTTGGCTGCCGGTGCCGGCGGCACAGCTTTTCGCTTAATGCTAGAGGGACGTTTGCCCGGGCCCGACGCTGCAGCAATCGTGGGCGAAGCAACAGCAGCGGTTGACTTTCGCAGTCTTCTTTCCCTCAGACTGATTGGCGGAAAGAGGGAACTTGCTGGTGTACTCCAGCAGCTTTGACATACACTCCACCTTCCGCCTGGTCTTGTCTGGGAGTAATGAGACGATCCTGCCCTGAGTCGTCCAACAGTTTTGGACACCAAAGTGCTTCCCAGCAGCCATGAACACTGAATATCTGGACTTAGTGAGGAACTCCGTCACAGTTATCCCGGTCTCTTTTAAAGCGGTCTTGGCCTTCCACGCCGCGGTCCGCGCTGCGAAGGATGAGAACTGGACAAGCAAGGTGCGGGCTTTGGTTGTTTTATTCTTCGGGCCAAGTCTGTGCACTAAACTAATGTCCGACACACAGTGCGACACACATCTTCATCCGGTCGCCTAATAACGCCCGAGCGACCACATCAGCCTATTCCTCTGCCCCCTCCGGTACTCTATGCAGCATATACCCATCTCCAGCCGGTCCTGACCCACCAGGTGAACCCAACTGTGACCTCAACAGGTAGAGGCAGTTCCACATGAATGCTATAAATTCAATGAACTCACTGCTGATGGAGGTCTGGAGGGGTGCTGGACAACGACAAAGTGGAGGCCCCCCGCAGTTCCATCTCATAATGCGCCATCCGGGTTTTGAATGTTTCCTCAATCTTGTCCATGTTAGAGCTTAGTTTGTTGTACAGGTCCACGATGACCTGTTAATTGTATGATATGTTAAATTGTGGTAATTGAAATAATTGTCGAGTGTAGAGAATGGGTTCAATTTTGAATGTTTGGCATATAATTGATGATTATTATATAAAATAAATTTAATTTGGAGACTCGAAAATTTTGATGTGGTTGGCCTGACTACCCTCAGAGAAGTTATTGCTATCTTAGATATTTTCAGATATCCACCGACTAACTTGTGGTGTCTTTTGTCAGGTGATCGACAATGAGCGCTACACGTACTCGCCTGACTGGTTCTCGTTCGGCTGCCTGCTCTACGAGATGCTGGAGGGCCGTGCGCCGTTCCGCGCGCGCAAGGAAAAAGTCAAGCGAGAGGAGGTCGACCGCAGGGTCAAGGTGGGTCGAGGAGTGAAGGAATTAGTGAGAGAAGATTGAAGGATGTCGACCGCAGGGTCAAGGTGGGTCGAGGAGTGAAGGAATTAGTGAGTGAAGATTGAAGGAGGTCGACCGCAGGGTCAAGGTGGGACGAGGGATCGAGGAGTGAAGGAATTAGTGAGAAAAGATTGAAGGAGGTCGACCGTAGCGTCAAGGTAGGTCGAAGAGTGAGGAATTTGTAAGAGAAGATTGAAGGAAGTCGACCGCCGGGTCAAGGTGGGTCTAGGAGTGAAGGAATTTGTGAGAGAAGATTGAAGGAGGTCGACCGCAGGGTCAAGGTGGGACGAGGGATCGAGGAGTGAAGGAATTAGTGAGAAAAGATTGAAGAAGGTCGACCGTAGGGTCAAGGTAGGTCGAAGAGTGAGGAATTAGTAAGAGAAGATTGAAGGAAGTTGACCGCCGGGTCAAGGTGGGTCTAGGAGTGAAGGAATTTGTGAGAGAAGATTGAAGGAAGTCGACCGCCGGGTCAAGGTGGGTCGAGGAGTGAAGGAATTAGTGAGAAAAGATTGAAGGAGGTCGACCGCCGGGTCAAGGTGTTTCGAGGAGTGAAGGTATTGTTGAGAGAAGATTGAAGGAGGTTGACTGAAGGGTCAAGGTGAGGACGGGACGTGAGTTTCAATCGCCCATTAAATGACCTGGTGTGATACTGATAAGGAATAGATTAATGAAAGGATGATTGAACAAAACTTCCGCGCGCATAAGAAGGACGTTAAGCGAGCGGAGGTTGACCGCAGGGTCAAAGTGACGACCACACCTGAGTTTGACTCATTCGTTCACTAAACTCATTCCCTTCAAAGTTAATAGATGAATGAATGTATCACTGAATAAATGAAGAGGTAGGAAGTCTTGCGTAGCGTTAAAGTATGTGGAGGAGAAAGGGATTGGACGGAGTAGTCAGGGTAGATGGAGATAAGAATCGAAGGGTACAGTTGTTTCTGGAGATTGAATGAAAGATAAAATGATAAGGTTCCATAGGGTCAAGGTAAGAAATAAAAGGTTAATCCCTTTCGTAGTTGACTCGACTCGATGCTACCTCATAACCTCTGACCCCCCTTGTGTCTTCCACAGTACGAGCAGGAGAAGTACTCGTCGAAGTTCAGCGAGTGCGCGCGCGCGCTGTGCACGGCGCTGCTCGCCAAGTCCTGGGCGCGTCGGCTCGGCTGCGGCGCGGGCCGCGCAGGTGCCGAGCAGGTAACGCACTGCGAACTGTTTCTCCTCTTCACCAAAAGATGCTTGTAATTCGACACCTTTTGTCCGTTTGCTAAAAATCCTATTTCCAACCCCTTTTTTAAATAAATTTAGTTGTGGTTGTGATACCTCTGAAATTCGTCTTACAATTTTTTTGAATTTACCTACGTAATCTTTCACTGAGTAATCTTTATTGAAACATTGAACGACTCTGAGTATAGCAGTTAGTGTGAGATTCAAGCTGCTCATCACTTGCCACAAGCGTACACTTATCACCCCTTTACTCTGCAATTGAATTTCCAATTAAATTGGACTTGTCAAAATAACTAGGTGTTTATTGTATTGCAGGTGAAGGCGCACCGTTTCTTCCGTTCGATGAATTGGACGCGACTGGAGGCGGGCATGGTTCCCGCGCCATTTGTGCCTGACGTGAGAACCACTTACATTACACTTACCTTTTTGTTATCGTAATTTCGAGTTATTCTTAGGCTCTAGGTCAATCCCACTGCCAGATTTTTTAAAACTATCGTGCTTCTGGCACGGTTCGTTGTTGGTATTTCATGTATGTTGGAATGTATTTGAATTGAATAGGGACCATTTTTACAGTTGAGACTTCGTCAACAAATTAATAAACGAGGGAACACAATATTATTATTTTTTATTGTGAAACTAATTTCAGTTTAAAATACACATTTATTGTTAGAATGACAAAATGAGGCAATTCTAATAGACTAATACATTCTATACATAATAAACTATGATGATGAAATATTTAATATTTATGCTTCGGAAACGCACCGGTTTTTGTTGCGCGAATCGATCGCGAGTAATCGGCACATCACTAGCGAAAACGGAACTAGCAGCTGTCACTCGTACCGGAACGAGATGTAAATTTGCAGGTTAATCTTTACTCTTGGTCTTGTCTCATCGGGAGAACAACATGTCTGCTCGGGCCTCGTGCCAATGATGGTATTTCGGTGTACCAATTACTAAATACAGGCGTCGGGCCTGGTCGGAGTGTTAATCATCTACATCGTCGGGAAATAAGTAGATTCGCGTCAGCGGTCAAGTGATCCCTGTTGATTGAAAATCGTCGTATCGGACGGCGATTCCACGTGTCGGCCGGCGGCAGCGTCGGGCAGCGACAGCGAAACGACGGCAAGGATTCAATCCATATCCTATCCCAAACTGTGCCCTTTTCCCGAATTCCCGTCTCTAATCGAGTTTTCGATTTCCTGTCTACGGAGACAAAGGTCAGTAACAAATTTCATCACTTCTTTTCTCTCACGTGCTGGCAAGGGCACCCCCCTTCGGATTCCACGCCGTTCGGTAGGCGTGGGAAATTAACAAACTATGTTTGTTCTAAAAAACTGGAAATCGTCACAAAAAGTTACGCCGGTAAACCCTTTTTCTAATTAAACATTAGAGATGTTCCCAAAATAATCGATCGATTAATAATAATTCAATGCATCGATTTATTAAATATAATCGATGTTTTTAAGCAGGTCAACTCACTATGAAGCTAAAAACTGATAGATGTCAAAGGGTCATATTTAAAGGTCACACCTTTAAATATGATCCTACGAAAATAACGACGCAGTCCCCATATCAGAAAGAGATTATTGAATTAAAGCAAATATGTGTCTACCTTTATTTATTTATTTTATTTATTTATTTATTTATTTATTTATTTACCTTTCCGTATGGGTAAGGCGTATACAGTACCGTCTACGCTGTATTATATAGTATACAGCGTCGACGGTATCTTGATGTTTAGCGACTTTATCTCCGTCCACAGCCGCACGCCGTGTACGCTAAAGACGTGCTCGACATAGAACAGTTTAGCACAGTGAAGGGAGTGAACCTAGATGCTGGCGACGATACCTTCTACGGCAAATTCAACACGGGATCTGTCAGCATACCGTGGCAGACCGAGATGATTGAAACTGGCTGTTATACCGAGCTGAATGTGTTCGCTGAAGGTCAGTTGTCTTAATTCTTTAATTCTTTCACTCATTTATTAAATGGAGATACGTTCTGCGGTAAATTCAACACGGGCAACGAAAGCATACCGTGCCAGACCGAGATGATTGAGACTAGGTGTTAGAGCGAGCTAAATGTGCTCGCTGAAGGTTAGTTGTCATTATTGCGCTCATTCGTTCACTCATTTATTAAATGGAGATACGTTCTGCGGTAAATTCAACACGGGCACCGTCAGCATACCGTGGCAGACCGAGATGATTGAAACTGGCTGTTATACCGAAATGATTGTGTTCGCTGAAGGTTAGTTGTCATTATTGCGCTCATTCGTTCACTCATTTATTAAATGGAGATACGTTCTGCGGTATAAAACTCAAACTCAAAACTCAAAACGTTTATTCTGTAAATAGGCCACAAGGGCACTTTCACATGTCATTTCATTTCATTTTTTACAGAACATTTGGTATTATTATCATATTATCAGAAAAAAAAAAAAAAATGTACTTAATTATTGTTTCTGAGAGATGTAAAGAGTCTCATGTCATAATAAAATAATTAAAATATAAATAACAGAGATGTATAGTCTCTTTAGTCAATAATACAATGATAATAGGAGATGTAAATGGTCCCCACAGTCAAGAGTTGTATAATTAAATTAATCTTTGGAGGTGTAAAAGGCCTCCAAGTGTCCAGTAAAAGAAACTCTGGCAGTGAGGATGCTCACAATTAATTAGAACAATTCAGTCCCAAGCATTTTTATCGTCTATGTACTCTTTAATACTGTAGTAAGCTTTAGTAATAAGCCTTTGCTTGATGTATTTCTTGAACTTATTAATTGATAGATCTGTCAAAGTGCTTGGGAGTTTATTGTAAAATCTTACACAATTACCCTTGAACGAGTTTTTTATTTTATGGAGCCGAGTAGTGGGCACTGCAAGTTTGTCCTTGTTTCTAGTATTAAAGTTATGTATATCACAGTTTCTTCGAAAGTTAACAATGTTCTTATGGACATACATAATATTCTCGTAAATATATTGACTATGGACTGTCAATATATTTACTTCTTTAAACTTATTTCTAAGAGAATCTCTATTATTCATTTTATAAATTTTATAAATCGCACGAACAGCCCGCTTCTGCAGCACAAAAATAGTATTTATGTCAGCAGCACTGCCCCAGAGCAGAATACCGTAGGACATAATACTATGAAAATAACTAAAATAAACTAATCTGGCTGTTTTTAAATCTGTCAAGTGACGGATTTTCCTGCATGCAAAAGCTGCAGAGCTCAGTCTGTTCGATAGCTTATCAATATGTGGACCCCATTGGAGTTTGGAATCCAACGTTATACCTAGAAACACTGTGCTGGTTACCAATTCCAATTCCTCATTTTTAATTGTTATACATGTCTGATTATTTTTAACGTTAGTAGTAAGAAACTTAACACATTTAGTCTTTTTCTCATTTAATAGCAAATTATTAACATTAAACCAATTTACCACTCTTGATATGGTATTGTTCACGTGATCATCAGTAGCGTGTTGGTTTCGCTTTGTTTTAAAAATAAGTGAGGTGTCATCAGCAAACAGTACCATATCATGACAGTCCCTTCCTAGATAGGGTAAGTCGTTTATATAGATGAGGAATAGGAAGGGTCCCAATATTGAGCCCTGTGGCACGCCCAAAGAAACCAATGATCCTGGTGATCGTTCTCCGTTTACGTCTACCCTTTGTATTCTTCCGTTCAGATAAGATTTTAACAAATTCAATGACGTGTCTCTAACTCCATAATGATGTAATTTCCTGATCAATGTTTCATGACAAACGCAATCAAAAGCCTTAGATAAGTCACAAAAAATGCCTAGGGCATCTTGTGACTCTTCCCAGGCATCAAAAATACTTTCAATGAACTGAATTCCGGCATCTGTTGTTGAACGACCGCGAGTGAATCCAAACTGTTTGTTATGCATTAGCTTATTTGATTCAAAATGATGTAATAGCTGTGATAAGATTAATTTCTCAAAAATTTTACTAAATGTTGGTAGTATTGATATAGGTCTGAAATTGGTGGGGTCTTGAGTACTACCTGCTTTGAAGAGGGGAATTATCTTACTTTGTTTCATTAAATCAGGAAATTCACCGCAGTCTATACAATTGTTGAAAATGACCGCTAGGTCAGGTGCAATTAATTCGATCAGGGATTTAACGACGTGAACAGAGAGTCCCCAAAGATCATTCGTTTTCTTAACATTTATCAATTTAAATGCCTTTACGACATCTGAACTTGTGACGTGCTTAAAATTCAAGTATGAAGCACACTCTGAGACATTATCTTTTAATATTGCAACAGCAGACAAAGGTGACGAATTTAAATACTTAGTCGTGGAAGCCGGTGCATTAGTAAAAAACGATTCAAATTCAGTTGCAACTTCTAAGCTAGAACTCGTAAGCTGTCCATTGATTTTTAGTTCGTAATCGTGACTCGCTTTTTTACTACGACCGGCCTCCTCATTAATTATTTTCCAAGTCGTTTTTATAACATCGGAACTATTCTTAATTTTACTACTCAGAAAATTACGTTTAGCTGTATGACAGTCTAATTTAAATTGTTTGGAGAACTGTTTGACTTGTTCTTTAAATTCGTCACTCATGTTGAACCGTCGTTCCTCATACAATGCATACAATGCTTGCCTGCGTTTATGCAACTCTGCAGTAGCCCACGTACTAAAGTCGTTTGAACCACTAACCACAACCGATTTTGAAGTGAATATCGCGCTGTACTGTTTCATAAAGGTTTCAAAGAATAAGTTATACATTATATTAGGAGACTGTTCAGCAGCCAAAAACGGTAGTTCCTGGGCTAAAGAGTATCTCATTCTTTCTAACCGGTCAGCAGTTATTGGCACAAACGAAATTTTCTTTTTAATGACAGGTTCTCTAATAGAATCAAATTGAAATAGTTGACCTAAATGATCTGAATCCAATTCACTGACAACACTTTTACTGATTGGAATAACATCAGTAAAAATGTTGTCAATGCATGTAGCACTAGTAGCAGTCACTCTTGTTGGCTCCATAAATAAATGGCTAAGCCTAAATGATGAGAAAAGATTTATTAATCTAACGCTGAAAGTAGTTCTTTCTAACAGATTAACATTAAAGTCACCACATATAATTAATCGTTTCGTACTGTGTGATGAAATAGTTAGGACGGATTCCATTATTTTCTCGAACATTTCAAAGTCGCTCAAGGGTGGCCTATAGACACATATAACGATGAACTGTTCTAATTCCACAGCTGCAAGTTCTATAGTTCGTTCAACAGATAAGGAAACAATGTCCTTACGTTCCTTGAATTTCATTTGATTGTTTAGTATGATTAATGCCCCACCATGTATTGAATTAAGTCTGGTGAACGAACTACCAACCTGGTGATCTTTAAAGCTAAACATAATTTCATTAATAGTTAACCAGTGCTCTGTTATGCACAAAATGTCAATTTTATTACAATTTAAAAATAACTCTATTTGTAGATCTTTGCCTCTAATACATTGAATATTCTGATGAACCAGGCTTATATACTTAGCATGTGAGCTTCCCTTATTTTTAGGGTTTTCTAATATACTAGAACATATGTTGCCAGAGCCTGGGTCCTCTGTTGTCCTATGAACTAATTTAAATGCATCCTGTTATTCTGGTCTGATACCAGATTCATATTAGGCTGCTCAGTAAAAGCAGAGTTAGAAGCCAAATTTTTGGCTGTAATGTCATATAAATATAATAGTGACATAGCTATTTGTCGTTTACAATAATTTGAAAGGTAAAATCTACCTTTAGTCATAGTAAAATAATTACTAACATAATTGTTAGTGTCAATAATATCAAACTTATTATTATATGTACATAAATTGTACATAGTTATATTCATATTATGTCTATATACATTTTCATTTTGTGTCAATTGGTTGCAGTAGGGAAATGTGAACAATATAATTTTTTTCACACTAAGACCATTCAATGTTTCATAAAATTTTATTAAATTATTTTTGTTCACATCTCCCCTATTGCCCATGAAAATTATCAGTGTGGCACTGGCTGTGATAGTGCTGTCATTCAAAATTTGATTTATAATATTATCTACAGTGCTAAAAGGTGAGCAATTACTAATAACACTATGTCCCTTAGAGTATGAGTGGAGTGCTGAGCCCATGCCACTTCCAATCTCATCACAGTACATTATAATATCAGGTGTTGTGGTCATGTCAGACTTGGCAGAACTATTATCAGTAACACCTTGTGTTGGTAAACTGTCACACAAGCCCGGAGAGTTGCCCGCTGTCAAACAACCACCTTTCTGCTCACAGCGACAAGTATGGTTGTTGGTCAGCGACTCAAACCGCTCACAATTATGGTTCATTTCTTGAATTAAATCATCCATAGCCAATGAGTATTCATTTATAACTTTCTCAGAGTTCAAATATGCACTGTTTAGTGATCTCAATGAATCCTCCAAGCTTTGGATTTTCAAATGTAAGTTTTGTGTGTCAGTTTCATACATCAACTTAGTACTTTCTAATTCTAATACACACATATTCAAATCATGTAATAAGTTTTCATTTTTCTTGCTTACTTTTAAGTTTTTAGTACACAATTTATTATGTTTTATTAATTTCTGAGTTTTCCGTATATACCTATTTATTTTACCTAGTTTGTTATTGCTGCAACTTAATAACCTTGATGTGGGCAATGTGTCATTAGTTAAATCAATGACATCATCAAGGCTTCCAGTTGCAACAGTAACCATCTGCGGGCTGATCCCTACGACTTCACTGTAGAGGCTCTGGGTCTGCAACGCTGCGGTGTTTTCCTTCTCCTCCTGGAGTGCATGTATTTGTTCATGGGCATCGAACAATGCTTTCTCCAGGGAATCAATCGATTTCAGGGCTTGCTCGTACTCTGCACTACATACAGTGAAGCTATCTACGGTGACCTGCAGCTTGTCCCGCTCAACAATTACATCACTACATTCTTGTTCTAATACACATAATTGTTTCTTTAGCTTATCTCTACTTTCAAGTACTGATAATAGCTCTTTCTCATTTTCCTCCCTTTCACAGAGTAATTCGGTGACCATTTCCTTTGATTTTTTTAATTCTAGTAAGGTAACTTTGAGCTTGTCATTTTCCTGCTGTCGGGAGGCGACAGCAGCAGCTCTGCGGGTCATCATGGTTACAGTTGAGATAAGAATCAAGGAATTGCACACCAAAACAATGCGAAATTACTTACGTGGAATAGTAACGTTTTTCAGCGTTTGCACATCACTAATTGCTATGAAATATATTTTAAACGTTGTTAAATATAATAATTTAACAATAAGGTAACAAAAAGCGCCGAAAGTGTACGGAAATAACAAATACTTTTAAATTTATAACCTGCAACGGTCACAAATTTAACATGTTTCGAGACACTAGTAAACGTCACTAAAACACACTGCAAACAATAGAAATACTTAACATTACACTATAATCCTAAAATAACACTAAATTGGGCTCAGAATTACACTAAATCATATTAAAATATAAATTTTTCTAGGGACGTAGTGAAATCAGCTGTTTGCCGTTTGACAGCCAGTGTTACCCGTCCGTCCGTACAAAAAAAATATCTAATAATATAGTCAACACGGGCACCGTCAGCAAACCGTGGCAGACCGAAATGATTGAAACTGGCTGTTATACCGAGCTGAATGTGTTCGCTGAAAGTTAGTTGTCCTTATTTCGTTCATTCGTTCACTCATTTATTAAATGAGGATACGTTCTGCGGTAAATTCAACACGGGGTCCGTCAGCATACCGTGGCAGACCCATATGATTGAAACTGGCTGTTATACTGAGCTGAATATGTTTGCTGAAGGTTAGTTGTCTTTATTTCGTTCATTCGTTCATTCATTTATTAAATGGAGATACGTTCTGCGGTAACAGTTCTTATAAAAATTCCACTTGTTCATCCGATATACATCAAGGGGTCGGCGATGTGAGGGAGTAGAAAATAATGAAAAAAAATCGCTAATTCCATGTGTCGCTCGCGAGGTGTACATCTCTCAGTGCAACTAGTTTATTTAGGGTTTAAAAACAGTACAAATTACAACATAAATGAAGATTGACTCAAATCTAAATAATCCTTCAGGGGACACCCTTTTAAGTTACGTAGTTGAAGTGAGCTACTAAAGTTGGTCCCTAAGGCCTACTGTGTGATTGTGTTCACTCACTCAGTAACATTGTGTCCCGCAGGCGCGGACGGGCGCGACCTGCTGCCCGCGGACCTGCAGCTGGAGCCGCCGGCCGCCGCGCCGCCCGAGGAGGAGCAGGGCTGCTTCCTGTTCGCGACGCGAGTGAGTTCACGATTACTTCTGCCCGCGGACTTGCAGCTGTAGAGACCTGCAGCTGGAGAGACCTGCAGCTGTAGAGACCTGCACCTGTAGAGACCTGCAGCTGTAGGGACCTGCAGCTGGAGATACCTGCAGCTGGAGCCGCCGGCCGCCGCGCCGCCCGAGGAGGAGCAGGGGTGCTTCCTGTTCGCGACGCGAGTGAGTTCACGATTACTTCTGCCCGCGCACTTGTAGCTGTAGAGACCTGCAGCTGGAGAGACCTGCAGCTGTAGAGACCTGCAGCTGGAAAGAACTGCAGCTGGAGAGACCTGCAACTGTAGATACCTGCAGCTGGAGAGAACTGCAGCTGGAGCCGCCAGCCGCCGCGCCGCCCGAGGAGGAGCAGGGGTGCTTCCTGTTCGCGACGCGAGTGAGTTCACGATTACTTCTGCCTGCGGACTTGCAGCTGTAGAGACCTGCAGCTGGAGAGACCTGCAGCTGTAGAGACCTGCACCTGTAGAGACCTGCAGCTGTAGGGACCTGCAGCTGGAGAGACCTGCAGCTGGAGCTGCCGGCCGCCGCGCCGCCCGAGGAGGAGCAGGGGTGCTTCCTGTTCGCGACGCGAGTGAGTTCACGATTACTTCTGTCCGCGCACTTGTAGCTGTAGAGACCTGCAGCTGGAGAGACCTGCAGCTGTAGAGACCTACAGCTGGAAAGAACTGCAGCTGGAGAGACCTGCAACTGTAGATACCTGCAGCTGGAGAGAACTGCAGCTGGAGCCGCCAGCCGCCGCGCCGCCCGAGGAGGAGCAGGAGTGCTTCCTGTTCGCGACGCGAGTGAGTTCACGATTACTTCTGCCCGCGGACTTGCAGCTGTAGAGACCTGCAGCTGGAGAGACCTGCAGCTGTAGAGACCTGCACCTGTAGATACCTGCAGCTGTAGGGACCTGCAGCTGGAGAGACCTGCAGCTGGAGCCGCCGGCCGCCGCGCCGCCCGAGGAGGAGCAGGGGTGCTTCCTGTTCGCGACGCGAGTGAGTTCACGATTACTTCTGTCCGCGCACTTGTAGCTGTAGAGACCTGCAGCTGGAGAGACCTGCAGCTGTAGAGACCTGCAGCTCGAAAGAACTGCAGCTGGAGATACCTGCAACTGTAGATACCTGCAGCTGGAGAGAACTGCAGCTGGAGCCGCCAGCCGCCGCGCCGCCCGAGGAGGAGCAGGGGTGCTTCCTGTTCGCGACGCGAGTGAGTTCACTATTACTTATCACTTCTGCCCGCGGACCTGTAGCTGGAGAAACCTGCAGATGCGGAGACTTGCTGCTGGAGCCACCACCACCCGAGGAGGAGCCGCGCTGCTTCCTGTTCGCGACGCGAGTGAGTTCAATATTATTTATCACTTCTGCCCGCGGACTTGCTGCTTCAGCTTGCATTTCGAGAAGGGTGCATTCTGCGACGGAACGTACCAGGGGTAGGGGGAACACTCTCAGTACACGGATATATTGAGTATGCTCGTGTTTCCAGATACTCTGCCCGAAGAAGAAAGTCCCAGCGCGCCTCCGCCCGATTCCCGTACCAGAGCACCTCCTCAAGCCCGCGCCGGAAGCGGACAAGCCGGCACCGGAAGCGCCCGCCGCGCCGGAAGTGACGTCGACGCCCGCGTGCCGGAAGCCCGGGAACTGCACCTCGGAGGGTACACTGACGACGACACTCACAACAGAAACCGCGTCGGTGTTCTCATGAGATAGAGTTGTGTTGACATGGAGCCGTACACTGTCAAGATTTGGCAAAATGTTTATATACAGGCACATTGTCCTGGCCCTACGCTAGGATACCCTGTAGAGGGTGATGTACAAACAGCGACGTAAACATTCAAGAGAAGAGCTATTTTTTTTACGCTTTTTTCTCCTTGTTTGGACAATTGTCATCTCTGACGGTTCCTTCAAATATCTGATAGAATGTGGGCGTCACTGTGGCTTTGCCACTAGCCCTGTCTCTCACTTCCCCGCGTCAACAGTGACGTATCAAATGTGACATGTAGAAGTGGCCCCACTGGTAGGTATGCTTTTTATGA
Organism: Argyresthia goedartella; assembly: GCA_949825045.1. NCBI lineage: Eukaryota > Metazoa > Arthropoda > Insecta > Lepidoptera > Argyresthiidae > Argyresthia > Argyresthia goedartella. The sequence continues at coordinate 22,227,185 of OX463831.1, forward strand.
TATTACCACATCGAAATCTGGCGATGCCGACCAGAAGACCTATCGCGAGGGACTTTGTATCAGTATTCTTCTATATCGCTCCTCAGCGTGGACCGATAGACTTGCTCCCTTTCGCACAATTCGTGATGAGAATTAAGAATTGGCCTGTAGAATTTAGCGGACACGGTGAAAACACTAAATGTATTAGAAACTCTGTATAACATGCATAGACTGCTGGCAGAGAGGTAGGCAGTAACCAAGGGTAAAGATAAGAATACTGTAAAAAATATGCTAAAGAAAAAATGGATAAAGCTTATACAATATGATTTCTAATATAATTCTGCAAGTAAGCATTGACAGTCGTTTGACGCGCCCGCGGTCTCCAATCTTGCGCTGTGAGCGACGTCTGACTTTAGCGTCAACGCTTCAATAGGCCGTATTTAAAGTCCCTTCGCTGTCAAGTTGGCGGTAGTGCACAACTGTCAACTGGCACGAGGAAATGGGCAAATGCAATATGCGGTTGCCAGATTCACATTACAATACAATACGTTAGCTGTATACAAATTATACCTACGAGTATCGGCAACGTCTATGAACAATTATAGTAAGAGTTAGTTATGATATTTTCTCCCTATCTTTTGGGTAACACATTTTTCAAAAACTAGCAACACTGGTTTCATTGCCACCAACTTAACGGAGAAGGGAATTTAAGGCTCAAATGCACATACGACGTCTATTCGTTGAAGCCGATGTGTGATGAGATTTTATTTTTAGGAGATTGCACCAGCCCCCTAAACAAAGTCACATCATGTGATTTGACGTTTGCCGTACAAAGTATCATGTGGCTCACATGATACTTTGTACGGCAAACGTCAAATATAATATATTTTCTTAGCGACATAGCGAGTGATAAGTTAGTAAATGCAACTTGTCTTGGGGGTAAATGGAGATACTGAAAAGGAACCGATCAGTGACGCGAATCACTAACTAGTTTACTCTGAGTCACTTCCTGTATAATCAAACGGGACGCCGCACCCGGCTCTTCTGGTTGACACTCGTCTGTGATTCAGTCAGTATGTTTGTGCCAGTCACCTGAGTTACCAACCGGTTTAGTTCCTCTCCAGCTCCACGCGCATAAGAGCCAAATTGCAGAGAGTGGATTCGATCAATTAATTTATACCCTTCCAAGCAATAAATAATGAAACTAAAAATGCAATTGTTGATATTAGGTTTAGTTTGTGCCTTGTCTGTCAGTTAGTCAGCTCAGCGTTTTATAGCCGATGTTAACAGGCGGCCATAAAAATGGCCCGCGATTTCGAACCTCATTGCTTGCTGATAAAGTTGAAAATGTATGAAACCCTAGCGACCGCCTACCTGTCGCTGGCACTGTCAAGGGATTAATAAAAGGCTAGCAGTTAATCGCACATCAAAAATACTGATTTTCACAGCAAAAAAGGATTAGCAAAAACACTTTTTATGTTTTATGTATTTTTGTTGTTCTTACATGTTCAACCTACGAAGGATAAAGGGGGCTCCGCTTCGCTCACCCCCTTTACCCTTCACCTAAGCGATCGCAGTATTTTGCCCTGATATTTGCTGAGGAAATCAGTATATTTGCTGTGGAAATCAGTATATTTGTTGTGCAAATCAGTATTTTTGGTGTACAGTTTAATATTAATATTTATTTCCCTTAATAAAACGCTAAACTTTCGCACAATGCACAACCTACACCTAATGTATATCATGTACTATCGAACCAACTGAACCTTTTGCCTGATAATTCGTTTGAAACTTTCAAACTTGTAAGATCTATCGAATATCGATTTAGTAATATGTATGTACAGTATACATATACACTGTACTTAGCACAAACGTCATTCTAGCCGGGTGCAACTTAGCTCGCCAGAGCAGTAAAGTGGCCCGATTCTTTATCTTTCGTCATCTACCCCGATACCTTTGAAAGGGGTCGCGATTGTGACTGCAATTTTACATTGGAATATGTCAAATAATTATGCTCTGGTTAAGGCGGATTTCCTTCAAAAAATTAAATTCAAAGGGATTGATGCATAGATGTTGCGGTACAGAATCTGTCTAGGGCGAAAGATGAAAAGCGAGTTAGCTTAGCGCTAATTTAGGGATAACTTTGGCATTCCTTAGATTTGTATGAAAACAAAGTCGACCCGAGAATACTAATAACTCGCGTTTCTCTGCCAGGCCTATATGCACGAGTTTAGTAAACATTTCCATTGTAAATTTAAATTTGGAATCAGATTAGTGGTTCATTGAATGACTCTGAGTAAAGCGATTAGTTTTTAGTTTCTTTGGTTCTATATTTAAATAGTTTTCTGATACCTATTAAACAGACTATGGGTTTACGGACGACGGCGAAGGGCTGGCCCTCTGTCACGCAAATATGTTGAATAATTTTCTGGCCATACGTGGCTAATGTGTGCTCTGCCACCCCTTACGGGAAAATACGTGGCGAAAGTATTGTATGAAGGTGATGGAGACACTTTTGGAATTAGTGAACCACTCACTGATTATTACACCATAAAGTTATCTTGGCTCCCGCGAGGAATGCGTTTTCCCTCCCTCTTCCTCGCTCCCGCCCTCGACGCATCAGTAGGACAGTGACCGGACGCCATGATGTCATCAGAGCGCGGCCAAGTTAACGTGAGCATGTAGTATCTAAACTGACAGCTTTTATCCAGTAGCCAAAGGTTCTATTTTCAAACTGTTTTTGAGTTTTCGTAGTTAGTGACGCCTCTGAGATCCGTCTCATTGTTAGTTACCAATAAAATCAATATTTTTTGTTTAGAAGTAATATCTCCATCAAATTAACTGAAAAAAATATCGCCATCTTGTCCAATTAGTACGTAGAGGGTGTCCTTACACTCTCAGCACAATGGATTTTTCATTGGTTTTGCACGCTGTTACCATGGCGTAAGATTGAAATTCGCGATATGGTCTCATTGCGGCTGACACATCACTAATTGGCAACTAGGCAAATATAAATATCATGTTAGAGGTTGCCAAAGCCAAAACAAAAGGGGCCCGTCGATCGGATTGTGTAGACTTGACTCTAGATGGAAAAGTCGAAAGCAGAAAGTTTGACTTCGGAACTTTGTTCGGACTATAGCTTGTCAAATTCGTACGTAGCACTCCCATGGTCTGCGGGCGACGGGGCACGAAAGATGCGGGGGCTGCGGGGGCGGGATAGAAGAGCGCGGGCGGCGGGGCGCGTAGTAGGAACCGCCCGCGCTCTTCTTTCCCGCCCCCGCATCTTTCGTCCCCGTCGCCCGCAGACCATGGGAGTGCTACGTACGAATTTGAGAAGCCATAATCATAATTATTATTAGGATGCAAACATACTAAAAGTCCTGACTCCTCTGAGATATTTTTACGGGATCATAATCCTTGACAAGGATTTTACCTAGGAATAGGTAAAATGTTTATAGAATCGAAGTTGTAGAGGATTTGATTAGCTTTCACTATGTTGTAAAACTAAATTTTCTATGAATCGTCGTTTTCGAGGCGTAAGCAAAAAATACGAAAAACTGGACCTTTTCTGTGCCTTCCCGTAGAGCACACCTCAGAGGGGTTAATGTTTACTGAATTCTGTTTAATATTTTTTTACACACAAAAATACATCCACACAAGTTTCGTCAATTTAAATTGAATACAATATAATTCACATACCTAGTCAAAACCTATAAAAAACCGGCTTCAAGTTCAAGTCCTAGTTCTTCCTCCCCGGTCGGGAAGCGAATGTAGTCTATGTACATGAAAAGACCTCATCAAAACTTTTGCTGCACGGAACCACAAACCAAAACGTCATCTGTGTTTATATTTGTTGAATTTTTCAAAAAGTGCTAAATCTATTTTGATAAAATTTGTTTAGGACCACCTCTGAAGTATGTCCACCAATCCATACAAGATTTATCGAAATCGGTTCATAATTGACGGAGTAATCGCATGACAAACAAAAAAAAAACAAGATGTATTGCGAACCTCCTCCTGTTTGAAGTCAGTTGAAAATTAAGAAATAATCAGTAAAAAGTGAAAAATGAAACACAAAAAGAAATAATTACCCGAATAAACCACCCCGGGGCATTGCCGAGGAAAACGTTCCCAGGATTCTGGCAGCATTTCCCCGCTGCACAGCCAGGGAGATCCTTTGCATCGGAAATGCCTTATACCTTTACGGCCTTACTAATAAAAGAAGCTATTCACTGTGTAACTTATACACAGTGAATAGTTTTGTCTCGCTTTGACATTTGACATTTACACTGTATAAGTTAAACAGAGAATAACTTTTTTTTATTAGTAAGGCCGTTAATATGTAGTCTCCTAACTAGTCCAAACAAAGTTCCGAAGTGAAAATTTTTGATTCCTCTTGTGAGCACTCATTTACTAAGCTATTGTAAAAAGATCACCATTTGACAACAATGTGCTATGTGAAACAACACAATGTTTCCATACAACTGACGAACAAAAAACAGCTGTGACAGTTCATAAAAACCGGTCAAGTGCGAGTCGAACTTGCGCACGAAGGGTTCCGTACCGCTTCCGGGCGGGAGGGTGCTCGAGACGCTGGCACCGTTACAGGTCAGAAAGCGAGACCTTAGAAATACGCTTGTGTGAGTAGCTGGCTTCGCTTCAAGCGGCTCTACTCTACACTGTAACACTACACTACACTGTGTGCACGCACACAATCGCAATTGTCAGTCCCCGACTTTTCTTGCCTGTACCACGCTGTATCGTAATGCTAATGCGTTAAGCCTGGCAGGTGCCAGCTCTGCGGTCCCCTGACGCTTCGACGAGTCGCTTACTCCCAGATTCTGAGAGAAAGGTCAAATGTAACTCGCGGGTAATTGAAGATTTATCCAAAATATCGGCCAAAATTTATTTCCCTGTGGAAAACCGGGTGTTAGAGATGTCTTTGAGGGCTCGTCGAGCGTCAGGGTCTTACTGCCCGAGGGTCTCTCTCGAAGCCGAACAGCGTGATCAAATAAATAGTCGGCGCCGAGAGTTGGCGAATTTGTGCCGTTTGAGACCTTCTGTCTGATGAGAAGTATATTCATGGTTTTGGTATTTTACTCTTAAAATTGTTTGTCTAATAATGGTGTCTACAGGATGTTCATTTGTAAAGTGACGTTTGACTCAGGGGTGGTTATTTACATTGAAGCATTAAAAATATATAAAAAATATTTTTTTTCTTGAAAAATACCTAAGTCATTTCAATGTGGCCTTACTTCTATCACTTGCTACCGCGCTTGCAATATCGGGCGCTGCCCGCCCCACTGCTGTAGTAGCGTTTTTTGAATCAATAATGCGAGGGAAAAATGTAACAACGTTTTTGTTACGTTGGGTTGGGTGTCACTTTTGAAATCAACAGCCTGTATTTTTGTATTATTTTGTATTGATTATTATTTTTTGTATTGTTCAATACAGGGTATGTTTTATTTATATTTGTTCCAAGCCCTTATTTCAAGATTACAATATCTACACAATAGTAAGAAAATTATATGCTCTTTTTCTGTACTATGTAATCTGTATATTATATTTGTATGAATTGTTGTATAAAAAAGCGGCATTTAAATTAAAACAAGAATTCCTGATGTATTTTTTTTATCACAAATGTATTATAAATATAATTGATATATAAATGTATTCTTGGTCTGTAAAAATCATCGCACAAGTTCTTCGTAGGCTAAATACCTTTTCTCTGACCATTGCATTGTATAAATAAAAAAATGGCGGTTGTTAAAATCACTGTTGACTGTCGCAATCATTCCAAATTCAAACAGTGTAACGCCAAGCGAATAAGGTTTGAATAAACTAAACTATATTTTTTAATGAGCAGAAAAAATGTATTGGCTGCTATCCTAATTGGATTTTTCTAGGAACATTTGTATAGCAGAGAATAGAATCAATGCATAGTCGCCAAAAGTAATCTAGTTATAAGCATTTATGTGTACTATGTCACCGAATTTTGTAAGAATTTATAGATAAATCGTTACCTGTATTATACTCATGCAATGCATTGTTATTTTGTAATGACTGGTTATAATGCTTTTATATGCAAATAGGACGATTCCGATTCATTTGATACCCTTTTTGGTTGCAGTAAGGGGTATTTGAAGATTGCTGAATCTATAGGTGTAATTATGTTTTCTAGACATCCCATACAAGGTTTTGAATGTTATCTTATTCGGAATATTTTGATACAATTTGGGACAAAGTAGACAAATGCCTTATCAGTTACTAGATCATCAATGCCGATATAATAAGTAGTAAACAAACACCATATTATACAGGATGTAACAGAAACGTGTGTAGTTAACATTTTAGGAATTAGGAACATAATTCTAAGCAACTTTCACTATGAAAGCCAAACCATCCGTTCGCTTTTCACCGGGCGATATTGGTATCGGGAAGCAAAAAAATAAATAAACTAGCTTCATCATCAAGCTTAGTCTACATCGACCCACTGCTGGGTATAGGCCTCTTCTCTACAGCGCCAATCCTCCAATCAGAAAAAAATACACTTGTACTGTTTAAATCGGTTTCATATTGTAACTTCCTAAAGACCCTAATTACCCCTGTCTGCTACACCCTGTATACGAGTAATATGACACAAAGGCATTTTTATTTTACATTGATACGGACAAACTTATTTATAATAAATGTATGGTAGTTTATTGAATGGGCCTGCGGTAACTGAGACTGCTTTAGTAAGTTTTCGTGCAATTATAATATTTCATACGATGTCGTGTTCTGAACTACTTAATGTTGATAATTGACTCGACCATTTGTGTGAAATCCAACCAAATATGTTTGCACAGCCGCAGCCGTAGCTCACAGCTGCATAGATTCCTGAGGTAGTGTGTCGGTGCGGGAGCGGTGTGTTTTCGTGACCTGTCTTCAGTAAGGGGCCGGCCTACTGTATATGCCAGAGTAACCTAGCTAGGGGTGTAACGAAGAAACCGTCATTTCTTTGCCACCCAGTTATCGCAGGCGCATGTGTGTTTTTTTGTATGGTGTAATTCGAGATATTTGTATGGACTTTGAATTGTATTTGTATGGATTGTATGGTAAGCGAGTTACAATGTAATTCGGGCTGTACGTAGCTTCCTAGTTATACTGTAAAAGTAGCTTTTCTTGGTGCCGTTTGTCGTTATTGCAGTATTTTGATGCAAATATTATTATTATAAGCATATTCGTAAATAAATTGACTCCGATATAGACATTTGTATTTCTTTTAATATGTTCCTTTTTTGACATCCCGTCTGTTTAGGTTAGGTTTAATACATTGTTGTAGAGGCTGTAAAGTGAGCAATAGATAGATGCATGAGCTTGAGGGCCGAGCCGCACGCAGCGAGGCCTGCTAAGAGACGAGTCCATCTATTACGGCTCCAGCACGACTGCCGCGCGGCTCCCGCGAGCAGCGACCCCGTCACACCGAAAGCGGGGCAAGCGCGGCACCCGCGCAAGTGCCGCGGCGGGACCGCGCTGGAGCCGCGTTTCCCGCGCGCCTCGCTCGTGGCCTGTTTGATCGTCAAGTGCCCTACGTAACAACAAGTGCGAGTCGGAATCCGCACGAAGGGTTCCGTACCACCGTACAATGGTGTGGAGTGAATAGTTTGGATTTTACATAGCAAAATGTTGTTTACAAAGTTATTGGTGCTGCTACGTTCATACTCCATGTACTGGTTTACATATTTATAAAAAAACCTTGGCAATTACTTGAAATCTTTGACTTAAGTCCTATATATAATATTCTTTATTGCACGGTAAATAATCAGTGCAAACATATGAACACTTATGTGCAAAGGCGATATACTGTATTTTTTTCATAATTTTAGACTGTAGTTTCGGAGACAAGGGGGGATGAATGGTCATTTTTTGCACTTATTTGATCATAACTTCTGAAGTTATCAAATCTAAAATTTAAAAAGAAATATATTTTTGAGTATGAAATATCTTTTCTTTTCCTCGTATTGTTCATACAAACAGTACAGAAAACCATTGTACTAATTCAAAACGTATTCCCCCACAACAAAATGCCATGTCCTTCTACGAATCTATCTTAACTACCTACTACTACCACTAGTAAGGTATCCCACAACGCATCTACTCGGACAGCCTATTGGGTACCTACCTACCTACAAACAGATCTACCTACGCTACTAGGAACTAGAAGGTAAAGATGGTAGAACATGCCCTTTGCTCCCACCTGTTCTGTTGAGTAGTTCTGTCGGCAGAACTATTGGGATTTTTTTTACCATTAGTTCTGTGATTTATAAGACTATGCTTTACACCCTGCTTCAATCTCAGATATTCCCACCTGTTCTGTTGAGTAGTTCTGTCGGCAGACCTACTGGGAATTATTTTACCATTAGTTCTGTGATTTATAAGACTATGCTTTACACCCTGCTTCAATCTCAGATATTCCCACCTGTTCTGTTGAGTAGTTCTGTCGGCAGACCTACTGGGAATTATTTTACCATTAGTTCTGTGATTTATAAGACTATGCTTTACACCCTGCTTCAATCTCAGATATTCCCACCTGTTCTGTTGAGTAGTTCTGTCGGCAGACCTACTGGGAATTATTTTACCATTAGTTCTGTGATTTATGAGACTATGCTTTACACCCTGCTTCAATCTCAGATATTCCCAACTGTTATGTCCCGTGGTGTCTATAGTACCATATATGGTACAAATGACATTACTTTGTGTCATTAGTAACATTGAAAAATATACTAGTAAGTAAACAAATAAGTTCTTAGGTCATTTATTATCAACACATCGTAACATAAACAAAAATTAACACTTGTTTCTTCGATATCAAAAAATTCTACCTACATAGACTCGTTACACAACACTATTCGTAATTTATCGAGCCTTTTTTCTGCCACAAAGTACCAGGGCAGCAGACCGTTGAAGGAAGGTATTGAACACAGCATTGATAAAGTACCTACATATGTTTATTTCATTGAAGTTTTTGACGCGGCCACGATTGTGGCCATGCCACCCCATTTCCCAATGGGCCACCCCATTGGGAAAAGATGTGAAGCTATGTTTGTTTGTAATGCTTTTGACAGATGTCAACATTTTTGAAACATGTCATCATTTTTTACATAGCTTCACATCTTTTCCCAATGGGGTGGCACAGGCACAATCGTGACCGCGTCAAAAACTTCAACGAAATAAACGTATGTAGGTACTTTGTCAATGCTGTGTTCAATACATCCTTCAACGGTCTGCTGCCCTGGTACTTTGTGGCAGAAAAAAAGCTCGATAAATTAGGTATAACAGAATTAAAAAAATATTAACGTACTTTCTCTAAAAACAAAGGTATCCCATTGTCATCGTTAAGTAATTGCATTTGGTACACTCTGATCATCACGTCGTTTTCGACCTGCTAATTTGTCCTTCATTTGGCTGTTTTCTTGAAATTTGCCATTTGGATGGCTTTAACAGAAAAAAACGATGCATCTTCTTCTATGTTTTTCAGAAACTGAAAAATAGTCGCTGGCCTGGTTTTGAACGTGCCGTTAATGGCACGCTGCCAGCCCTCAACAACATTAGTTGTGCGATAGCGCCGACCAAAGGCAGTCCATGACTTGATGCGCCTAGGTTTCATCCAGAAACTCATATATTTTATAAACTTATCCAAATCCAAGACGCACCTGTCACTAAAATCCAGCACTTGGGATTTTATATATTCCCATCCTTCCATAACACGTTCTTCGGGCAATAGTGGAAGAACGCTGCACAAACTTACGATTCTTCTCTTGCGTTTGTCTTTAATACCCAATTGCTTCCCAAAAATCCCAGTAGTTCTGCCGACAGAACTACTCAACAGAACAGTTGGGAACAGAGAAGTAGTTTGTTCGTTAACAGAACTACCTACTAGTAATTCAATTGCCATTTGTTCTGTGAACAGAACATGCTAGGTATTTCAAGAGAATAAATTTTAGTAGGTAAATCAGTTTGTTTGTAGGTCGTAGCGATACCAAATATTAAAAACCTACCTACATATCACTTGTTCTCTCCTCTAAAACTTGAAATTTATGGGCTGGCTGGGATGAAATTGGACGAAGGCGTGTGAAACGGTCTGAAATGCGGCGATGAAATTTTTGTCTGACGATAACCGCGGATTTTCTGGGCGCATCGTCCGCTTACCGCCCTGGGGCATTATATGATGATTAATTCAAAGTGATATTTTTTTAAATCGCGGGCCAATTTTTAGGGTTCCGTTGATCAAAGGTAAAAAGGAACTCTTATATGTGTCTTGAAATCTTCTGCAAAAATACTTATTCTGATAACCGATAATATGAAAAAAAAATATGCCTACAAAAAAGTGGGGCTGTACGGTGTAGGACGTACTCTTTAGAATATGATATAGAGATATGAATAAAATGTAATTTAGATAAATTTGGGTATATTTGGAACTTGATATAAATGGGGATGAATGGGTGAGTACCTAACGCCTTGGTGGTTATATGAATACTGAATGAAATAAAACTAAAATGCTAAAATGCCGCGTAGGGAAAATGTGCGGTGACGTCGGAACCGTACATGCTCCCGGGCCAGAAAAGAAGAACATCCAGAATGCTTGCTAATCCTCGATGTACACAATAATAAACTTGATATAATTAGAAGACTTGATAAAATAGACATTAGGTCAAAGTAGTTAACTTTTAACTTGATGGTGGTGAGACATGGTGAAGGGATCAGCAAATATTTCATGCTTAATTAACACAACTTGATAAACAAACAATAGATTGAAATGTAAGTAACGTGTAAACTTAAAAATTTCAACTTAAATTAAACATGATAGATTGCAGTGTCCTTCTCACTAAACAGAATCATTTCCACTGATGGTGAACACTGATTTGTCTTTCGCGATAGGCGAGGTGGCCTTGTTTTCACTACGCACTCGCGAATGTGATTTCGAGATTTCACTATATCGCACTTGATCACTATAATGCCCATGATTAACTTGGTCACATGCACTGACACTGGCAGCCCTGGGCGCCGCCTGCGGGGGCGGGCGCGGGCGTGGGCAGCGGGAGGGCGACGGAGCTCCTGCTCCGCCGCGGCCTCGACCGCCGCTGGGGCTGGGCTCGCTGGTGTCGTCCGCGGTCTGCTGCTTCGGTGACAACGGCGACATGCTAACGAAGCTCCGATGATAGCGATTACTCCCAGTATCGTGTAACCGAGAGCATAATGATGTATGTATGTGTATACGTCGTGATATGAGATACGTGTGCCCAGTACATCGCTATCTTTCGTGGCCTTGATCTGCTCATCAATCCTTGCTAGAACCCCTTGACGCGCCTTGGGTTCTAGTTCACAAGATGAGACGGTATTGTTTTTCGGTAAGGAGATATTGATCACATGGTTGATCGGCGCCATTTGTGGCACATATAATTCTGCTCCTGATTGCATCACATTTTGCTCCTGCCTGTGCGCATATGCAGTGAATTCGCTTGTTTTCACTAAGCAGCCATGTCCTAGGCTAATGATTCCTGCATTGGTCAGCTGCGCTGCGGTAACTTGATTTCCGCAAATGAAACGCGCCTGACACTGCTCACAACAAAAATAAAAATAACTGTTCATGTTGCTTATCTCTGTCCACTTGTTGGTACACCTCTTGGTGGTGACTTTACATCTTGATGAGTCATCTAACTCACAGAAACTCTGGTCTCCCTTCATTTAGTAGACGGGTTTCCGTAGGTAACAGGTATTCTTGGTGTTCCCTTGTTTGAAACATGATCCCAATTCATACTCCGTCAATGGTAAATAAGAATCTTTTCGCAAATTAATTGCTATTATTTCTGTTATCGGAACTATGCTTGTCGTCATGTTACCGGTCTGTATAGGTATAGGTATGATTTTAAATAACTCGAAGTGTTCTCTTGCAATTAGCGGGATAACAATAATAATAATAAATAATACCTTGGACACCTTTTACACACATTGATCTAGCCCCAAACTAGGATTCCCTGTATCTTGGGTACTAGACAACGATATTTATACTTATATAGATAAATATTATACTTAGATAGATAAACAACCATGACTAGGGTACAAACATCCGTTCTCGTCAAACAAACATTTGCCCCCACCGGGACTCGAACCCGGGACCCTTGGTTTCGTGGGCAGCGTCACTGCCGACTCGGCCATTCGGGTCGTCATACGTAGTTCAAAAATCATATATTCCTGTAACATTCTTGCCTTGATTTTGCTGAAGTCTTGATGTAGGTTATCTATTGGTAGCGATAGAGCACTTGATGCTTGACTTGAAATTATACTCAACTCGCTCCGTAACTGCTCTGGGGTGAGGAGATGCAAATTAAACTTGCCATGATAAACATCTGTTAGCGTGTCTAACAAATATTATTGTATGCTCCTTAAATGGTGTGCCATATTACTTGTTATTAGGGCACCCGAATTAAAGTCTGTAATCGCCAGTAAGACCTTAATTTCTTTGTTTAACTTGTATTCTGCATTACTTAACTGGATAATGTGTTGATTCATAATCTTATCCTGGATATTTATTGCCTCTTCCGTCCTTTGGAGTAAATTATGCTCAGCCTCTATGATAGAAGTCTGGTTTCGCCAAAGTGACGACAGGTGTTGTTGATTGTCCCGTAGTAACTTAATATCTTCTTGATACTGTTCCGCGAATCTTTCGTCCAGTACGCCGAACAGTGTATTAGCTACATAACCGACACCGTTGATAAGCCCGCGTAGGTGTAGTCTTGATGTTTGTCGCGTGCTGGTATGCTGACTCAACAGCATGCGGTTGTAGTACTCCAGTTCCGAGTACTCGTGACGTAATTGAAGTAGGGCGATATCGCAGTGTGAATGTTCCTTGATAACATTGCACATTTTATCCATTTGGTTTGTATATTTATTTAATGCTGTCATGCCTTGCCAATACGGATCTAAATTGTAGTATACGACTACTTTCCATTCGTCTCGTATTAAGGACATGCTTGATATCTAGTCGAAATATAAACCTTGCTTTTCGACTGTACCAAATGATTTTTCTGTAAATCAGAAGTTTTGGCGGATGCGTTAAAAACAACACGGAGTGACGTACTTGTAGATTCCGGTCTTCCGACACCATGATGCGGCAAATACAAGTCACGTGTTTTATTACCGGCGACACATTGTTTCATATGACCCAGTTCTTGATATTCGTCGATAAATAATTTAAATTCTTTTGCAAAACTATCTTTCTTGTTGAATTTGCGTTCTAACTGCATAAATTGCGCAACTGCCATTGGTTTTGATGCACCTAATAATTCTTGATAATTTTTCTTAAGGGGAAGCCTCACTTGATATTTTTTCGATACCCTGTTGGTCGAATTATGCGATTGCGCAAATGCCTCGTGTAATAAGCTGTTAATGCTGACCCGAACACTCGCGACACCGACGATTAGAATTATATGCATTGCCCTGGTGATCGTGCAGGCAATTATTGCATAAATTTAGACTTTGTACTGTTTTTCTTTTGATGTGTGGTGGCATCGCTTTAAATTCTGGGCAAAAATAAACTCTATGCTCGTCGCTTCGACAAATTGCGCAACAAAGTTTAGGTTTATTCTTGTAGGCATGACTTGATGTGCCCTGGTTTTTATTATGACTTGATTTTTGATTATCATTCTTGTTGTTATTCCTACGATGATTTTTCGAATCGTTTTGCCCATGATGACGATTGAGATGATGATGATGATTGACTTGTGACTTGCTTCGGCGTAGGTTTACCTTGATTGCTACGCGAAGACGTCTCCTTATATGTGAACTTGCTTTCTAAGTAGTCAAAAAATCTTTTAATTTTGGGAGCTCTCTTGGTTTGCTCAACGACTCCGTCCTTGGTTACGGGGTCTAGTTTTTCGGCCAGAATATGCACCAGCAGCGGGTCCCAAGTATCGATATTGACACCTAAATTCTTGATAGCATTTAGCTATTCCATTGCATTGTCGTGAAGACGCTTGATCGCCTGGTGTGATGCTTGCTGCATGACGGGAATATCCAATAAATAGTCGATATGGGAAGTAAAAAGCAGTTTTGTGTTGTTGTACCGACTGTTTAGCGTGTCCCAAGCGGTATTATAGTTGTTGCTGCTGATGGCTAGATGTTGAATCAGTCTTTCTGGCTCTCCTTTAACCTTGCTCTTTAAAAACTGCATCTTTTGCGCACTTGATAGCGACGGGTTGAGGTGAATAGTCTCATTAAATATGTCGATGAAGCTCACCCAATCTTGATAATTTCCGTCGAACATAGGAATGTCTATTTTAGGGGTAGATTTTTCCCTATGACAGACGGACCACAACTTGCTATTTATATATCTTTTTAGATCTTGAAATACTGTTTCGTGGGACGTGAAGGCTGCCTCGTAGTCTTCATGCTCTATTCCGTCCAGCTCGTTGACAATCTCCCAATGAAGGGTGTCTACTACTGACCAACGAGTTTGGAGTGATTTGAGAGAACTTGATTCCCTGGCTGTCCTTGTTGACCTCCTGATCCATATCTTGTTTAGGGAAATACTTGATGGATTCTTGCTCGATATACCACTTTATTGACTTGTATAGATTTTCCGCTTGTTCGTAATCTTTACTAGCAAAGTATGGGCACTCGGGATCGCTACCCTCTATAAGCTGTACATGATTTGCCGCGTAGTCTTCCCAATAGCGCTCCAACTCTTCCGATTTCCTCTTGAAATAAACCGGTAGGGACTTCCTGTCTGCTCAATCCTTTTTTAAATTTTTAAAGAAATTTTGCATAGTCTTATACAACTCGGCTTGGCTTTCGAAAATAGCTTCCATCTTGATAGTTGTAAGTAAGTGGTAATAAATGGAAAGATCTTACTTGATATCTTGATACTTGTGACTTGATCCTTGCTAGTCCTTGCTGTGCGTGGTGGTCTCCGGACAACTGCAGTTGCTGCCGGCACGCGTGACTCGATCAGACGACTAAAACTCCCGGTTCGCTTGTCGCCGCTTGAATATCCTTGTTAGGCAGGTCCTTGCTGACCGACCGCAGATGTGTAGATCCTTGATTATCGCACACTTGATAATACGATTGTCCTTGGTGACTAACACTTGCTAAGTCCTTGGTGACGCACTCTTGATAAAGTCCTTGATGACCGAACTTGATAAGTCCTTGATGACCGAACACTTGATAAGTCCTTGGTGACCGAACACTTGATTGTTCCTTGAATTTGGTAGCTACAATTTATTAAACTTGATATTTCACGTGAAAAATACTTAATAAAGTCCTTGGTGACCGAACACTTGATTGTTCCTTGATAAATCCCCACTTATAACTCCCTTGTTAGAGTTTCCTTGATAGTTCACTTGTTCATTAGTTGAACCGCACACGTATCACCCACAGTTCTACGATGCAGCGTCTCACACCGACGACGAAAGTGAGAAACACGCGCGAGGTCCAAAGGATCGAAGGACCATAAATATGTACGGTGTAGGACGTACTCTTTAGAATATGATATAGAGAGATGAATAAAATGTAATTTAGATAAATTTGGGTATATTTGGAACTTGTTATATATGGGGATGAATGGGTGAGTACCTAACGCCTTGGTGGTTATATGAATACAATGAAATAAAACTAAATGCTAAAATGCCGCGTAGGGAAAATGTGCGGTGACGTCGGAACCGTACAGGGGGTAATATGACGAAACGAAAAAAAAAACAAACACCTTAATAATTAATGTAGGGAATCCCCGAAAAGGGCTCTTTATAAACTTTTCAATAATATTTCTTTTAAAATTTTAGTTTAGATAACTTCAGAAGTTATGATCAAAAAAGTGAAAATCGGGTCCAATCATCCCCCCTTGTCTCCCAAACTACATACAGTCTAAAATTATGACAAAAATCCAGTATATCGCCTTTGCGCATAAGTGTTCAGATGTTTGTACTCATTATTTAACGTGCAATAAAGAATATTGTATATAGGACTTAAGTCAAAGATTTCAAGTAAACCTACCCGGAATTGCCAAGGTTTTTTATTTATGTGTAAACCATCAGTACATGGAGTATGAACGTAGCCGCACCAATAACTTTGTAAACAACATTTTGATATGTAAAACGCTAACTATTCACTCAACACCATTGTACGGTGGTACGGAACCCTTCGTGCGGAGTCCGACTCGCACTTGTTGTTACGTAGGGCACTTGACGATCAAACAGGCCACGAGCGAGGCGCGCGGGAAACGCTGCGGAGCCGCGCTGCTACCGCCGCCGCGCTCGCCCCGCTTTCGGTGTGACGGGGTCGCTGCTCGCGGGAGCCGCGCGGCAGTCGTGCTGGAGCCGCCCCGCGCTGACCCCGCGTTTGATGTGGCGAAGCCTTAAGGGATGTTGCCTAAATCGGGCAACCGGATTTAAGTATTTGGGGCTCGTTGGAAATGAATACTTACAAGATGAGTTTGATATAGAGAGGGAGCGTAGGGCGTTGGCAGTTAGAAGTAATATGCTGGCTCGCAGATTTGCTCGGTGCTCAACACAGAGGTAAAGTTAATCTTTTTAGAGCATACTGTCAATCTTTTTACACCAACAGTCTGTGGGACAGATATTCACAGAAGACTTACAGCGCCCTACGCGTCCAATATAATAACTCCTTTAGGAGGCTGTTGCGGCTGCCGTGCTTCTGCAGCGCTTCAGCGATGTTTGCAGACGCGCGCATTGATGGCTTCCAAGCGATCATGAGAAAAAGAGCTGCATCATTGGTGAGCAGAATGCGCGGCAGTAGCAGCGGTATCCTAAAGGCGTTTTCAGAGAGATGGGATGGCCCATTCACCCACCATTGGGTAAAAATGTTAATTCAGTTTTTACTTAATTTAAAATAATTGAATTCATTACCTACTATTTAATTACTCAATGTTATATAGATCTTGTTATCTGAATTAAATAAATAATAATAATAATAATTTAATTATTTTAGTTTAGACACCTTAGAAATTGAACTTAATTGTACAAAACCAAAAGTAACCTAATCATTGCCAATGTTAAGGCTATAATCAGTCTATCAAATCAAATTGGTCCAGGAAAGTCTGGTCCATCCCCAGGACAGTTCCCAGACTTTATCTGGGCTTCCTCCGATTCTTATTGTCCGTTTCTATACACAGCACCTCCAAATAATTGGTCCTACTCACATTCTTTGGCGGCAATACACTGCAATAAAAGATCTTGCAACAAGATCCTATTTGTAGCAGTAAACACATTGATGTTTACTGCCTTGAAATTATTCTCTTTCTCCTCAAGAATTGTTCTGATTTTTGTTTTATTACCTTCTTTTGTATCTGGTTTTATGCTAGCGCGCACTTTCTTAAATCTGTTTATGATTTTCTCCATTGAACTGGTTTTTCTTATCGGATGTAGTGCAGTCTTGGGTGTTTCTGCAGCTTCCTCTCTTGTCAGTAAACTATCAGTACTACTGCATTTGGAGTTATTCTTCAGAAGTTGCTGTAGTGATTTTTCCTGAGAGAGTCTAGTAAATCTTCGGTGTCTTTCAATATGTGGTTGAATTTACACTCTAAAGCTTTCACTGGGGTTATAGTGATAGAAGGTAGACTTATGGCTTCAGGATTTTTTTTATAACTTTTTAGATTGACTATTTTCTGTGGGGTTATGCATCTGTGCGATTCTATCTGTGCTATCCCAGACACCTCGAGCAGGGAGCATGGAGAGTCTTCTTGCATAATAGAGAGCTGTCTAGCGCGAGATCTATAAATCTTCTCTCTGTTCTCTAGCGATTTGGACTTGAATAACCCCGGAACAGGAGGGTGTCTTCTTTGGATTCGTTGAAGAGACCTCCCCTCTGCAAACCAGTGTTGTTTCTTTTAGTATTGTACTTGTGCTTCTTAGAGCTGCTAGTTTTCTTTGTTGATGGAAGCCTCTGTATTTGTTGGTGGGTAAATCCGGATTGACTCATGTTTAGTTTTGGTTTCTCGTAACAGCCGACGCAACTTGTAATCATTGTTTGAAGGAAATTGTCATGTGGGGCATGATGGATTGGAGTGATCAGAGATCTGGTTTGCGGTATGGCAAATGTGGGTACACTGGTTTTTCTTCGTAAGTTGATAAGTTCAGAGGTGTGAATGAGTCAAGATGTATTTGACTGTCCATTGCATTGAATTTGAGGTCAGATAAATCTGGTAAAGGCGGTATTACCAACATTTCTCTTGACGGTAGTATTGGGGGGTTGTACCCGGTCAGTGATGGTGGTGGTGGCTGGAAAGACATAGAGATATTAGCAATCAAAATTAAATAGTTGGTTTACATACTATCATATAAACTCAATAAAAATATTTGTTTCTAATTACCTGTAATTTAGACTCAGCAATTAACACTCTTTCCAATATATACCTAAAAGCTATCAGCACTTCAGAGTAATCATTTCGATTTATTTCAAGACATTCATTAAATGTGATAAAATTAATTCTTCCGCCCCCTTATCCACACTCTGACCAAGAGCTGGATATCATAATCAAACTCAACATCCTTCAGTAAAAAACACATGGAGATGACAAAACCTCGTATGAGATTTGGGAAATTTAGTCATTCATTGATAATTATGTTCTTTAAGATATACTTTTGTTGGCTATTGACTTGTGCTTCCAAATCTTTAGTTACCATATCACCAGTTTTTGGATCATATTCAACATGTAAGTCTTCTTGTCCGATTCACCTGTATGCCGCAGGATGAGAGCTTCATAATTCACTTGGCAACTCTGCAACGTCTCAGAAAACTGTGATACTCTATCATTCAATTTATCTTCCATGCTAGAAATTTCATCATCAAGATTTCTTAATAGATGGTCTAATATTGTAACTGGTTGATTTATTCTTTATTAGCCTGACCCTCAAAATTGTGTTCTTTGATAAAGTTATCAACCAAAATTTGTAATACTGCCTTATTTTTCAAAGATTTTATTATCTCCTCATTTTCACCTATTTTGTTAATTAATGCTTGAATTAGCTGTTCAAGCGTTTTCTTTTTCTGTTGATGATTTACAAACCTGCCTCTGATTTTTCTAGTTTCCTTCTCTGAATACTCAAAAAATTCATTGCTCCTCGACTTAAATTTCTCTTGGACTTCTTTGTAGCCCTTGTTCCTTTTCGTTTGCAGGGCTTGGTCTACAGCCAACTCTGATAGTTCAGACATTAATTTTATCACTCCAAAGCATCCAGGATTCACGAAATATGAAGACATAACAGGAGATAACACTCCCAGCTTGCAGTAATCTGCGATGAATGAAGATAACTCATTCCTGTAAGTTGTTACAGATTTTGAATCGTATAGAGGCCATGTAAACAAGGCAGCCTTTTGGGGGTCTATGATGCCGACAAAATAGTAGGACAGATGTATGAAGAACAGCTGTGTGGGCTTTTCTAGGGCTTCATTATTGAATATCTGTTTAGCAAGCTGGGGAGGCATCGGGTAGATCTTGCTGAGTATGCTGGCATTCAGGCAAGTCTCTTTCTTGAGGGTGGCCAAATGATCACGTTTCACAACAAGCGAAGACATGGTGACAGTGTCTTTAAGATAAACTTTAACAATCACTCGCGATGTACAAACAAATACTTTTTATTTTCTGAAAAATGCAACAACAAAACAAATTGAATGCAACGCCAACCAAAATATGACAGTTTGATTTGATTTCAAGAGTCCCTGTAATGCCCGGCCCAGAATTGTCCGGCCCAGGAATATCCGGCCCCGTAATTGGCGTCCCGAAGCCCACAATTCCGGGGTCGGTCATTCCTGGGCCGAGCATTCCGTGACCGTACAAAATAGTGCTCGACCCCGGAATGCCCGGCCCCGGAATTGGCGTCCCGAGTACCATAGACAACTGCTACATCAGAGATTAGGGTGTGTTCATAGTGTCTCTATCTCAAAAAATCTATTAATATCATTAAATGTTTTGTTTTAATTTGCATACGCTTCGCTCCGCTCCGCTCCGCTACGCTTCGGTTTTGCTTCTTCTAAGTTCTAACCTAACCTATAACCCAATTGAAATTTAGCCACAATAACCTACTCTAGCCAAATTTGACTCAATAAATATAATGCACTTGAAAACAGTCTTCACATGTTATTTTTTTTAACAAATAGCAGAATTGAGTTTGTTTTTATTTTAGACTAACCAAATATGAATAATTTTTAGGTTATGGTATGTGTCAAGTGAATGTTAAACTTGCTTACAAAAAAACCTCACTACTATGACCGTGGCTTTAGATTCGTCTAAGTTAAATCGAAAATGTTCGACCAATCAGAAGCCAGTATTTCCAGCCAATGAGAGACGTCCCACAATTCCGGGGTCGAACAGGCAGTGCACGGCCTCGGAAAGCCCGGCCCAGTAATGCGCGGCTTCGAATGTCCGGCCCCGGAATTGGCGTCTCAAATCCCACGATTCCGGGGTCGGGCATTCCGGGGCCGGGCATTACTGGCCCGTGCATTCCTGTCCCCGATTTCAAAATTCTAATTCAAAAAGAGTTTGTTTCCATAAGAAACACATAGGTTATACTTGGAGAATGTCAAATCTTAAACTAACACATATATATATATAAGGTACAGGGAAATATAGAACTCAATTTGAATTCCGTAACCTCAATGTTTTAGATGCTGGAGGCAAAGAGGCGACTAAAAACCTCCAGCTTTATACGTTATTTTTAACAGAATTGGAGCAAACACCTTCCCAAGCTTTCTTGTCTTCTACATAATCTGATATTTTGTAATAAGCCTTTTTACATAACTGATTTTTAACAGCATTTTTAAATTTATTTACAGACAATTCTTGTCACTCAGTTGGGATTTTGTTGTAAAAGCGAATACATTGCCCTTTAAAAGATACATTAACCATATGGAGCCTAGTAGTAGGTATAGCTAGTTAATTCCTATTTCTAGTGTTGAAATTGTGCCTGTCGCTATTCTTAGGAAATTTATCAATATTTTCGTAGACGTACATAGGTTTTCATAAATATACTGACACGGCACTGTCATAAAGTTAATTTCCTTAAATTTAGAACGCAGTGACTCTCTGGGACCCATATTGTAGATTGCACGAACAGCCCTCTTTTGCAGCACAAATATTATGTTAATGTCTGCAGCGTTCCCCACAGCAGTATGCCGTATGACATAATGTATGGAAGTAGCTGAAGTAAACTAACTAGTCTAGCTGTTTCCACGTCCGTAAAAGGGCGGATTTTTTGACTGCATAAACTGCGGAACTGAGTTTTTTCGATAGCTTATCTATGTGTGGGCCCCATTGAAGCTTATTATCTAAGGTAATTCCTAGGAATACCGTGATATCTACAGTTTCTAATTTTTCACCTTAAACATTAACATTAGCCGAGACTTGTTTAACATCGGGGAGTATAAACCTAATACATTTAGTTTTGTTATTGTTCAGTAAAAGATTATTGGCACTAAACCAATTGACTACCTTTGAGATTGCATTATTCACATCGTCAAAGTTCAAACTGCGTCGTTTCATTTTAAACAAAAGTGAAGTGTCATCTGCAAACAGTACAATCTCATGATTATCTCTGACAAGATGTGGCAGGTCATTAATATAAACCAAAAACAGGAATGCCCGAGTATGGAACCCTGCGGTACACCCATAGTAACAACAGACCCTGGAGATCGTTTTCCATTAATGTCAACTCTCTGTATCCTGTTATTTAGATAAGAAGAGAGAAGGTCTTAAGAGTTATCCCTAATTCCATAGTGATGTAATTTCCTGATCAATGTCCCATGGTCAACGCAATCAAAAGCCTTAGACAAATCGCAAAATACTCCAAGAGCATCATGCGACTCCTCCCAGACATCATATATATGTGAGATTAACTCAATACCGGCATCAGTAGTTGATTTGCCTTGTGTAAAACCAAATTGTTTACAGTGGAGCATGTTGTTGGTGTTGAAATGTGTAAGAAGTTGATTTAAAATTACTTTTTCAAAAACTTTAGAAGGGTCAGATGTACTACCCGATTTAAACAAAGTTACTATTTTACTGTGTTTCATTAAATCAGGAAACACGCCAGATTCAATAGATGCATTAAATATGAAAGCTAAATCAAGTGCAATAACATTTATTAGGGGCTTCACAACATGAACAGAAATATCCCAGAGGTCTGCAGTTTTCTTAACATTTATTGATTTAAAGGCTTTAATAATATCTTTATCATCTACATAATTAAACGAGAATTGGAGTGGCGTTTGTGTTGCCGGACCGAACGGACGTGTGCCCCCGAGATCTCGCAAACGCATTTAAACAAACAATAGTTTTAATCCCCGGCGCGCGCCCTTTGTTCTGCCTCCGGAGGCCCGAAAACGAGCCTGGCTTATAGGCTGGCTTATACCGCGTGTTACTGTAAGGGTTACCTGGGGAATGCGCGCTATCCATCTAGGCACCCCATCTGTGCAATACCGCGCATTTCAGTGATTGTGATGATACTAGTGCGGTCAAGTGTAATGAATGCCCAGAGAACTGCGCGATACTCTTAGGCATCCCATCTGTGCAAGCCCTAGAATTTATTCTAGGCCAGGTGCACGTCTGAGCCACGCAGCGACAGGCCGGCAGCGAGCGACGCCTACGCAACACACCCTCAACGCTACTGCCTCCACCACCACCGCCGCTAAACACACCAACCTGGTGAGATCATTCCGATTAGGACATCATTGATAGTGATTACCTACCTCTAACTTTATTTCTCACAGGACCACTCGCCGCCTGACAATAATAAACCACCACTTACCGCGGCCGCGGTCGCCCCTATTGACGAAGGCATAATCACATTTATAGTGCGTCATAGGCAGGATATAACAATTCCCTACCTACGCAATATCAAAATCAACTAACAAAACATTATTATAGCTACATAAACTTATATTGCTTTGCCTGAAAATAAATTCGAGATAATTCTCCTCGAGATTTATTTTCTCCTCATCTTCGAAAGACCATTCAAAACAGTCATTAACAATAACCATCCACTAAACCCTGAAACTGTGAATAAGCCAACCCAAAACTTAACAATCCTAGAATTATTTTTATGTAGCTAAACTGCAAATATACTAAACCCGACAATAAACAAAAACTAAACAAGTGCATGCCCTAAAAAGGCCATCTCACCAAACTCCCAGAAACTAGACAAAACAATTGACTGCTATTTAGGAACAATTGAAAAAGCTTCGAAGCACAAAAGGCCCTCAACGTTCCCTCACACATCTGGCACCCATTCTATGGTGTCAGCCCATCTTGCAAATACCGGGAAACATTAGAATAAAAATAGATCGTAAAAGGCCAAAGAGCGTCTCTCATCATACCGGCCGTACACCTCTTAGAAACAACCCACACACACACATGCATATTAGCTAAAACACCACGAGGCTTTCTCCTGTAGTAATATCTCACAATGGAAACTCTACCAATGCCCAGAGATGGAAACTGCCTGTTCCATGCAATTGCACACCAAATCAACCATCTGTTTGGAGCGACATTCAACCATACCCACATCAGAAGCGACTTAGCTAGATACGTGGAAGCTAACAGAAATTATCCACGCATCAAACTTGCGATCGACGCACCAAACGCAGAAGCTTTCACTGAGTACATAAAAAATCTCCACATACAGGGCACGTGGGGAGGTGAAGAAATTATCATAGCAGCCGCGGAGTTCTACGTAATAAGTGTAGCGATCCATCAACAAAATGGCCATTCAATCGTATTAGCCCCCAACAAGAATATAACGCAGGCGGAACTATCAACTTGACCTTTTCCGACAGCCACTACGACAGCGCATACATAATAGAGCCCCAAAACGTAATCAACAACCTATCAACAACCAGTCAAATCTACATCGCAGCATCTCACTTTTCCCATAACAAAATACAGCGCGACTACCAAAGTACACTCAAGTTCCACCCGCCCCAAAAACAGATAATATGATAGCGGTAAATCTAAACACCTTCCCCCGGCCTACCCAAAATGCACAACTCAAGATAAGATGACCAATGACTTTGATACTTACCGTACCGACACATACACTCACACGCCACAAACACATGCATCCCCCTCCGCCGGGTCAGATACAACCGGGTACTTCATCTTTAGGGCCTTGTTCACGGACTGAACCTCGACTCGAGTCACGGACCTAACTAATATGCACTAATGAAGTGAATTGAAGTAGGTGATATCAGTGCAATGAGTCTCACTAGCTGAGCAACAACCTGGTGAGATCGCTGCGATTATGATAGCCCTAACTCAGATCAAAAGGCAAAACGAACTCTAAATCTGGCAGGTAACCCCCTTCCTAATGCTAAATACCGTTTCATAAACAGATACCACGCTCGCTTCAAATTACTACGCCAACTCCAAACTATTCCACAGGCACAGTGCCGTACTAGTAGGTAGGAGATAGGTATACCTTAATACAAAACTAGGCAGGAACCTACATAATAACAGTAAAACAAAACTTAACCATTTCTAGTTAGAAATGGTTAAGTTTAATGATAAAGTTTTATCCAGTCCGACAAGCCCACAAAAATAAAACAATAATGCAAGCCTGTCTACTACATAACTGCATATACTGAGAAATAGCGAGAAACAGCCAACAATTGCACATCATAAAAGGATCATTTCACCATCTTCCAGAAAACAGGCAATTAACAAAAGACTCCCACTGATGAACAATAACAACAATAAACTCGGAGACTTTTTGTCCTAAGCGGCTCTCTACCGAGAATAAGGGCGCACGAAGATACGCACAAACTTTGACAATCGCAACCCGTACGATCTGTTAATCGTAGACAAAGGTAGTTCAAATAAATCACGCTATCTCTAAGTTCTTTCTTTCAACAACATCCCAAGAAGATAACCTAATGGAAGCCTTACCAATGCTGAGATGGTAACTGCCTATTTACCGCAATTGCTGACCAAATTAATCACCTATGTCAAATAACATGCAACCACACTCACATTCGTAAGGACCTAGTTAAATATGTAGAAGAAAACGGCGATGAAGAGAACAAAGCTCACAATCGCTGAGCCTGAAATCCTTAACAACTCAACACTAAAAATCTACGCAATTACGGTACTTGGGCTGGAGAGGAGATTATAATACCAGCTGCCGAATACTTTCTAGTTAACGTAACAATCCACCAGCAAAATACACCATCGCTCACATTCACGCCCAAGAATCCAGCGGATGCAGTGAAATCTATCAACGTCACAGGACACCACTACGACAGCGTATACTTGCTTGAATCGGCAAATTTACCCACGGATCAAGCAACCGATAACCAAACTGATAACACCATACTTTCCCCGATACTTAATGCAACACCCATGACCTACTCAGGGTCAACCATAACATCAACAGAAGACATCCCAGACAACACCGGATATATGATGATACGAAACAGCCCCATATTTAAACCACAAGTCACATGCGAGCTTATGCGCATTGCTACTTGGAACGTTAGAGGATGCGCCGAAATAACTAAAAGATTCAACATTGACGCGGAATTGAAAACATATACATAGCCTATATACAGGAAACAAACATGATACATATGTCAAAACACTATCTCTGGTATCTGTATGCTCGCATCGGACAAGACGCTATAAAGAAATACAGGAAAAAGGGAATTATAGAGACAAACCTCCTTCACAATATTGCACACAAATATTTTAAAAGTTACATTAACCCCTCGCACCCCCAGCCACTTGGCGCCGACACAGCTCGTCCCCCAGGCACACTTAAGCCCGCGCGGCGCGCGACACTTGACTGACGTATCAAGTGATTATGTTGAAATGGTAACTCTTAGAACTATGAGAGTGCTAAATATGAGTAGCTAATGAAACCCTCTCTTAGTCAATGCAAAACTAATGTCACAGTGACCTTCCTTTATTATCGTACCGACATGAGAATCACAGACATCTATGAAAATGGTCCTTCTCGACACAAATCTAGCAGACATGAGAAAAACATCAACAACATATACATGTTATTTGATACCTACGTAATCTAAATAACATTACCCTTTCAAAACAATAAAAACATTAGTGTGTTCTTATATAAACTGTTCAATATTTCAGCGTTTGAAATTTTCCAAAAAAAAGTCCTCGAAAAAGTGTTTTTTTTGAGGCACGTTTGGAATATTTTTTTCTATGAATGACCATAGACAATTGCATCGGATTATAGACTTTGTCTTATTGAGCGTCTGGAAAATCTTTAACAGTACCAACATGACAAAAATTGGCCAAAATATACCGGTTTAAAAAAGCGCGGGAGCGAGAGCGTCATATGACGCTTGGGGGACGGACGGTACTCGAGGCGAGCGTCATATGAGGCTTGGGGGATTGTAAGGTTAAAAGAAAATACAAGGGCGAGCTTGTCTCTAAAAAGAGATTTCTTCCAGCAAAAGAAGGCATTACAGGAATTGCTATCATAAAAGGGTAGGCAGTGCACAATAATTACTATAACTAAAATGCCTAGAAATAAACTAAAATATCTGTAAAATACAGATAGCAAATACGAAATAATTACCGATATATACATAAACTTTACATATAATAATATAAATACAATAACTTTTACGAAAGAGACAGGTAATGCTCTTTGATATGTTTCTTAAAAGAAAAAAGAGTCGGACTGTCTCTTATAGTGCAAAGAGGTGCGTTCCAGAGTCGGACCGCCCGCAACCTGAAAGAGCGTTTATACGCAGCGCTGCTATGCCGCGGAGTAGCTAAAAGTGAATAATTAAATATCATCGGAGAAATGCTCATGGCAATCTTAAAAGTAGAAAGACGAAAATTCTTATAAGAGACCCCATAAACAACCAGTGAATTGGACATAGTTCCAATACGAACCGTAAACGAAATAAAATATCTCGGCACATATATTACGGCAGGACATAGGACACAATAATAAAGAGGTGCCGGCAAGCCATATGCAATTCCAAGGCCCTAATGCATTTTATAAAGAAATCCAACATGGACTGGAATATAGTGCGCCTGATTTACAAAATGGTCATTGCACTGTTTATAAAATACGGACAAAAAGCGGCAACCCTCACTAAAGCAAACAGTTGACAGTCAGTATATGAACGCCTGATCCTCAGAGACATGTTTAAGAACGCTAGAAGCTATCCAAGATACCACAAAATTCATGACCGACTACAGGGCAAAACGATAACCAAACGAATCAAAAACCACCGGATGTGTTACTATACATATGCTGCGACGCCCACAACAGCACTTACTACACGCTCCATTCAAATACGAAGCAAGGAAGAAGAAAGTCGGCCGACTTATATACACCTGGAAAGATTTCCTTAAGCATGCCATCAAATACTACGGTGAAGAACACAGTTACTGGGCAGAATCATCACACAACAGGGCCGAAGTCAGGATGGCCTAGAGGCAAATATACTGTATCCCAGAAACAGACAGCGAAAGCGAAACTGGGAACTTACCGGATAACCCAAACGAACACGACTCAGGAAACTCAACTAGTAACAATAACTGAAAATAGAAGGAAAACAAGAACTTGAAGAAAACAACAGCTGCTCTCCAAATCCCACATCCTCCCCATTCCACATATCCTATATTGGCTTCAGGCTGAAGAGTCGGTCGATTGAATTCACTATCCTTCCCCTCCTATAGAGCAGGTCATTCCGCCCCCCCCTCAAAACTTAAGCCCTCTGGTATGCCGGCCGAAAGACCGGAACAGGTTTAGAACCCTGGCTGGAGAAGCACCATTCATTCATTCATTCATTCATCTACATAATTAAACGAGAATTGATTTTCACATCTAGGTACATAGTCTTTTAGCAAAGATTCAGTTGTTCTGCCTCCGGAGGCCCGAAAACGAGCCTGGCTTATAGGCTGGCTTATACCGCGTGTTACTGTAAGGGTTACCTGGGGAATGCGCGCTATCCATCTAGGCACCCCATCTGTGCAATACCGCGCATTTCAGTGATTGTGATGATACTAGTGCGGTCAAGTGTAATGAATGCCCAGAGAACTGCGCGATACTCTTAGGCATCCCATCTGTGCAAGCCCTAGAATTTATTCTAGGCCAGGTGCACGTCTGAGCCACGCAGCGACAGGCCGGCAGCGAGCGACGCCTACGCAACACACCCTCAACGCTACTGCCTCCACCACCACCGCCGCTAAACACACCAACCTGGTGAGATCATTCCGATTAGGACATCATTGATAGTGATTACCTACCTCTAACTTTATTTCTCACAGGACCACTCGCCGCCTGACAATAATAAAACCACCACTTACCGCGGCCGCGGTCGCCCCTATTGACGAAGGCATAATCACATTTATAGTGCGTCATAGGCAGGATATAACAATTCCCTACCTACGCAATATCAAAATCAACTAACAAAACATTATTATAGCTACATAAACTTATATTGCTTTGCCTGAAAATAAATTCGAGATAATTCTCCTCGAGATTTATTTTCTCCTCATCTTCGAAAGACCATTCAAAACAGTCATTAACAATAACCATCCACTAAACCCTGAAACTGTGAATAAGCCAACCCAAAACTTAACAATCCTAGAATTATTTTTATGTAGCTAAACTGCAAATATACTAAACCCGACAATAAACAAAAACTAAACAAGTGCATGCCATAAAAAGGCCATCTCACCAAACTCCCAGAAACTAGACAAAACAATTGACTGCTATTTAGGAACAATTGAAAAAGCTTCGAAGCACAAAAGGCCCTCAACGTTCCCTTACACATCTGGCACCCATTCTATGGTGTCAGCCCATCTTGCAAATACCGGGAAACATTAGAATAAAAATAGATCGTAAAAGGCCAAACAGCGTCTCTCATCATACCGGCCGTACACCTCTTAGAAACAACCCACACACACACATGCATATTAGCTAAAACACCACGAGGCTTTCTCCTGTAGTAATATCTCACAATGGAAACTCTACCAAAGCCCAGAGATGGAAACTGCCTGTTCCATGCAATTGCACACCAAATCAACCATCTGTTTGGAGCGACATTCAACCATACCCACATCAGAAGCGAATTAGCTAGATACGTGGAAGCTAACAGCAATTATCCACCCATCAAACTTGCGATCGACGCACCAAACGCAGAAGCTTTCACTGAGTACATAAAAAATCTCCACATACAGGGCACGTGGGGAGGTGAAGAAATTATCATAGCAGCCGCGGAGTTCTACGTAATAAGTGTAGCGATCCATCAACAAAATGGCCATTCAATCGTATATAGCCCCCAACAAGAATATAACGCAGGCGGAACTATCAACTTGACCTTTTCCGACAGCCACTACGACAGCGCATACATAATAGAGCCCCAAAACGTAATCAACAACCTATCAACAACCAGTCAAATCTACATCGCAGCATCTCACTTTTCCCATACCAAAATACAGCGCGACTACCAAAGTACACTCAAGTTCCACCCGCCCCAAAAACAGATAATATGATAGCGGTAAATCTAAACACCTTCCCCCGGCCTACCCAAAATGCACAACTCAAGATAAGATGACCAATGACTTTGATACTTACCGTACCGACACATACACTCACACGCCACAAACACATGCATCCCCCTCCGCCGGGTCAGATACAACCGGGTACTTCATCTTTAGGGCCTTGTTCACGGACTGAACCTCGGCTCGAGTCACGGACCTAACTAATATGCACTAATGAAGTGAATTGAAGTAGGTGATATCAGTGCGATGAGTCTCACTAGCTGAGCAACAACCTGGTGAGATCACTGCGATTATGAGAGCCCTAACTCAGATCAAAAGGCAAAACGAACTCTATATCTGGCAGGTAACCCCCTTCCTAATGCTAAATACCATTTCATAAACAGATACCACGCTCGCTTCAAATTACTACGCCAACTCCAAACTATTCCACAGGCACAGTGCCGTACTAGTAGGTAGGAGATAGGTATACCTAAATACAAAACTAGGCAGGAACCTACATAATAACAGTAAAACAAAACTTAACCATTTCTAACTTTATCCAGTCCGACAAGCCCACAAAAATAAAACAATAATGCAAGCCTGTCTACTACATAACTGCATATACTGAGAAATAGCGAGAAACAGCCAACAATTGCACATCATAAAAGGATCATTTCACCATCTTCCAGAAAACAGGCAATTAACAAAAGACTCCCACTGATGAACAATAACAACAATAAACTCGGAGACTTTTTGTCCTAAGCGGCTCTCTACCGAGAATAAGGGCGCACGAAGATACGCACAAACTTTGACAATCGCAACCCGTACGATCTGTTAATCGTAGACAAAGGTAGTTCAAATAAATCACGCTATCTCTAAGTTCTTTCTTTCAACAACATCCCAAGAAGATAACCTAATGGAAGCCTTACCAATGCTGAGATGGTAACTGCCTATTTACCGCAATTGCTGACCAAATTAATCACCTATGTCAAATAACATGCAACCACACTCACATTCGTAAGGACCTAGTTAAATATGTAGAAGAAAACGGCGATGAAGAGAACAAAGCTCACAATCGCTGAGCCTGAAATCCTTAACAACTCAACACTAAAAATCTACGCAATTACGGTACTTGGGCTGGAGAGGAGATTATAATACCAGCTGCCGAATACTTTCTAGTTAACGTAACAATCCACCAGCAAAATACACCATCGCTCACATTCACGCCCAAGAATCCAGCGGATGCAGTGAAATCTATCAACGTCACAGGACACCACTACGACAGCGTATACTTGCTTGAATCGCCAAATTTACCCACGGATCAAGCAACCGATAACCAAACTGATAACACCATACTTTCCCCGATACTTAATGCAACACCCATGACCTACTCAGGGTCAACCATAACATCAACAGAAGACATCCCAGACAACACCGGATATACGATGATACGAAACAGCCCCATATTTAAACCACAAGTCACATGCGAGCATATGCGCATTGCTACTTGGAACGTTAGAGGATGCGCCGAAATAACTAAAAGATTCAACATTGACGCGGAATTGAAAACATATACATAGCCTATATACAGGAAACAAACATGATACATATGTCAAAACACTATCTCTGGTATCTGTATGCTCGCATCGGACAAGACGCTATAAAGAAATACAGGAAAAAGGGAATTATAGGGACAAACCTCCTTCACAATATTGCACACAAATATTTTAAAAGTTACATTAAAAGAAAATGCATGTACAAGGGCGAGCTTGTCTCTAAAAAGAGATTTCTTCCAGCAAAAGAAGGCATTACAGGAATTGCTATCATAAAAGGGTAGGCAGTGCACAATAATTACTATAACTAAAATGCCTAGGAATAAACTAAAATATCTGTAAAATACAGATAGCAAATACGAAATAATTACCGATATATACATAAACTTTACATATAATAATATAAATACTATAACTTTTACGAAAGAGACAGGTAATGCTCTTTGATATGTCTTAAAAGAAAAAAGAGTCGGACTGTCTCTTATAGTGCAAAGAGCGTTTATACGCAGCGCTGCTATGCCGCGGAGTAGCTAAAAGTGAATAATTAAATATCATCGGAGAAATGCTCATGGCAATCTTAAAAGTAGAAAGACGAAAATTCTTATAAGAGACCCCATAAACAACCAGTGAATTGGACATAGTTCCAATACGAACCGTAAACGAAATAAAATATCTCGGCACATATATTACGGCAGGACATAGGACACAATAATAAAGAGGTGCCGGCAAGCCATATGCAATTCCAAGGCCCTAATGCATTTTATAAAGAAATCCAACATGGACTGGAATATAGTGCGCCTGATTTACAAAATGGTCATTTCACTGTTTATAAAATACGGACAAAAAGCGGCAACCCTCACTAAAGCAAACAGTTGACAGTCAGTATATGAACGCCTGATCCTCAGAGACATGTTTAAGAACGCTAGAAGCTATCCAAGATACCACAAAATTCATGACCGACTACAGGGCAAAACGATAACCAAACGAATCAAAAACCACCGGATGTGTTACTATACATATGCTGCGACGCCCACAACAGCACTTACTACACGCTCCATTCAAATACGAAGCAAGGAAGAAGAAAGTCGGCCGACTTATATACACCTGGAAAGATTTCCTTAAGCATGCCATCAAATACTACGGTGAAGAACACAGTTACTGGGCAGAATCATCACACAACAGGGCCGAAGTCAGGATGGCCTAGAGGCAAATATACTGTATCCCAGAAACAGACAGCGAAAGCGAAACTGGGAACTTACCGGATAACCCAAACGAACACGACTCAGGAAACTCAACTAGTAACAATAACTGAAAATAGAAGGAAAACAAGAACTTGAAGAAAACAACAGCTGCTCTCCAAATCCCACATCCTCCCCATTCCACATATCCTATATTGGCTTCAGGCTGAAGAGTCGGTCGATTGAATTCACTATCCTTCCCCTCCTATAGAGCAGGTCATTCCGCCCCCCCCTCAAAACTTAAGCCCTCTGGTATGCCGGCCGAAAGACCGGAACAGGTTTAGAACCCTGGCTGGAGAAGCACCATTCATTCATTCATTCATTCATCTACATAATTAAACGAGAATTGATTTTCACATCTAGGTAGTCTTTTAGCAAAGATTCAGCGACTACTTTGGAAGAGTCTAAAGACTTTGTAGTAGAGATTGGGATGTCAGTAAAAAAAAAATCAAACGCTTTAGCTACATCAATATAATTTTTTAAAGTATTATCATTAATTTTTAATTCATATTTATTGTTTTTAATACTGACCTTTCCAGTCTCACTTTTAATTATATCCCAAGTTGATTTAATTTTGTTATCACTTTTTCTTATTTTAGATCTGATATAATTTGATTTTGAAATTTGACAAACTTTTTTAAAGATTTTTGAGTACTTTTTTACTTTATCCATGTCCATATAGATCGGATTGGATTGATTCGCATTTTAGTACCAATCCAATCCGATCTATACAACCGTATCAGGGTATCCTAGTGTGGGGCCAGAAGCAATGTATGTGCCTGTATGTAAATGTTTATGTTATGTTTATTTTGCCGGGCTGGGGATAAAAAAATACCCAGGGTGTTCAGGCATTGTACTCTTTAATATATGGGGTGGGTAAGTCACATAACTGCGGCGGACCGGTGCGTGAAGAAATTTGAGGGTAGATCGACACAAACCTCAAACCAGTGTGTCCTACACCGGCTCCTACATCGGGTGCGTATCTCGGTTCCGGCGAAAGAAAAATCTCCAACCATTCAAGCTGAACTGTATTGGGTGTTTTGTGTGTATATAATAGGAGTGTCAAACTTTATGGTGACATATTTGTGATAGCTGGCCAGCTCGGACCCGAAACCCAGATATTGGAGTGTTCTGAAGTTGGTACGTGGCTGAAGTCGTGCCAGGGTCAATCAAGGTGAGTGGCTTATTTCATATTGAGGAGATGCAATGCCGTGGACTGTAACCCCTGGGGCGAACTAGAAAGATCAGGAACGTACCACTGGCTTGTCGAAGGGTTCCTTACACGAACATAAAATTTGGTCCTTCGAGCCGGGTCTGGATCTGTTTTTTTTTCTTCTACCCCCAGCCGGGGATTGAACCCGGGACCTCTCGCATGTTAGGCAGAGCCACAACCGCTGCGCCACAGAGGTCGCAGGGGCATGCTTTGGGATGGTGATGATATCGCTACGTAGCCGGGCGACTGCGGGGCTACGCGCGGGTAAGCGGAAAGAGTATCGAGTGCCGAGCCGACTTAGCTCGCCCGGGTAGTACCTGTGGTAGCTACCGATTTTGTCTGTTTTTATGATTACTCTTGTAAATAGTTTATTGTATGATAGCACACGATATGAAGATAAAGAGGTATTTACAACTATTATTATGAATGATGATTTGAATGAAATTTAGCACAGATATAGTTTATGAGCTATATTAACATATAGGATTCTTTTTATCCGACTGCACCAGAAGGAGGGCAACGTTATCTCGGTAAATGGTACTTCCTAGGAACAAGCAGATGAAGTTGCGGGCATCAGCTAGTTTGTTATAAATCGCTCTTCCAGCATTTTAATTATTCTATCTTGCTTGTTGAAATCGTTTTCAATTTTACTTTATTTTTATATGTTCACAAAATTTTCGCCATTCCTCTGCATTCCATTATAATGTTCCACGTTCCATTTTCCGTTTCTGTTAATAATTTAATATCACTTGCAGGCCTATTATATATATATATATATATCTTTATATAGTCTTTTCTATACATGCTACAAATTTCAACTCTCTGCTCTGTCAACTCGTGACATTTTCAACTACATCAGAGTACTTGAAGGTATCCTTGAAGCTGTATTTTTAAACCCTCTAGTTGAAAATGTCGCGAGTTGACAGAGCAGAGAGTTGAAATTTGCACCATATATAGAAAACAGTTAGAGATTCCAGAATACAAAATTTCAGATTTCTAGCTTTAGTGTTTTAGATAAAAAGTGTAAAAACATATCAATTTCATCTATCTAGATGATATTGTTGTGCAAATGGTTTTTATTTTTTTTTCTCGCAAACTACTTAAGTTAGAGAAGTTCTGATTGCATATTCTGGGCGCTCAAAATCATGCCCAAATACGCTGCGAGTTTCACTTCTCTACTCGGACTTTGCACTGCTGGTGTTTTATTGCGTTTTTTCGAAAACCGCTCGAGCTCAAATTCTGAAACTTCGTACTCTGAGAGCTCAAAGTAAGCTCAAAATCCCCTGAATTTGAGCCCCGTTTCCTATGAATTTGTACTGCTAACTTCACAGAGCTCCGGGGAACTTGACACTGCGGGGCTACGCGCGGGTAAGCGGAAAGAGTATCGAGTGCCGAGCCGACTTAGCTCGCCCGGGTAGTACCTGTGGTAGCTACCGATTTTGCCGTTTTTTATGATTTCTCTTGTAAATATTATATTGTATGATTGCACACGACATGAAGATAAAGCTTTTATACCGCGGACATCAAAGGCTGTAATGGTGACCAAGCGTATAGTCCGAGAGGCCTTTATAGTGTGGCCAGCAGTGCAGTCATTGCGGACCAAGGCTTGTATAGTACTTTACTCAAATAATGCGAGTTATTAAATAAAACCAGCTTATTATAAAATTGAGAGTGAGTTTTTTTCTTTTTTATCACA
This sequence comes from Argyresthia goedartella, assembly GCA_949825045.1. Classification (NCBI taxonomy): domain Eukaryota; kingdom Metazoa; phylum Arthropoda; class Insecta; order Lepidoptera; family Argyresthiidae; genus Argyresthia; species Argyresthia goedartella. The sequence continues at coordinate 22,262,379 of OX463831.1, forward strand.
CATAACCAAATTCTGAATAAAACCTTTTTGTAGTACCTTTTTTAGTTGCAAGAAGACCGCCCGCTCTTTATTTTGTCACACATAACCAAATTCTGAATAAAGCCTTTTTGCGCTATCTTATTTTTTACCATTTTCGAAACAAATCTTGACAATCATGGAATTTGACAGGAAATTGCCGGTCGCTAAAACACGACAGTAATGGCAATACATTTTTATCTATGAGTAATGGATTTTCACAGGAAATTGCCGGCACCTTTTCTGGCTTATCCAAGTAGCGCGGCAATGTCGACTTTGCTCAAAGAAGGTTGTCAAAATAATGAGAATTACTAGCTTTGTTTGAGTAAAAACTTTTTCTTTACACATTTGATATATCATGCAGTAAAAGGTTAAATATTAGGTCCTTACATATGAAATTGGCATTTTGCATGGGAGGAACATAAAGTAGTATTTTTTTTAAATATAATATATTTATTTAATCAAAGTATGTACCATTGCTATCTATTCACTTTCGCCATCTCATGGGTAGTTCTTCGATCCCTTTACTAAAAAAAATCATTCGGACGGGAATCAATAAAATCTTTGAAGGCGGTTTGGACTGCCCCATTGGAGTTGAATTTTTTCCCTTTCAAGAAGTTATCCAAATTTCGAAAAAAATGACAATCTGTTGGAGCAAGGTCCGGAGAGTACGGTGGATGTCTTAGACATTCCAATTGAAGTTCCTCTAATATGGTAGCCGTCTGTTGTGCAGTGTGTGGTCTAGCGTTATTATCAAGCAGCAGTGGCCTAGAGCGATTGACCAGCCTCGGTTGTTTAGCAGCTAGCTTTTCCATCATGATTTGCAGTTGCTGACAATAGACATCTGCCGTAATCGTCTGGCCAGATTTAAGAAAGCTGTAGTGAACGACACCAGCGTTAGTCCACCAAACGCTCACAAGTAACTTTTTTGGAGTCAATTTTCGCTTGGGGCATGGTTTGGCTGGTTCGGAAGGGTTCAGCCATTGCGATGAGCGCTTCCGATTATCGTACAGGATCCACTTTTAATCACAGGTAATGATTCGATTTAAAATCCTTGCATTATTGTGCCGGGTGAGTAATGCAACGCAGTAGTCAACGCGCGTTTGTTGATTTGCTTCACTCAGTTCGTGAGGTACCCACCTTTCAAGCTTTTTCACCTTCCCAATTTGCTTCAAGTGGATTAAAACAGTTTTATCACTAACACCGCAGCCTGCAGCTAACTCGGGCGTGGTTTGCGATGGATCCGCTTCCACAATAGCCTTCAATTCTTCATTATCAACTTTGGTCTCCGGCCATCTACGGGGCTTGTTCTGCAGGTCGAAATTTCCAGAATGAAATCGTTGGAACCAAAAACGCACTGTGTTTTCTATTGCGGCACCGTCGCGTTACACATTATTAATTCTTCAACCCGTTTCTACAGCACTGGTGCCACGGTAGAACTCATACTCGTAAATAACGCGATATTTCAAGTTTTCCATTTTGTAAGCTGAGTGACGCAAGAACAAAAACAATTGAGGAAAAAACAAATTAATTATAATTTTAGAAACACAAATACATGAGTAAATAGCTGTATGCCCAGCTTCATCCTAAAACACAGAAACGTTTGAACTCTGTGCCGGTCGACTATGTTAGTCATATTTTCACGTAATGTTAAGATAAGTTGACGACCGTCCCAGATAAGGTATATTTATATTCATCACGCACTATGTCTTATGCACGTCATTAATAACATGTACCAACCTAGTATATAATCTAGGATTTCCTATAATAAATTAGTCTAATATTTGCGCGCATCTCAAGCCTTTTACTTTACTCCCGAAGATGTCGCTCTCCTTATAACTGCCTCTGGCAAAGTGGTGACCCAACTTCTGAACATCAGCAACCTTCGGTAATAGCAGCATGGACCCAGCCGCGAAGAAAACTCCGTGTGCTGCCACCTTAATCCATAATCAAGACCCCACCCAAACCAAGACGACATCAAGCAAGCCATGACGGACCAGAAGCCAAAAGATTTCAACTGAAGATTTCCCGCATCGAACTCAAGATACCGCAAGAATAATGAACCGATAATCAGCCGACTGCTGATTTATCAAAATGGAGCTCGCACCAGCAGAAACGAACGCGTCGGCAAATTCATTCACAGCAAGCAGCTTTTCAAGTTCAAGACATAGGAAGCCGTTCCAGCCCCCAGAAGAGTATTGAAACATCATCGATATACCTAATTCAACGAATATTGAAATCATCCAGGAAGAACATCGCACGAAGAATAATCAAATCACTGAAGAGAGAGATACATATATATATATATATATATATATATATATATATATATTTGGTGTACAAGATGTGCCCTATGTTGCCAAATCCCAAGGTTTTTAGGTACACAAATTTCATCAATCGACAACTTAATATTCACTCAAGAGTGAAGAGCACGCACGTACATATGACGTACGAGATCATTGACTACCTACAGCCAAGGTTACAGATTTAATGCTGACGCTGATTCAGCACAATCATCCTTGTGTAGGTACGGTCGCAATTATGAACAAACAGTGATTACAACTTCAACGACGTGCGATGTAAATTGACTCATCGATTCCTGAAAAACATGGGCGGCTGCAGCATCAGACGACTCTCCTGCGGATCTTTTCCAGTTATAGGTTAGGTTAGTTTACTAACCGCGAAGCCCCATTTTCCTAGTGTTTTTCTGTTTTCCAGTTTTTAGTTTATTTTATGTAGTGTGCGGCCAGATACAAGACTAGCGCCAGTAATGCATATTTAAAATTTCATCATGTATATATCCCCAGGACACTGTCAAAACGTTTAAATTACTTAACTTAAAAAGTACGGAAGACCTGTGGGGTATATCAGTCAAAGTCATTGGTTCAGTAATTCTAGTTATAGCCCCACACTTAGCTTATATATTCAATAAATGTGTTGACGATGGGGCTTTCCCAGACCTCATGAAACACAGTAAACTGATACCTCTGTTCAAGTCGGGAGATAAGGGTGATCCTTCAAATTTCAGACCAATATCTGTTCTTCCAACACTAAGTAAAATATTTGAAAAGATTATACTCAATCAAATGCTCTCACACTTCAACCGTACAAAACAACTCCACGCCAAACAATACGGTTTCACTAGGGGTAAATCGACTACGGATGCAGGTATTACCCTTATATCTCATATTTATTCTGCATGGGAGGCCGCACAGGATGCTATCGGAGTTTTTTGCGACCTGTCGAAGGCGTTTGATTGTGTTGATCATAATACGCTATTAATTAAATTAAATCATTACGGAGTTAGAAATAAAGCGTTGGATCTACTAAGATCATACCTAAGCAATAGAATTCAAAAGGCAGAAGTTAACGGCGTAAAATCTGATGGATCGGGTGTTAAAATGGGCGTTCCACAAGGTTTCATATTAGGCCCTTTCTTATTACTGGTATATATTAATGATCTGCCTTTCATGGTGGAGAAATTAACTGACATAGTGTTGTTTGCTGATGATACTTCACTGCTCTTCAAAATTGAAAGACAAAAAGGAGAATTTGATGATGTTAATGGTGTATTGTCTTTAACCTTGAATTGGTTCACAGTTAGTAATTGATTGTTAAACGCTGGTAAAACCAAGTGTATCAAATTCTCACTTCCAAATGTCAGGCAAGTTGAGACCAGTTTAGTGTTAGACAACAGCACGTTAGAATTAGTAAATGATACGAAGTTTCTTGGAATAACCATTGATAGCAAATTGCAGTGGGGACCCCACATAGATAAATTGGCTGATAAATTAAGTTCTGCGGCTTACGCTGCTAGGAACATCAGACAAAGCACGGATGTGGCTACATCTAGGCTAGTATATTTTAGTTACTTTCAAAGTGTGATGTCCTATGGTATCTTGTTGTGGGGGAAAGCAGCGGATATTCAAACTATTTTTATTTTACAGAAAAGAGCTATTCGAGCAATTTATAATTTAAAACCAACAGACTCCTTAAGAGAGCTTTTTAAAGAAATTGACATACTAACAGTAGCTAGTCAATTTATTTTCGAAAATATAATGTATGTACGCAAGAACCTTACAACATTTTCCAAACTTAGCGATAGCTGTAATGTTTACCTAAGAAATAATCACAGACTATGTGCGCCCCGTTTTAGACTCGCGAAGGTTAGCAATTATTTCAAGGGTCAGTGCATTCTCTACTACAATAAGAATCCTCTGGAGATTTTGAAATTGCCATTTGAGCAATTTAAAAAGCATGTTAAAGCGACTTTGTCGAAAAAGGGATATTACAATGTTCAAGATTACTTAAATGACAGGACTGTATGGGGTTAATCTGGCTCAACACAGACCTTGCTGTTAATAATTTTGTAATTATTTATTCCAGCTTATTAAATAAAAATAAATCATAATTGTATTAGTTAAGCACAACCTATTTTTAAAAGAGATCTAAAAATCAATCTGTGGGAGTTTCTACGCCCTTCTTCTCCCACAGTGGTCCAATGTAGAGAAGGGGCAAAAAATGACGTTTGCTAAGTATTTGTAAATATCTACAGTAATAAAGTACTTTTGAGTTTGAGTTTGAGTTTGCCTGTAGGTAAATATTAAGTAATTTTTTAAACTTATGTAGAATTCACATAACCGTAGTTCCTTTATTTTTCTAATTCGTGTAAGATTTACCTTTAGATTAAGTTAAAGTATGCACAATTAAGATCTGATTTATGTTTATTAAAATACTACTAGTTATTATTGCAGTTGATATAAGTTTGTTATGGTATCTTTTATATATTTTTTGCATTGTTATAAGTACACACGACAAAGAAGATCGGTTTGCAGGGCACACAAACACCAGTCTTTGTGTGCGTAACGTTGCCAATAGCTACGATTAGCAATGCACACTAACACAGTATTCGTGTTAATGTCGCGTCTGTGTGCGTTTTTCTGATCCCATACATTCATTGATTATGACGCAAGTTTTCACAGCTTTATGCAAAGTAGTCGATAGCCTAGTGGATTAGGTGCTAGAATTACGATATGTAGATAAAGGTTCGATCCCTCAAAGGAAATTATTTTTTAGAAGCTACGAGTATTATTAAATTCACATAGCATCGAATATAAATTGATTACAATTGTTTAACCAAACTAGAGTTCGAAGAGTTGTAAACTTGCCCGGTAAAAAGGCCATAGTCTACCTTCTTTATTTAAAATGTAACAGCTACCCTCTTTAAAATTGTTTTGCGTCTGCGCGCTCTCAGCATTAGTTGTATTGCATTTCGTTCCTTGTAAATTGTGATTGAGATTTGTTATCTATCATGGAAAGTCATCTATCCACTTTTAAAAAGGCGGAAATCATTGTTTTGTATGAACAAAACATTTCAATTAGCGAGATAGCACGACGTTTAATGATATCGGTGAGTTATGCATATAAAAAATAAATTTGAAGGTTTTTTATAAATTATGATTATAATTATACCTTGTGTTACTACTTCATTGTATTTTTTTCTTATTTTACAGAGAAGAACAGTGCAACTGTGGGTTCATAGGTATGCAGATTCTGGACATGTTGAAAGTCGTCGACCAGGCCCACAGCCTGTAGCCTACACAGCTGCATCTGATCGCCATCGCGACATCATTGCAGCGCATAACAGCAATCCGTTTGCCAGCACCCGGTCTACGGCGACACTTCATAATGTAACACTACAAACAGTTCGCAATCACTTACGAGCTGATGGTTTAAGATGTCGGAGACCAGCGAAGAAGATTATGATGTCTAATGAGCATCGTGAAGACAGAGTGCGGTTTGCCCGTGAATATTTGGACTTTGATTGGTGTAATAATGTTGTTGTTTTTAGTGATGAAAAGACTTTTAGATCAGACAAGGATGGGCGTAAAATACTGTGGAGAAGAAATAATGAACGATATAGTTTAGCAAACATTCTACCGTGCAGGTGTAGTGGCCGTATTACTTTGGGATATTGGGGATGGATGTCGTCGATGGGCCCCGGTGAATTAGTGCAAGTGAGTGCTCGCAACACTGCTCAAGGATACTTGGATATTTTACAGAACGTCATGTTACCAACCGTACGAACTGTATATCCGGATGAGCATATATACTTTGTCCATGACAATTGCGCTGTGCATCGCGCCCATATTGTGCAAGAATGGTTTAACAAGCAAGAATCCTTGACAGTTATTGACTGGCCTTCTAAAAGCCCTGATTTAAACCCCATCGAAAATCTATGGGGACATATGGTGCTCAATTGGGATCCATCGAATGTGAGATCTAGGTCTAATTTAGATGAAGTTGTTACTTCAACCTGGGAGATAATGCGAGGCACTGACATGTGTTGGAATATGGTCACTGGCATGAGAAGTAGACTACAACAAATAATAGTAAGAGAAGGAGCTCCACTAAGATATTAAATAAAACATAACCATTAATATGTGAAAGCTTTGTGTTATCATAAGATAAGGTGATTTATATGTCTATGATGTTATTGCTACTTCAGGTTAGAAGTTATCACATAATTTCTAATTGCTTAGCATGTTGATTCATAGCTTATATATCATCAACTGCGACATCTGTCCTTGTCTGACTAAAACTAAAATAAGTAAATTAAGTGTAGTTTATTATAACAAACTAGTAATAAATTATTATTAGGACGAAATATAATTTTGTTTTATTATGAAAAAAATAAGGCTGGTTTCACCACATGCTGATAAAGCCTATCTGTCAAATAACGCCATACAAAAATCTAAGTTTAACTGGCAGATAGGCTTCATCAGCAGTGGTGAAACCGGCCCTTAATCTAGAATAAATATTTGGTCTGATCAATAATAATTAAAAAAAAGTATCTAAAAAAAAACATCACCATGCTTTTTCCCTCCTTGATAGAGGATCGAACTCAATACCTCAAAGTCATTAGTCTGGCATCTAACCCGTTGGGCTATCGTCCACTCTGTAGGAAGCGGTAAAAACTAGTCTTATATTCAACGAAGACACATAGTGATTGTATGCTCAGACAGTATTATAATATCTGTGACTGTGCTGTGACGACCAATGTAACGCACACACATTCAAGTCAGCGATTCGTGTCGCAACGTTACGCACACAAAGAGTGGCATTTGTGTGCCCTGCAAACCGAACTTCTTTGCCGATTGTACATTCATTTATTTTTTTTCCCTAAAGGGGGGAGTATCTGTGCCGGTCGACTATGTTAGTCATATTTTCACGTAATGTTAAGATAAGTTGACGAACTTCACAGATAAGGTATATTTATATTCATCACACACTATGTCTTTTGCACGTCATTAATAACATGTACCAACCTAGTATATAAGCTAGGATTTCCTATTATAAATTAGTCTAGTATTTGCGCGCATCTCAAGCCTTTTACTTTACTCCCGAAGATGTCGCTCTCCTTATAAGTCCTCTGGCAAAAACTCATTCGATGCTCCCGCATCTGTGAGAGTTGATACTCTCTTGTGGTGACTTCAACATTGATATGTTGAAGTCACCACAAATTAATAGTCTGCGCTCCCTAAATTTTAACAAATAATTCAAAACATTCTCCATATATTTGTAAAAATTGTCATCTCTTACGGTTTTTGGCCCGTAGACACAAAGTGCATAATATCCGGACAGACTAACATCACAGATTTCAAATATATTTGGAACCGCAAAGTCATTTATTATTGACATCTCGCTGAAGAGTGTCCTCTCGTATGTAAAATCAACAGCCACCTTTACTGGTCTTTTATTTCCCGACAAAAGCTGCTAACCTCTAAGTTTAAGAATTTCCCTCAGAAGATCCTCTGAGGGAAATTCTTAAACTTAGTAACAAATAACAAACAAAAAGAGAACTTTTTATTTCATCTAAACTCTCTAAAAACGCTGATGATCTCAATCACTATATGCTTTACACCACTTTAGTCAAAAGAGCAATAGAAATGTCTAAAAGAATGTCCAATAATAAAAAGATATAATTAATAATTTTCAAAAATTCTTTATTGCACATAAATGATATAAAAAAAGGGTTACATGAAAATGGGGTACAAAGGCGAGCTTATCCCTAATAAGAGATCTCTTCCAGAAAATCAGGTTAAAGTTGAAAATGTTGATTGCTGAGCAGGGGTAGACCAATGTGTACAACAATAGAGATTGTATCTTCTCATGATAAAGTGAAAGCTACTTGGAGCCTAATAAACACACATATAAAGGGGGCGGAACATGTACATATATGAGAGACAATACGGGTATCATGGCTAAAACTCGCGTTGCAAAAAGTACCTATGATGTTGCTAACTTATTTAACGCCCACTTCAATACGTCTACTAGCTCTCGTAAACCAGAACACCTAGATTCACCTCCCTTCCATAAAAATACCATGTTTGTCTCACCTGTTTGTGCTCATGAATTACACAGTCATGAAAAACCTCAAAAACAAAAAGTGAAGTGGGTATGATGGTATATCAATAATAGTTCTTAAGTACATACTAAATGCAATATCGGTCCCTCTAATCTTTCTATTAAATCGATCTCTGAGTGAGGGAATATTCCCAACGATATTAAAAAAGGCACATGTAAAACCGTTTCACAAAGGGGGAGACAGGTTGGATGTCGAGAATTACAGACTGATTTCCCTGCTTCCAGCACTGTCCAAAATATTTAGGAAGGTTATGGCTGAAAAACTGAGTGTATTCTTATGTTTTGAACAAATTATAGCAAGGGAGCAATTTGGCTTTCAAAATGACTTATCTTCTATAGACGGGATGACTCTTGACTTCAACCAAAACGTTATGACCGTAACACTCTATGCCTCATCCAGATGTTGAATACAATAACAAAAAAATAAAGTTCGTACCTCATGACAAATTTCTGGGCATTTACACAGACTGCAACCTTAACTGGAAGAAACACGTGGAAGTAATTGCAGGAAAACTAAATTGTTTTTGTTATGCCATGCGATCCTTGGTCAACATTTCATAAAAAGAAGCCGCCTTGCAGGCTACTTAAAATGGATAAATGAACACCAAAAGTTGCAAAAAATATCAGGGCAAAATACTGCGGTAGCTTAGGTGAAGGGTAAAGGGGGTGAGCGAAGCGAAGCCCCCTTTATCCTTCGTGTTAGGTTGAACATGTAAAAACAACAAAAAATACTTAAAAGATAAACATAAGTACACAAAACATAAAAAGAAGTTTGGTGATCATTTATCCAATCACAATTTGGTGGACATTTATCCATTCAGGCAGTCATTTCGAATTTATTGGTAGTAAAATAGGTGCGTTTACACAAGCCTTTTTTAAATCCAGGGTATTATATGGATCGGCAGTGTGGGGGAATAGCATTGAGATTAAAAAGATCGTCGTCCTTCGTCCTTCAGAAAAGGGCTGTACGCATCGTAAATGGAATTAATGTAAACATGAAACTCGTCGGTCGGTCGTCGTTTAAGAAACTAAAACTTCATACCGTTGTGGCTCTCTATGTAATCGAGCTTTGTAAATTGGTAAGACGCTACCCAGAAAAAATTCCACACAGGTTCCAATTGGAGGTTCCGTTTGTCAGAACAGTGACATAAACTCGCTCTGCTAAAATAGCTGCAATTAAGGTGTAAAATAAATAAGCTCCCAAATTATATAAAAAATTGACGGGCTCTATGTTCCTGAATAAACTAAAACTATATTTGATTCAGATGACTCCTTATAACTTGTCTGAATATTACTCTTAAGAGAGCTTGTTATTTAATGCGAGCCAGGTGTGTTCTATATTTTTAAGATATATTGTAATTTCGACATGTTATTTTATTATTATTTATTTTATTAAATCAAATTATTATTGCTGTTATAGGGTTATAAAATATTAGTGTATTATTGCCAAGACCGGTGTAAATGATAATGTGATGTGGGGTTAAGTACCTGTGACTTACAACGCTTTGAATGGAATTGAATTGAGATGATGTAATACTTTGTGACTTTAAAACTTAATCTTAATACCTACTTTGAACTGCAAACTTGCTACACCCAATAGGGTAAAATTACATTGGTACCAAATTATTTTTTATAACACCTTGTATAACATGTCTACAATAAAATACTTGAATACTTGAATTGGTTGCTTGTACTTGTTTGGTGGAGTCGAAATATGTAGAGCAGCATTAAAACCTTTTCTTGACTTCAATTAAGCTAACTCCGTAGTTTTCCTTGATGAACTTTAGCCTCAGGTAGGACTTGCTTACCTACTTAGATACCTAAATACAGGTTGGACCAGAGTCAGCTGGTCCCCTGGCCGAAGTTTATGGGAGAACTGAAAAATAAAGTTGTAGTGAAAGTGGTTCAGAATTAAGTCTCTAACAACCTCCTAAAATATGTCTAAACTTTGTGTACACGGAAAGTTTGTTTCTTTGTTGTCTGTTTGGGAAGTAAAGCCGTTTTTATGTACCCTGCATAGGTACTAAAACTGGTTTACTTACCACTAAAGAAAACACAAAATCATGCTTAGTTTTTATGTTTTCAAGTCGAGAATCTTGTTACGAAGTACTACACGTGGCCAGTTTTACGTTGACAATAAACCTACACACACGTTTAAGACGGAAATGTACCGATCCTCAGTAAATTCCTAAGCAGACACGTAAATTCCTAAAATGAGCTTCGAAAATAAAGTGGTGATAGTGACGGGAGCTAGCTCGGGGATCGGCGCTGCCACCGCACTAGAGCTGACGAAACAAGGAGCAGATGTCGTCATGGTGGCGAGAAACCAGACGAAACTAGACAAAGTGGCTGCGGACTGCGAGAAAAGTGGCAAGACACCACTGGTCATCAACGCCGACCTAGTCAAAGACGAAGACCTAAACAGAATTATCGACGAAACCATCGCGAAATACGGAAAAATCGACGTCCTCGTCAACAACGCCGGCTCCAGCGTCTACTCCGAATTCGGCAAGCCAAGGTCGGTGCCCGACTTCGACAAAGTTATGGCGCTGAATCTCCGTGCTGTTGTAAGCCTGACGAATCTCGCTGTCCCTCATCTGATAAAGACGCAGGGCAACATCGTTAATATTTCCAGTGTGGCAGCTTTCAGACACATTCGCGGGACCTGGGCATATTGCGTTGCCAAGGCCGGCTTAGACCACTTTACGCGGTGCATAGCCGCCGAATTGGCGCCAAAAGGCATTCGGGTTAATACAGTCAACCCTGGACCTGTTAGAACTAATTTTATAGAAAACATGGGGGTGAAGGATGGTATCGATGAGATGTACAAGTCGTTTTCTGAGAAGACAGCCCTAAAGCGGGTCAGTGAACCTTCCGAAATTGCTGATGTGGTGTTATTTTTGGCAAGCGACAAGGCTCGGGGGGTCACTGGTGCCAGTTGGGTGTCCGATGATGGTATTCTTCTGTTGTGAGCTTGTCTTTGTATAATTGTATTCATTTAATTAGTTAATAAAGTGGTTTTGGTCTTCATGTGTCTCTTGCGAAATAAGAAAAATCAATCAGTTAATTTTGCGCTTTGTTTTTTATTTTTTTATTTTAATATATCTAAGGTATTTTACTGGCACTTTTATTGGCATGTGTAAATTGAATAAATAATAATAAAAATATTGACAGCTGTTGTGAATAACTTTGTTATATTAATATCATATTTTATTTTGTTGTACAAATATTTTTTTAAACCTGTCTAAAAATAAACCGAAATAAACACGTCTTTTGTATGGGACCCCTTTTTAGTTTTGTACAACGCGTTATGTTTCATTATTTGTCGTTGTAGCGGCTATAGAAATTCAAACCATATAAAATAATCGGTCAAGTGTGAGTCGGACTTGCATTCGAAGGGTTCCGTACCACCGTCCAAATGCTATGTAAGTTTCTTATAGGGGATAAGGTACATGTGTTTACAAAGTTATTAATGCTGCTAATTTCATACTCCATACAAGCAACCAGTGGCATTATAAGTTTGCATGTGGTATTGAATGAAGTCGTTCCCCCCTATATAAACAATACATTTATCTATATATTTCCTGTAATGTTTAAGTAAAGACCTACATTGCGTTGTTTTTTTTGGGTCAGTAGTTTTGGAGGTAGGGTGGGTTAAAAGAATAACTAAGCAGTACAAGAAAAAATATATTTTCTCAAAAATAGTATGAAATGTTCCCATAACATCTGTGAAGATAGTATCCGAAAGTGACTCATCCTGGACAATTTTTAGAAGTGTCCAGGAAAACGCAAAAGTTTCCAGTAAGTAAGTATGAAATCATATTTAAATATAGAACTATAAAAGAGTCCAGTAAGTAAGTTAGAATTCCCATTACATATGATAATATTTAAATATAGAACATTTTCTTTTCAAAGATAAGCTAAGGAGGTTATTGGCAGTTAGGCCTTTAATGAAAAGGAGGTACCATAGAGGTCGACGTGTCCGAATTGCACTTATATTGCACGATGTAAAATGGCGGGAAACTCAGTTCATTCGTATTTTTTTCTATTTTGATATTAATTAGGAATTCGATACTAACAGAAGAAAAAGAAGAATAAAATAAAATATTTACAATAAAATAAATGGTTTAAATTGAGAAAAGCACGCTTCGACCATAAGTGCCATGCTGGCCTTGTATTGTAAATCATATTCGTCCGGATGGCGAATGTACTATTAGATCCTCGCAATATGTCTTTCATTTGACACGTCACAATATACTTTTCGGATAACTTCCCCCCCTATTGTGCCCCCTCCCCCATTTACGCCATACATTTCTCATTACTTTATATTAAAGTAATGACATATATGACTTATTTTATTCAACAAGAAGCCCTTTCATTAGACATGTCACACGGCACGGTTTGGCAAACATAACACACAGAGCGTCATGCGTTTTCCCATACGGGGTGGCAGAGGCACAGTTGTGCCCACTTTAGCCAGTTGTTAATAGGTACGCTATTTTGTTTAAATTTCTGATTTTCCCCTTAATTGTAAAGGAAAGTAATGCGAAGTGAATGGTTTGAACCATTCACTTCACATTACTTTTCCTGTAATTAATATTTAAGTGTAGATCTGTATTACTGAAATTTTAGGGTCAGTAGAGTAGATATCGGCAAATCTCACGTATTTCCCCCCTCATAAAACAATGTAAAATCGCGAGACAAATAGGGTTGCATTAAATAAATAATGGTTTCACGACTAAAATATGTCAAAAGCTTTTCCGCTAACTGATACTTAAAGCGCAGGGAAGAGTAGTATTTAAGTGACTAGTGACTCCTCAAGCGGTATGGTAGAGCTACATGCTGCTTACTGACACTTTGAGCGCTATAAAGGGAGCAAATGTATGAATGTAAACTCCTTAGGGGGTATAGTAGATCTATGATGTATCTTACTTACTGTTTGAGCGGTTAGAGGGTGGCAATAAGGTAAATTGTAACTCCTTGAGTTGCATTATAGATCTACAATAGGAAATTTTAACGTCTAAGTATATAAATTTTTACTTTTTTTTGTAACGAACGTATGTTTTTTTTTCATAACGTTGTCAAAGAATTAATGAAAGATAATTATTCCCTTATCAAAAAACCATACACTTGTTTTACGAAAATAAATGGCGGAGTTGAATGCTAAAAGTTTAACTCATTGTTAGTGGAAGCTGAACCGGAAATTTCATTGCGAAGGTAAGTAAACTGTGAATATATGTGTATATTATTAGCAAATAATTGAAGGGCCCACTCTTTGTTGTGTATTTATCTAAAAAAATGTTTTGCTTCACATGGTGCAAAAAATATTTTTACTAAATATGTAACAAAACTTTGCCTATTGACTTAAAAGTGTTGTGTTAATGGTTTGACAACGCTAGAAAAATAAATACCTTCATTGTATTAAGTTTTCGTTTCGTACGTTTTACTGTTTTTAGTTAACTTCTAATCTAAAAATGGTGGGCGCATGAATTTGGGGATCCATAGTCATTTCCCAAAACCACTACCTATCAGCTACTCACGAGCTCACGACCTACACGTATCTCCTAGCTGAACGAGTGCTAAATTGTTTTTATTAATGGATTTGCCAAATTGTAAAGATTTGTAATTTGAATACCTACACGTCCCTGTCTGTCTACCTACATATTTAAATACTGTAAAATTCTGCCAGTCAAAGCCTTTGAATATTTGTATCAATGGAATGTTATTCTTTTAATGCAAGGTTGGCTTTATTTCCAGCATAAATTCCTTACGTTTAAGAATGAAGCATCAGTTTTATTTACTTTGTATGTGATAGAAATTTTTTGGGAGATAATTTTCAGCTGGGACCAGACGTTTACAATACAAAATAATCAGCTTTTTTTCAAAAGCATTTTGAAAAATGCAAACAAAAGAAAAAATGCTAAACAAGAAAGGACATTCCATACGAAAACGAGCCAAAATTGTAAAGAATAAAAGTAGCACGGAGTCCAATGATAATGAAAATGAAAATAGTGGCGGAAATAATGAAAGGGACGCAAACAAGCCTGAAAAGCCTAATAATAATGAAAATGATGCCGCAAATTTTCAACAAGTCCCAAACAAGACTGAAAAAAGCAATAACAAAGCATTCGCGGCAAATGTTGAAAATTCCCCAATCGAAGACGAAGAAGAATACGAAGAAGAATCTCTATGCTAATTTTCTAATTCATGAACGTATTCCATCTAAACGTATCTAAAGAAATGTCTGTGTCCAATCCATCAATGTTAAAATTTAAGTAAATAGGGTAAACTACTAAACTTTTTAAAAATACATATCAAAGGTTCAGAAATTCCACTATGCCAATATTCGCCATCGTCATCTAGATTTTTTATTAAAATATTGTTTGGTGTTTGTAAAAGAGTTCGAGGATCTCTTGGTAAAATCATGCCAAATCTGTCATTTAAGATCAACAGCAAATCTTTCATAGCAGTTTGTGTAATATTTTTCTCGATCGCCCACGCCCTCAATTTTTCACTAAAATGCAGATTATTAATATATTCACTTGAGTTATCCTCATCATCACTACTCAATGAGTAATAATATCGGTCCTCTTCGGAAATATCAAAACTTGCAGTCGCGATATCACTTCCATTACATACGGAACCTTCATCGTCAAGCACGACTCCCACTTGACCGCGTCTAGTGATGCTTCCACTTTCATTTAGGTTATCTTGTGATAAGTTTGTATCTTCAACGTTGTAGTTTATATATACGATGTAATATTACGATAATCTTTCAAGATTTTCCGTCTATTTCCACCGGTTCTACTTTGATCTTTCCAAGTTTTAAAACGCTTTTTAGATATGAGCTAATATGTTGCGACGCCATTTTATTCTTACATGACCGCAATTAGGGGTACTAAAATGGTAACGAACTCAATAATTCAACCTTAAGTAATATGGAGGCTGTACTTCACACTATAAGTTCTATAATAGGGAGAAATATCCCTAATATTCAGCCCTAAATTATACAAGGGAGTTTTGTATTCCTTGAGGAGTTTGGTGCTGTAAAAGATTTAATGAACACCATTGTAGAACTAGTAGCGTTAATTGCTCCTTTTGTGCAACTATCAGCGCTCCGAAAGAGTTAGTGGTAGCTTGCTTAGAACTTTAGAAGTTAATAGAAATGTTAATTTCTTATATGGATCTTATAGTCGTAAGATTCACTCAAAACTAATAACATAGAAGCTTTGGCCTGTATTGTAGGGATAATAATCGCTGCTCTACGCGTTTAACCTCCATACATTGCTCTTATAAACTTGCTTTGTCACTATAAGAGTTATATTTTTAAATACTAACACTCGTTTGTCGTCACAAACTGTAATTGCAGCTACTACTCTACCTTCATAACACTTTAGGATCTAAAGTAAGCTCTATTTGCAGCCATAATGTTTGTTGGGTACCTATCGTAGTTCCCCTTTGCATTTTTGGTAAAATTGTATCGCTTGATTCTGGACTCCAATGTAATCAATTCTAAATACTGTCATCTTTTAAGTTTTATTTACAAATTATAACTTTTGAAAAAACTAACTCGAGATTTAGGGTAGGGGAGGGAGGCGTCAAGGCAAAGCTCACGAAATCTCACCTGACGTAATTAATGGACGGCCCTTATTACTAATATTTTGGCTGGCTAGTTATCATCAGACTATAATATATCGTCGGACCGGATTCCCAAATATCTCAGACAGGTTTCCTCATGAGTGCGTGAGAAGGTGAGAACGTGAGAAACGCTGCGCTGTCGCGTAAATTAACAAAATTAGCCACTCAAACGTCCGGAATCGGACAAACCGGTTACTTACGCGGATCAAGGACGCGCTGGGTACAGTTCCCGTCACCGTATTATTCTAAATTGAAATGAAACAATAAGATACAAACACATATGTTTATTTCGTCATATAGATCACTGATAGTCCGCCGAAAACCCCTTCCGCCACGCACATGACAAACACCCCGGTCGTTTATAAGTGATTTTTAAATTAATAGACATACGTATGTTTTTGTAAATCATCGTTTCATTTTCTTCTTCTAGAAAAGGTAGAAAGGTTTCTGTCTCTATAAACCATAAGCTTGGGTCACCCTTTCGAAACATTAAAACAATATCCCGCTTCTATCCCGCGTATATAATCACGACTTATTTCTACGCGATACTGTACAACAGCTCCTAAAATATAAACCTAGGTATTTTTTACAAATTTTGACAAATTTAAATCTAGTATTTATAAAAAAACTTCATTCCCCTGTGCTGCTTTTTCAGCAAGATATCGGCGATAACGTGTTTTTAACCGTTGCATTTGCGCGGCCATGGGGGTTTAGTCTTACTTCTACAGAACAATAAAAACCTAGGATTTTTGGTTGTATTTTTTTTTTTTTTTTATTTTACAAATTCATTCTGATATTTAGCAAAATGTCATGTTTCTGCAACGCTTTTCCGCGTTTGGATGACTCGGCTATGTTGAAACCCTTATTTTTTTAACCATAGCTTTGAAAAATTTACGGTTTTGGAAATAAACTTTTATTTTTTTATAAATCAAAAATAATATTTTGTCCGAACGTCGATTCGAACCCAGTATTTAAAGATTGCGTAACCGACATCAAACCAAGTGTGCTACAGCGTGATAAGCCGCGAAATCTACGATCATATTTGAATCATGATAAGCGTTGTTATATCGCGGGGGGTGGTAAAAGTAAAACACGTCTAATGTATGGGGATCCCCCTTAATTTCTAAAATCCCGTATAGTTCATTATTTGTTTCTGTAGCGGCAACAGAAATACACATCAGAAACAGCTTGCTGACGGACAGACAGATAGATGGACAGACGTACATTACCCAAATTGTCGCGTTACCGAGACAATCATTAAAAATAGACTTTTGACGTGTCTATAGGCGTCGGATTGTATCTTAATAATCGTTCCAAGGTTGACGTTTATTGGAAGAGAGTAGGTACATGCATGACATACTACTAAGCACGAGAAAACAACTACAGTAATTAATTATTTAGCTACTAAATCGAATCGCATCGCGTGTTCTCTACCCCCACACACCTTCATCGTTCGCCGCGATTTCGAAAAAAAACAAATAGGCAGTGGGTCGATATGTCAGATTGGTTCGATCCCATTTATCTTCAATTTTTAATCAAAAATAAACCGCATTATTATCATGCACGTCATCGAGGTGAATAAAGGAACCGAAAATATGAAACGAAGAAATAAATAAGAATTGTCTGTATGGTCGTGCGTGAGCCTAGACTGATGTCCTGATGACGAGCAAGAAACAAGAAAAGATAATAACGCTGGCCGACCTTCATAAAAGCAAGTAGGTACCTACTTCATTGTCATGGTCATCGGAAGGTAGCAGTAAACAATCTGGTATACTGGTTATATTTCGATATCATTGAGGTAGGTGATTATACAATACGATGTTGCTAAATCTATCATGTAGATTTTTTGTAAACAAAGTAACGCCATTTTTTAAAAGACACAGATTTACTTTGAAGATGTTGACAACCTTTTGTTAACCTTCATTTTATGCAACTCGGACCACATAAAAATCCCTCGATCCATGAAAATCCATTAAAAAGATCAATTAATGGATCTTTTTGCACTCTTATGTGATCTTTTATCAGATGGGGTGGATACGGATGTTGCGATAAACTAAGTGAGGCCGAAATAAAGCAATATTTCTTAAGGGGGTGGAGGGGGAAGCACTTCGCACTTATTTTTGACCCCCTGTAACTATGTTGTAGGTAAAGCTAGACACCTATATTTTTGACCCCCTGTAACTATGTTGTAGGTAAAGCTAGACACCTACATTTTTGACCCCCTGTAACTATGTTGTAGGTAAAGCTAGACACCTACATTTTTGCCCCCCTGTAACTATGTTGTAGGTAAAGCTAGACACCTACATTTTTGACCTCCTGTAACTATGTTGTAGGTAAAGCTAGACACCTACATTTTTGACCCCCTGTAACTATGTTGTAGGTAAAGCTAGACACCTACATTTTTGACCCCCTGTAACTATGTTGTAGGCAAAGCTAGACACCTACATTTTTGACCCCCTGTAACAATTTTGTAGGTAAAGCTAGACACCTACATTTTTGACCCCCTGTAACTATGTTGTAGGTAAAGCTAGACACCTACATTTTTGACCCCCTGTAACTATGTTGTAGGTAAAGCTAGACACCTACATTTTTGCCCCCCTGTAACTATGTTGTAGGTAAAGCTAGACACCTACATTTTGACCCCCTGTAACTATGTTGTAGGTAAAGCTAGACACCTACATTTTTGACCCCCTGTACCTATGTTGTAGGTAAAGCTAGACACCTACATTTTTGACCCCGTGTAACTATGTTGTAGGTAAAGCTAGACACCTACATTTTTGACCCCCTGTAACTATGTTGTAGGTAAAGCTAGACACCTACATTTTTGCCCCCCTGTAACTATGTTGTAGGTAAAACTAGACACCTACGTTTTTGACCCCCTGTAACTATGTTGTAGGTAAAGCTAGACACCTACATTTTGACCCCCTGTAACTATGTTGTAGGTAAAGCTAGACACCTACATTTTTGACCCCCTGTAACTATGTTGTAGGTAAAGCTAGACACCTACATTTTTGACCCCCTTTAACTATGTTGTAGGTAAAGCTAGACACCTACATTTGTGACCCCCTGTAACTATGTTGTAGGTAAAGCTAGACACTTACATTTTTGACCCCCTGTAACTATGTTGGAGGTAAAGCTAGACACCTACATTTTTGACCCCCTGTAACTATGTTGTAAGTAAAGCTAGACACCTACATTTTTGACCCCCTGTAACTATGTTGTAGGTAAAGCTAGACACCTACATTTTTGACCCCCTGTAACTATGTTGTAGGTAAAGCTAGACACCTACATTTTTGACCCCGTGTAACTATGTTGTAGGTAAAGCTAGACACCTACATTTTTGACCCTTTGTAACTATGTTGTAGGTAAAGCTAGACACCTATATTTTTGCCCCCCTGTAACTATGTTGTAGGTAAAACTAGACACCTACGTTTTTGACCCCATGTAACTATGTTGTAGGTAAAGCTAGACACCTACATTTTTGACCCCCTGTAACTATGTTGTAGGTAAAGCTAGACACCTACATTTTTGACCCCCTGTAACTATGTTGTAGGTAAAGCTAGACACCTACATTTTTGACCCTTTGTAACTATGTTGTAGGTAAAGCTAGACACCTACATTTTTGACCCCCTGTAACTATGTTGTAGGTAAAGCTAGACACCTACATTTTTGCCCCCCTATAACTATGTTGTAGGTAAAGCTAGACACCTACATTTTTGACCCCCTGTAACTATGTTGTAGGTAAAGCTAGACACCTACATTTTTGACCCTCTGTAACTATGTTGTAGGTAAAGCTAGACACCTACATTTTTGACCCCGTGTAACTATGTTGTAGGTAAAGCTAGTCACCTACATTTTTGACCCCCTGTAACTATGTTGTAGGTAAAGCTAGACACCTACATTTTTGCCCCCCTGTAACTATGTTGTAGGTAAAACTAGACACCTACGTTTTTGACCCCCTGTAACTATGTTGTAGGTAAAGCTAGACACCTACATTTTGACCCCCTGTAACTATGTTGTAGGTAAAGCTAGACACCTACATTTTTGACCCCCTGTAACTATGCTGTAGGTAAAGCTAGACACCTAAATTTTTGACCCCCTGTAACTATGTTGTAGGTAAAGCTAGACACCTACATTTTTGACCCCCTGTAACTATGTTGTAGGTAAAGCTAGACACCTACATTTTTGACCCCCGTAACTATGTTGTAGGTAAAGCTAGACACTTACATTTTTGACCCCCTGTAACTATGTTGTAGGTAAAGCTAGACACCTACATTTTTGACCCCCTGTAACTATGTTGTAGGTAAAGCTAGACACCTACATTTTTGACCCCCTGTAACTATGTTGTCGGTAAAGCTAGACACCTACATTTTTGACCCCCTGTAACTATGTTGTAGGTAAAGCTAGACACCTACATTTTCTGTGATTGCCCACAATTTAAATAGGCAAAGTCTCAAAATTCAGTCAATTTTAAACAAGAGATTGGAAACAACAGCCGTTCAAAGTTCCGTCATTTTGTCACTGACTGACTCATTATCGATCATCAAAATTCTAACATACATCTAGTAGACCTACAAGCTTGAAATTTTAAACAAGTGAGGTCTACTGTTCTCACAGAACTACCAGTAATAATTAGTGACCCCATGATCAGCCATGCTTTTTCTGTTCTTACAATATGTAGTAATTCTGCCCTTACCATATTTGAGTCATACATAAGGAATATGCTTCCCGACCAGCCGGTTATTAGGGTTCCGTACCCAAAGGGAGCCAAACGGGACCCTATTAGTAGGCCTCCGCTGTCCATATGTCCGTCGGTCCGTCACCGGGATCTACCGGATCAACGGAAATAGGTAGAGAGCTGAAATTTTCACAAAGGGAGTTTTTCTAGTGCCGCTATAAAAAAAAACTAACCACAAGCCCATACAAGTTACGTGTTTACAACACGCTTGTAATAAGATTCTAAGGCGATTTTGTTTGGTATTGTTTTGTTTTGCCCCCTCAGATAGAAAACAAAATTTAAATTTCGAATTGGAACCGAGCACTCCTTTTCTCAGCCCTGGGGGTTACCACAACGTCTTATGCCGATTCAGATTAGGAACCTAATTTGATCCGCAAAATTACTGTGGCCGTCTTAAAACAAGTCTTGGTATTAGGTAAATAAAGCCCATTATGGCGAATTGGAATGAAAATGGTTGCCATGGTGATGTTCTTATTTTGAACTTAACTAAAATCGGAAAAAGACTGTTGAGAAAACTGGCCGCATCGATAAATAATTAGAGGAAAACCAAATTCAAATATCGAATTCTATGCCGTCCTTAACTGTCTTAATCTATGCAAAAATTCCAAATACATACTTTGCGATATACCTATCCATCATATCCTATCCTATAAAATAAATACAAGGTGACATTTAATTAGCTCACCATATTAAACGAAAAAAAAATAGGGGTCTCCCATAGTAACTTGCAATCAGCTGATCGGGTCAATGTACTGAGGGACGAAAAATATTTTTCATAAGCGACCTTATGCTTCTTTGGAAAAGTTGTTCATAATGATCGGGCTATCATTCCCCAAAATATGGTCGGCTAATTAAATGTCACCTTGTATAATACAAAACAAAAACGTTATTTTACTAGTCTAGTCATTGAAAGACAGTCGCGCAGCCTATAAAGCCGGTAGACCTGGAGGTCAAACCTGAATGGATTTCAAAAGGACTAAAATAAAAAAGATCCATAAGATATAATTTTACAGACAAAAAACACAATATAACAAAAACAAAAACGAAAATTTCTCAAAAATATAAAAAAAATGTTTTATACAATCATAGGCACAGGCTAATAATAAATATGTGCAAAATAGTAAAAATAAATGTAGGGCATCGTGGAATGTAGTAAAAAAATAATGAAGAAATCAACCAGCATCACATTTTATACATCAAATTAATCATGAGGTTACTTTAGTACAGGCAGCAACTAGAATAGCTCAAACATTCAATGACTACTTTATAAAAATCTGAAAGATGATTAACCACGTCTTGGTTCTCACCGGCGGAAGTCAGCGGACCAATGAGAGTATTTTTCTAAAACCCTATGATAGTAACATTGCATCACAAATAATAATGTCGCTAAATAATACCAATGCAGAAAGAAGGCTTTGATGGTATATCTGTTACGGCTAAAGCTAGGAGTGAAACTAAACTTAGGTTTAGCCGGCTAGTCTTAAGATTAATTTCGAGCCTCGGCTAATGTCAGAAGTCATGTTCGATTGTGATAACGGATGTCATCTTTAATCGGCTAGACTGCACATTAGCCGATGCGTTTCGGTTAATGTTGGACATTAGTTAGCTAATGTTGAAAACTAAGAATTCGTGCGACTGCGGGGAGCGGGGCGGGGTAATTTTATTCAGATGAGAAAGCTATTTCTAATATCAGGGCAAAACACTGCGGTGGCTTAGGTAAAGGGTAAAGGGGGTGAGCGAAGCGAAGCCCCCTTTATCCTTCGTGTTAGGTTGAACTTGTAACAACAAAAAAAACTATTATAAGACGAGTATAAGTATTTTTTGTTGTTCTTACATGTTCAACCTAACACGGAGGATAAAGGGGGCTTCGCTTTGCTCACCCCCTTTATCCTTCACCTAAGCTACCGCAGTGTTTACGGCTACCGAATCATTATCATCACTTATTCCAGATTAAGACGGTAATTTTTCAACATTAGCCTAGGTGTACCGAAAAATTAACTTAAGTTTAATCGGCTAATGTCAACCATATTCTCTCACCCATATTTATCCTCAACAGCGTCGAGGCTAAACTGCAGTTTAGCCGACTAATGTTGAAATTATTTATCGCAATGAACATTATTTCGGACACTAGCCGAGGCTCGAAATTAAACTTAAGACTAGCCGGCTAAACTTAAGTTTAGTTTCACACCTAGCTTTAGCCGTAACATATCTACCAAAAGCATTAAGGCATGTTGCTTGGAGATGACGCCTGTATTAAACCATTTGATTATCTTTCTCTAGAAACAGGATGTTTTACTGACAAACTAAAAATATCTATATCACTCGTGTTTTCGAGGGTAGATTTGAACAATAACGTTATTTTGCATCTCTTCAGTTTTAATTAATTATAATACTTCATCCTACATTTTCAAATTAAATAAATACAATCACATAAAGTTTAACAAGTGAAGAATGTGCTGAAGTGTTTTCATAAGGATCTGGACCTTATTTACTACATAATTTATTAAACGGCAGTTAGCAGTTATAGTGACACATTCAAAGCCCCCAAGGTACACCCGACAGGACGCCTCTTAGCACTGGAGTGACGCAGTGAGTTAGTGCCTACTACATAGTTGCAGTGTTTCGTAGAGCGAGAGAGAGACCTAAAATCTAGACTAATACCAATACCAATACCAATACCAATACCAAATGTCTTTATTACTGTAGATATTTACATATACTTAGCAATCGTCATTTTTTGCCACTTCTCTACATTGGACCACTGTGGGAGAAGAAGGGCGTAGAAACTCCCACAGATTGATTTTTAGATCTCTTTTTAAAAATTGCTTATGCTTAACAAAATATAATATTTAGTCATTATCATAATTAATAAGCAGGAATAAATAATTACAAAATTATTAACAGCAAGGTCTGTGTTGAGCCAGATTAACCCCATACAGACCCATCATTTAAGTAATCTTGAACATTGTAATATCCCTTTTTCGACAAAGTCGCTTTAACATGGATTTTAAATTGCTCAAATGGCAATGTCAAGATCTCCAGAGGTATCTTGTTGTAGTAGAGAATGCATTGACCCTTGAAAGAATTGCTAACCTTCGCGAGTCTAAACCGGGGCGCAAGTAGTCTGTGATTATTCCTTAGGTTAACATTACAGCTATCGCTAAGTTTGGGAAATTTTGTAAGGTTCTTGCGTACGTACCTTATATTTTCGAAAATAAATTGACTAGCTACTGTTAGTATGTCAATTTCTTTAAAAAGCTGTCTTAAGGAGTCTGTGCGTTTTAAATTATAAATTGCTCGAATAGCTCTTTTCTGTAAAATAAAAATAGTTTGAATATCCGCTGCTTTTCCCCACAACAAGATACCATAAGACATGACACTATGAAAGTAACTAAAATATACTAGCCTAGATGTAGCCACATCCGTGTTTTGTCTGATGTTCCTAACAGCGTAAGCCGCAGAACTTAATTTACCAGCCAATTTTTCTATGTGGGGTCCCCACTGCATTTTGTTATCAATGGTTATTCCAAGAAACTTCGTGTCATTTACTAATTCTAACGTATTGCTGTCCAACACTAAACTGGTTCCAACTTGCCTGACATTTGGAAGTGAGAATTTGATACATTTGGTTTTACCAGCATTAAATTGTTAACTGTGAACCAATTCAAGGTTAAAGATAATACTCTATTGACATCATCAAAATCTTCTTTTTGTCTTTCAATTTTGAAGACCAGTGAAGTGTCATCAGCAAACAATACTATGTTAGTCAATTTCTCCACCATAAAAGGCAGATCGTTAATATATACCAGGAATAAGAAAGGGCCTAATATGGAACCTTGTGGAACGCCAATTTTTACCCACGATCCATCAGATTTAACGCCGTTGACTTCTGCCTTTTGAATTCTATTGCTTAGGTATGATCTTAGTAGATCCAACGCTTTATTTCTAACTCCGTAATGATTTAATTTCATTAGTAACGTACTTACGACTTCATAACCAATTACGCCATCTATCGGTCTTGGCGGGACTTGCAAACAGGCGCCATCTAGTTTAAAGAGCGCGCAACTACAAGTATCGATCGCGTTTGCCGAGCAATGAAGTTTGGAGGTTGCGGCACGAACTAACCACGATTGCACGATAGAGGGAGCAACGAGTATATAAAGCTGCCAATATGATGTTATACAAAGTGTGCTCGGGAAAGCTTTTTGACATAGAACTTCTTCAATGCGACTCTTGTAAAAGCATTTTTCACCATAATTGTGTAAATATAACGACAGCAAAGTACATGGTCGACTACGTCACCCAAAAAAATATTTACTTTTGCGATGAGTGCAGTGGGCTTACAGTGGACTCAGACGCATCTAGAACATCTAAACAGGAACATTGTTATGTGACGCAAAGAAAACCTAGTCGCAATATAGGGTGTGATGAGTCTGCCTTAAATTTATCATACATCAGCCTACCGACTACACTAACCCACAATAATAGCCAGGACCTAGAAGTTGTGAAATGCGAAAATGAGAGACTGAAACTTGAAATAGAGACAGCGCATGCTGAAATTGAAAAATTAAGCACTGCCAATTTTTCTCTACATAGAGAGAACAAGGAGCACCTGAGAAAGATCCAGGTCCAAATTCTCAATTCTCAAATCCGTGGGATTAGGAGATATGCACATGGGAAACACATCATCACCCATAAAACTGGTATCCCCCAAGTACCGCCGAATATGTAGTGGTTCATTAAAACCTGACATTCCCCGTACTTTACAGCGAGATCTCAAGAATAATGTCATACAGCACATCGACGCAAACACAATTCTAGCACCCAAAACTTACCCAATCGAACGAAACAAAAGTACTAGCACGGATTTCACGGACTCCTTCAGGTACCTGGGGCCAAAGCCAACTTTCCACCAGATCACTTTAAACATAGAGAAACATGCAACCCTCCAATCAAGAAGCAGCTTCACTACAACGGAACGAGATGTAGCTATTCGAAAACTAGACTATATAAAAGTAAACACAAAGTAAGTTCGACTCTACGCTGATGAGAAAGGAAGAGGATTAAGATCCAGTCTACATAATTTATTGGGAGGTGGATATAGAGTCACATCGTCGATCAAGCCGCACGCACCTCTAGCCGAAATTCTGAGTTCATGCCAATCGGACTACAAGGAGGTTACGGACCGGGTCTTTGTAATAATTCTGGCGGGGTCAAATGATTGTGACGTTTTGTGCCTAAAATCAACCCTGTATTGTTGTTTGAGTGCCCTTAAACATACCAATATAGTATTGTGCAATGTTGGCCTAGCTAGGTATTTAAATGAACACATGTTAAATCAATACCTACAACACGTAAGCTCTCGTTTCTCTCATGTTGTGCTTTTGGATGTCTACGATGGCAATAGGCTTTTTAGTAAAGGGTTCGGAACTTCGGATGTAGATACCTGCACAGAGAGATTCTGCATCTCAATCATAAAAAGAAGTTTGAATGCTACCACAGTAACCCAGAATGCGAGACTAGCTCGGGAAGAACGAAATTTTTGAATCCATTGATTGTTAAAAATGTAAAAAATGTAGAGACGCAAACTTACTTTGAAAAGAGAACTACTCTTAAAAAATCTCAAAATTTGGAGACAGACAGGCTGCAAAAACAGTACATTTCACCAAGAAAAACAGACAGAGGAAACATTTTTTCGTCAATAGGGTAAATTATGTATATCTACTCTATCAGAATGTTTGTGGTGTTACGGGAAAAAAAGATGAAATTGAATTATTCCTCCACGAACTTAATGTCAAACCTAGTTTTTTTTTTGCATATGCGAGCATTTTCTTAATAAAGGCAATGCACTGCTTTTCAATCTTACAGATTACAAAATGGTATCCTGCAATGCGAGGACTAATAAAAAAAGAGGTGGTTCACTTATATTGGCGCAAAAGGAGAGAAAGGTAGAGTAACTAAGATATTGTTGTAAAATGTACAAGATGAATAGTTTTGAAATTTGTGGTGTTAGGGACATTGATACCGGCATTAACATTATATGTATCTATAGAGCCCCGGACAGCAATAAAACCAAAACCTTTGGTTCATTCATTATCAGCTTGGAATCTTTTCTGGGAACTATATTTAACAAAAAGTGTTTTATAGTTGGTGATTTTAATGTAGATTTTCTATCGAATAGCAAACAAAAAATCGAACTTCAGACATTGTTATCCTGTTACAATTTTAGACACTTGGTTAATACTCTTACGTTTAGGCGTAATGATTCTCAGTCGTGCGTTGATAATATTTTTACAAATACCTCTATAGAGGACTCGGGGATGGTTGGCGTATATTTCAATAGACTAGGCGATGGTCATGCGTTATTATCATGTCCGATAGTTACTAAAGCTATAGAAAAGAAGGAAGAAGTATTTTTTACAGAAAGAAGAAGTTTTTCTAATAAAAATAAAGCACTTTTTCGTAAGCAATTGGAGTCTATAGATTGGTGTAGTATGGGTATAAATACTTTTCTATCCAAGTTGACCCAACTCTTTAAGTTTTAAAAAAGTCAAAAGGAAGGTAAATGTAAAAAAAATTGCTAAAACAAATTGGGTAACAAAGGGAATACGGACTTCAAGTATAATGAAACGCGTTTTGACTTATTTAAATCTACGATCTGACATTTCAATTATAAATTACAAGATGACAGATATAAGACTTTATCGCAAGGTAATACGCAATATGAAAAAGCTGACGATGGCTAAAGAATTAGCTTCAGCTAACAACAGTAGCAAGGTAATCTGGAGGATTATCAATAGGCATAGAAATAAGAGCGATACAAAAACAGATTATATAATTTTAAAATGTGACAACAGAATAATAACTGATCCAAAAGATATTGTTGATGTTTTTTCAGATCATTTTAATTTAGGAGTCGGGAATGTTTGAGTGGATCCATATTTTGCTATATGTCTATTAAAAGAAAATGTTAATATGGTGGAAAATTATATGGAATGTAGAGTGTTTACTCAGTGTGAGATACAAAAGTTAGTGCTCTCCATGGAAAATAAGAAATCTTCGGGTTGGGATGAAACAACTATAAGCGTATTTAAGGACAACACAGATTTGCTAGGACTGCCCCTCACACATCTGTTTAATTTATGTCTTGACAACGAGATTTTTCCGGAACAACTTAAGTTAGCAAAAGTAATAGCAGTTCTCAAGAAGGGGTCTAAAACAGAAGCCAAAATGTACAGACCAATTTCCATTCTTCCAACACTATCAAAAATATTTGAGAAACTACTACAACATAGGCCTTGTACTCATTTTTCTTTGAACACAGTAATACACAATAGACAGTTTGATTACAGGAAGGGTGTTGGTACTTCAGAAGCGATAGAAACCTTGGTCGATGATACAGTCAGATATCTTTCAGAAAGGAAAAAGGTTGCGGCACTTTTCTTAGATCTCAGCTCAGCGTTTGACACTGTTGACCACCGTATTCTGCTAGGCAAATTAGAACACTACGGTGTCCGGAAAGGCTTATTGAGCTTAATGGAAAGCTATTTAATAAATAGGAGCCAATATGTAGAAAGCAAATGTACAGACCAAGGGATAGAAAAGATGGCAAGATCTAAAGTCAGCATAATAACCCGTGGGGTACCACAAGGGTCTATATTAGGGCCTACTCTCTTTACAATTTTCACCAATGATCTGATAAGCTACATCAAAAACAAAGTCCCTGACATAAACTTAGTGCTGTTTGCCGACGACACAAATGCAATAATTAGTTCTGATGATATGAATGATCTCAGCGAAAAAGTACAGGCCACTATGTTAGCTTTCAATGCTTGGTTTATATCCAACAATCTTAAATTAAATACAAATAAAACTAATGTGATGTTGTTCAAAGCAACAGCAAGAAATAATGATATACTACAGATTTCTATTAATGGAACCTCTATCGCACAAGTTGAGGAGGTGAAATTTTTAGGTGTTAGACTTGACTCATGTTTAAATTGGAAACCGGAACTAAACGCGATTAATAATAGCATAAGCTAGGCCTGCTATGCATTTAGAAGTTTAAGGGAGGAAGTAGCACAGGAACATCTTCTAACCGTTTATTACGCCCTAGTAGAGTCCAGACTACGTTATAGCATAAAATTTTGGGGTAACAGCTACATGTACAACCTCTCAAAAGCGTTTGTCTTGCAAAAAAAAAAAAGGGCAATACGCACCATTTTAAGACTTCCACCATCGATATCTTGCAAGGATCTTTTCGCTAGGCTGGGTGTGTTGACCGTTCTTTCTTTATACATATACGTATTATTAACCGATTTTTCCAAACAGATCACTAGGCTAGAAACTCCAGATGAGAAAGTTCGGAGGTTAAATACGAAGCTTAAAGATGTCAAGAGAGCAGCATGGATTTCAGAAAGATAAGTCGACTTCCTTGGCAACTTTCAAACTTGTAGACCCAATTGTTCACAATATAGACACAATATAGTTAAAAACTACAGTACAGACCAAAGCGTTCGATTTTGTTGCACATGAGTTATTGATATCGAAACTCGAAGCAAATGGTATTAGAGGCTTGGCACAAAACTGGCTTCAGACTTGCTTGGATAATAGGGTGCAGAGTGTAGAAATAAGTCGTCTTAATGAAAACGAATGAGGTAAATTGTTATAAATCCGAGCTTAAATGTAATAAGTTTGGCGTTTCTCAGGGCAGTGTACTTGGACCTCTTTTTTTCTTACTTTATATAAATGACCTGCCGGAATTTACTTATCAAAACTGCATTCTCTTCGCTGATGATATATCGATAAATGTATCTCGCGTGACTGATGACATTTCACTTCATGAAGTGCATTAATGCATGCATGAAGTTGCATTAATGTATGCATGTAATTAATGCATGAAGTTGCATTAATGTCTGATTCATGAATCAGACATTAATGCAACTATTTCATCTATAGTTAATTGGTCAAAAAATAATAATCTGCAAGTAAATTTATATAAAACAATGTATATGTCACCGGAAAATAATACGATCCGCAAGTTTATAAATTTCCTAATATTTTTTCCGCAAGTTTATAAATATACTAACCTAACCTAACCTAGCCTAATATAATCTAGAAGGAAGTTTATAAATTTCCTAGGAAATTTATTATGAAATTTATAAACTTGCGGATCGTATTATCGTAAATTTCCTAGAAAATTTATAAACTTGCGGATCGTATTATTTTCCGGTGACATATATAAATTTTAATAACTTTGACAAAAATAATAGGAATATGACATAAAATATAAATTATAATGGACAAACTCTAGAGGAGGCTAATAGTGTGATAGTGTTAGGTATTATAATTTATCGACATTTGAATTGGAAAGAACACGTTATTAAAGTTTGTCATAAGATAAACAGATTTGTTTTAGTGCTAAGACGTTTGCACAAAACTGCCGAGAAAAAAAACCGCACTGACTGCCTATCATGGCTATGTAGAATCCGTCATAAGATATGGTCTGACAATTTGGCGTAACAGAACAAAAATTAACAGAGTATTTATTGCCCAAAAAGAATGTGTGCGTGCTATTTGTGGTATGGCACCGTATGAGTCATGTAAACAAACATTTAAAAGATTAAACATAATACCAGTACCCCTGTCTCTACGTACTTGAAATCGGTAAATTCGTTAAATTGAGATTTTTGTAAAAGCTCAAGACTATTACTAGAGGAACACTAGAAACCCGAACTGGCTCGTATTTAATCACACGCCAAGAACATCAATGTATTTAAAAAACTGTTCAGCAATGTGTGTAACTGTTTTTAACAAAATACCAGATGACATGAATACGTTGCCATTTAAAACTTTTAAACGATAATTATTCCATTGGCTTCTGCAAAACTGTTGAAGAATATCGTGACTTTAAAAGTAGGTGAAAGCGGCCTTGGTTTTTGTTGTTCTTTATGTTTTAATGACTATAAACCTCAAAAATTTGCATGCTGCAATTTAATAGCTGACTAAGGCGTTCTATATAATAATGATATAAGAAACTTATTACCCTTGTCTTTGCAAATACATTTCTTATTTCCTACATAGCCATGAAACTTTGTCGGTATACACTACTGGTTTCCCGCCCGTCCCACATCCACGGCTATGCCACATGGAGGGAAAGTATCACGTTAAACATTTAATTAAAAATGTTTAGGAAAACGAACCCTTTCACGGACTTTGCCGTGTTTTTAACAACTGACTGATTTAAAGTATGTTTTCACGATCGATCGGTAATGTATAATTACAGGAATCATTTTTCCCGGTTTTGACGGTTCAATTCCCGGTTAATAACCGGTTTTTAAGAACAAAATTAAGTCATATAGTATAATATAATAATATAGCGTCACTCCTATTCCCATACGGGGTAGCAGAGGCAAAGTTGCGCCCACGTGTAGCCATTTACTCCATCTTTAACGTGACAGAGGGTTAGCCCATCGCCGCGCAGCCATGAAGATTGAATGTCTTGAAGTAGGAGTCCGTGGGGGTACAAAATAATCAGGGCGTTAAAAGTTAAAGAAGAAACGTGTGTTTTTAGGGTTCCGTACCCATAGGGTAAAAAGGGCAAGTAAAAAAACTTATGGATATTTTAATTAAAGCCAAGATATTTGGTGCAGTGCGTTGTTACATGTTGTCTGGAGAATAGCAAAAGCGGGGATAGCCTCATGTGCCTATTTTATTGTGGTTGGAATCACGTATAGCCCCAATAAAATTGATAACAATATATGTGCCGAAATTCCCGACCAAATATTGGATCCCTTTGTTACATAATCTGTGTTACATAATCTGTACTTTACCTAGGTACTCTATATACCTTACATACCTTGTATATTAGTGACTCATGTACTCTACTAGCATACCTTAGACGTAAGCTCACCATTATCTACAATTGTTACTCATGCACTCCATTAGCAGACCCTTAGACATCGCTATGGTATTTTTGGCATAGTCATCCCTTACAGTCATCCCTTACTCATGTTTTGCGATAACCAGAAATGTACCCTATATAAATAAGACCCTACCAACAGATAATTCATTACAATTCCAAACTCCGAACTAGCAAGAACTCTGTAATAGATACATAAGTCTTTTTCGAAATAAAGATAGTTTTTAAAAAAGCAAGTTTCAAGAACCACCACATAACAATTTTGGCGCAGCCGGTAGGATCCAGCATTGTGTGCTTCGACGAGTCAAAACGCAAAAAGGACAAAGGACAAACATCGCCAAAACCCTATTTGCGGTACCTGAAGGGTTTTAAGGACACTCGCCGGACCTGCAAGCAATGATCCGAACATTACTGTTGTTATTGTGGTAAGTGGTTAAATTGATTTGCTCAAATCTCCCTAAATCTCCTATCCTAAATCGCACAATCACATCATCGTATTATTATATCTGTTCGTATAAATACCTCTGAATACTTATCATTTCACCATGACTGACGATAAAACTGGCGTAGTAAAACAAGATGAAATCCCCATGACGACTCTTTTGAAATTAATACCCGAGTTCGATACGACAAAGCCTAATCAAGTTTACCGATACGTAAGATCATGCGACTCAGCCTTCAACTTAGCCGCCCTGAGTCAGTCTGAGATCCCTGACGTGTGTTTTGTCCAAGATACATATGGAGCTCGGAGAGCTTAATTTCTATTTTATTCAGATTTATAGCGAGAAATGATTTTATAGATTGTATGTTTGTAAAGTTATAGTATTTCGATGATACAGCTTGAAATTTTGTTGACAAACGATTAAGGGAGTCTTTTGCTATAAACAACGGTTTCAGATCACGGTAAACTAATAGTTTCCATGATTCATGGATTGTGAAGAGAGTACCCTCTTCTTTAAAGAAGAGGCCTGAATGGGTCGGGAGTGGAAGGAAAACGTCATTGGCCCTGGCTAAGGGAATCGCCCTGGAAATATATAATTTCTTGGTTAGAATTTACTATGTGGGCTTAATTATTTTTTCATTACTCATACTCTGAAAGGGGGTCATTGTTCATCCAGGCACCGTGCTGAAAGTGGTACATGCCTGCTCTAAAGCAGAAAAGTATTAAAAAAAAATATATGAATCGCAGTTTATATTGAACAACGCAATGGTAGTAACCTATACAGCCATAAAACGGAAGTATTTTTTTTAATGTTATGCTCAAAGTAAAAGACATCAACGGGGGCACCGAAATTACTTTTTTTATGAGTAGTATTTTTAAACTTGAGTTTGTTGTTTGTTTTTTAATAAAATAATTTTGATTTCAAGTGACTTTGTTTTTAATAAAATAATTTTGATTTTAACTGACTTGTGTTTACTTTCCTCGTATTCGTAATGAAAAGTAGAGTGTTTTACTCGGGTGATAGCACCCATTTCTGCCTCGAACTATTGGCGCTCTCACTTCGTTCGAGCGCCAAAACATCTCGTCAGGAATGGGTGCCTTTCAGCCCTCGGTTAACAATCTACTATTTCACTTCTCATGCTCGAAAAAGTACTACTTTATGCAGGATCTAGGCGACATAAAGTTGAATTTTATGCTCTTGTGCATAAAAGTAGCTTTTTAAATGTGTCTACACTAAGGCAGTGACCATTTAGCCCATAAAGCCAAAAATAATTAATTGTACATGGATAAAACTTTCTAATTTATAATATTTCCATCCCTATTAGCATTTTTGATTTATAATAAGATAATACGAAAAAGAAACTAAATATCAAAACGTGTTTACCACAAAAAAAACATTATTCCAAAATAATTTAAGAATAGGCTGTATATTATTTTTCTTAGCCCGAAAATTATGCAGGAAAATTAAAAAAAGTAAAGTAGCGGGAAAGAAGCCGTGAACTTTTCGTATTGAATTTTTTATGTTACTGTTTTATTTTCTCGCAATCGAAGTGAAAAGCAGAGTTTATAACTCGTCCACAAAACCATTTTTATCCTCGACATTACTATCAGCCCTCGCCTTCGGCTCGGGCTGCTAAAAGTCTCGGATAAAAATGGTTCGTTTTGTGCACTTGTTGTAAAATCTACTATTACTTATTTGAACTAAAATTATAAAATTATTATTAAATCTAAGGTCTCAATATAGGAGAGATTTTTATTTTATTTTTTATTTTAGGTTTAGAGTTAAGGATTTGGGACTAATACTACGGATTTAATCATGTTAGTCGCCTTTTACGACACGTTAGAGAACGTCAGAACTATTCTTTGTACAAGCCGGTGACTGCACGGCTCACGAAGCTTAAGCTAATTTACATTATTAATATTTATATTGTAGGGACGTAGTCGGTTTCCATGGATTAAATGGTTCTTTCCAGATTTCCTAATAACGTAATTTTCGTTGAAACCAACTCGTACTACTTCGTATGGACCTTCCCATTTAGCGTCCAAGTTATTGGTGTTAGGAACCCGCAATAAAACTTTGCTGCCTATTTTGTAGTCAGCAACGTTTTTGATATTACTATCATATCTTTCTTTTGCTCTTTCCTTCATCCTTTCGCAGTGTTTTAAAGCGGAATCCGGAAGGCGCTCGTTAAGGTCTCTGAGGTAATCGCATGGCCTATATTCGGGGATTATTTTCATGGAGTAGAAAGGTCTTGGTTTATAACCAAACAAGAGTTCATGGGGTGTATATCCGGTAGAGCTGTTTACTGAGGTGTTATGGCACATGATCGCGAAGGGTATGATTTCATCCCAATTTTTCAGTCTACGACTATGGTACATTCGGATGTGATCTCGGAGTGTTGCATGGAATCGTTCGAGTGCTCCGTTTGTTTGGGGGTGATATGCTGTATTGAATGTTTGATTAGCACCCAGAAAATTTATTAGCTGTTTTATGACATTATTCAGGAATTCTGTACCGTGATCGGAATGGAAACGATTGGGTATGCCGTAATGTTGGCAGAAGTGAAGCAATTGTTTGGCAACGGTTGTTGCTTCTTTGTCGGGGATTGGGTAGGCTTGGACGTATCTCGTAATTTCATCTTGTAGAGTCAAAACGTATTTGTTATTATTGTCGCTTATATCTGAGTATGATACTAAATCCATCGAAACTCTTTCGAATGGTTCAGTGGATTGGGATGTTATTACCATTGGAGCCTGATATGTTTTCCTTTGAATTTTGTTGCGCTGGCAAGTGAGACATTATTCAACGTAGTTCTTGATGTCGTTGGTCATTCCTTTCCAAAAAAACTTGTCGCGTATTTTTCTGGTGGTCTCTACAACACCACGATGTCCTGATAAAGGTTCATCATGAAAAGTGTTCAGTATATTTGGGATTTCGTCGGGTTTAGGGTATAGAACTTTATTTTCGCATATGATTATATTGCAATCGAAGATTTCGAAGTTATTCGAAGCTGATCGTTACCTTGGAGTTTGCAAGATGGGTCTTGTTTTAATGATGGGACATAGAGTGATTCGATATTGTGCTTCTGTAAGCAAGTGAAAAGCGACTTAAAGTAACTTTCCGAGTCCCAGGGATCTGACTGAGCAGGTCTAGTACAACAAAAATAGAGATATTGTTTATCGTCAGAGACGAGAAGATCGGAATCGTACAGTGATTTAGTTTTCTCGAGAAATGGGCCGATTTGGGAACAAGCGTTGATAGCTTCATTGAAGATGTTATTTTGTTCTGAATTAATACAGGAGATGGGAATGAAGACATGTTTGTGTCGAGAATCTAGGAGCCTATCTGGGATTGTCTTGACTTTCGGTGAATCAATGGATCGTTCTTGAGAAAGATAGTGTTCATAGTTGAGTTGCCGTGGTTCATCATCATCAATGATGGCGTTTGTAGTGGGGTTATTCATAGTGAGGTCAATTACGTTGGAGTGCATAATAGGTGGGCGATAGAGAGCGTCAGCGTTAGTGTTCATCTTTCCTGCTTTATATACGATTTCGTAGTCAAATTCTTCTAATTTTAACCGCCATCTAACTAGTCTACTTCCTGGGTCTTTAATTGAGAAAAGCCATGTAAGGGGCTTATGATCTGTTACGATTTTGAATTTCCTACCATAAAGGTATGGTCGAAAATGTTTAACTGCCCAGACAATGGCAAGTAATTCGCGCTCTATCGTGGAATAATTTGATTCGGCTTTATTTAAGGTTCGTGAGGCATAGGCAATAGGTAGGTCCTTTCCAATTTCACCTTGAGATAGGATGGCTCCTACAGCATGAAGGGATGCGTCAGTAGTTAGTACAAATTCTTTATTGAAGTCTGGGTACTGTAGTAAAGGAACACTAGTGAGAATACTTTTGCAAGTATCGAAGGCTCTTTGTTGATTGTCACTCCATATGAAAGGAACATCTTTCTTTAGAAGTCCTGTGAGTGGTTTTGTGATTTTGCTGAAGTTGGGAATGAATCTGCGGTAGTAACCGGCGAGGCCTAGAAATGATTTAATGTCTTTGCAAGATTTAGGTATCGGGAACTCTTTGACGGCTTCGACTTTATCGGGATTAGGTTTAACACCTTCGCTTGAGATGATATGACCAAGATACGCGACTTCTTTTCTCAGAAATTCGCATTTATCTGGTTGAACCTTGAGGCCACGTTTACGCAAGCGAGTGAACACCTCTTGAAGTTTTTGTTCATGTTCTTGAAGGCTGGATGCAAAGACTACGATGTCATCAAGATAGACGAAACATCTTTCACCTTGTAATCCGCAAAGGACGCCGTCCATTGCACGTTGGAACGTGGCGGGTGCATTTTTTAATCCGAAAGGCATTCTCAAAAATTCATAATGGCCGTAAGGCGTATTAAACGCGGTTTTCGGAATGTCTGCTGGGTCCATTTCGATTTGATGGAACCCTGATGCCAAATCCAGAGTGGTGAAATAGATTGAATGACCTAGTTTATCTAAGACTAGCTGTGCCCGCGACTCCGTTCGCGTACATTTCGATTTTTACGAAGCATTAGGTGCAATAACATTTTTTATTGCGTGATTTAAAGGGATGCTAATCATATGGTAAGGTGGTAGCAGTCGTCATGATCTTATTGTAACGCTTCTTTGTAAACGATGTTGTGTGTTGTGTTATGGGGAGTGCAGATGTAAAGATCGTTACTGCTGCTCACTCTTGAGCAAGCAACATACAGCTGTCCGTGAGAGAAGCAGCTCGTGCGAAGATCTACACCTGCAGTGAGGAGCGTCTGTCCCTGCGACTTGTTTATAGTCATAGCGAAACAGACGCTCACAGGGAACTGTACACGCTTGAACTCGAACGGGTAGTTGTTGGGGATGAGAGGGATACGCGGGATGAACACGTCTTCCCCTCGGCCGCAACCTGTTAGTATGGTCGCCTCGATGACGTTTCTTTGTAACGACTTCACCAGAAGCCTGGTGCCGTTGCATAGCTTGGGGGCGCTTAGGTTTCTCAGCAACATTATGGAAGCACCAACTTTTAACGTTATTGTTCGATTCCAAATCGATATTCGATCGATGGTTTCTGAACGGCCATTTTGAATTTGACGTTAGCTGCCAACCTAGTTTTTTGACAACGGACAGACGAAAGCCCTCGCAATGTAAACGCGTTTTGGTCAGGGTATTGAAATTAAATCGCAGGCCATCTGGAATGTATTCGGGTTTCCCTCAGGATTGTCTATATAGCTGAGTGTGTTGTGGTTCCCCGAACCAGATAAAGTTCGCATTTACGTGGCCGATTGGTTTTTACCACGTAACATAACCTGTGTTGGAACACTGTGCTCATTGAAGCTGGCCCGCTAGTCATACCCGGTTGGCTGAAGAACCTGTCTACCAAGAAGAGCCTAGGGTGCACCCGGGCCTTGCAGAGAGACAGGAGGTTGACGGGACCGAAGCACAGACCAGGTTAGATCGACCCCAATTACTTCAGCTCGGTGAATCGCCGACGTTCACACTTCTTGGCAACTGATCGTTACGCTACCTCGTAGCTGATGGGCCCCTACGAGGTCATTAGGTGCTGAGAAGCCTGAACAGTTATCGTATGTGCCGGAAGTCCAGGAGCATTCAAAGAGTTGAGAAACTCGATCGGGTAGTTAGTCGCGTCGCCATCATCAATTCTCCCCACCTCCATCCTGCCTCAGCGCATCTTGTAAATGTACATACTCTTCAGATCTCAGTTTTTTTTGGTTCGTTCTGATAACTATTAGTCTTTCGGTCTCTATCTTTGCGTACATGTCTACTAAATATTGATTAAATAGTTTACGAAAGTAGTGAAGGTGATTGTATACATCCTGTCGAATAATTATTCGATAACAGTAAAACTGGAGAGCGGATGTTTTTTTTTCTATTTTTCTCTTCGCGCGTCACAGGATCCACATTAAAAACCATGAAGTTATACCCATCTTCACCGTGGCAGAGTAGCAAGGGATATTGCAGTGCATCGTAAGATCTATGTGTTTCGCATATCCTTAACAAACGGTCATCGTTTGTACGAAGAACGATATCTCTTTTCTCACACTGCTCATTCACCAGCAATACGGCAACCTCGTTCGTTGTTGGTTCATTGTATCGACCTCTGTGTGCTGTCGACGGCCCTCGGTCTGCATTTATGACTAACTTATAGTCATCCCGATTACCAGTAGGGAGAGATTGTAAAGCCGTCTTGAAGTCTTTTACATACGGATTACACTCATTAAGCATCGACTGAAGATTTTGTACTAAATTTCTATCTATGTTTGAAATGTGTGACATTCTTGTGTCAGTTTGAGCTTCATAGTCTGAAATGAAGTAAATCTGAAGGAATTTTGCTATTGCGTTTTCGACTGGAAGCAATGATCCTATGCGATGATAAACTTGGCCTTGTATTTTAAAAGTTGGCATGAATGGGCCTTCTGATATTTCATTGCCCCCAAAAGATGTCATTTGGAA
The DNA here is from genome assembly GCA_949825045.1 of Argyresthia goedartella. Lineage (NCBI taxonomy): Eukaryota > Metazoa > Arthropoda > Insecta > Lepidoptera > Argyresthiidae > Argyresthia > Argyresthia goedartella. Next base: position 22,301,060 of record OX463831.1, read on the forward strand.
AGCACTGTTGTAAGAGCGAATGGCATTAAGGAATTGCGCTGAGGATGGATGGTCTCCGTTCAAAAGCGACTTAAGTGGTTCCGGAGGTGGTTTTATTGGTTTTAAGTGAACCTTTCCCGATGAGCAGCACAATCCATTTGACTCATTTTTCCACTATAAGGCCTTACAGTAACGACAAACGACTTCCATATCCCCAATCTCAGACTCCTTGGCATAGTTTATTTCTGGGTTCTAAGAAAACCCACTTTTATATTTTTCAACCCAGTACAAAATGTCAACAACAGCTTCATTCCGCCCCCCATCTATGGATAACTGTAACTGTCTGTTAAGACTGTGCATTTGACGTCGAAATTCCAATCGATCATTCCGCTCATTTTGAGACAAAGATGCTCGGAACGTCGCAATCTGTTGTTGGTTTGCATATAAAGCACTTTGTCTTTCTTGACTTAACAGGGCATATCTGTCTCTACTGACAGCCAGACGTTCAGCTTGTTGTGTTTCGCTCTCCCTTCGAAAGGAATCCAAGTGACGCTCTCGATCGGCAGCTAAACGTTCTTCACGCTCTGACTTGGACTCAAGTTCACGCGTGCGTGTAGCGTATTCACGCATAGCCGTCAAACGCTGTTCTCGAGCTTCATCAGACTCGTGTTCACGTACGTATGTAGAAATATTGCGTTTTAATAATAATCGTCGTTCTCGCGCTTCATCAGATTCGACTTCACGCGTGCGTGTAGCCTGTTCACGCATTACCGACAACCGCTCTTCTCGAGCTTCATCAGACTCGTGTTCACGCGTGCGTGTAGCCTTTTCACGCATTACCGACAACCGCTCTTCTCGAGCTTCAGCTGACTCGAGTTCACGCATGTGTGTAGCGTGACCACGCATAACCGACAACCTCTGTTCTCGCTGTTGCGAGGACTCCATGTCTAAAGACAAAGCATTCCGCTCGCGATTTCATTGTAGGCGTGCATCTCTTTCTTGCTGACTTTCAGACTGTCTCGCGAGTCTAGCTTTTTTCGCTTTTGAAGACACAGAGTTGAGATTAGTTCTTTTCCTAATTGGAGGCATTGTATAAAAAAAAATCCTAAAAATGATAATTTTTAGGATTTTTTTTTTATTATTAAGATTATTAGTATAGATTATTCCTACTCTTTCATTTTAGCTAAGGTACCTATGCTTTCAGAATAAACTACATACTTACGTGGCATCAATTAATTACACTAATTAAAAATAACTTAAATTAATACGAACATTCAACTCAATTCAAATAAAAACCAGTCAAGTACATAGGTACTATTCGGTAATGGAAAGTAAAAATTATTGCCTAATATATATTCGCAATAACACCTTTATTGCACTTAAAATTAATCAATAATCAAATGAACATACATAGAACTAAACAAAAATGCTAACTAAACTAAACACAAAGCTATCAACTCAATTCAAATAAAAAACCATTCAAGTACATAGGTACCTACTATCCGGTAATGGAAAGAAAAACTTAAAGCACTTTGTCTTTCTTGACTTAACAGGGCATATCTGTCTCTACTGACAGCCAGACGTTCAGCTTGTTGTGTTTCGCTCTCCCTTCGAAAGGAATCCAAGTGACGCTCTCGATCGGCAGCTAAACGTTCTTCACGCTCTGACTTGGACTCAAGTTCACGCGTGCGTGTAGCGTATTCACGCATAGCCGTCAAACGCTGTTCTCGAGCTTCATCAGACTCGTGTTCACGTACGTATGTAGAAATATTGCGTTTTAATAATAATCGTCGTTCTCGCGCTTCATCAGATTCGACTTCACGCGTGCGTGTAGCCTGTTCACGCATTACCGACAACCGCTCTTCTCGAGCTTCATCAGACTCGTGTTCACGCGTGCGTGTAGCCTTTTCACGCATTACCGACAACCGCTCTTCTCGAGCTTCAGCTGACTCGAGTTCACGCATGTGTGTAGCGTGACCACGCATAACCGACAACCTCTGTTCTCGCTGTTGCGAGGACTCCATGTCTAAAGACAAAGCATTCCGCTCGCGATTTCATTGTAGGCGTGCATCTCTTTCTTGCTGACTTTCAGACTGTCTCGCGAGTCTAGCTTTTTTCGCTTTTGAAGACACAGAGTTGAGATTAGTTCTTTTCCTAATTGGAGGCATTGTATAAAAAAAAATCCTAAAAATGATAATTTTTAGGATTTTTTTTTATTATTAAGATTATTAGTATAGATTATTCCTACTCTTTCATTTTAGCTAAGGTACCTATGCTTTCAGAATAAACTACATACTTACGTGGCATCAATTAATTACACTAATTAAAAATAACTTAAATTAATACGAACATTCAACTCAATTCAAATAAAAACCAGTCAAGTACATAGGTACTATTCGGTAATGGAAAGTAAAAATTATTGCCTAATATATATTCGCAATAACACCTTTATTGCACTTAAAATTAATCAATAATCAAATGAACATACATAGAACTAAACAAAAATGCTAACTAAACTAAACACAAAGCTATCAACTCAATTCAAATAAAAAACCATTCAAGTACATAGGTACCTACTATCCGGTAATGGAAAGAAAAACTTAAATAAAATAAGACCCTAGAAAACGTTCCCGGCAGTAAGGCAAAATACCTAAGTACCTAGGTACCTACATGGGGAACTACACTGCGTGTCCTACTTCGATTAAGTATTGCCTAATATCTATTCGCAATAACACCTTTATTGCACTTAAAATTAATCAATAATCAAATGAAACCCAAAGCGATCAACTCAATTTAAATAAAAAACCAGTCAAGTACATAGGTACCTACTATCCGGTAATGGAAAGAAAAACTTAAATAAAATAAGACCCTAGAAAACGTTCCCGGCAGTTAGGCAAAATACCTAAGTAGGTACCAAATTCTTTATAATATTAGTATATTAATCAATAATCAAATGAACATACATATGTAGATCTAAACAAAAATGCTAACTAAACCCAAAGGGATGAAACAGATTAAAAAAAATAGCGTTCGCTCGAAACAATGCATACGAAACACCACGCTCCGCGCTCTACACGCGACACGTCCGTGCAGGTCGAGTTTGGCGTTCTATATGGCGAGCGCTTTTTTTTTTTTTTTGTTGGAGGGGAAAAAATGGAATTACCCATGCCCAGGAGTCAGACCTCCCTGCTATGTCCGGGTCCCCACATATTGAGCGGGCATCAGCTCGTGTGGTATACGGACTAAAAACAACCCCTTTGTGTTTACAGTTGTCTTATTAAGAATTAACTGTGAGCCATGGGTTAACTGTGAGCCATGGTATATGGCGAGCGCCCCCGCTCTGGTCCGTATTTATAGACACTCGCTCCCCGCACCCCGCGTCATAAACTCGCACGCGCCGCGCGCCAGGCGAAAATGCGATCAGAGTTTTTGATCAGTACTCCGTCATTTTACTACTTCTAGCGATGATTTTTGGCATACTCTTCTTTTAGATGTATGTGATTATAATAGTGTAAACAAAATCTGAATAAAATCACCTCATTCAACATAATAAGCAGCTAAACATGCAGATACTCGAAAAAATAAATTAGGTTTGTATGGGGGCCACGTCTTATCATAACTGGAGCTAAAATTTAAATAGCCTATCCTGTGTCCCAGATGTCTATATGTTTTTATACCAAATTTCATCAAATTCGGATAATTCGAACATACATACATACATACACACATACAGAAAAAAAAAACTGAAAATCGTGAAATTAGTTTCAGAATCATATATTGAGCCTATAAACACAATATCTCTGAAAACAAACTAACTTACTCCATGACCGACCCTTACAGATTTATTATTAGTATATAGATATAGATATCGGTTATGTTAGGCAATGGGTAGCTGTCTCCGATAGTGATGTCGTTCAGCTTCCGGTAGTCTATAACTACTCTCCATTTCTGTTTACCAGAAGCGTCCATCTTCTTAGGCACTACCCAAATTGGACTACTCCATGGAGAATTACTTGGTTGTACGATGTTATTGTCAAGCATCTTTTGAACTTGAGTTTTGACCTCCTGTTGGTGTACAAAAGTGAATCTATACGTTTTTGTATTGATAGGAGTTTGTGAAGTCGTGGGGATCGTATGTTTGGTATGATTAGTGAAGGTCAAAGGTTCGTCCTCCGTATAGAAAATGTCCGCGATTTGTGAAACAATGTTGTCCAGTGAGACACACTCTTCTTTGTTCAGGTGGTCACGTCTAATGAGTTTATCTACTTTTTCTCTTTTGTCTTGGGAAGGGTCGTCACGGAATGATGTTACTGAGTTTATGGGACGTAATGGAGTACTACATACTATTGTATCTGTGAATACGCTTGTTTTGACTATGGGTACAGAAATGGTGATATCAGTATCACTTGAATTTATGCATGTAATTAGGAATTTATTATTGCGTACTTCCACGAGGGCGTTGGGGATTGTGACATCCTTGTTTATCAATTGTTTATCCACAATAGCAGTCCCATTCTGCATATCGTAGGCGATACACGTAATGACTGTTTCGGACCGGCGATCTATGAGTTGTTTGTCGTTGACTTTCTTCGTTTCTTCACCGAGGAAGAACAGTTTATATGACCGATCACGAACTTGCATAGTTTTTGAGTGACAATAGACATTGGCATGAAATTTTAGCATGAAGTCGTTACCTATGATTCCGTCGGCAGATATGTTCAGATTCGCTACGTGGAACTTGTGATTTGGGAGTTGGTCAAGAAACACGAGAATAGTACCGTCTGTTTCGACGCTAGCTGTACCGTTTGTGACGCCAACTATGGAGACCTTGTTTGATTGATCTATACATTTCCCGGTCAATTTATCTGGTTTTAGCATGGAGATAGCGGCGCCTGTGTCAACTAAGAGGATTACTGGTTGGCCATCAATGTGAAATTTGCAATACAGAAGATTTTCAGGAGGTGCATCGAGTGAAGGGATTTTGTAAGTTCGTGTTCTAGATTTAGGGATTGACTTAAGAGGCTCTGATTTTGAGTTTGATTTCGATTGAGATTTAGATTTAGATTTGATTTTCTTGGATTTCTTGGATTTAGGAGAAGTCGAGGTGGAGCTCTGGGTTCGGGGCTGGTTACCCTGTTCGTGAGCTAGTTTCTTGGAACTAGAAGAAGTCGAGATTGAGCTCTATGTTTGGGGCTGGTTACCCTGTTCGTGAGCTAGTTTCTTGTAACTGGAAGAGGTCGAGATTGAGCTCTGTATTTGGGGCTGGTTACCCTGTTTGTGAGCTGACGAGTTAGAATTTAATTCATGATTTAGGATTTCTAAAGTTAGGCGAGATATAGAGATTTCCGTTTGGACACCCACATCAGTTACTTGTTTCTTGAGGTTTGGAACGGTAACTGCTTGTCCTCGATGGACTGATTGGGGCATCCTACTAGGGACGAATGGTTCTTGTTTATTTACCATTCTTGTCGGAGAACTTGGTCGAGGTTCGGGGTCTCGTCCAATTGGTTCTCGTTCTCCGAGTTTGTGTAGTGGACCGAATCTATTACCGAGGAGTGGTCCGTCTCCACGGCTACTTGCGAGTTTAAATTGTTTATTTGCCGTTGTTTAGCGCCTGGGTTAGTATTCGGAATATTCCGGGTAGGAATAGGTTGAGCCGGGATTTGGTTACGCATGGCGTTGTTATATGCGCGTTTTCTGCATTCTTGTATTAGATGCCCCGGTTTCTTGCAATAATTGCAAGTGCGGTTTGGGTTGGTGACTTGAGCAGGTACGAAACTGCGATCGGAGGATGGAGTGAGAGTGCGGCTGGGGGTCGACTGTTGTTTAGATGGTGTAACACGAAATAGGTATTGCCTAGCCCTGTTTATACTTCTAACTTTGTCCTCTAGGATCGCGAAGTTGCCTGCGTTTGTTAAATTAGCAAAGTTACGTGTCCTCAACATGACACCTATATCTGATGATAGCCCGTTAATGAATACGTTCAGGGCAGTTTCCTCTGTTGTTATTTTCCTGCCCTCGAGCGTATGATCGTCAATTTCCGCGGTTAATTTTTCTAAGATTTTATTGCGACACAAATCGACGCGGATAAAATATTCCGTAACTGTTTCATTTGGTTTCTGGAACATCGCTTGAAGTTCCAGATTTAGACGAGCAAGGGTTTTGGTCTGCGAAAACTTTGCTATCAAAAAGCTTTTTAGGTCGGGCCTCTAATTATGTATTTTCACATGAACATCGGAAGAGAGAGATCGCAGACGGCCTCGGATCTGTTTTGAAATGGCTCATCGGAACGTTAGACGCGAATGATGCTAAGCATTATGAGGATTGTATCGGCAAACTCGAAAAGCACGAATTAGATTTAACTGACCTCATGACCAAACAAATTCAAATTACCTCCTCAACTATCAAGAACTTTAATGAAACCATTTCTAAAATCACATATGATGAGGAAATCATAAACGAAAATATTAAAAGGCTCGACAATTTCATGAACTCAACAACTAAATTAATATTGAACATCAAAGCGTCTGAAGAAATTTCAACAATATAACTAGAACTAGTACTAAGTCTAGAAAATTAAATCGACGATTGCTTTAACAGCATCCTTTTCGCAAAATCTAATATTTTCCACCCTTCTATTATATCTATGAGCCAACTTCACGAACAACTACTAGCGTCCAGCAACCTAAGATCCAACAACAAACTTATAGCCCCCATTACCATGAACAATATACACACAATATTGGACTCCTCTGCACTAACGGCCTATGTATATTCCAACCGTCTTGTATATATATTGGAATTCCCTCACGTCCCAAATGACCCTCTTACCTTATACCATATATACTCCATCCCCATACAACACCCCGATTCGTCCTTATTTTCAACCATCCTACCCGAGCATATCTACCTGGCCACGAACCCGAGCGGACAGCAATACATCTCAACGAGTTCCCTGGACAGTTGCAAAACATATGCAACCGGCAAGAAAATCTGCAGAAACCTCGCCATCTACGATGTAGACACACGCCCAACATGCGAAATCAAGATGCTGTTCAGCACCACATCAGTGCTTCCAGAAATCTGCACGACGTCGACATTTCGAGCCCAAATAAATACGTTTCAATCTCTCAACAACAAAAATTGGCTCTACATCTTAAGTAAACCAACTCCATGCGTACTCCAGTGTTACAACGAAGCTTCACACCACAATCTATTGGGAGCCGGCTTAATATCGCTTCCACAAGGATGTAAACTGCACATTGGACAAACCACTCTCGTCGCTTTCCATGCCAACGAAATCAACATCAGCTACCCAATAATTGTCCCAGATATAAGAACTGATGACTGCTACGAAGATTCTCCTGAAGACCTGAAACACCAGAAACTAATTCCTATCACTATTAACGAGATGCCACTAGATAACTTAAATCAGATAAAACATCATATAGACAAATACAATGAAGAACTGAAGAAGCTGAAATCGTCTAATTTTATAAACAGCAATACAGAAACATTTTCATACATATATTGTGCTATTGGACTATTTGGACTCGGATACATAATATACAGGTGCTGCAATAGACGATCAAACAGCATTATGGATGTAAACATCACTCAACGACGCCGCAATGGATGCATACAAATATTTAATAATTGCTTTGGATCAAGAAAATCACACAACTCTCATATTGTTGCCATACCAATGACAGCAAGAAATACAACCTGCATTTCAGAAGATGAAGACGACGCAGCAGCCTCAGCATCATCACCACCTTCACCGAAAAGTTTAGGCAAGAATGCCCAATCTTTATTCTAAGGGGGGAGGTGTTACATAATCTGTGTTACATAATCTGTACTTTACCTACGTACTCTATATACCTTACATACCTTGTATATTAGTGACTCATGTACTCTTCTAGCATACCTTAGACGTAAGCTCACCATTATCAACAATTGTTACTCATGCACTCCATTAGCAGACCCTTAGACATCGCTATGGTATTTTTGGCATAGTCATCCCTTACAGTCATCCCTTACTCATGTTTTGCGATAACCAGAAATGTACCCTATATAAATAAGACCCTACCAACAGATGATTCATTACAATTCCAAACTCCGAACTAGCAAGAACTCTGTAATAGATACATAAGTCTTTTTCGAAATAAAGATAGTTTTTAGAAAAGCAAGTTTCAAGAACCACCACATAACACCCTCCTTAGTGAAATTATTAAATCTACGAAGCTACGTGGTCCTTGCGGCCGTTTAAATTACATATCACCATGTATGAAGGAGGGAAATGTGTCAAAAGGTATCTGTTTGGTCTAACAAAGGTCTAGCAATAAGATTTTCTTCAGCTTTTTCGTCACCCCATTTATTTTCACGTCTTATAGGTCTCTTCCCTCCTCTATGGTTCTGTCCTGGCCTTCTTTACTGTTTCCGTCATAACATCTAGCCTCGCCGGCCAACGAGCCAAGGAGGCTGCCGGCCTTACGCCACGACATCCCCACCTCCAGTATTGGGAGCCAATACTCCCGGTGGTTGGACGTCCAGCCGGCAGAGCTTGGCTGCTGCTCGTCGGTACAGTCCCAGTCTGGTATTCACGTCAGCTACACGGACTAGTCCGTCGGGTCCTCTGTATGTTTTTGTCACGACACCCCGTAGCCAGAGGTTACGGGGCGCCTGGTCATCTGCTATAATAACTAAGTCACCGTCCGTTATTGGTCGAGTCGTTGGTCCGTACCATTTGTCCCGTCTTGTCAAAGTCGGTAGGTACTCCTTGAGCCACCGCTTCCAGACTAAGTCAGCAAGTCGTTGTCCTTCCCTCCAGTTTCGTCTCAGAAGGTCACCGTCACCGAAGCTTCCGAAGGGCTGGTCGAAATCGTTAGTTTTGGCCAGTAAGAAGTCATTTGGTGTCAAGGGCAAGTCGTCTACATGGTCGAGGGGGACGTAGGTTAGGGGTCGGGTGTTGACTATAGCTTCTGCCTCGGCAACCACCGTCTGTAGGGTCTGGTCGCTTGGAACAACCTCTTTCAGTGTCGCCTTCATAGCCGTTTTTATAGACCGAACCAGGCGCTCCCAGCATCCGCCCATGTGGGGGGCCTGCGGCGCAATAAAATGCCACTCGATCTGCCTGATACTTCCGTAGCGTAGTAGTTCCTCTTGATCTATCGCACGAACCGATTGCTTTAGCTCATTGTCTGCTCCCTTAAAGGTAGTTGCATTGTCGGACCACATCTGTTCCGGGCAGCCTCGTCTTGCAATAAACCGTCTTAGTGCCATTATCGCACTGCTAGTTGTCAGGTCGTGAACGAGCTCTACGTGTACAGCTCTGACCGTGAGGCAAGTGAACAAGGCACCATACCTTTTCTCGTGTCTCCGGCCAAACTTGACCGTCATGGGTCCAAAATAATCAAGTCCAGTAAAGCGAAATGCTCGTCCCCCGGTCTTGAGCCTTACGTCGGGCAGTTGTCCCATTAGAGGTGGAACTGGTTTCGCCTTGTCAATCTTGCATTTTTGACACGTATTCCAGGTTGCCTTCACTGCATTCCGACCGTTGCATATCCAAAATCGTTGTCTGACGTTGTTCAAAGTCATCTCTCGGCCAGCATGTCCCGCATCCTTGTGGTACTGTTGGAGTAGTAGCTTTGTAAAGGTGTCTTTTGGATGCAAGATCGCAGGATGTTTTGTGCCTTCGGCTACATTAGATGCTGTTATTCTTCCTGAGACTCGAAGAACATCATCGGCATCTAAGAAGGGTGTCAACTGTCGCAGAGAGCTCGTCTTGTCCACAAACTCCGTCGATAGTATCGAAGCAATTTCTCGTGAGTAATTCCGCCTTTGACTTTCTTTAACCCACACAGTTTCAGCAGACCTCAGGTCACTGGCCGTGAGTTCGCCGGTTCGTCTGTTTCCCGAGCCTCTGGAGTTGTGGATGAAGCGAAAGATCCAGGCGGTGCTTCTGATTAGTCTCCAGTACGATGAGAACCGGCTGTCATCTGGCAGGGCTCCATTTGCTTCAGAAGTCAGTAGATTTACCGCCTTCACCTCAACGTCATCCAGATCTAGAGCTATGGACCTTTCGTCTTCCTGTGGCCATGACTCTTCGCGTTGTCGAAGAAAGTCGGGTCCTCGAAGCCATCTATCATTGCTGGCAATGACAACGTCCCGTGTGGCATCATCAGCGGGGTTCATGTCTGTCGGCACCCACCTCCAGTCACAGACGTCTGTCAGCTCAAAGACTTCGCTGACACGATGCGCTACAAAAGGCTTGAAACGTCCGGTCTCGGACCTAAGCCAGCTAAGGACAGTTTTCGAGTCCGTCCAAAATTTTATTTTATTAATTGGTAGTCCTATGTATCTCTTCAAAACCTGGGAGAGTCGTGCTCCCATCACGGCTGCCTGTAACTCTAGCCGAGGTATGCTCAGGACCTTTAGAGGCGCAACCCTCGCTCGCGCCATTATCATTGCTACATGCCATACTCCGTCGGCCTTTTTCCTTCTGAGATAAGCAACGCTCACAAAGGCCCTTGAGCTGGCATCGCAGAAGAAGTGCAACTCAGCAGATGCATGCTTGTCACAGTTATTAGCGGACAACCAGCGCGGTATTCGTACCTCTGTCGTCTTGTTCAGCTCTTGCAGCCAGGCTTGCCATCTGTGAAAGTGGCACGTTTCAATCTCATCATCCCATCCTATTTTGGACTTCCAAATGTCTTGAAGTAAGATGCGGGCCTGAACTGTAACATAGAGCAGAAACCCCAGTGGGTCAAACACGGACATGACTAGCTTCAAAACATCTCTCTTGGTCGGTCTTTTGACGCCAGCGCTGATGTCGCAGTCAACTTTGTGGAACTTCAATAGGAAGGTGAAGCTATCGTCTTCGGGGTCCCAGTTTAAGCCTAAAACGCGTTCCATGGTCTCGTTCTTATCATCTGAGAGCATCTTTGCACTACCCGGTGCAAGCTTATCTTCGGGCAAATGTCCTAGAAGCCGTTTGGAGTTTGACATAAAGTTTCGCATGTTGAAACCTCCCTTAGCATGAATACTTATCACATCATTTACAACCTGTAGAGCCTCGTCGTACTCGTCAATTGAATAGATGAAGTCGTCGACGTAATGGTGTTCTACGATCGCGTCAACAGCCTTGGGGTGCGTGGTCTTGAATCTGGTCGCGTTCAAATTCTTCACGTACTGTGCAGATGACGGCGAACACACAGCACCAAAGGTCATCACATTCATGGCGTACTCACCACCGTCCCACAGAAGCCGCTGTGCTTGTTGGTCCTCTTCTCTGATGAGTACGCGATGAAACATCTCTTGAATGTCACCCATCACAGCTATCTTGCCGCAACGGAAACCTAAAAGGATGCCTGCTAGTGATGTGAGAAAGTCAGGTCCGCTAAGTAGGAAGTCATTGAGCGACTTGCCGCTTGACTTTGCTGCGCAGTCAAGTACTAGGCGTAGCTTGTTTGGCTTATTTGGGTTGAACACGGCGAAGTGTGGCAGATACCACGTTTTGTCAGTCTTTGTTACCTGCTCCGTTTCCGTCAGCTTCTTCAGATAGCATTTTTCCAGGTTTTCCTCCACCTTCTCTCTGTAGCGCGCTGCAAACTCAGGCATGCTGTCCATCTTCTTGGTGACACCCACCAGCCGCTTCTGGGCGACAGCGCGGCTGTCTGGCAGCACTGCTGCGTCGTCCCTCCACAGAAGGCCAGTCTCCCACCTGTCACCTACTAGTTTCGTCGTCTTTTCCATGATGGCGAGAGCCTTCAGATCCTCTCGCGACCGAGGAGTGTCAGGGAATGGTTTCGTCCCGAAACCGTCAGTCGAGAACGATCGCCTCACCATGTCATTCAGAGCGTCGCATGGGCACAGGTGGTAAATAGTCGCGTCCGTCGGTGTCAATGGCGACAGTTTACCGTGCACGATGTTCCCCAAGCTTGTCTCCGACACAATCGGTCCGGTCGGTCCTACATGAGCACGTCTGGTCACGATTAGGTCAATGTTGTCGGATCCTATAAGTATTTGCGGTCGCTCGTTGTAGGTCAATCTGTCGATGTGTTGTAGGAGGTCAGTCAGGTGTGGGAAGTCTTTCAGTAGTCCATTAATATTTACATTATGTACAGGCAAGTATAAATTATTTACAGATCTCATATTATACAAAACGAAGCGCTCTTCTTTAGCTCGGCCACGAACGGTGATGTTGACCCTCTTGGAGTTCGGCTCGCTCGTCCTCATTCCGGTGGCCCCTCGTAATTGCAGCGTCGCGGTTGGTCCTGTGATACCGGCCCGCTTCAGTAGAGAGTCGTCAATCAGTGACACCGACGCTCCCTCGTCTAGTAGCGCTAGAGCCTCCACGTCCCCGCTCGGTCCAGAGATGACCACTGGTGCCACCTTTAGAAGAATAGTGGACGTCGCGTCGCCGCAATGGTTCACCGTCGCTGCAGTCTGCGCCCGCTCGTTAGTCTCGTTGCGTGGCGCGGCGTGTAGCAGCGGGTGATGTAGTCTGGTGCATTGCCCTTCGGAACACTTGGTCTTCCTCCTGCAGCTCTTAAGCTGGTGACTCAGCGACAGGCAGCAGAAGCACAGCTTTCTCTCGGTCACCAATTTCCAGCGATCGTCTATGGAAAGGCGTTTAAATTCAGAGCAGTTGTTCAGGGCGTGTTCGTGTTGACACAGTGCGCAGGTGGTTAGCGTTGGGGCTGTCGTCATTGAGGTGGTGGGTGTGGTGGCATGTACGAACTTCTTCTCCTGTTTTGTGTGTTGATGGTGTTGTCGGTCAGCAGTAGGCAGCGGTGCAATAGTCGTCGCGGCATTGGCTACCATCATCAACCACTCTGACACGTCGTTGAGATTAATTTTGCTCTCACCTCTACTCGCAATAGAGAAACTCCACTGGTACTTCAGCGTCATCGGTAACTTGCCGATTATTTCTCGAATCAAGGTCGGGTTCGTCAGATGACCGACCTCATTTGTCATTTTCATGGTCGCGACAATGTTTTGCACTATGGTCGCGTACTCTATGAGTAGATTGACGTCGTCTTGACGTATGTCACGAATGTTATGAATTTTCAATAACATTACCTCAATCAACAGTTCCGGTCGTCCGAATCGCAGCCGTAATGTTTTTATGATGATTTCTAGGTTTGTTGCAGTGACGAGCAGGGCCGATACAGCTTCGCGGGCGTGCCCTTTAAGGCATTTTGCTAGCCGGGCGATGTTTTCGTCGTCGCTGTATCCGCGTAGTCGGGTCGTCGTCACGAACTGTGCGTAGAATAAGGGCCACTCTTCGGGGTCTCCGCAGAACTGTGGTAGCTCCTTGATCGACGTCTGTCTTGCTAGGAACTTCGCCATATCACCGGTTTTCGTCATTTCGGGGTGGTCTCGGTGGTCTTTGGGTCGGGCTGCATCGCAAGCCGCTGCTGTCACTGTGGGCATTTGGAGAATAGTCTTCATCGTCGGTCGCATGTCGGTGACCGACGACGCTCGAGAGGACGCACGGCTGCGCCTTCCCTCGTCTTCCAAAGCGGCCGTTTGCAGGGCTAGTCTTGTGGTAAGCAGCCGCCTCTTCACGTCCGAGGCTCGTCGTTGCTGCTCGGCTGCCGCTTTTGCCTTCGCTTTTGCCTTCGCTTCCTCCAGCTCAATGGCAGCCATTGCTTCCGCAGTCTCCAGCTCAAGGTCGAGAAGCTGTCTGCGTCTTGTGGTCGAGGCTACCGATACGGCGGATGTCATCGACCTGAGGGAAACCGCGTCGTCGTCACGGCCACCCGCGGGCACCTCGTCAGCGGGCGTCTCATCAGCGGGCGTTGTCGTCGTCGGCACGTCTGGCCTGTTGGCCTCCATATTTTTTGCCTGGGAGCGGGTCAGCGGCATACCTTTTGTCGTTACACTGGATCCACAGTGCTGGTCAGTTGTCTTCGAAGGACCACTTTGTTTGGTCTAACAAAGGTCTAGCAATAAGATTTTCTTCAGCTTTTTCGTCACCCCATTTATTTTCACGTCTTATAGGTCTCTTCCCTCCTCTATGGTTCTGTCCTGGCCTCCTTTACTGTTTCCGTCATAACATCTAGCCTCGCCGGCCAACGAGCCAAGGAGGCTGCCGGCCTTACGCCACGACAGTATCCAAGACCGCTTCTTAAAGATACACAGACAGGTTAACCACCCTCAGATGTATCCATCTGAGGGTGGTTTCACTCTCAATTTGAATGGTATCCAAGTAGATAATCGCTGGGTGGGGCCGTTTAACCCTTCCCTTTGTCGCACATTCAATGCGCATATAAATGTAGTAGTAGCACTGTAATTCTGTTAAGTCCATTAAATATATCTGTAAATATGTTTATCTACACACGTATCATGAACCCTCTTTACTGCGTACAAAAACCGCACGTTACGATCAGCATAATGTTAAACTACTTGGTAAAAACTCATTTCTTATCTGAAAAATAACACATTATGACCATAATGTGTAATTTTTCTACATATTATGACATTCAAATTTCGAACGCCGACGCCCGCCTGCTTGCCGCCCCTAGTTTGTCTGTGAAGTTGGTACTGACATTCAATTTTCGAACGCCGACGCCCGCCTGCGTGAAGTCGGTACTACAGAACAACCTTAACAACTGCAGAGCCACAATGCCGGTCAAACATTCGGTTCCTGAACACATCAAAGAGAGCTTATGATATGTGTGTAGATAAACTAGTGTATGTAACTATACATAATTAGGCATTAAAACTCTCGAGTGATATTATTATGAAACTCGCCTTCGGCTCGTTTCATAAACCCACTCTCGAGTATTGATGCCCTCCATTATGTAGCAGTCACATACACTACTATAATAAAGGTTACGGTTCAGGCAAGTTTTACGATCAACCAGAAAGATGAAATTAAAATGTGTGAATGTGGGAGATTGTGGGAGAGTATGGGTTAGTCAACGTCTGCTTCATTATACGTATTTTTTTACAAGTACTGTATATTTGTGTCATGGAAATGGACCTACAAATGGGTCCTTTTTGTTAAATTCTGGCAAATTTATATTATTCTATCCGTTTATGATTATTTTCTTATAAGTTAATCCATTTATTTGAATTCTGCTATATTTTCCATTGCCTCTACAATCTTCACTTAAATTAAATGGGTCAGTTTGATTTAATTCTGACTTTTTCCCACATTCTATACACTCATAAGTGTTTCCTTACAAGTGCTCATTAGATCGTTGAATCCTTGCATGTTTTCCACAGCATGACTTATTGGATTCACAATGTCCCGTCGTTGCACACAACTTATCTGCATACAAAAGCATTTTTACATGCCATAAAAAGAAATTCCACTGACTGAACTGTTGACAAGCGGATTATAAGTAATGTATTGTATTGTATTACAAAACAGTATCTTTACTGGTTCGCTTTGTTTTACGTGTTTCAACTTCAAATCAAATCAACATCAGCTACCCAATAATTGTCCCAGATATTAGAACTGATGACTGCTACGAAGATTCTCCTGAAGACCTGAAACACCAGAAACTAATTCCTATCACTATTAACGAGATGCCACTAGATAACTTAAATCAGATAAAACATCATATAGACAAATACAATGAAGAACTGAAGAAGCTGAAATCGTCTAATTTTATAAACAGCAATACAGAAACATTTTCATACATATATTGTGCTATTGGACTATTTGGACTCGGATACATAATATACAGGTGCTGCAATAGACGATCAAACAGCATTATGGATGTAAACATCACTCAACGATGCCGCAATGGATGCATACAAATATTTAATAATTGCTTTGGATCAAGAAAATCACACAACTCTCATATTGTTGCCATACCAATGACAGCAAGAAATACAACCTGCATTTCAGAAGACGAAGACGACGCAGCAGCCTCAGCATCATCACCACCTTCACCGAAAAGTTTAGGCAAGAATGCCCAATCTTTATTCTAAGGGGGGAGGTATTACATAATCTGTGTTTCATAATCTGTACTTTACCTACGTACTCTATATACCTTACATACCTTGTATATTAGTGACTCATGTACTCTACTAGCATACCTTAGACGTAAGCTCACCATTATCAACAATTGTTACTCATGCACTCCATTAGCAGACCCTTAGACATCGCTATGGTATTTTTGGCATAGTCATCCCTTACTCATGTTTTGCGATAACCAGAAATGTACCCTATATAAATAAGACCCTACCAACAGATGATTCATTACAATTCCAAACTCCGAACTAGCAAGAACTCTGTAATAGATACATAAGTCTTTTTCGAAATAAAGATAGTTTTTAGAAAAGCAAGTTTCAAGAACCACCACATAACACCCTCCTTAGTGAAATTATTAAATCTATGAAGCTACGTGGTCCTTGCGGCCGTTTAAATTACATATCACCATGTATGAAGGAGGGAAATGTGTCAAAAGGTATCCAAGACCGCTTCTTAAAGATACACAGACAGGGGAACCACCCTCAGATGTATCCATCTGAGGGTGGTTTCACTCTCAATTTGAATGGTATCCAAGTAGATAATCGCTGGGTGGGGCCGTTTAACCCTTCCCTTTGTCGCACATTCAATGCGCATATAAATGTAGTAGTAGCACTGTAATTCTGTTAAGTCCATTAAATATAACAACTGCAGAGCCACAATGCCGGTCAAACATTCGGTTCCTGAACACATCAAAGAGAGCTTATGATATGTGTGTAGATAAACTAGTGTATGTAACTATACATAATTAGGCATTAAAACTCTCGAGTGATATTATTATGAAACTCGCCTTCGGCTCGTTTCATAAACCCACTCTCGAGTATTGATGCCCTCCATTATGTAGCAGTCACATACACTACTATAATAAAGGTTACGGTTCAGGCAAGTTTTACGATCAACCAGAAAGATGAAATTAAAATGTGTGAATGTGGGAGATTGTGGGAGAGTATGGGTTAGTCAACGTCTGCTTCATTATACGTATTTTTTTACAAGTACTGTATATTTGTGTCATGGAAATGGACCTACAAATGGGTCCTTTTTGTTAAATTCTGGCAAATTTATATTATTCTATCCGTTTATGATTATTTTCTTATAAGTTAATCCATTTATTTGAATTCTGCTATATTTTCCATTGCCTCTACAATCTTCACTTAAATTAAATGGGTCAGTTTGATTTAATTCTGACTTTTCCCACATTCTATACACTCATAAGTGTTTCCTTACAAGTGCTCATTAGATCGTTGAATCCTTGCATGTTTTCCACAGCATGACTTATTGGATTCACAATGTCCCGTCGTTGCATACAACTTATCTGCATACAAAAGCATTTTTACATGCCTTAAAAAGTAATTCCACTGACTGAACTGTAGACAAGCGGATTATAAGTAATGTATTGTATTGTATTACAAAACAGTATCTTTACTGGTTCGCTTTGTTTTACGTGTTACAACTTTTTGTAATTTTATCAAAATGGTGACACTCTAACGCTGGCGAATGCTTGACTATCCTGCAGAACAAAGCGAGTGCGAAGCCGCGCCGGGTTCATGCTAGTCCTATATTGCCATACCTAATGCTAATTATTAATCTGCCAAGTTTTACCGCGTAATTATTGACAGCTTCCATGAAATGTCGCTTTTTTTACTTTTTACAATATTTCAAAACCTACTGATCAATTTCTTTCGTATTTAACGCATGGTGTGAATGAGGTAAAGGTGAATGGTACAATTTTATTACTCTAATGTACACCTCGCGCCACGAATTAAGAGGGCTGGGCGATGTTTGCGGGAATTACTGCGCTTATGTACAGGTATAGAAAAGTGACCACTGCGCATTCAAGGCCACCGCTCATAATGTGTGGCGCGACGTATAACAATCTCTTTCCATACTTATATTATTGTTTGTCTCAAATTAACCGACTTGGAGCAACTAGCCCAATATATAGGGGGCAGCTTACATTAATTGCAACTTTTTTTTTTCTAGTACCGTTTGGTATCGCGTGGGTATGCCAAACCTAAGTTTGCGACCTCGAATGTGAGGGGGACAACTATTGACAAGACCTATCCAACGACACACATTTTACTGCTATTGGAAGGTGGCCCCAGCTTACATACATTTTTGCCCATTCTCCTTTTCGGACTTATTCGAGTTTTTCACTTTTTATTCGAATACTGTCTAGGTATATTTGTAAGGAACCGTGTTGTAGTAAAGTTAATAAGATAAAATTTCGCGTTAAGAAAAAACCGGCCAAGTGCAAGTCGGACTAGCGCATGAAAGTTTACGTACCATTATCTATTAAAACGGCAAAAAAATACGTTTGTTGTATGGGAGCCCCCTTAAGTACCTATTTGTTTTATTGTAATTAATTAGTTAATTTTTAAGTGAATAAACTTAAAATTCTGTGAATATTTCAAGTGTCTACCTGTTGCCGTTATCAATATCGAGCAAATGCGACACGAAATTTTGTCCTTTTTAATTTTTAAAACACGGTTCTGTACAAATTTGGACTGTTATCGAATTTAAAGTGAAAAACTGGTATAAGTCCGAAAAATTCGAAGTCTTTGGGCCACCAAAAGTTGTCCCCCGCAATTTCGAGGTCGCAATCTTAGCTTTGGCATACCCACGCGATACCAAACGATCCAAGAAATAAATTGTGCAGGCCACATTGTATCAACATTCTCGCATGATGCTTTCGGTGTTGGTATTTGAATAATAGTTTGTGGATATTCGTGTGCAGGCGTTTAGGAAAAGTTTTAAGAAGTTCTAAGATAAAGTATACAGGATCTAACAGAAAGGGAGTTATAAGCCTAAGTGTGGTTCTTAGGGACATCATTCTGATCAATTTTTACTATGTAACCGACGTGATCAGAGCAACTTTATTTTTCTTATCTCGGTACATTTCGGGCCTAGCGCTCACCTGAGTCATATGGTGGAGTTGAAAATAAAGTTGCTCTCATCAAGTCAGCCCTATACTAAAAGTTGTTCCGAATGATGTCCCTAAAAACCACTCCACCATACAAAACATCTCCTTTCTACTTTAACCATGCCCCACACTATGAGCTTAGTCCGCCCGCCGTCTAATGTACGGGATATATTGCCATGTGTGCATATTGTATGGGAGCTATCTTTTTTAGAGTTTTGCGGTAATAACCGAGGTACTATGACGAGCAGTTTGAAAAAAATCGTTAGTCCCGTTTTTGAATAAACTCAATAAATGTGTTTGATTTCTATGACAGGTACCTTAAATAATCAAGTTATCCAAAAACAAAAAAAAAAACAAGATATTTACAAAAATAACTCCCAATACAAAATTTCATCCAATTCGGTGCAGTGGTTTAGGCTCTAGAGCTGACAACGGAAATCCATCCATACACATACATGCACGCACACACACTCACACACACACACATACATACACTTTTTTTTTACCTTTTCGGACTAAGTTAACGATAGAGAATACGATTACAATACTTAATCAATTTTCATTTCGTTCAACTCGAAAGTAAAAAAATATTTTGATACAATTAATGTAAGCTGAATCATCTATCCTCTATTTATTGGGTTAATCATGGTTATTAAAATAATCTTTAGGTAGGTACCTACTCATCTAAGAGCAGACAACATGAAAGAGCAGCATCAAAGAGGTTTCAATTACATACATAAAAATCGGTAGATTAATGAAAAAGGTTTGTTGCCTGTATCCGTCATGAATTAATGCTGGCTGTTTATTAAAATCCTATCAAATCCCGAGTGCAATTACAGAGTCGTCAGTTCTTTTGTTTCATCGAAGTCGCGACTGTAGCCTAGTATCCCTAGTCTGTGCTGTAGCCCTTGAATGCAAAATAGGACATTTCGTACGAGTTTACAAAGGCTTATACTTACGAAACGAGAAGTTTACGGGCCGAGCCGAAGGCGTCGTAGGGAGGTTCGTAAAGAAGCCTTTTCGATGAATATAATGTTTCATTTCAGATAACAACTTGACTTGGACTTCGATACAAATTGTACTCGCACGGTGGTGTTTGAAATGGCAACAAATATAATGATCACCAAAATATTTTTTTCCTGCCCAAAATGGCTAAATATCCACCAAAAGTTGCAGAAAATATCAGGGCAAAATACTGCGGTAGCTTAGGTGAAGGGCTTCGCTTCGCTCACGCCCTTTATCCTTCGTGTTAGGTTGAACATGTAAGAACAACAAAAAATACTAAAAAACATAAGTACACAAAACATAAAAAGAAGTTTGGTGATCATTTATCCAAACACAATTTGGTGGACATCCATCCATTTTGGCAGTCATTTCGAATTTATTGGTAGTAAATTTTCGAATTTTTTGATAATCGTTTAAACACAAGCCGTGTTACCACAAAAAATATTAAACAGCGTTTAACCTCAAAACAAACGTCAAATCCCATACACTTTTGTTTTTAAACAATTGTTGAACAGTAGTTTATTTTTTTGTGGTAAGGCCCAAGGCGTTTGAAGTTGTAAGTCCACATTTCTTTTTTATTTCCATTATTACTAGCAAACGCGGGGCGTTTGAATATTGTAAACTGTATGTTTAATATTTATGCTTCGGAACGCACCGGTTTTTTGTTGCGCGGATCGACCGCGAGTAATCGGGACATCACTGGCGGAAACGGAACCGCAGCTGTCACTCGTACCAACGAGATGAAAAATTGGAGGTTATCTTTTTCTTGTCGGGAGAAAAAACATGTCTGCTCAGGCGTCGGGCCATTGATTGTATTTCGGTGTAACAATTGTCTAATACAGGTGTCGAGCCTGGTCGGAGTGTTAATCATCAACATCGTCGGGAAATAAGTAGATTCGCGTCAGCGGTTGAGTGATCCGTGTTGTGATTGGACATCGTCGTATCGGACGGCGACTCCTCGTGTCGGCAGGCAGCACGCCGGCGACAGCGTCGGGCAGCGAATAGTGAGATTCAGTCCCTATCCTACCCAAACTTGTGCTCCTATCCCGTATTCCTGCCTCGAATCGAGCTTTCGATTTCCGGTCTACGACGGCAAGGTAAAGTAACAATCAAGATTTTCTCTTCCGTGCTGGCAAAAACCCAGCCCCTCAAGATTCCACGCCGTTCGGTTGAGGCGTGGAATTAAACATTTTGGTAGCAGGCGCGGTTTCCTAGTGGGAAATCACCGATTCACGGACGGTTGTAGGGTTGTTTTTTTTGCCACATTGTAGTTGGGAGAAAAGAATATCTCAGATTGGCCGGCAAGTCGGCAATGAGTCTGTGGTCGGTATACCACAATTAAAGTTCATTTTCGGTTATTGAAAGTATAAGTGTCAATTAAGTTAACAATTATTATAAATTTGTAGTCGGAAACTACTGTTTGTGCGCATAAAAGATTGAACAGTCATTCTGCGAAGTAACTAGATTGTATTACTTGCGGTAGAACGTCGGGTTCTATAGTACTGCAGTGTTATTTCGGTTTACAGAGCAGGGTCAGGCTATTTAAGGGGTATTAAGCTGATTTTGCTGACCTCAGTAGAAGTGTGGGTCATATCGGAGGGGCCACTTCTAGAAGGTCACAGCTATCTTCATTATATTAAAAATAGCTTGGATTTCGGAATCCAGTGTGGTTTAGGGTGCTATATTGTTTAGGTTTATAGTCTCGGAGCCCACCACTTATTATTTTGTATTGTTTTCATAATCAAGTTTTGTGGGTTATTTTTGAATTGTGTTTTATGGTGGCATTCTCTAATTGATTTAGAGTGTATATTTATAAGGTGTATGTCCACAGGGCGACCATACTAAAAATTGTTTAGGATTTAATTGTTTTAGTGGTTGCCTTGGTTTTTACAACATAGTTTTAATTTCTGTGCCCAGCGCTGACGGGCAAGTGCTGGTCTCTGGCTGTGCTTAGTTCGGTAGTGAAGCATAGGACCAGAAACAATTGAATCGGTAACCATGGCACCTTCGCCCTTGACGGTACTGCGGTATGGTGTCCGTGAGGAGATGAGATGGCTCGCCCATACTCACAAGTATGTGGAGCGACCCGACATGGACGATGTCCTGCTCAAGCGTGTGGAGGACGCAATGACACGCGTCGGGAAGGTGTATCGGCTGGCTGCGGAGGCGGAAGCCCTCGGGCTTACGGATGAGGCTTCGGTGGCTGCAGTGAAGCAGCTCTGCGCGGATGCTGACCAAGCGATGGAGTGCTTGGGCGACATCGAGCGTCGCGCGGAGAAAATTAAGCGGTCGCGACGGAATGACCGCGGGGAGGGTAGCGGAGACCCGCCCCCTAAGGGTGTTGTTGGACGGCTGCCACACCTGGAGATTCCGGTGGGGAAATTGATGAGTGGCCGGCATTCATCAATTTGTTCGATAGTTTGGTCCACGGTCGGGACGACCTGGACAACGCCTACAAGTTGGCCCAACTATTGATGGCACTGCGGGGTGAACCGAAGGAGTTGGTCGGTCACCTAACGGTCACGGCAGGCAATTACGAGATAGCCCGGTCCATATTGTTTGACCGCTACCAGCACAAACGGCGGTTGGTTGATGCGCAGCTGGGGAAGCTGTTTAGCATCCCAAGAGTAACCCGGGATGTTGACATCCGGGTACAGGTGCTCAACCCTGTGCTGGTGGTGGCCACTAAGGCCCTTCAGAACCTTGGTCTGCCGGTAGACCAATGGTCATATATCGTGTTGTATATGGTTTTGTCACGGTTGCCTGCAGCTGTTCAAAGTCGGTTTGAACAGCTGCATGGGGGCAGTAGCTCGGAACTGCCCACGCTCGTCCAATTAACGGATTTTTTGGAGGGTGAATGCAGGCGATGCGACACATTGGATACGGAGGCCAGTGTGCAGCGCCAACCCGCGCGGATGCGAAAGGGGCCGAGCCCCCCGCCCCCACGGGGGGGTGGGCGGTCAAAACAATTTGGTGAGTGCTGCGGTGGCAAGCACCACATCGTGTTGTGCCTGAACCGGTCAGGCCCTTCGGACGATCACCAGGGCCGGACTCAGGTTGGTCGGTCACAGGGCCCAACCAGGGCCGGACCCAGTCCCCCTCCGGGCAACGGGAGTCACCAACGGGGTGACTGGGGTACCCGTGGACGGGACCCCCCCCCGAGGGGAAGGGCGCAGCGCGGGGGGTAACAGGCGGGATAGCCGGGGTTCGGTCGCCGCTGTCCAGGGTCAGCGAGGACTTCGGGCCGCTAGCTCACCGCGTGTTACGGGCGGGTGTCAGATGGCACCTATGAGTGGCGCGAAGGCTGGGAGCCCACCACCTTCTGCGCCACCCTGCCCGTCGCTCTGGGAGGCGAACAGGGAGGCGAACAGTCGGATGTCGCCCCCAGGTTCATCCACGGTGGCCACCGGGCACACCGTTCACAGTCCGGTATGGTCGGGTACCGAGACAGCGAGGGGCCTATTATGCGGGTTGGGACCCCCTGATGTACATACGGTCTGATATGCCACCGGTGGCATATCAGCAGCCGAGTTACCAGGCCGACGGGGGTCCCAGCGGGTTCGGATCCCGCGGAGGTTCCCGCTAGGGACACGCCGCCCACTTACAGGGTGCCGCCACTCCACAGACGGTCATGCTCCCCACCGCCTCGGTGATAGCGTGGAGTTCGGACGGCAAATCTCGTGTGGCACGAGCACTATTGGACTCGGGGGCCCAGGGGTGCTTAGTCTCGTGCAACCTTGTAAGACGGTTGGGCATTTCGGTAAGGGAGTATCCACATTCCATTCGGGGAATTGGGAACACGGAAGTCGGTTCCGTTAAGGGAGTATGTCGGATTACTCTCTCGTCACGGGTGGATTCATCGGTGAATCTGACGGTCACGGCATTAGTCATGCCTAATGTGATGGGCTCACACCCTCACGTACGGTTGTCGCCCTCGGTGCGACAGTTGGTCGCTGGGTTGTCATTGGCTGACCCGGAGTTCGATATTCCGGGCCCAGTAGACATTTTATTGGGTGTCGATGCCTTGGGATACCTGTTAGTGCCAGGTGTCCACGTGTTGCAGGCGACTGGTCTGGTTTCGGTCAACACCAGACTGGGCCATGCGGTAATGGGTCCGGTCATGCCGGCTGCCCCACGCCTAGCGACTCGTAGTCCCTTATTCGGTTCTGTACTCTCGGAGGTGATACAGAAGTTTTGGGAGGTGGGGGAACCACCTACGGTCCGCCGGTTGGACCCGGTTGAAGAAGAGTTTGAACAGTTTTATCGGAACAATACTGGTCGCCTTCGGTCAGGTCGATTTCTCACACGTCTTCCATTCCGGAGTGATCGCCCACCGCTGGGCAGTTCACACCATGCAGCCGAGACGCGGCTTCTGTCGATGGAACGACGCATGAAGCGTGACGGGATTTTCCGGCAGAAGTACGTCGACTTCATGCGGGAATACGAGTCGCTCGGCCACATGTCGGTTTCGGGTATCGACTGGAAGCGTGAAGACCACTGCTTCCTGCCCCATCACGCGGTCTTGAGGACCCCGGAGGGCAAAATACGGGTAGTGTTCGATGGATCGGCATCAACATCTAACGGCATGAACCTGAACCAGTGTTTGCATTCAGGGCCGAAGTTGAACCATGACTTTAAGGATGTTATCACACGGTTCCGTCGACACAATGTTGTGTTTGTAGCTGACATCCGGGTGATGTTTAGACAGACGGTCATTCACCCTGACGATAGACGGTATCAGCTGATACTGTGGCGAGAGCCCAGATCAGCCCATCAGGGTGTACGAGCTGAACACCAACACGTACGGGCTACGGTCTAGTCCTTATTTGGCGATTCGCACTCTGCGGGAGTTAGCGGATCGAGAACGGTTAAACTTCCCTAGAGGAGCAGCGATCCTGGAGCAGGATCTCTACGTGGACGATATCTGTACCGGTGCAGATTCAGTAGAGGAGGCGCTCGCTCGACGGGACGAGCTAGTTGAGCTCTTACGGGGTGGAGGTTACGAGCTCCGGAAATGGATGTCGAACTCTCCAGAGTTACTGACTGGTCTTCCGGATGACTACCAGCAGGATCCCCACATTTTTGAAAATTTGGAAAATCCAAATATGTTGTCGGTATGAGGCGTCCAGTACCAGCCGGTGTCAGACATGTTTTCGTATCGGGTCGAGTTGGACTCCCCGAAGGTCTGGACGAAACGGAACGTCCTTTCAACAGTGGCTAGGACATTTGATCCAAACGGGTGGATCACCCCGGTAACATTTCAGCTCAAGTGTTTTATGCAGCAATTGTGGTCTGCTGAGCTGAAATGGGACGACCCGATCGGCGGGTCATTGAGCTCAGAGTGGGACTCGTTCTTTTCGACCCTCCCTGGCATCAATCGGATTTCACTGCCACGGAGGTTGGTCCCCACCAAACGATACACCGCCACCCTGCATGGGTTTTGCGATGCCTCGGAGAAGGGCTACGGAGCTGCGGTATATCTGCGTACGGTCGACTCCTCGGGGGAGGTTGATGTGCGGTTGGTCATGGCCAAGAGCAAGGTTGCGCCGTTGCGCACTCGCCTGACCATTCTCAAGTTAGAGCTTTCGGGAGCGGATCTCCTGACTCATCTGCTCAACCACACGATGACGGTTCCTCGTGGGTCAATAGCGTTGGAAGATACGGTCTACGCTTGGACGGACAGCCAGATCGTGTTATGCTGGCTGAAGGCTTCAGTTCACAAGCTGGAGATTTTTGTGGCGAATCGGGTTTCGCAGATTTTGAATTCGGAGGTTCCCTTAATCTGGAGACATGTTCCAGGGGAAATGAACCCAGCAGACTGTGCGTCACGTGGGTGTCACGCTCCGGAGTTGGTTGGACATCCCTTGTGGTGGGGTCCAAAATGGTTTACTCAAGCCGAATCGGATTGGCCAATGAGTCCACGCGTTACCACGGCGAACGGCGCCTTGACAGTCGGTGTCTGTACGACGCAACCGGAGCCGGAAGAGGAGTTCAGCCTGCTGGAACGGTACAGCTCGCTCGACAAGCTGGTCAATGTGACCGCCTGGATCTGCCGATTTGCGCGGAATTGTCGGAATTCTGAGGCGCAACGAGTGCGGACACAGGTCCTGACACCACGGGAACGGAACCATGCGTTGTTCGCATTGGTACGGAACGTGCAGACGGTGCACTTTAAGTCCGAATTGGACATTCTGAGACGCGGACGCGTCCAACTGAAGGGAGCTGTGGCTCGGCTCAACCCGTTTATTGACCCTCAAGGATTGCTGAGGGTAGGAGGTCGGCTGCGGAATGCCAACCTGCTTTATGCGGCTCGCCACCCGTTGTTACTCCCTAGGAAAGGGAAGTTGGTCGAACTGTTGATACAGGATCGAAACATTCGGAATGGGCATATCGGATGCCACGCCTTGATGGCGTTTCTCCAGCGCGAGTTCTGGATTCTATTGGGAAGACGCTTAGTGCGTAGCGTCGTATTTCGGTGCCTGCCTTGTTATCGGGCCAAGGCGGCTACGATGCAGCCCCAGATGGGCGATTTGCCCTCGGATAGGGTTAACGAAATCCGGCCCTTTGCGGGTGTCGGAACGGATTTCGCGGGACCATTCATGGTCAAGTCTTCACAGCTACGGAACGCCAGATTAGTGAAGGCATACCTGTGCGTCTTCGTGTGCTTGGCCACGAAGGCAGTCCACTTGGAGGTGGTCAGTGACCTCACTACAGAGGCATTTATCGCATGTCTAGATCGGTTCGTCTCACGAAGGGGCCTCCCGACATTAATCCGTTCGGACAACGGCACAAATTTTGTCGGAGCCAGGCGATATCTGCAGGAGGTCACTCAATTCCTGAACGGTAACCAGGACGCCATCGGTACGGCTTGCTCCCGACGAGGGATTGAATGGGTTTTCAGTCCGCCGGGATGTCCTCATTGGGGAGGAATTTTTGAGGCTGCGGTTAAATCGGCTAAGTCGCACCTGACGAGGATCATCGGTGAGACCTCTCTACGCTTTGAAGAGCTTGCGACGCTGTTCTGTAAAATTGAAATGACACTGAACTCGCGTCTGTTGTGCCCGCTCAGTTCGGATCCAAATGATTTGGAAGCGTTGACGCCGGGTCACTTCCTGATAGGTCAGCCCCTTAACGCCCTGCCAGAATACCCATTCGGTGATGTTAAGTTAAGTCAGTTAACTAGGTGGCAGATGTTGCAGCAGATGGCTCAAGATTTTTGGAAACGGTGGTCCCTTGAGTACTTGCACATCTTGCAGCAGCGCCTTAAGTGGACTGACCGGACGAGCCCCCCTCAAGTCGGTGATTTGGTGCTGATTAAGGATGCGGACCTGCCATCATTGAGATGGAGACGAGGACGGATCGTCAATTTATACACGGGTCGGGATGACACGCCTCGATCAGCAGAAGTCAAGGTGGGGGACTCGGTCCTCAAGAGAGCGGTCGCAACACTTTCTCGCCTTCCTATTGATTAGGGACAGGTTCGGGCCTGTCCGGGCGGGTGACTGTTTAATATTTATGCTTCGGAACGCACCGGTTTTTTGTTGCGCGGATCGACCGCGTGTAATCGGGACATCACTAGCGGAAACGGAACCGCAGCTGTCACTCGTACCAACGAGATGAAAAATTGGAGGTTATCTTTTCTTGTCGGGAGAAAAAACATGTCTGCTCAGGCGTCGGGCCATTGATTGTATTTCGGTGTAACAATTGTCTAATACAGGTGTCGAGCCTGGTCGGAGTGTTAATCATCAACATCGTCGGGAAATAAGTAGATTCGCGTCAGCGGTTGAGTGATCCGTGTTGTGATTGGACATCGTCGTATCGGACGGCGACTCCTCGTGTCGGCAGGCAGCACGCCGGCGACAGCGTCGGGCAGCGAATAGTGAGATTCAGTCCCTATCCTACCCAAACTTGTGCTCCTATCCCGTATTCCTGCCTCGAATCGAGCTTTCGATTTCCGGTCTACGACGGCAAGGTAAAGTAACAATCAAGATTTTCTCTCCCGTGCTGGCAAAAACCCAGCCCCTCAAGATTCCACGCCGTTCGGTTGAGGCGTGGAATTAAACACTGTACATAAAATCACTATCGCTTCGAAAAAGAAATTACTATCGCTTCCGATACCACGCAGCATAGCCATTCAATTATTTGTGGAAGCATTATAGCAACCTCAATCGGAGTTTTCATTATCGGAGAAAGATATTCTCTCCCTCTCTCCTCGATATTATGATCGTCTCTAACTTGGATAAGGTCGCTGTACATGGTCAACTAACTCTCCTTTCTCGTTCCACGACCTTATCTATCTTTCGTATAAGATCAGGCCTCTCAAGAGCAGAGCAAAATTTCTTAATATTCGTAACTTTAGGGATTTTAACCTAGAGTCTCTTAGGTCGGATGCCTTGTCGATCGACTGGTCCCCTGTAATATCCAGCGAGACCATGGACGAGAAAATCAACAAGTTCAATATCATAGTCCTAGGTCTCTACGACAAGCATGCACCTATAAAAAAGTGAGAGTGAAACACCTACCCGCCCCTTGGCTAACAGATACTATTAAGCGTCTAAAGGCCAAGAACAACAGAGCCAAGTGTAAATACCGTAAGAATCCGACAGATGACAATTTTCTTTCTTACAAATGTCTTCGCAACCGCTGCAACCGTCTCTGTCGTGATGCTAAGCGTCGGCACATCCACGAGAGTATTGAAAGTTACACACCAGCTCAGGTGTGGAAGTTTCTAAAAACACTTGGCATAGGTAAGAATCAGGACTTTCATGCTGGTAATGTAGATCTCAACGGTCTCAACCAGTTCCTTTCCGCCCCACCTGTTGTGATGGATCCCATTGTCAAACAAGACACTCTTCAGAGCCTGCGCTTTAAGTCCTTACCCGACACCACACCATTCAACTTGAGCAATGTTGGAATCTATGCGGTCAAGAAGGCGGTACTAGCAGTGAGCTCGAAAGCCGTAGGTGATGATAAAATCTGCCTTAAAATGCTTTTAACAATCCTGGATGAACTACTGCCAGCTATTACACATGTTATAAATTTTTCCCTATCGAATGGCATCTTCCCCACCATGTGGAAAAAAGCATTAGTCATCCCGCTCCCTAAAACTTCCAGTCCTACCTCTTTTAAAGAGTATCGACCTATTTCAATCCTACCCATCCTCTCCAAAGTCCTTGAATCCATTGTCCATACCCAGCTATCTTCTTACCTTATCTCAAACAATCTGCTGAACATGTACCAGTCAGGATTCTGACCGGGTCATAGCAACGTTACGGCTCTCATGAAAGTCACAGATGATATCCAGGTAGCCATGGACCGCAAACAGCTTTCCGTGCTTGCTTTACTTGACTTCAGTAGTGCCTTCACCTGCGTAGATTTTGACATTCTCGTTGAGCTTCTCAGATCTCTGAACGTCTCCTCCTTCTCTGCTAGCTGGTTCGACTTCTTTTTTGAGGGATCGGCAACAGCGTATCAAGTCGGAAGAGATATCCACTGAATGGTGTGACCTCTTTACAGGCTTCCCTGAAGGTGGTATTCTTTCTCCTCTTCTATTCTCGATCTTTATCAACACCATCTCTGACGTCCTGTCCTCCTCATATCATCTTTACGCTGATGATCTCCAGATTTATCGATACTTCTCTCTCAACGATGCACACTCTGCTGTGGAGGCACTCAACGCTGATCTTGAGGGAATAAGAAGTTGGGCTTCATCCTTCGGACTCCTGGTCAACCCGAGCAAGTCCCAGGCCATGATAATAGGTACTAAACATTCTCTTAACTTGTTGCAGCAACATCCCATTCCATCTGTCACTTTTAATGGTACCACAATCGTATATAGCGATAAAGTTAAAAACCTGGGTCTAATCTTCGACAACCAGTTGTTCTGGTCATCGCATGTTAATGAGGTAAGTCGCCGAGTATTTTCTACCTTTCACTCTCTCAGGAGACTTCAGTACTTTTTGCCTCGACATACCAAAATCACTCTTGCTCAATCTCTCATTCTACCCCTCATCGATTACGCTGATGTCTGCTGGGTCAGTGCTAACGAAGAACTACTGAACAAACTCGAACGACTTCAATATCTTGGGATTCGGTTTATCTTCGGGCTGCGCAAATACGACCATGTGTCACAACATCGCAGGGAGTTGAAGTGGCTGCCGATTCGTCTTCGTCGGGATTCACACATCCTCAATTTCCTCTACAACATTTTACGTAATCCACGCTACCCAACTTTCTTACGAGACAGTTTTCAATTTCTTTCTTCCAGCAGACCTCGGAGAACTCACGCAGTTTCCATGCTCACAACTCCAAAGCATAACACCGCTTTCTATGAGAACGGGTTTAGAGCCCGGGCCATTCGGTTATGGAATGCACTCCCCTGCACCATCAGGGACAGTCCTAATCTGAATATCTTTAAAAGTCATGTGAAGAAGCATTACCTCTCCCTTTAGAGTTATAGGTAGTATGCATGTAAGTATGTATTAGTATAGTGTATAAAATAGTATTTGTAGTATATAATAAGTATTTAGTATATTATTATAGTTATTATTTAATTTATTTTATTTATTATTTTATATATTGTACACATAGGTCTACCCCTGCTCAACCATCAACTTTTCCCTTGTTTGCCTGGTTTGCTGGAAGAGATCTCTTATTAGAGATAAGCTCGCCTTTGTACACTTTTTTTATGTAACTCTTGTTTTTTGTATGATTTGTGTGCAATAAAGAAATTATGAAATCATATTGTTCTAATTGATAGAAGTGTGTGTCTGTAACAGAATATTACTATTGCCGTCGAGGAACAGCGGCATTAGATGATCTTTGTTGTAAAAACTGTGGTAAACCACTTTTAGAGAATAAAAATTGAATGTAAGCATACCATACAGAAATATTTCAATTCAAGCAATCATTATCAATAATGGAGAAAGTTATTTACTGTAGGCTTTGCATCTTTTGCAGACGGATCACGCATCATCGCGACATCTTGGACTCATGTTCTATTTACTTATAGGTTTTTTCGTGAATTACGTATCTTGCACATGTATTAAACTTTGGCAACAAATATAATGACCACCAAAATATTTTTTTCCTACCCAAAATGGCTAAATATCCAACAAAAGTTGCAGAAAATATCAGGGCAAAATACTGCGGTAGCGTAGGTGAAGAGTAAAGGGGGTGAGCGAAGCGAAGCCCCCTTTACTTATTTATTTATGTGACTGCTGCATAATGGAGGGCATTAAAACTCGAAAGTGTGGTTATGAAACTAGCCGAAGGCGAGTTTCATTATAATATCACTCGAGAATTATCTACAGCTACATACACTTGTTTATCTACACACATATCATAAGCTCTCTTTAATGTGTTCAGGCCGCATGTTTGACAGGCATTGTGGCATTGATCATTGCTCTGCACTTGTTTAGCTTGTTCACAAGTAACAACTTCACAGACAAACTAGGGTTGGCATGCAAGCGGGCGACGGCGTTCGAAATTTGAATGTTTGTGACATTCTTTATTATGTGTTCAATATCTTGAAAAATCCGAGCTACCCCAACTACTATCTTCGAGACTGTTTTGAGTATCTCTTTTCGGGAGATCGGCACCGGAGATCTCACACTTTTAGCCACTCCGCGGCAACAGTTCGCCTCCGTTCCTCGATGCTTATTTACTTTCGTATTTAGATAAGTGTGAAATATTCATTGCGTATTAGCTTGGCAATACGTAGTGAAATTAAGATACAAAACAAGCAATGGTTATCCATTTATTATTAAACCTAGCTAGAACAGCATGACATTGTCACTTTAATTCGTGACGTATTTTTCGTGAATGATTTATTTACGTAATAATGTTTATTTCTTGTGTTTTAAGAAGAAATAATAGTTGGAATGAGACTTACAGTTACTCCGCCGTTCTTGGAGTTCACACTCTCGCTTCTATTTTTGCTTGTAAGTATTGCACAGGTCGGCATTTTCGAAAAACAGCGGAAATGAATTCGTCACTGCGTCGCCCGGCGACTACTGAGAATTTTAATTTCAAGATCATCGGGGCTAGATTTTTTCGCGCGTACCACGCCCCTCAACCTATCTCTCGATATCTGTGGTATAAACACTCTTTCAAGTTGCGGGCGGTCCGACTTTGGAACGCACTTCCTTGCACTATAAGAGCCAGTCCCACTCTTTTCTCTTTTAAGAAACGTATTAAAGAGCACTACCTCTCTATATGTAAAATGTTTGTAGTATATTTCGGTACTTATTTAGTAGTTACTGTTCTTATTTTATAAGTATTTAATTTATTCCTTGGCATTTTATTTATACTAGTTATTGTGCACTGCCTACCTACCTTTTATAATAATATTTCCATTAATGTCTTGGTTTGCTGGAAGAAATCTCTTTTTAGAGACAAGCTCGCCTTTGTACATACATTTTATGTACACTGTAATTTGTAAAATATTTGCGGGCAATAACGAGTTATGAATTATGAAATTTATGAATTATGTCGAAATATTGATACATTTTGGTCATACATAATGTATCACTATTCATAATAGTAGTATATCATTATGCTGGTCGTAACGTGCGGTTTTTGGACACAGTAAAGAGGGTTTATGATACGTGTTTAGATAACAGTAGTCTATGTGACTGATACATAATGCCTAATTATGTACAGTTACATACACTAGTATATCTACACATATATCATAAGCTCTCTTTGATGTGTTCAGGAACCGCATGTTTGACCGGTATTGTGGCATTGAGTTGTTTAGCTTGTTCTGTAGCACCAACTTCACAGAGAAAGTAGGGGCAGCAGGCAGGCGGGCGTCGGCGTTCGAAATTTGAATGTCATAATATGTAGAAAATTTACACATTATGGTCATAATGTTCAATATTCAGATAAGAAATGAGTTTTTACAAAGTAGTTTAACATTATGCTGATCGTAACGTGCGGTTTTTGGACGCAGTAAAGAGGGTTTATGATACGTTTGTAGATAAAATAAATTATACTAGGATGGATGTTCTTATAATTAATGACAAGTTGTGGCAAAATCTACGGCCTCATTCTTAACAACTCACCTCCCAAGCCTGTGCGGAAGAAAACGGGATTTTGAACCTTATGCCATGGTAATAAAATTCAATCCCTATGGGATGTGAGTGGTCAAAGCGATTGTGATTGGGGAAACTTCAATTTAAAAGGTATCGGGACAAATGTAAAGTGATAGACATTGGATAGACACAGTTTATTTGGTTTAAATATACGAATTTCCCACACCAAACGTAAATATATTACTATATACAAGGTACTAAAAATATATACAAGGTACTAAAAATTAAAATGAAAACCAAACTTAACAGAATTTCCAAATAGGATCACAAGATACACGTGGAAAGCAAGCCATTTAATAAACTGATGGAATTATACAATTATTTACAGATATGCTCACAACAGAAGTATTCCATCATCAGACACCCAGCTGGCACCAGTGACCCCCCGAGCCTTGTCACTTGCCAAAAACAACACCACATCAGCAATTTCGGCAGGTTCACTGACCCGCTTTAGGGCTGTTTTCTCAGCATACGAATCCCACATCTCACCGATACCATCCTTCACCCCCATGTTTTCTATAAAATCAGTTCTAACAGGTCCAGGGTTGACTGTATTAACCCGAATGCCTTTTGGCGCCAATTCGGCGGCTATGCACCGCGAAAAGTGGTCTAAGCCGGCCTTGGCAACGCAATATGCCCAAAACCCGGAAAAGTGCTTGACAGCTCCCACACTAGAAATGTTAACGACGTTGCCTTTCGTCTTTATCAGGTGTGGGACAGCGAGATTCGTCAGACTTACAACAGCGCGGAGGTTCAAAGCCATAACTTTGTCGAAGTCGGGCACCGAATTTGGTGTGCCGAATCCGGAGTAGACGCTGAAGCCGGCGTTGTTGATGAGGACGTCGATTTTTCCATAGTTCGCGATGGTTTCGTCGATAATTCTGTTTAGGTCTTCGTCTTTGACTAGGTCGGCGTTGATGACTAGTGGTTTCTTGCCACTTTTCTCGCAATCCGCGGCCACTTTGTCTAGTTTCGTCTGGTTTCTCGCCACCATGACAACATCTGCTCCTTGTTTCGTCAGCTTTAGTGCGGTGGCAGCGCCGATACCCGAGCTTGCTCCTGTCACTATCACCACTTTGTTTTCGTAGGTCATTTTAGGAGTTTTTGTGTCTTCTTAAGATTTTATAGAGGAACGGTATAGCTTCCGTCCTATACGTGTGTGTTGGTTTATTAACGGCGTAAAACTGGCCGCGTATAGCACTGTGTCGTGAATAATCTTGATATCATATCAAGCATGACTTTGTGACCTCGTTTCTTGTTGTCAATCCAGTTTTAAGTATATAAATATGCAAGTCTAAAGTTCACCAAGATAACTACATCGTTAAGTTAAGGCTTGTGTTTAAACGATTACCAAAAAAATCGAAAATTTACTACCAATAAATTCGAAATTACTGCCAAAATGGATGGATGTCCACCAAATTGTGTTTGGATAAATTATCACCAAACTTCTTTTTATGTTTTGTGTACGTTTATGTTTTAAGTATTTTTTGTTGTTCAACCTAACACGAAGGATAAAGGGGGCTTCGCTTCGCTCACCCCCTTTACCCTTCACTTAAGCTACCGCAGTATTTTGCCCTGATATTTTCTGCATATTTTGGTGGTCATTATATTTGTTGCCTTAAGTTAAGCCGACTTTAATTAATGCAACCAGTAACTATTAAAAAAAAGATTAGGAATAAACACCATCAAAGGGCCGTTTAAGGTGGTATTACCACATTAGGTAAACCGAATGATAAATCCTGGCCTCACCCTAAGAGACCCAGAGAACGTGCACAGTCAAATTACGTAGGTAAAGAAATTTATCCTATGATAATTATCTTTATCCCAGTTCCAAGTTATGGTTTGACTTTACACTTTTTGAGGGATATGGAATTGATGTAATGAATAAGACGAGGGGACCGGTTTGAAATGTAAATGAACGTTAAAAATAATCGTCACTTTTTAAAAAACGGATCTTGTCAGGTACTAAGTATTTTAGTCTTAAGTCTGTTAGTACAGTAAATATAACTCATAATCATTTACCAGAATATCGAAATACAGTTACAAGTTGCAGAGATACGTTTTGATACATATTTATCATTCAATATCAATATACCATATCAATACATACGATTAAACAGTAGGACGAGTATGTCTGTTTATTGAAGTTAAGTAATAAAAAATAAAAGAGAACAACCATCGAACACAAAGCAGCGCATTTTATTAGAATGATTTTCTGTCTGTCTGTTTGTTTGAAGACTAAATCAAAAATACTGAATCGATTTTCATGCGGTATTCACAGGTAGATAGAACAAGGAACAAAGTTTGGATTGGTTCCATCAAAATCGAAAGAGTGTTTTTAATCGTCATTGAATTTTTGGATAACTACTACTTTATGTGTAACTAATATCATAATAATAATACCAAATTCATACAGAGTTTGGTATTATTATAGCTAGGCCACATCTCACCAATTCCAACTATCACGAACATCGCTTTTCCCCGTATATTACTACTTGACGTACTAATGGTTAAAATTCTGCCTTATGGGCAAATAAAATCTAAAGAAACTTAGTTGAGTCTACATGAATGCAGACACATTTATGCCAAGTAAAAGGCACACTTTATCGATCAACACACAGTGAGACTTCGAAATTGTGGACATACATTATTTTGTAACAAATCATTATTTTCTTTATGACAATCGATAATTAGGGCGATCATATATATGTTCTCAGAGCAGGTTTAGTTGCAACCTAATAATTTTTGAGAAATGTTAATAAAAAAGTTTTTATTTGCTCTATTAATACACTCTAAGCAGAGCTCAAGCTGGTTTTTGGTGGGCCTAATCTACGGGTATTTGTGTATAACATGTAACACGTATGTAACATGGTCCCGGACTTTCCCGTCCTCCCGATAAATGAAGCTGAACTTACCTAAGTTTAAACTGCACTGATAAACTAAAATAACAGGAAATACAGAGAAATGCGCCCTGTTATATTAAACACAGCTAAGTAAAAAAAGTGGCCAAGTGCGAGTCGGACTCGCCCATTAAGGGTTCCTTTCTAGCAAGTAATTGTGTGACTGGATGTTTGTGTTGTAACTTTGTTTTTCATATTGTTTGTAAGAATGACAAAGTCATCTTTGCGGTTTTTAATAAAAGTTTTATATCTTACAAACTGCTTATTTTATTTTGTTCAAATCAAAAGTTAAAGGGGGGGACATATTTTTCCACTTTGGAAGGGTCTGTCTCTTTAACGATTTACTTTGAGGAAAAATGGTTTGAGAAACCTCAAAGCCATTTTAAAAGACCTATTTATAGACACCCTACACATATTGCTTTGATGCAAAAAAATGTTTGGTTTCAAGTTTCACCTTTAATGTGTACCTTTAATTATTTAAATTTTTGTATAAAAATCGTAAAGCGGTTCACAAAATACAGCTACATACAAAGTTTCAACTACCACCACAACCACTTGGTTGTCGTGCGGACGGCGCGCAATCACCGTTGTTTGTCTCGCCCCGTTTTGAGGTTTTCGCGCGAACTACCGCGCCGAGTTGCAACCGGGTTTATGACCTAATCCTTTTATTGTACTTACGAATGATTAACTGCTTCGTTTAGAATAGAGATGCAGCTTTAAATATTCAGCGTAATTCAAATAGCCGTAATGGTAAAATAATTAATTAAAAATATCGGAAGTTCGCAAACCATCACATTTATGAGTTGTGATAGGAATATATTTTTAATTTTAAATCTAATTCTATCAGCTATGTTTTTTATTTATTTAATATAATATTACAATTTTTTCTTTCTAAAATATCCACAGTGTCTATTGTTGGAAGTATAGAAATAGTTTTAATTATTTTTTGAATCTCGCACAAAATTAACGCGCGCGCAGCAATTCGCCGCCGGACCGGGCTTCAGTTAAGACCTATTTTATTCTTATTCTAGAATGCTTGGGCCAAAAATAAAACATATTTTAGAAAGATACAGTTTATAGCTTTAATATGTTGTAAAAAGAACAATATCTTGCTGGAAAACTTTATTTGCTAAAATTAACAACGTAAAGCGGCTCGTTTTTCAAAGAGAAAATCATATGTTTTTTGTTACCAGATCGATTATACTCCGGTTTGGTTTATCTTGTACTAATTAAATATAAATAAAGAGCAAAACCAAAAGTTCGTAACTATTCGCAATACATTACAAATATTATTGCTAGATTTCTTGTAATTAATAAAAACATTAGCTATTTTCTCCGAGTGAATTAAAACTCAGATACATCGATAGAATACTATAATACCAGTAAAACATGTCATTTAGAAAATTGTCCTGAAGTGTCACCTAGGTGAGATATTTGATTTGATGGAGTGCCAAGTATATATGTGGCACGCTCACAGCCCAAATGGTACGGAACCCTTCGTACGCGAGACTGACTCGCACTTGACCGTTTTGATAACCGAATTTTCTATTCTATCACTGCCTCCGCTGTCTGTCCGTTCGTCTGTCACTGGGCTCTACCGGATCAACCAAAATAGGTAGAGAGTTGAAATTTTGAACTTGAAAACAATTGAATTGAATTTTGAAAACAAAAAATAATGAAACATACGGGTTTTTAAGAATTAAAAGTAAAACCCATACAAGAGATTTATATAGCCATTTTGTTTTATTTGTTTATCGGTGAACTGAACTGGATTTTTCTTTTCTTATCGGAAAAGATCTTTTAGCGGGTATTGCGTTTTGATGTATATAATATATATTTTTAACACATTTGATTTTATTTCTGTAAATAAGTTACTCAATTTATATCCACTTCCGGTTTAAATGAGCAAATAGTTTCGTTAACCTGTGTACATAGTTCAATAGTTACTTACTCCTTTCGTCAGTCGACTCGGAGTTGAGTTATGGAGTACCTAGTTGTATTTCCCTATGTAGCACGCGGCGAGCATCCGCGTCATCGTATTGTATACGTTGCCGTCTGGCACGTATAGGGACATGACAGACAGGAACGTGTACATATCTACGAGAAAAGTAGCGGCCATTCTAGTGATCTCGATACGTTTTTCTGTCCGGCATTTGTTCGAGAAAAGTCGCGAATATTCTACTGGAAGCGAACATTCTGGCAGCGAATGTTCTCGACCGAGCCACATATACATATAAGGGAAGCAGAGTCGCTGCAGGTCAGTTTGAATGCTAAAATCATCGCGATAACTTGGAAGTGATAAAAAGTGAATAACTGCGATTATTATCTATTACGTCGGACTTCAGTCTTGTTGTGCTTAGTGATAAAAGACATACGCGGAGGGAGTGTGACCGTGTGTGATTTAGTGCTAAGTGTACTAGTGTTGCATTTTTCAGTTATAATAAAGTGTTTTCCCACCAAATCCGGAGGATTCGGAATAATTCTGGGAGGATATCCCTAGAAAGGACGAATTCAACTGTCATGTTGGTCTAAATGTATAAAATCAAAGTTCAAACCATGGAAATAAAGTCTACTACCAACTTCAAAAGACCGCATTAAAATCGGTCCACCCCTTTGACCGTCATTCTTTGTTAAGTTGATAACTTTCAAACTACTGAACCGATTTTGACGGGCCAGTGAGGGTCGGTCTCGCACAGTCATTGTTAGTGCTTAAGTGTTTTTGTACCACCTTACAAGAACACTTAAGCACTAACAATAAGATAATGTTTATGTTATACTATGTACACTGCACAGAGTGAACATAGTTTTTTTACGTTTATACATCATTAAGGGGTACATAAAAATACCAGTTAATTGTTCTAACCATTGTCAATATTATAACCATGTCAATAGTAATTAATGGGTTTTTATAAGTACCTGTAAATATATTATGTTATGATTTATTGGACCTAGGATCTTAATGTACACTGGGGTCCGATATATGTAATTTTATGTGTGTAAAGACCTTTGAAAATCAAATCAATCAATAAGATAATGATATTATGTCCGTACTTGGCTTCGAACCCAGAACTTAAAGACTGCGCGACCGATATCAAACCAATCGCGCCACTACAACCATGTGATAAGCCACAAAATCTACGATCATATTTGAGTCAAGATATGGTTTGTTATATCGCGAAATTAGTTAAAACACGTATCTTGTATGTTTACCGCCATTGTCTTGTAAAATCTTGCGTAGTTCATTATTTGTTGCTATAGCGGCGACAGAAATACACATTCTGTGAAAATTTCAACTCTTTTCCTATTATGGTTCATGAGATGCAGCCCCTGACGGACGGCCGGACTAATCAATCAATCAAATCATTTATTTTCTCAAAAATATGTGTACATATGATCTTAAATAAGCCGTGAAGCGCGAGGATCAACATATTTACCATCTAGGAGTTGGTGTGCAAATATTATAAACTTAAATGTCTAGCGCACCATTAGAATTAAATTTACACGGACAGACAGACGGAGAGCGGAGGCTTAATAATAGGGTCCCGTGTGGCACCCTTCGAGAACAGAACCCTAAAAATTAGCTCAAAGTTCAAAGGGATACAGTTTTCATCGCCGGAGGAAGCGCCCATGGTGTTCGAGATGGCCGTAGAAGAGGTATCAGCAGCGGAATGGAAAAAGTGCTTCGAAAATTGGTTTAGACAATGGAAATATTAAGATTTATTTAAAAAGATGTAATAAGAAAAGTAAAGCCTATATGTAATTTTTTCGCAAAATTTTCTGTGTCCCATCTCATGTTTGACAATGCACCGTAATAGGGGCCTTACTTCCATCCCTTCTACATGCTAACTACATCCCATTTCAATGATGTGCTAAGTTTTTGATACATTCATAATTGCTACGATCTGTAAAACAAACATCAGACACATACATTGCTTCTGGCCCCACACTATGATACCCTGTGTCGTGGGAACCAGAAACAGCGACGTCACACACATATGAACATCCAAAATCTTTTTTTATTTATTTACCCCCAGCCGGGGATCGAACCCGAGACCTCTCGCATGGTAGGCAGAGCCACAACCGCTGCGCCACAGAGGTCGTGTGTGGCTCTATTCTGCATCACTGATACGTTTTGAAGAATATTCGCCAACTTCAAATTGACTTTCAACCAATAAATGCGATTATTTCACACGAACTATCGTTGAAAGCGATTGCAATTAGTGAAACTTAAATATTCGTAATTTCTTTATCATTCTACACAAAACAGACGTACAGATAACTTATAATAGAAAAAAATACATGTACAAAGGCGAGCTTATCTCTCAAAAGAGATTTCTTACAGCAAACCAAGATGGTAGAAAAGTTGAGCGGGGGAAGACCTGCGCGTACAATAAAACTGTATAAATACTACAAGTAATATTTACTATAAACAATATAATACTGATAACCCTAATTGCTAAAAATAGACTGCATACACAATTACTCAAATACGACGTAACAATATGAATAAACCGTTTAATAAACTAATACATACCAATATTTATATCTAACTGGAAATGGAGAGATAGTGCTTCTTTAGCCAGTTTTTAAATATATTTAGAGATCGAGTGTCTCTGATAGTGCAGGGAAGCTCATTCCACAGTCGTATGGCTCGGATTCTGAACCCGTGCTCGTAGGCTGCAGTGGAGCGATCCGGAGATTTGAGCGTAGCCGCCATGTGAGTTCTCAGAGGCCTGCTTGAAGAAAGAAATTCGAAGCGACCACGCAGGAAGTTAGGGTAACGAGGGTTCCATAAAATATTATAAAGGAAACATAGGATATGAGAGTCCCGTCGAAGCCGAATTGGTGACCACTTCAGCTCCCTGCGATGCTGAGATACGTGGTCATACTTGCGCAGTCCGAAGATGAACCGAATCCCGAGATTTTGCAGTCGTTCGAGTTTGTTCAGTTGTTCTTCATTTGCGCTGACCCAGCAAACATCAGCATAATCAATGAGGGGGAGAAGAAGGGACTGAGCGAGAGTTATTTTAGTCTGGCCAGGAAGAAAGTTCTGAAGACTTCTGAGAGAGTGAAAGGTTGCGTAAACTTGCCTGCTGACCTCATTAACATGCATTGACCACGACAGTTGATTATCAAAGATGACACCCAGGTTTTTAGCTTTATCGCTATACATGATTACAGTACCGTTATAAATTACAGAAGGGACAGACAATTGCTGCAATGTGTTTAAAGAGTGTCTGATACCTATAGGTATTATCCGAATTATATACGGATTATAATCCGTGGTATAATTCGGATTAACCAGCAACCCAAATGAAGATGCCCATCCACTAATACCAGCCAATTCAGCGTTGAACGCCTCCACAGCGGAATTTACATAATCAGGAGAGAAGTGACGATAGATCTGAAGGTCAACCACGTAGAGATGAAAGGAAGAACAAAGGACATCGGATATGGAATTGATAAATATTGAGACGTTTGATTTATCGCCAGGGGTGTTTAAACACATAAAATCTCGTTTAGATAATTATTTGTTTTTGAAGCGGCAACAGAAATACATAAAAATTCTGTGAAAAATTATCTTCCTATTAGGGTTCATGAACTACAGCCCGCTGACAGACGGATGGTCAGATAGACGGACAGCTGAGGCTTTGTACGGTGCCGTTTGGCACCCTTCGAGAATGGAAGCCTAAAAATCTTCTCAAAGGGATATAGTTTTCATCGCCAGAAGAAGCATTCATGGCGTTCAAGATGGCCGTAGAAGAGGTATCAACGGCACAAAGAAAAAGTGCTTCAAAAATTGTTTTATACGCTAGAAACTTTGTATAAATGCTGGATTAAAAAAAAAACGCAATAATTTCTCTATGCTATCCCACGTAAGACAATGTACCTATAATAGGGGTCTTATTTCCTCCTTTCTACTTGCTTTCTATATCATATTTCAATTGTGTTCTAAGTTGGTGATACATGCATATTTTGCTTTATTTTGTAGCTCTATTCTGTATCTCTGATACTGTTTGAAGTATAAATTTAAAATTTATCTTTTTGTTGTTTGAAAGATCAGAATGCGATTATTTTACACAAAATGTTGTTAAAAGCGATTGTGATTGGTGAAACGTCGATTTGAAAAGGATCGGGATAGATGTAAAGGGTTAGACATTGTATAGACACAATTTATTTGGTCAAAATATACGAATTTCCCACAAAAAAAACCGAAAATACTTAGGAACTTTGACGGGCCACATACTTAAAATTTAAATGAAAACCGAAGTGATTAAATTTCCAGATAGGATCACAGAATACACCTGGAAAGTAAAGCCACTTAATAAACTGATTAAATTATACAATTATGCATTAATAAGCTCACAACAGAAGGATTCCATCATCAGACACCCAGCTGGCACCTGTGACCCCCCTGGCCTTGTCACTTGCCAAAAACAACACCACATCAGCAATTTCGGAAGGTTCACTGACCCGCTTTAGGGGTGTCTTCTCAGCATACGACTTGTACATCTCATCCTCATACTTCACCCCCATGTTTTCTGCAAAATCAGTTTTAACAGGTCCAGGGTTGACTGTATTAACCCGAATGCCTTTTGGCCCCAATTCGGCGGCTATACACCGCGAAAAGTGGTCTAAGCCGGCCTTGGCAACGCAATATGCCCAGGTCCCGGGAAAGTGTTTGACTGCTCCCACACTGGAAATGTTAACGACGTTGCCTTTCGTCTTTATCAGGTGAGGGACAGCGAGATTCGTCAGACTTACAACAGCGCGGAGGTTCAGTGCCATAACTTTGTCAAAGTCGGGTACCGTATTCGGTCCGCCGAATCCGGAGTAGACGCTGAAGCCGGCGTTGTTGACGAGGACGTCGATTTTTCCATATTTCGCGATGGTTTCGTCGATAATTCTGTTAAGGTCTTCGTCTTTGACTAGGTCGGCGTTGATGACTAGTGGTTTCTTACCACTTTTCTCGCAGTCCGCGGCCACTTTGTCCAGTTTCGTCTGGTTTCTCGCCACCATGACGACATCTGCTCCTTGTTTCGTCAGCTCTAGTGCGGTGGCAGCGCCGATACCCGAGCTTGCTCCCGTCACTATCAGCACTTTGTTTTCGAAGGTCATTTTAGGATTTTTTGTGTCTTCTTAGAATTTTATTGAGGAACGGTAGTCCTATACGTGTATATTGGTTTATTAACGACGTAAAACTGGCCGCTTATAGCACTGTGTCGTGGATAATCTTCTTATCAAGCATGACTTTATGTCCTCGTTTCTTGTTGTCAATCTAGTTTTAAGTATATAAATATGCAAGTCATACCGATGCTCAAATTCACCAAAGATTCACATCGTTAAGTTAAGCAAAGGCCTACTTTAATTAATGCAAACAGTAACTATTAAAAATACATTAGCAATAAACACCAACAATGGGCCGTTGAAGGTAGTTATTACCACATTAGGTAAGCCGATTGATAAATCCTGGCCTCACACTAAGAGACCCAGAGTACGTGCACAGTCAAATTACCTAGGTAAAGATAATTATCTTTATCCCAGTACCAAGTTATGGTTTGACTTTACACTTTTTGATGGATATGGAATTTATGAAGTGAATAGGACGAGGGCGGCCGGTTCAAAAATGTAAATGAAGGTCAAAAATACAATCGTCGATTTTTAAGAAATGGATCTTGTCAGTATTAAATACTTAATTGTGTTAGTACAGACTTAAAGATCACTTATAATTATTTACCAGTATCACGAAATACCTGTTATTCTTGATCAGAAGTACAAGTTGCAGAGATATGTTTTGATAAAGATTTATCATTCAATATCAATATACCATATCAATACATACGATAATCAGTAATAAAAAGTAAAAGAGGGCACTAAAGAACAACCATTGAACACAAATCAGCGCTTTATTAGAATGGTTTTCTTCTGACTGTCTGTTTGTTTGAAGACAAAATCAAAAATACTGAATCGATTTTCATGCGGTTTTCACAGGTAGATAGAACAAGGAACAAAGTTGGTTCCATCAAAATCGGAAGTGTGTTTTTTATCGTCATTGATTTTTTGGATAAGTTTGGTATTATTATTACGATCTACCTAGGCCACATCTCACCAATTCACGAACATCGCCTTTTCTCGTATATTACTTAGGATCGCTAATTTCACAACGTAAAACAATATAAAGCGTGTGTAAACAATATAAACAGTGGATCACTGGGGTTTATCGGTAAAGTCGCAGGTTCAAAATCCCGCCAAACGGAAACTTTTTGTTTTTACTTATTTTTACATTTCATTTAATTTTGCCTCCGCAGCGAGGTCGCTGGTAAGCCGTAAGCAGGTACTAATGTATTACTAATAATACGTCAAAACGTACTAATGGTTAAAATTCTGTCTTATGGGCAAATAAAATCTAAAGAAACTAAGTTAGAGTCTAGATGAATGCAGACACATTTTTGCCAAGTAAAAGGCACACTTTATCGATCAACACACAGTGAGACTTCGAAATTGTGGACATACATTTTTTTGTAACATATCATTATTTTCTTTATGGCAATCGATAATTAGGGCGATCATATGTTCTCAGAGCAGGTTTAGTAATAATTTGTGAGAAATGTTAATAAAAAAGTTTTTATTTGCTCTATTAATACCAACTCTAAGCAGAGCTCAAGCTGGTTTTTGGTGGGCCTAATCTACGGGTATTTGTGTATAAAATGTAACACGTATATAACATGGTCCCGGACTTTCCCGTCCTCCCGATAAATGAAGCTGAACTTACCTAAGTTTAAACTACACTGATAAACTAAAATAACAGGAAATACAGAGTAATGCGCCATGTT
Source organism: Argyresthia goedartella (assembly GCA_949825045.1). Lineage (NCBI taxonomy): Eukaryota > Metazoa > Arthropoda > Insecta > Lepidoptera > Argyresthiidae > Argyresthia > Argyresthia goedartella. Next base: position 22,345,786 of record OX463831.1, read on the forward strand.
ATATTAAACTCAGCGAAGTAAAAAAAGTGACCAAGTGCGAGTCGGACTCGCCCATGAAGGGTTCCTTTATAGCAAGTAATTATGTAATAATAATAATAATACCTTGGACACTATTTACACACATTGATCTAGCCCCAAACTAGGATTCCCTGTATCTTGGGTACAAGACAACGATACACATACTTATATAGATAAATATTATACTTAGATAGATAAACAACCATGACTAGGGTACAAACTCCGTTCTCATCAAACACATATTTGCCCCCACCGGGACTCGAACCCGGGACCCTTGGCTTTGTAGGCAGGCCGCCGACTCGGCCATTCGGGTCGTCTGTGACTTGATGTTTATGTTGTAACTTTGTTTTTCATATTGTTTGTATGAATGACAAAGTTATCTTTGGGATTTTAAGGTTTGGGGTTAAATGTTAGAAGGGGGGACACATTTTTCCACTTTGTAAGGGTCTGCCCCTTTAACGATTTACTTTGAGGAAAAATGGTTTGAGAAACCTCAACGTCATTTTAAAAGACCTATTTATAGACAACCCACACAGGTTTGATGAAAAATTTTTTTTTGGTTTCAAGTTCCATGTACCTTTGATTATTTATTGTTTTGTATAGAAATCGTAAAGCGGTTCACAAAATACATCTACATACAAAGTTTCAACTGTGTAGTCATAACCACTTGTTTGTCTCGCCGTTTTGAGATTTTCGCGCGAACTACCGCGCCGTGTTGAATCCGGTTTTATGACCCAATCCTTTTATTGTACAGACGAATGATTAACTGCTTCTTTTAGAATAGAGATGCAGCTTTAAATATTCAGCGTGATTCAAATAGCCGTAATGGTAAAATAATTAATTAAAATATCGGAAGTTCGCAAACCATCACATTCATGAGTTGTGATAGGAATAGATTTTTAATTTTAAATCTAAATTTTTTAAACCTATGTTTTTTATTTATTTAATATAAAATTACATTTTTTTCTTTCTAAAATATCTACAATGTCTGTTGTTGGAAGTACAGAAATAGTTTTAATTATTTTTTGAATCTCGCACAAAATTAACGCGCACGCAGTAATTCGTCGCCGAACCGGGCTTCAGTTAAGACCTATTTTATTCTTATTCTAGAATGCTTGGGCCAAAAATAAAACATACTTTAGAAAGATACAGTTCATATATAGCTTTAATATGTTGTAAAAAGAACAATATCTTGCTGGAAAACTTTATTTGCTAAAATTAACAACGTAAAGCGGCTCGTTTTTCAAAAAGAAAATCATATGTTTTTTGTTACCAGATTGATTATACTCCGGTTTAGTTTATCTTGTACTAATTAAATATAAATAAAGAGCAAAACCAAAAGTTCGTAACTATTCGCGATACATTACAAATATTATTGCTATATTTTTTGTAATTAATAAAAACATTAGCTGTTTTCTCCGAGTGAATTGAAACTTAAATACATCGAAGACTATAATACCAGTGAAACATGTCATTTAGAAAATTGTCCTGAAGTGTTACCTAGGTGAGATATTTGATTTGATGGAGTGCCAAGTAGCAGGCTTCACAGCCCAAATGGTACGGAACCCTTCGTACGCGAGACTGACTCGCACTCAACCGTTCTGGTAATCCGATATTTCTATTCTATCACTGCCTCCGCTGTCTGTCCGTTCATCTGTCACCGGGCTCTACCGGATCAACCAAAATAGGTAGAGAGTTGAAATTTTGAACTTGAAAACAATTGAATTGAATTTTGAAAACAAAAAATAATGAAACATACGGGTTTTTAAGAATTAAAAGTAAAACCCATACAAGAGATTTACATAGCCATTATGTTTAATTTGTTTATCAGTGAACTGAACTGGATTTTTCTTTTCTTATCGGAAAAGATCTTTTGGCGGGTATTGCGTTTTGTTGCCTATTATATATATTTTTTAACACATTTCATTTTATTTCTGTAAATAAGTTACTCAATTTCTATCCACTTCCGGTTTCAATGAGCAAAGAGTTTCGTTAACCTGTTACATAGTTCAATAGTTACTTACTCCTTTCGTCAGTCGACTCGGAGTTGAGTTATGGAGAACCTAGTTGTATTTCCCTATGTAGCACGCGGCGAGCATCCGCGTCGTCGTATTGTATACGTTCCCGTCTGGCACGTATAGGGACATGCCAGACAGGAACGTGTCCATACGAGAAAAGTAGCGGCCATTCTAGTGATCTCGATACGTTTTTCTGTCCGGCATTTGTTCGAGAAAAGTCGCGAATATTCTACTGGAAGCGAACATTCTGGCAGCGAATGTTCTCGACCGAGCCACATATACATATAAGGGAAGCAGAGTCGCTGCAGGTCAGTTTGAAAACTAAAATCATCGCGATAACTTGGAACTGATAAAAAGTGAACAACTGCGATTATTATCTATTACCTCGGACTTTAGTCTTGTTGTGCTTATTGATAAAAGACATACGCGGAGGGAGTGTGACCGTGTGTGATTTAGTGCTAAGTGTACTAGTGTTGCATTTTTCAGTTATAATAAAGTGTTTTCCCACCAAATCCGGAGGATTCGGAATAATTCCGGGAGGATATCCCTAGAAAAGACGAATTCAACCGTCATGTTGTTCTAATTGTATAAAATCAAAGTTCAAACCATCGAAATAAAGTCTACTACCAACTTCAAAAGACCGCATTAAAATCAGTCCACCCCTTTGACCGTCATTCTTTGTTAAGTTGATAACTTTCAAACTACTGAACCGATTTTGACGGGCCGGTGGAGGTCGGTCTTACAGTCATTGTTAGTGCTTAAGTGTTCTTGTACCACCTTACAAACACTTAAGCACTAACAATAAGATAATGTTTATGTAATACTATGTACACTGCACAAAGTGAACATAGTTTTTTTAAGTTTATACATCATTAAGGGGTAAAGAAAAATACCAGTTAATTGTTCTAACCATTGTCAATATTATAACCATGTCAATAGTTTTAATAGGTTTTTATAAGTACCTGTAAATATATTATGTTATGATTTATTGGACCTAGGATCTTAATGTACACTGGGTTCTGATATATGTAAATTTTATGTGTGTAAAGACTTTTGAAAATCAAATCAATCAATAAGATAATGATATTATGTCCGTACTTGGCTTCGAACCCAGAACTTAAAGATTGCGCGACCGATATCAAACCAATCGCGCCACTACAACCATGTGATAAGCCACGAAATCTACGATCATATTTGAGTCAAGATATGGTTTGTTATATCGCGAAATTTGTTAAAACACGTATCTTGTATGTTGAACGCCATTGACTTGTAAAATCTTGCGTAGTTCATTATTTGTTGCTGTAGCGGCGACAGAAATACCCATTCTGTGAAAATTTCAACTCTTTTCCTATTATGGTTCATGAGATGCAGCCCCTGACGGACGGCCGGATCAATCAATCAATCAAATCGTTTATTTGCTCAAAAATATGTGTACATATGATCTTAAATAAGCCGTGAAGCGCGGGGATAGGATAGGAAATATTCACCATCTAAGAGTTGGTGTGCAAATATTATAAACTTAAATGTCTAGCGCACCATTAGAATTTAATTTACACGGACAGACAGACGGAGAGCGGAGGCTTACTAATAGGGTCCCGTGTGGCACCCTTCGAGAACAGAACCCTAAAAATCAGCTCAAAGTTCAAAGGGATACAGTTTTCATCGCCGGAGGAAGCGCCCATGGTGTTCGAGATGGCCGTAGAAGGGGTGTCAGCGGCGGAATGGAAAAAGTGCGTCGAAAATTGGTTTAGACAATGGAAATATTAAGATTTATTTAAAAAGATGTAATAAGAAAAGTAAAGCCTATATGTAATTTTTTCGCAAAATTTTCTGTGTCCCATCTCATGTTTGACAATGCACCGTAATAGGGGCCTTACTTCCATTCCTTCTACATGCTAACTACATCCCATTTCAATGATGTGCTAAGTTTTTGATACATTCATAATTGCTACGATCTGTAAAACAAACATCAGACACATACATTGCTTCTGGCCCCACACTATGATACCCTGTATCATGGGAACCAGAAACAGCGACGTCACACACATATAAACATCCAAAATCTTTTTTTATTTAGGTATTTAACCCCAGCCGGGGATCGGACCCGGGACCTCTCGCATGGTAGGCAGAGCCACAACCGCTGCGCCACAGAGGTCGTGTGTGGCTCTATTCTGCATCACTGATACAGATAGGATCACAGAATACACCTGGAAAGTAAAGCCACTTAATAAACTGATTAAATTATACAATTATGCATTAATAAGCTCACAACAGAAGGATTCCATCATCAGACACCCAGCTGGCACCTGTGACCCCCCGAGCCTTGTCACTTGCCAAAAACAACACCACATCAGCAATTTCGGAAGGTTCACTGACCCGCTTTAGGGGTGTCTTCTCAGCATACGACTTGTACATCTCATCCTCATACTTCACCCCCATGTTTTCTGCAAAATCAGTTCTAACAGGTCCAGGGTTGACTGTATTAACCCGAATGCCTTTTGGCCCCAATTCGGCGGCTATACACCGCGAAAAGTGGTCTAAGCCGGCCTTGGCAACGCAATATGCCCAGGTCCCGGGAAAGTGTTTGACTGCTCCCACACTGGAAATGTTAACGACGTTGCCTTTCGTCTTTATCAGGTGAGGGACAGCGAGATTCGTCAGACTTACAACAGCGCGGAGGTTCAGTGCCATAACTTTGTCAAAGTCGGGTACCGTATTCGGTCCGCCGAATCCGGAGTAGACGCTGAAGCCGGCGTTGTTGACGAGGACGTCGATTTTTCCATATTTCGCGATGGTTTCGTCGATAATTCTGTTTAGGTCTTCGTCTTTGACTAGGTCGGCGTTGATGACTAGTGGTTTCTTACCACTTTTCTCGCAGTCCGCGGCCACTTTGTCCAGTTTCGTCTGGTTTCTCGCCACCATGACGACATCTGCTCCTTGTTTCGTCAGCTCTAGTGCGGTGGCAGCGCCGATACCCGAGCTTGCTCCCGTCACTATCAGCACTTTGTTTTCGAAGGTCATTTTAGGATTTTTTGTGTCTTCTTAGAATTTTATTGAGGAACGGTAGTCCTATACGTGTGTGTTGGGTTATTAACGACGTAAAACTGGCCGCTTATAGCACTGTGTCGTGGGATTATCCACGACTTATTCTTATCAAGCATGACTTTATGTCCTCGTTTCTTGTTGTCAATCTAGTTTTAAGTATATAAATATGCAAGTCATACCGATGCTAAAATTCACCAAAGATAACTACATCGTTAAGTTAAGCAAAGGTTTTAATGCTGCCTTTTCGACTCGACCCAAGGCCTACTTTAATTAATGCAAACAGTAACTATTAAAAAAAACATTAGCAATAAACACCAACAATGGGCCGTTGAAGGTAGTTATTACCACATTAGGTAAGCCGATTGATAAATCCTGGCCTCATACTAAGAGACCCAGAGTACGTGCACAGTCAAATTACCTAGGTAAAGATAATCATCTTTATCCCAGTACCAAGTTATGGTTTGACTTTACACTTTTTATGGATATGGAATTCATGAAGTGAATAAGACGAGGGTGACCGGTTCAAAAATGTAAATGAAGGCCAAAAATACAATCGTCGATTTTTAAGAAATGGATCTTGTCAGTTACTAAGTATTTAATTGTGTTACTACAGACTCAAATATCACTTATAATTATTTACCAGTATCACGAAATACCTGTTATTCTTGATTAGAGGTACAAGTTGCAGAGATATGTTTTGATAAAGATTTATCATTCAATATCAATATACCATATCAATACATACGATAATCAGTAATAAAAAGTAAAAGAGGGCACTAAAGAACAACCATCGAACACAAATCAGCGCTTTATTAGAATGGTTTTCTTCTGTCTGTTTGTTTGAAGACAAAATCAAAAATACTGAATCGATTTTCATGCGGTTTTCACAGGTAGATAGAACAAGGAACAAAGTTGGTTCCATCAAAATCGGAAGTGTGTTTTTTATCGTCATTGATTTTTTGGATAAGTTTGGTATTATTATTACGATCTACCTAGGCCACATCTCACCAATTCACGAATATCGCCTTTTCTCGTATATTACTTAGGATCGCTAATTTCACAACGTAAAACAATATAAAGTGTGTGTAAACAATATAAACAGTGGATCACTGGGGTTTATCGGTAAAGTCGCAGGTTCAAAATCCCGCCAAACGGAAACTTTTTGTTTTTACTTATTTTTACATTTCATTTAATTTTGCCTCCGCAGCGAGGTCGCTGGTAAGCCGTAAGCAGGTACTAATGTATTACTAATAATACGTCAAAACGTACTAATGGTTAAAATTACCCAGGCAAGAGGAGCACCTGGTTGCGAAGATAAAGCTTCCTCTAGCATTGGGAAAACATCTGAAAGAAAAGAATCAACGGTGACGGGCCGGATTACTGAAGATAAAAAAGCATATATTTATTAAGTAATTCGATGGAGGATCTTTCTAGCCATGATTTGGATATGAGCTCGACCCTCCTTGATACAACTGCAAGAAGCCTGCCGAATGTGACACAAGTGAATGACTCGCTGGTACAGGGTCTAAATGAACAAATTTCTGCTTTGAGCATAGACCTAAACAGCGCACACGAGGAAATTATCACCTTAAATGAAGAAAATACCAAACTGAAACTAGAAGTTCAAGAGCTCAAAAAGAAAATCATATTCGTGACGAAACTTAGCTCTAGCATCACTTCCACACCAGTTTCAACGATTTCACTAAATTCAAGCTCTACGCAGAGGAAGTCAAAAAAGAAAATCGTATTCGGAAAATTAGAGTCCACTCAAAAGTCCTGTCTAAATATTAACAGCCCTAAGACAATTGAAATAGACACTGCACAAATTCCTGACCAGAACATAAACATTGTCACGGTAGAGGAGATTATCAGTAACAACAAACTTTTACTAGAATCAAACGAACAAGACAAGTCCTATCTCAATATGAACAGCCTTAAAGCAATTGAAAAGGACATCTTGGAAATGTCGGATCTAAACATAAACAAACCTGTACATCTATCAAATGACCCTGCCAAGTCCTCAGTAGAGAAGAACAAAATTAAATCTACACCTAAGATGGGCATACCTATGATCCATATTATATATAATATGGATCGCTAGGCAACTAAGAAATATAAGATACTTGGGCCAAAAATAAAACATACTTTAGAAAGATACAGTTTATAGCTTTAATATGTTGTAAAAAGAACAATATCTTGCTGGAAAACTTTATTTGCTAAAATTAACAACGTAAAGCGGCTCGTTTTTCAAAGAGAAAATCATATGTTTTTTGTTACCAGATCGATTATACTCCGGTTTGGTTTATCTTGTATTAATTAAATATAAATAAGGAGCAAAACCAAAAGTTCGTAACTATTCGCAATACATTACAAATATTATTGCTAGATTTCTTGTAGTTAATAAAAATATTAGCTATTTTCTCCGAGTGAATTAAAACTCAGATACATCGATAGAAGGCTATAATACCAGTAAAACATGTCATTTAGAAAATTGTCCTGAAGTGTCACCTAGGTGAGATATTTGATTTGATGGAGTGCCAAGTATATATGTGGCACGCTCACAGCCCAAATGGTACGGAACCCTTCGTACGCGAGACTGACTCGCACTCAACCGTTCTGGTAATCCGATATTTCTATTCTATCACTGCCTCCGCTGTCTGTCCGTTCGTCTGTCACTGGGCTCTACCGGATCAACCAAAATAGTTAGAGAGTTGAAATTTTGAACTTGAAAACAATTGAATTGAATTTTGAAAACAAAAAATAATGAAACATACGGGTTTTTAAGAATTAAAAGTAAAACCCATACAAGAGATTTATATAGCCATTTTGTTTTATTTGTTTATCGGTGAACTGAACTGGATATTTCTTTTCTTATCGGAAAAGATCTTTTAGCGGGTATTGCGTTTTATTGTATATTATATATATATATATTTTAACACATTTGATTTTATTTCTGTAAATAAGTTACTCAATTTCTATCCACTTCCGGTTTAAATGAGCAAATAGTTTCGTTAACCTGTGTACATAGTTCAATAGTTACTTACTCCTTTCGTCAGTCGACTCGGAGTTGAGTTATGGAGAACCTAGTTGTATTTCCCTATGTAGCACGCGGCGAGCATCCGCGTCATCGTATTGTATACGTTCCTGTCTGGCAGGTATAGGGACATGACAGACAGGAACGTGTACATATCTACGAGAAAAGTAGCGGCCATTCTAGTGATCTCGATACGTTTTTCTGTCCGGCATTTGTTCGAGAAAAGTCGCGAAGATTCTACTGGAAGCGAACATTCCGGCAGCGAATGTTCTTGAAAAAACCGAGCCACATATACATATAAGGGAAGCAGAGTCGCTGCAGGTCAGTTTGAATGCTAAAATCATCGCGATAACTTGGAAGTGATAAAAAGCGAATAACTGCGATTATTATCTATTACGTCGGACTTCAGTCTTGTTGTGCTTAGTGATAAAAGACATACGCGGAGGGAGTGTGACCGTGTGTGATTTAGTGCTAAGTGTACTAGTGTTGCATTTTTCAGTTATAATAAAGTGTTTTCCCACCAAATCCGGAGGATTCGGATTAATTCTGGGAGGATATCCCTAGAAAGGACGAATTCAACTGTCATGTTGGTCTAAATGTATAAAATCAAAGTTAAAACCATCGAAATAAAGTCTATTACCAACTTCAAAAGACCGCATTAAAATCGGTCCACCCCTTTGACCGTCATTCTTTGTTAAGTTGATAACTTTCAAACTACTGAACCGATTTTGACGGGCCAGTGAGGGTCGGTCTCGCACAGTCATTGTTAGTGTTTTTGTACCACCTTACAAGAACACTTAAGCACTAACAATAAGATAATGTTTATGTTATACTATGTACACTACACAGAGTGAACATAGTTTTTTTACGTTTATACATCATTAAGGGGTAAAGAAAAATACCAGTTAATTGTTCTAACCATTGTCAATATTATAACCATGTCAATAGTTTTTTATAAGTACCTGTAAATATATTATGTTATGATTTATTGGACCTAGGATCTTAATGTACACTGGGGTCCGATATATGTAATTTTATGTGTGTAAAGACCTTTGAAAATCAAATCAATCAATAAGATAATGATATTATGTCCGTACTTGGCTTCGAACCCAGAACTTAAAGATTGCGCGACCGATATCAAACCAATCGCGCCACTACAACCATGTGATAAGCCACAAAATCTACGATCATATGTGAGTCAAGATATGGTTTGTTATATCGCGAAATTAGTTAAAACACGTATCTTGTATGTTGAACGCCATTGACTTGTAAAATATTGCGTAGTTCATTATTTGTTGCTATAGCGGCGACAGAAATACACATTCTGTGAAAATTTCAACTCTTTTCCTATTATGGTTCATGAGATACAGCCCCTGACGGACGGCCGATTCAATCAATCAATCAAATCGTTTATTTTCTCAAAAATATGTGTACATATGATCTTAAATAAGCCGTGAAGCGCGAGGATCAACATATTCACCATCTAGGAGTTGGTGTGCAAATATTATAAACTTAAATGTCTAGCGCACCATTAGAATTAAATTTACACGGACAGACAGACGGAGAGCGGAGGCTTAATAATAGGGTCCCGTGTGGCACCCTTCGAGAACAGAAGCCTAAAAATTAGCTCAAAGTTCAAAGGGATACAGTTTTCATCGCCGGAGGAAGCGCCCATGGTGTTCGAGATGGCTGTAGAAGAGGTATCAGCGGCGGAATGGAAAAAGTGCTTCGAAAATTGGTTTAGACAATGGAAATATTAAGATTTATTTAAAAAGATGTAATAAGAAAAGTAAAGCCTATATGTAATTTTTTCGCAAAATTTTCTGTGTCCCATCTCATGTTTGACAATGCACCGTAATAGGGGCCTTACTTCCATCCCTTCTACATGCTAACTAAATCCCATTTCAATGATGTGCTAAGTTTTTGATACATTCATAATTGCTACGATCTGTAAAACAAACATCAGACACATACATTGCTTCTGGCCCCACACTATGATACCCTGTGTCGTGGGAACCAGAAACAGCGACGTCACACACATATGAACATCCAAAATCTTTTTTTATTTATTTACCCCCAGCCAGGGATCGAACCCGGGACCTCTCGCATGGTAGGCAGAGCCACAACCGCTGCGCCACAGAGGTCGTGTGTGGCTCTATTCTGCATCACTGATACGTTTTGAAGAATATTCGCCAACTTCAAATTGACTTTCAACCAATAAATGCGATTATTTCACACGAACTATCGTTGAAAGCGATTACAATTAGTGAAACTTAAATATTCGTAATTTCTTTATCATTCTACACAAAACAGACGTACAGATAACTTATAATAGAAAAAAATACATGTACAAAGGCGAGCTTATCTCTCAAAAGAGATTTCTTACAGCAAACCAAGATGGTAGAAAAGTTGAGCGGGGGAAGACCTGCGCGTACAATAAAACTGTATAAATACTACAAGTAATATTTACTATAAACAATATAATACTGATAACCCTAATTGCTAAAAATAGACTGCATACACAATTACTTAAATACGACGTAACAATATGAATAAACCGTTTAATAAACTAATACATACCAATATTTATATCTAACTGGAAATGGAGAGATAGTGCTTCTTTAGCCAGTTTTTGAATATATTTAGAGATCGAGTGTCTCTGATGGTGCAGGGAAGCTCATTCCAAAGTCGTATGGCTCGGATTCTGAACCCGTGCTCGTAGGCTGCAGTGGAGTGATCTGGAGATTTGAGCGTAGCCGCCATGTGAGTTCTCAGAGGCCTGCTTGAAGAAAGAAATTCGAAGCGACCACGTAGGAAGTTAGGGTAACGAGGGTTCCACAAAATATTATAAAGGAAACACAGGATATGAGAGTCCCGTCGAAGCCGAATTGGTAGCCACTTCAGCTCCCTGCGATGCTGCGATACGTGGTCATACTTGCGCAGTCCGAAGATGAACCGGACCCCGAGATTTTGCAGCCGTTCGAGTTTGTTCAGTTGTTCTTCATTTGCGCTGACCCAGCAAACATCAGCGTAATCAATGAGGGGGAGAAGAAGGGACTGAGCGAGAGTTATTTTAGTCTGGCGAGGAAGAAAGTTCTGAAGTCTTCTGAAAGGTTGCGTAAACTCGCCTGCTGACCTCATTAACATGCATTGACCACGACAGTTGATTATCAAAGATGACACCCAGGTTTTTTACTTTATCGCTATACATGATTACAGTACCGTTATAAATTACAGAAGGTACAGACAATTGCTGCAACGTGTTTAAAGAGTGTCTGATACTTATAATCCATGGTATAATTCAGATTAACCAGCAACCCAAATGAAGATGCCCATCCACTAATACCAGCCAATTCAGCGTTCAACGCCTCCACAGAGGAATTTACATCATCAGGAGAGAAGTGACGATAGATCTGAAGGTCAACCGCGTAGAGATGATAGGAAGAAGAAAGGACATCGGATATGGAATTGATAAATATTGAGACGTTTGATTTATCGCCAGGGGTGTTTAAACACATAAAATCTCGTATAGATAATTATTTGTTTTTGAAGCTGCAACAGAAATACATAAACATTCTGTGAAAATTTATCTTCCTATTAGGGCTCATGAACTACAGCCCGCTGACAGACGGATGGTCAGATAGACGGACAGCTGAGGCTTTGTACGGTGCCGTTTGGCACCCTTCGAGAATGGAACCCTAAAAATCTTCTCAAAGGGATATAGTTTTCATCGCCAGAAGAAGCGTTCATGGCGTTCAAGATGGCCGTAGAAGAGGTATCAACGGCACAAAGAAAAAGTGCTTCAAAAATTGGTTTATACGCTAGAAACTTTGTATAAATGCTGGATTAAAAAAAAAACGCAATAATTTCTCTATGCTATCCCACGTAAGACAATGTACCTATAATAGGGGTCTTATTTCCTCCTTTCTACTTGCTTTTTTATATCATATTTCAATTGTGTTCTAAGTTGGTGATACATGCATATTTTGCTTTATTTTGTAGCTCTATTCTGTATCTCTGATACTTTTTGAAGTATAAATTTAAAATTTATCTTTTTGTTGTTTGAAAAATCAGAATGCGATTATTTTACACAAAATTTTGTTAAAAGCGATTGTGATTGGTGAAACGTCAATTTGAAAAGAATCGGGATAGATGTAAAGAGTTAGACATTGTATAGACACAATTTATTTGGTTAAAATATACGAATTTCCCACAAAAAAAACCGAAAATACTTAGGAACTTTGACGGGCCACATACTTAAAATTTAAATGAAAACCGAAGTGATTAAATTTCCAGATAGGATCACAGAATACACCTGGAAAGTAAAGCCACTTAATAAACTGATTAAATTATACAATTATGCATTAATAAGCTCACAACAGAAGGATTCCATCATCAGACACCCAGCTGGCACCTGTGACCCCCCGAGCCTTGTCACTTGCCAAAAACAACACCACATCAGCAATTTCGGAAGGTTCACTGACCCGCTTTAGGGGTGTCTTCTCAGCATACGACTTGTACATCTCATCCTCATACTTCACCCCCATGTTTTCTGCAAAATCAGTTCTAACAGGTCCAGGGTTGACTGTATTAACCCGAATGCCTTTTGGCCCCAATTCGGCGGCTATACACCGCGAAAAGTGGTCTAAGCCGGCCTTGGCAACGCAATATGCCCAGGTCCCGGGAAAGTGTTTGACTGCTCCCACACTGGAAATGTTAACGACGTTGCCTTTCGTCTTTATCAGGTGAGGGACAGCGAGATTCGTCAGACTTACAACAGCGCGGAGGTTCAGTGCCATAACTTTGTCAAAGTCGGGTACCGTATTCGGTCCGCCGAATCCGGAGTAGACGCTGAAGCCGGCGTTGTTGACGAGGACGTCGATTTTTCCATATTTCGCGATGGTTTCGTCGATAATTCTGTTTAGGTCTTCGTCTTTGACTAGGTCGGCGTTGATGACTAGTGGTTTCTTACCACTTTTCTCGCAGTCCGCGGCCACTTTGTCCAGTTTCGTCTGGTTTCTCGCCACCATGACGACATCTGCTCCTTGTTTCGTCAGCTCTAGTGCGGTGGCAGCGCCGATACCCGAGCTTGCTCCCGTCACTATCAGCACTTTGTTTTCGAAGGTCATTTTAGGATTTTTTGTGTCTTCTTAGAATTTTATTGAGGAACGGTAGTCCTATACGTGTGTGTTGGGTTATTAACGACGTAAAACTGGCCGCTTATAGCACTGTGTCGTGGGATTATCCACGACTTATTCTTATCAAGCATGACTTTATGTCCTCGTTTCTTGTTGTCAATCTAGTTTTAAGTATATAAATATGCAAGTCATACCGATGCTAAAATTCACCAAAGATAACTACATCGTTAAGTTAAGCAAAGGTTTTAATGCTGCCTTTTCGACTCGACCCAAGGCCTACTTTAATTAATGCAAACAGTAACTATTAAAAAAAACATTAGCAATAAACACCAACAATGGGCCGTTGAAGGTAGTTATTACCACATTAGGTAAGCCGATTGATAAATCCTGGCCTCATACTAAGAGACCCAGAGTACGTGCACAGTCAAATTACCTAGGTAAAGATAATCATCTTTATCCCAGTACCAAGTTATGGTTTGACTTTACACTTTTTATGGATATGGAATTCATGAAGTGAATAAGACGAGGGTGACCGGTTCAAAAATGTAAATGAAGGGCAAAAATACAATCGTCGATTTTTAAGAAATGGATCTTGTCAGTTACTAAGTATTTAATTGTGTTACTACAGACTCAAATATCACTTATAATTATTTACCAGTATCACGAAATACCTGTTATTCTTGATCAGAGGTACAAGTTGCAGAGATATGTTTTGATAAAGATTTATCATTCAATATCAATATACCATATCAATACATACGATAATCAGTAATAAAAAGTAAAAGAGGGCACTAAAGAACAACCATCAAACACAAATCAGCGCTTTATTAGAATGGTTTTCTTCTGTCTGTTTGTTTGAAGACAAAATCAAAAATACTGAATCAATTTTCATGCGGTTTTCACAGGTAGATAGAACAAGGAACAAAGTTGGTTCCATCAAAATCGGAAGTGTGTTTTTTATCGTCATTGATTTTTTGGATAAGTTTGGTATTATTATTACGATCTACCTAGGCCACATCTCACCAATTCACGAATATCGCCTTTTCTCGTATATTACTTAGGATCGCTAATTTCACAACGTAAAACAATATAAAGTGTGTGTAAACAATATAAACAGTGGATCACTGGGGTTTATCGGTAAAGTCGCAGGTTCAAAATCCCGCCAAACGGAAACTTTTTGTTTTTACTTATTTTTACATTTCATTTAATTTTGCCTCCGCAGCGAGGTCGCTGGTAAGCCGTAAGCAGGTATTACTAATAATACGTCAAAACGTACTAATGGTTAAAATTACCCAGGCAAGAGGAGCACCTGGTTGCGAAGATAAAGCTTCCTCTAGCATTGGGAAAACATCTGAAAGAAAAGAATCAACGGTGACGGGCCGGATTACTGAAGATAAAAAAGCATATATTTATTAAGTAATTCGATGGAGGATCTTTCTAGCCATGATTTGGATATGAGCTCGACCCTCCTTGATACAACTGCAAGAAGCCTGCCGAATGTGACACAAGTGAATGACTCGCTGGTACAGGGTCTAAATGAACAAATTTCTGCTTTGAGCATAGACCTAAACAGCGCACACGAGGAAATTATCACCTTAAATGAAGAAAATACCAAACTGAAACTAGAAGTTCAAGAGCTCAAAAAGAAAATCATATTCGTGACGAAACTTAGCTCTAGCATCACTTCCACACCAGTTTCAACGATTTCACTAAATTCAAGCTCTACGCAGAGGAAGTCAAAAAAGAAAATCGTATTCGGAAAATTAGAGTCCACTCAAAAGTCCTGTCTAAATATTAACAGCCCTAAGACAATTGAAATAGACACTGCACAAATTCCTGACCAGAACATAAACATTGTCACGGTAGAGGAGATTATCAGTAACAACAAACTTTTACTAGAATCAAACGAACAAGACAAGTCCTATCTCAATATGAACAGCCTTAAAGCAATTGAAAAGGACATCTTGGAAATGTCGGATCTAAACATAAACAAACCTGTACATCTATCAAATGACCCTGCCAAGTCCTCAGTAGAGAAGAACAAAATTAAATCTACACCTAAGATGGGCATACCTATGATCCATATTATATATAATATGGATCGCTAGGCAACTAAGAAATATAAGATACCTATTTTATTCTTATTCTAGAATGCTTGGGCCAAAAATAAAACATACTTTAGAAAGATACAGTTTATAGCTTTAATATGTTGTAAAAAGAACAATATCTTGCTGGAAAACTTTATTTGCTAAAATTAACAACGTAAAGCGGCTCGTTTTTCAAAGAGAAAATCATATGTTTTTTGTTACCAGATCGATTATACTCCGGTTTGGTTTATCTTGTATTAATTAAATATAAATAAGGAGCAAAACCAAAAGTTCGTAACTATTCGCAATACATTACAAATATTATTGCTAGATTTCTTGTAGTTAATAAAAATATTAGCTATTTTCTCCGAGTGAATTAAAACTCAGATACATCGATAGAAGGCTATAATACCAGTAAAACATGTCATTTAGAAAATTGTCCTGAAGTGTCACCTAGGTGAGATATTTGATTTGATGGAGTGCCAAGTATATATGTGGCACGCTCACAGCCCAAATGGTACGGAACCCTTCGTACGCGAGACTGACTCGCACTCAACCGTTCTGGTAATCCGATATTTCTATTCTATCACTGCCTCCGCTGTCTGTCCGTTCGTCTGTCACTGGGCTCTACCGGATCAACGAAAATAGTTAGAGAGTTGAAATTTTGAACTTGAAAACAATTGAATTGAATTTTGAAAACAAAAAATAATGAAACATACGGGTTTTTAAGAATTAAAAGTAAAACCCATACAAGAGATTTATATAGCCATTTTGTTTTATTTGTTTATCGGTGAACTGAACTGGATATTTCTTTTCTTATCGGAAAAGATCTTTTAGCGGGTATTGCGTTTTATTGTATATTATATATATATATTTTAACACATTTGATTTTATTTCTGTAAATAAGTTACTCAATTTCTATCCACTTCCGGTTTAAATGAGCAAATAGTTTCGTTAACCTGTGTACATAGTTCAATAGTTACTTACTCCTTTCGTCAGTCGACTCGGAGTTGAGTTATGGAGAACCTAGTTGTATTTCCCTATGTAGCACGCGGCGAGCATCCGCGTCATCGTATTGTATACGTTCCTGTCTGGCAGGTATAGGGACATGACAGACAGGAACGTGTACATATCTACGAGAAAAGTAGCGGCCATTCTAGTGATCTCGATACGTTTTTCTGTCCGGCATTTGTTCGAGAAAAGTCGCGAAGATTCTACTGGAAGCGAACATTCCGGCAGCGAATGTTCTTGAAAAAACCGAGCCACATATACATATAAGGGAAGCAGAGTCGCTGCAGGTCAGTTTGAATGCTAAAATCATCGCGATAACTTGGAAGTGATAAAAAGCGAATAACTGCGATTATTATCTATTACGTCGGACTTCAGTCTTGTTGTGCTTAGTGATAAAAGACATACGCGGAGGGAGTGTGACCGTGTGTGATTTAGTGCTAAGTGTACTAGTGTTGCATTTTTCAGTTATAATAAAGTGTTTTCCCACCAAATCCGGAGGATTCGGATTAATTCTGGGAGGATATCCCTAGAAAGGACGAATTCAACTGTCATGTTGGTCTAAATGTATAAAATCAAAGTTAAAACCATCGAAATAAAGTCTATTACCAACTTCAAAAGACCGCATTAAAATCGGTCCACCCCTTTGACCGTCATTCTTTGTTAAGTTGATAACTTTCAAACTACTGAACCGATTTTGACGGGCCAGTGAGGGTCGGTCTCGCACAGTCATTGTTAGTGTTTTTGTACCACCTTACAAGAACACTTAAGCACTAACAATAAGATAATGTTTATGTTATACTATGTACACTACACAGAGTGAACATAGTTTTTTTACGTTTATACATCATTAAGGGGTAAAGAAAAATACCAGTTAATTGTTCTAACCATTGTCAATATTATAACCATGTCAATAGTTTTTTATAAGTACCTGTAAATATATTATGTTATGATTTATTGGACCTAGGATCTTAATGTACACTGGGGTCCGATATATGTAATTTTATGTGTGTAAAGACCTTTGAAAATCAAATCAATCAATAAGATAATGATATTATGTCCGTACTTGGCTTCGAACCCAGAACTTAAAGATTGCGCGACCGATATCAAACCAATCGCGCCACTACAACCATGTGATAAGCCACAAAATCTACGATCATATGTGAGTCAAGATATGGTTTGTTATATCGCGAAATTAGTTAAAACACGTATCTTGTATGTTGAACGCCATTGACTTGTAAAATATTGCGTAGTTCATTATTTGTTGCTATAGCGGCGACAGAAATACACATTCTGTGAAAATTTCAACTCTTTTCCTATTATGGTTCATGAGATACAGCCCCTGACGGACGGCCGATTCAATCAATCAATCAAATCGTTTATTTTCTCAAAAATATGTGTACATATGATCTTAAATAAGCCGTGAAGCGCGAGGATCAACATATTCACCATCTAGGAGTTGGTGTGCAAATATTATAAACTTAAATGTCTAGCGCACCATTAGAATTAAATTTACACGGACAGACAGACGGAGAGCGGAGGCTTAATAATAGGGTCCCGTGTGGCACCCTTCGAGAACAGAAGCCTAAAAATTAGCTCAAAGTTCAAAGGGATACAGTTTTCATCGCCGGAGGAAGCGCCCATGGTGTTCGAGATGGCTGTAGAAGAGGTATCAGCGGCGGAATGGAAAAAGTGCTTCGAAAATTGGTTTAGACAATGGAAATATTAAGATTTATTTAAAAAGATGTAATAAGAAAAGTAAAGCCTATATGTAATTTTTTCGCAAAATTTTCTGTGTCCCATCTCATGTTTGACAATGCACCGTAATAGGGGCCTTACTTCCATCCCTTCTACATGCTAACTAAATCCCATTTCAATGATGTGCTAAGTTTTTGATACATTCATAATTGCTACGATCTGTAAAACAAACATCAGACACATACATTGCTTCTGGCCCCACACTATGATACCCTGTGTCGTGGGAACCAGAAACAGCGACGTCACACACATATGAACATCCAAAATCTTTTTTTATTTATTTACCCCCAGCCAGGGATCGAACCCGGGACCTCTCGCATGGTAGGCAGAGCCACAACCGCTGCGCCACAGAGGTCGTGTGTGGCTCTATTCTGCATCACTGATACGTTTTGAAGAATATTCGCCAACTTCAAATTGACTTTCAACCAATAAATGCGATTATTTCACACGAACTATCGTTGAAAGCGATTACAATTAGTGAAACTTAAATATTCGTAATTTCTTTATCATTCTACACAAAACAGACGTACAGATAACTTATAATAGAAAAAAATACATGTACAAAGGCGAGCTTATCTCTCAAAAGAGATTTCTTACAGCAAACCAAGATGGTAGAAAAGTTGAGCGGGGGAAGACCTGCGCGTACAATAAAACTGTATAAATACTACAAGTAATATTTACTATAAACAATATAATACTGATAACCCTAATTGCTAAAAATAGACTGCATACACAATTACTTAAATACGACGTAACAATATGAATAAACCGTTTAATAAACTAATACATACCAATATTTATATCTAACTGGAAATGGAGAGATAGTGCTTCTTTAGCCAGTTTTTGAATATATTTAGAGATCGAGTGTCTCTGATGGTGCAGGGAAGCTCATTCCAAAGTCGTATGGCTCGGATTCTGAACCCGTGCTCGTAGGCTGCAGTGGAGTGATCTGGAGATTTGAGCGTAGCCGCCATGTGAGTTCTCAGAGGCCTGCTTGAAGAAAGAAATTCGAAGCGACCACGTAGGAAGTTAGGGTAACGAGGGTTCCACAAAATATTATAAAGGAAACACAGGATATGAGAGTCCCGTCGAAGCCGAATTGGTAGCCACTTCAGCTCCCTGCGATGCTGCGATACGTGGTCATACTTGCGCAGTCCGAAGATGAACCGGACCCCGAGATTTTGCAGCCGTTCGAGTTTGTTCAGTTGTTCTTCATTTGCGCTGACCCAGCAAACATCAGCGTAATCAATGAGGGGGAGAAGAAGGGACTGAGCGAGAGTTATTTTAGTCTGGCGAGGAAGAAAGTTCTGAAGTCTTCTGAAAGGTTGCGTAAACTCGCCTGCTGACCTCATTAACATGCATTGACCACGACAGTTGATTATCAAAGATGACACCCAGGTTTTTTACTTTATCGCTATACATGATTACAGTACCGTTATAAATTACAGAAGGTACAGACAATTGCTGCAACGTGTTTAAAGAGTGTCTGATACTTATAATCCATGGTATAATTCGGATTAACCAGCAACCCAAATGAAGATGCCCATCCACTAATACCAGCCAATTCAGCGTTCAACGCCTCCACAGAGGAATTTACATCATCAGGAGAGAAGTGACGATAGATCTGAAGGTCAACCGCGTAGAGATGATAGGAAGAAGAAAGGACATCGGATATGGAATTGATAAATATTGAGACGTTTGATTTATCGCCAGGGGTGTTTAAACACATAAAATCTCGTATAGATAATTATTTGTTTTTGAAGCTGCAACAGAAATACATAAACATTCTGTGAAAATTTATCTTCCTATTAGGGCTCATGAACTACAGCCCGCTGACAGACGGATGGTCAGATAGACGGACAGCTGAGGCTTTGTACGGTGCCGTTTGGCACCCTTCGAGAATGGAACCCTAAAAATCTTCTCAAAGGGATATAGTTTTCATCGCCAGAAGAAGCGTTCATGGCGTTCAAGATGGCCGTAGAAGAGGTATCAACGGCACAAAGAAAAAGTGCTTCAAAAATTGGTTTATACGCTAGAAACTTTGTATAAATGCTGGATTAAAAAAAAAACGCAATAATTTCTCTATGCTATCCCACGTAAGACAATGTACCTATAATAGGGGTCTTATTTCCTCCTTTCTACTTGCTTTTTTATATCATATTTCAATTGTGTTCTAAGTTGGTGATACATGCATATTTTGCTTTATTTTGTAGCTCTATTCTGTATCTCTGATACTTTTTGAAGTATAAATTTAAAATTTATCTTTTTGTTGTTTGAAAAATCAGAATGCGATTATTTTACACAAAATTTTGTTAAAAGCGATTGTGATTGGTGAAACGTCAATTTGAAAAGAATCGGGATAGATGTAAAGAGTTAGACATTGTATAGACACAATTTATTTGGTTAAAATATACGAATTTCCCACAAAAAAAACCGAAAATACTTAGGAACTTTGACGGGCCACATACTTAAAATTTAAATGAAAACCGAAGTGATTAAATTTCCAGATAGGATCACAGAATACACCTGGAAAGTAAAGCCACTTAATAAACTGATTAAATTATACAATTATGCATTAATAAGCTCACAACAGAAGGATTCCATCATCAGACACCCAGCTGGCACCTGTGACCCCCCGAGCCTTGTCACTTGCCAAAAACAACACCACATCAGCAATTTCGGAAGGTTCACTGACCCGCTTTAGGGGTGTCTTCTCAGCATACGACTTGTACATCTCATCCTCATACTTCACCCCCATGTTTTCTGCAAAATCAGTTCTAACAGGTCCAGGGTTGACTGTATTAACCCGAATGCCTTTTGGCCCCAATTCGGCGGCTATACACCGCGAAAAGTGGTCTAAGCCGGCCTTGGCAACGCAATATGCCCAGGTCCCGGGAAAGTGTTTGACTGCTCCCACACTGGAAATGTTAACGACGTTGCCTTTCGTCTTTATCAGGTGAGGGACAGCGAGATTCGTCAGACTTACAACAGCGCGGAGGTTCAGTGCCATAACTTTGTCAAAGTCGGGTACCGTATTCGGTCCGCCGAATCCGGAGTAGACGCTGAAGCCGGCGTTGTTGACGAGGACGTCGATTTTTCCATAGTTCGCGATGGTTTCGTCGATAATTCTGTTTAGGTCTTCGTCTTTGACTAGGTCGGCGTTGATGACTAGTGGTTTCTTACCACTTTTCTCGCAGTCCGCGGCCACTTTGTCCAGTTTCGTCTGGTTTCTCGCCACCATGACGACATCTGCTCCTTGTTTCGTCAGCTCTAGTGCGGTGGCAGCGCCGATACCCGAGCTTGCTCCCGTCACTATCAGCACTTTGTTTTCGAAGGTCATTTTAGGATTTTTTGTGTCTTCTTAGAATTTTATTGAGGAACGGTAGTCCTATACGTGTGTGTTGGGTTATTAACGACGTAAAACTGGCCGCTTATAGCACTGTGTCGTGGGATTATCCACGACTTATTCTTATCAAGCATGACTTTATGTCCTCGTTTCTTGTTGTCAATCTAGTTTTAAGTATATAAATATGCAAGTCATACCGATGCTAAAATTCACCAAAGATAACTACATCGTTAAGTTAAGCAAAGGTTTTAATGCTGCCTTTTCGACTCGACCCAAGGCCTACTTTAATTAATGCAAACAGTAACTATTAAAAAAAACATTAGCAATAAACACCAACAATGGGCCGTTGAAGGTAGTTATTACCACATTAGGTAAGCCGATTGATAAATCCTGGCCTCATACTAAGAGACCCAGAGTACGTGCACAGTCAAATTACCTAGGTAAAGATAATCATCTTTATCCCAGTACCAAGTTATGGTTTGACTTTACACTTTTTATGGATATGGAATTCATGAAGTGAATAAGACGAGGGTGACCGGTTCAAAAATGTAAATGAAGGGCAAAAATACAATCGTCGATTTTTAAGAAATGGATCTTGTCAGTTACTAAGTATTTAATTGTGTTACTACAGACTCAAATATCACTTATAATTATTTACCAGTATCACGAAATACCTGTTATTCTTGATCAGAGGTACAAGTTGCAGAGATATGTTTTGATAAAGATTTATCATTCAATATCAATATACCATATCAATACATACGATAATCAGTAATAAAAAGTAAAAGAGGGCACTAAAGAACAACCATCAAACACAAATCAGCGCTTTATTAGAATGGTTTTCTTCTGTCTGTTTGTTTGAAGACAAAATCAAAAATACTGAATCAATTTTCATGCGGTTTTCACAGGTAGATAGAACAAGGAACAAAGTTGGTTCCATCAAAATCGGAAGTGTGTTTTTTATCGTCATTGATTTTTTGGATAAGTTTGGTATTATTATTACGATCTACCTAGGCCACATCTCACCAATTCACGAATATCGCCTTTTCTCGTATATTACTTAGGATCGCTAATTTCACAACGTAAAACAATATAAAGTGTGTGTAAACAATATAAACAGTGGATCACTGGGGTTTATCGGTAAAGTCGCAGGTTCAAAATCCCGCCAAACGGAAACTTTTTGTTTTTACTTATTTTTACATTTCATTTAATTTTGCCTCCGCAGCGAGGTCGCTGGTAAGCCGTAAGCAGGTATTACTAATAATACGTCAAAACGTACTAATGGTTAAAATTACCCAGGCAAGAGGAGCACCTGGTTGCGAAGATAAAGCTTCCTCTAGCATTGGGAAAACATCTGAAAGAAAAGAATCAACGGTGACGGGCCGGATTACTGAAGATAAAAAAGCATATATTTATTAAGTAATTCGATGGAGGATCTTTCTAGCCATGATTTGGATATGAGCTCGACCCTCCTTGATACAACTGCAAGAAGCCTGCCGAATGTGACACAAGTGAATGACTCGCTGGTACAGGGTCTAAATGAACAAATTTCTGCTTTGAGCATAGACCTAAACAGCGCACACGAGGAAATTATCACCTTAAATGAAGAAAATACCAAACTGAAACTAGAAGTTCAAGAGCTCAAAAAGAAAATCATATTCGTGACGAAACTTAGCTCTAGCATCACTTCCACACCAGTTTCAACGATTTCACTAAATTCAAGCTCTACGCAGAGGAAGTCAAAAAAGAAAATCGTATTCGGAAAATTAGAGTCCACTCAAAAGTCCTGTCTAAATATTAACAGCCCTAAGACAATTGAAATAGACACTGCACAAATTCCTGACCAGAACATAAACATTGTCACGGTAGAGGAGATTATCAGTAACAACAAACTTTTACTAGAATCAAACGAACAAGACAAGTCCTATCTCAATATGAACAGCCTTAAAGCAATTGAAAAGGACATCTTGGAAATGTCGGATCTAAACATAAACAAACCTGTACATCTATCAAATGACCCTGCCAAGTCCTCAGTAGAGAAGAACAAAATTAAATCTACACCTAAGATGGGCATAGGGTAGACTGGGTACGGTAGTAACGATTTTCGGTTTAACGATCATAGCATCGCCATTGCGTAATCGATCACTGAGGCAAATACATCAAACGAAAGGGCATTTATCAATGTTTAAACAAATACAAAATTTTGGATTCTTGGCGCAATAGTTTAGAGACCAGAGAATAAAAATAATAATATCTGCCATTGTTACAACCGTCCCCGTACCAGGGGCGGTTGTAACAGCGGTGGGGGTCAATTGTAACACGTACAAATAATGCAAGATACACAGATTTTAATGAGTTTTTATTGTTAGAAAAACATGAAAAAGATCTTATTCTACTTATGGCAGCATTTATCATCTTTAAAATCAGTCTTTACTAATCACTCAACATTTACATTAGGAACACAGTGTTTCATATCAACGAAAGCATTTTGTACTCAAGTGACTAAACATACAATTAGAACATAAATCTTGAAAAAATAACAATCATATACTTTTAAAACCTAAAATCAGTTCCAAATTTAACTAAAAACGCCTTTGCGTGTACCTCAAACAAAAAAATACAATTTGAATCAATTACAGATAAATCAATCTGATTCACAGTTGTGGCAAATATAGGTTAGACCACCTTCTGTGCATTCTTCGTGAGCCCATCGTCTACAATCTGAGCACTGTATCCATTTTTCTCTTGGCCTGCTCTCTGAATATGGTGCTACACAAACAAGGCAGAAATACTCCTCATCCTCCGAAGATTCTGGTGCTGTTGTACTAGCCTTCTTCGTTTTTGTCTTCTTTGCATCTTTGGTTTTTATTACATCCATTCTTTTTTTTACCTGCTTAACTTTGGCCCGTTTCATTTTTTCATCATACTCCTTTCTTATTTCCTCTTTTTCGGGTGTATCAGTATAAATCGTTGACTTCCTAGTTTTACGACCCCTGTTTGTGGTTTTCCTCGGGGGCGCTTTAGGAAAGGGTCGTATTTCTTCTGGTGAAAACACAGCTGGAATACTAGTAGATGGTATGGAAGAAGCCAGCTGAGCATCCACTGAAGGAATTTGACGAACCGTTTGGGTGTTCGTAGTTTGTCGAATACCAACATCACTATGGTGTCTGGGTGGCGTAATTTCAGCTATATCTTCTAGTCGAAGAGTTTCTAGGACTGGTGAGTTCTGCCGAACATACAAAGCCTCTTGTGGAGTATTAGGGGCTGCGCGTGTATTTATAGCCTCTAATTGTTCACATGCGCTAGTTAAGTTCACCAATGGATCGTTCAGCAAAGAAGGTGATAGCGGTGGCGTTTCGTCTTCGAGTGCAAGATTATTTTGATCGTGGTTAACCTCCTCTTCTCTTGTGTCTGGGTTTGGCCTGTCTGTCACGAATGCAGGGGCATAATCGGCGTCAGTAAATAAATTCCGATTAAACGGATAGATCCCAGTTTTGCGAAAGCCAGCTTGAATGTTTGTCTGTGTGAGAGCAAGTGGCATTGCAGCTGCTACAATTCCTGGGATGTCATAAATAGACATGGTCTTCCCGGGATGGTTTCGCATCCATGCGTCACAGGTCGTATTTACGACTTTCTTCAGAGGTCCGAACACAGATCGATCGAGAGGTTGGAGTTTGTGAGAGCAGTGGGGAGGAAAAGAAAGTACCACGATGCCATTTTCTTTGCAGAAGTCCAGAGAGTTTATGTGTATGTGTGAAGAATGGTTATCCAGCACAAGCAACACTTTGTTCGCAGTAGACACATTTGAGTATTTTTTGAAGTGTTTTAGAAACACAAGGAATGTTTCATCCTGCATCCAGCCTGACGGGTTGGCGGCTCCAGCTGAACCCACAGGCCCATCTCTTATGAAATGATCGTAAAAGTTTACTCGAGGAAATACGAAGACTGGGGGAATGGAATTTCCTATGGCATTCACTGCAAAGGCTTGAGTGACTAAAGTACCCCTTTCAGCTGAAGTGAGTGCTCCAACTTGTCGTGCACCACGCCTTGCTACTACCCTGTCGGGCTTTTGAACGGTTGTTATGCCCGTTTCATCAACATTATATATGTTTTGTGGTTCAAAGTGGTCACGATCCATGACAATTTGCAAATTGTCATAAAAAGCCTCCACGTTGGTCTTGTTAAAACTGGTCGCTCTGGAAAGGCTTGTAGCCTGGGCTGCGCGGACAGATAGTTCAGGATTTCTTCCCATAAACGAACGGAACCATTCTTCGCCAGCCGTCTTGTTTTCGGTCCACGTTTGAGGTCGTACTAAGTTATATTTAGTAGATAACTCATATGCCAGTTTTCTTACCTCCTTCGTACATAGGCCAAAATAAATATCTGCACAGCGGATCAAATATTTACTAAGTTCCCGTTCTTGGTGTTCATTAAAAACTCTGTTGTGAGCTACATACCCCATCTTGACATTTTCTTGTTCCTCTTCACCGTTGGCCAAATCTCTCTTTCTTTTGTATCGTAAAAGTGACACGTAGTTAACTCCATACTTTTCTGCAGTTGTTCTGAGAGAACCACCAGCTTTTAGGTCATCATAGGCATCTTTGTATCTTGATATGTCTATCTGCCCCCTTGCTGTCTTCTTTACTCGTTTTCTCGGCATCTAGAAGGTCAGAAATAAAAAGTCATATGGTGTTACAACCGTACCCACAAAAACTGTTACAACTGTACCCAACCACCCGTTCGGCAATAAAATAAATACAGTGACAACAAAAAATATCTCACGGTAAAGCTCATCACACTAATCTAGTCTCCGTTATCCATTCTGTACTACAAAAAACATTAAACACTCTAGCTTTTATGTATATTGAGCAATTTAAGAAATACCTTGATGAAAAATACTTACTTTTGCTGGTCAAAACACAATAGGGCCCCTTGCAAACGACTGAAGCGTGCCGCGGGCAACGCAAGATTGGCGAGCGTGTCCAGACATGCCAGCGGCTCCTTTCCCCCCTTGTACCCCTCACCGTACCGCAAACGGTTCACGATTTATTTACCTTGTTACAACCGTACCCCGTTACAACCGTACCCAGTCTACCCTACCTATGATCCATATTATATATAATATGGATCGCTAGGCAACTAAGAAATATAAGATACCTATTTTATTCTTATTCTAGAATGCTTGGGCCAAAAATAAAACATACTTTAGAAAGATACAGTTTATAGCTTTAATATGTTGTAAAAAGAACAATATCTTGCTGGAAAACTTTATTTGCTAAAATTAACAACGTAAAGCGGCTCGTTTTTCAAAGAGAAAATCATATGTTTTTTGTTACCAGATCGATTATACTCCGGTTTGGTTTATCTTGTATTAATTAAATATAAATAAGGAGCAAAACCAAAAGTTCGTAACTATTCGCAATACATTACAAATATTATTGCTAGATTTCTTGTAGTTAATAAAAATATTAGCTATTTTCTCCGAGTGAATTAAAACTCAGATACATCGATAGAAGGCTATAATACCAGTAAAACATGTCATTTAGAAAATTGTCCTGAAGTGTCACCTAGGTGAGATATTTGATTTGATGGAGTGCCAAGTATATATGTGGCACGCTCACAGCCCAAATGGTACGGAACCCTTCGTACGCGAGACTGACTCGCACTCAACCGTTCTGGTAATCCGATATTTCTATTCTATCACTGCCTCCGCTGTCTGTCCGTTCGTCTGTCACTGGGCTCTACCGGATCAACCAAAATAGTTAGAGAGTTGAAATTTTGAACTTGAAAACAATTGAATTGAATTTTGAAAACAAAAAATAATGAAACATACGGGTTTTTAAGAATTAAAAGTAAAACCCATACAAGAGATTTATATAGCCATTTTGTTTTATTTGTTTATCGGTGAACTGTCGGTGAACTGAACTGGATATTTCTTTTCTTATCGGAAAAGATCTTTTAGCGGGTATTGCGTTTTATTGTATATTATATATATATATTTTAACACATTTGATTTTATTTCTGTAAATAAGTTACTCAATTTCTATCCACTTCCGGTTCAAATGAGCAAATAGTTTCGTTAACCTGTGTACATAGTTCAATAGTTACTTACTCCTTTCGTCAGTCGACTCGGAGTTGAGTTATGGAGAACCTAGTTGTATTTCCCTATGTAGCACGCGGCGAGCATCCGCGTCATCGTATTGTATACGTTCCTGTCTGGCAGGTATAGGGACATGACAGACAGGAACGTGTACATATCTACGAGAAAAGTAGCGGCCATTCTAGTGATCTCGATACGTTTTTCTGTCCGGCATTTGTTCGAGAAAAGTCGCGAAGATTCTACTGGAAGCGAACATTCCGGCAGCGAATGTTCTTGAAAAAACCGAGCCACATATACATATAAGGGAAGCAGAGTCGCTGCAGGTCAGTTTGAATGCTAAAATCATCGCGATAACTTGGAAGTGATAAAAAGCGAATAACTGCGATTATTATCTATTACGTCGGACTTCAGTCTTGTTGTGCTTAGTGATAAAAGACATACGCGGAGGGAGTGTGACCGTGTGTGATTTAGTGCTAAGTGTACTAGTGTTGCATTTTTCAGTTATAATAAAGTGTTTTCCCACCAAATCCGGAGGATTCGGATTAATTCTGGGAGGATATCCCTAGAAAGGACGAATTCAACTGTCATGTTGGTCTAAATGTATAAAATCAAAGTTAAAACCATCGAAATAAAGTCTATTACCAACTTCAAAAGACCGCATTAAAATCGGTCCACCCCTTTGACCGTCATTCTTTGTTAAGTTGATAACTTTCAAACTACTGAACCGATTTTGACGGGCCAGTGAGGGTCGGTCTCGCACAGTCATTGTTAGTGCTTAAATGTTTTTGTACCACCTTACAAGAACACTTAAGCACTAACAATAAGATAATGTTTATGTTATACTATGTACACTACACAGAGTGAACATAGTTTTTTTACGTTTATACATCATTAAGGGGTAAAGAAAAATACCAGTTAATTGTTCTAACCATTGTCAATATTATAACCATGTCAATAGTTTTTTATAAGTACCTGTAAATATATTATGTTATGATTTATTGGACCTAGGATCTTAATGTACACTGGGGTCCGATATATGTAATTTTATGTGTGTAAAGACCTTTGAAAATCAAATCAATCAATAAGATAATGATATTATGTCCGTACTTGGCTTCGAACCCAGAACTTAAAGATTGCGCGACCGATATCAAACCAATCGCGCCACTACAACCATGTGATAAGCCACAAAATCTACGATCATATGTGAGTCAAGATATGGTTTGTTATATCGCGAAATTAGTTAAAACACGTATCTTGTATGTTGAACGCCATTGACTTGTAAAATCTTGCGTAGTTCATTATTTGTTGCTATAGCGGCGACAGAAATACACATTCTGTGAAAATTTCAACTCTTTTCCTATTATGGTTCATACAGCCCCTGACGGACGGCCGATTCAATCAATCAATCAAATCGTTTATTTTCTCAAAAATATGTGTACATATGATCTTAAATAAGCCGTGAAGCGCGAGGATCAACATATTCACCATCTAGGAGTTGGTGTGCAAATATTATAAACTTAAATGTCTAGCGCACCATTAGAATTAAATTTACACGGACAGACAGACGGAGAGCGGAGGCTTAATAATAGGGTCCCGTGTGGCACCCCTCGAGAACAGAAGCCTAAAAATTAGCTCAAAGTTCAAAGGGATACAGTTTTCATCGCCGGAGGAAGCGCCCATGGTGTTCGAGATGGCTGTAGAAGAGGTATCAGCGGCGGAATGGAAAAAGTGCTTCGAAAATTGGTTTAGACAATGGAAATATTAAGATTTATTTAAAAAGATGTAATAAGAAAAGTAAAGCCTATATGTAATTTTTTCGCAAAATTTTCTGTGTCCCATCTCATGTTTGACAATGCACCGTAATAGGGGCCTTACTTCCATCCCTTCTACATGCTAACTAAATCCCATTTCAATGATGTGCTAAGTTTTTGATACATTCATAATTGCTACGATCTGTAAAACAAACATCAGACACATACATTGCTTCTGGCCCCACACTATGATACCCTGTGTCGTGGGAACCAGAAACAGCGACGTCACACACATATGAACATCCAAAATCTTTTTTTATTTATTTACCCCCAGCCAGGGATCGAACCCGGGACCTCTCGCATGGTAGGCAGAGCCACAACCGCTGCGCCACAGAGGTCGTGTGTGGCTCTATTCTGCATCACTGATACGTTTTGAAGAATATTCGCCAACTTCAAATTGACTTTCAACCAATAAATGCGATTATTTCACACGAACTATCGTTGAAAGCGATTACAATTAGTGAAACTTAAATATTCGTAATTTCTTTATCATTCTACACAAAACAGACGTACAGATAACTTATAATAGAAAAAAATACATGTACAAAGGCGAGCTTATCTCTCAAAAGAGATTTCTTACAGCAAACCAAGATGGTAGAAAAGTTGAGCGGGGGAAGACCTGCGCGTACAATAAAACTGTATAAATACTACAAGTAATATTTACTATAAACAATATAATACTGATAACCCTAATTGCTAAAAATAGACTGCATACACAATTACTTAAATACGACGTAACAATATGAATAAACCGTTTAATAAACTAATACATACCAATATTTATATCTAACTGGAAATGGAGAGATAGTGCTTCTTTAGCCAGTTTTTGAATATATTTAGAGATCGAGTGTCTCTGATGGTGCAGGGAAGCTCATTCCAAAGTCGTATGGCCCGGATTCTGAACCCGTGCTCGTAGGCTGCAGTGGAGTGATCTGGAGATTTGAGCGTAGCCGCCATGTGAGTTCTCAGAGGCCTGCTTGAAGAAAGAAATTCGAAGCGACCACGTAGGAAGTTAGGGTAACGAGGGTTCCACAAAATATTATAAAGGAAACACAGGATATGAGAGTCCCGTCGAAGCCGAATTGGTAGCCACTTCAGCTCCCTGCGATGCTGCGATACGTGGTCATACTTGCGCAGTCCGAAGATGAACCGGACCCCGAGATTTTGCAGTCGTTCGAGTTTGTTCAGTTGTTCTTCATTTGCGCTGACCCAGCAAACATCAGCATAATCAATGAGGGGGAGAAGAAGGGACTGAGCGAGAGTTATTTTAGTCTGGCGAGGAAGAAAGTTCTGAAGTCTTCTGAGAGAGTGAAAGGTTGCGTAAACTTGCCTGCTGACCTCATTAACATGCATTGACCACGACAGTTGATTATCAAAGATGACACCCAGGTTTTTAGCTTTATCCTGTATAACCTGTGTACATAGATCAATACTTACTTACTCCTTTCGTCAGTCGACTCGGAGTTGATTTATGGAGAACCTAGTTGTATTTCCCTATGTAGCACGCGGCGAGCATCCGCGTCATCGTATTGTACGTGGGGCGCACTGTAAGTTTCCGGAATGAATATGAAAAAATACTATTAAAGGTACAAAATTAATTTATTGTTTTTCAAAATAATCTCCCTTGGCGCCTATGCACTTTTTCATTCGATGAAACCAGTTTTGAAAACTTTTGTGCCACTCCTCTGTGGTGACCTCTGAAACGTGTTTTTCATACTCCTCGACAGCCTCTTCTGGTGATGAAAATCGTTGACCGCGTAATTGGTTCTTAATTTTTGGGAACAGAAAAAAGTCACAAGGTGCCAGGTCGGGACTTTATGCAGGATGACTCATGAGTTCTTCATTTTTCGCCTTCAAAAAGTCGTTTGTCTGTCTGGCCGTGTGAGAACTAGCATTGTCGTGGTGCAGGATGATACGGCGTTTACGGTTATTTTTACGGAGTTCGTCAATAACTTCCGGCAAATAAATGGTCGTGTACCAGTCACTATTCACTGTACGACGATTCTCTAAAGCAACAGTAGCCACGTGTCCAGTTTTATTAAAAAAAGAAGCAATCATCCGCTTAGATGCACTTTTCACGCGCGCCACTTTGGTTGGTTTCGGCTCATCTTGAAAGACTCATACGCTCGATTGCTGCTTTGTTTTGGGATCGTAGCAATAAATCCATGTTTCGTCACCTGTTACTATGTCCCACACCAAATTTGACGCACCTTCGTTGAATCTGGTAAGCATGGCACTGCACCAAGTGACGCGGTCCGTTTTTTGAGCCTCGGTCAAGTTGTGTGGGATCCACCGCGAGCACAGCTTTCTCACACCCAAATGTTTGTGTAGGATTAATTGTATTTGACTCATGCCTATTTCTAAGGATGCGCGAATTTCATGGTAGGTCACATGCCTGTCTGTTTCAATCATACGGCGCACAGCATCGATGTTTTTGTTGGTCACAGCGGTGGACGGCCGACCATCGCGAGATTCGTCACTGAGATTGATACGACCACGCTTGAATTCTGCAAACCAGCTATAAACAGTTGTCTTGCATGGTGCTTCATTGCCAAAAGCTGTTTCAAGCCGAGCGATGCTCTGTTGAGCTGTCAAATTACACTTAAAATCGTAGAAAATCATACTACGAAAATTTTCCCGAGTTAAATCCATGTTGATGCAGACACACAATTTTTTAAATGGCGCCACAAGGTAAAAACAAAAGGCAGTCAGATGAAACAAACTGCATTCTACAGCCAAAGAGTTCTATTTTCAAATGTTGCAATAAATTTTTAAATATTGTTTATGTAAGTGGCCAGTTCCGGAAACTTACAGTGCGCCCTATGTATACGTTCCCGTCTGGCACGTATAGGGACATGCCAGACAGGAACGTGTACATACGAGAAAAGTAGCGGCCATTCTAGTGATCTCGATACGTTTTTCTGTCCGGCATTTGTTCGAGAAAAGTCGCAAATATTCTACTGGAAGCGAACATTCTGGCAGCGAATGTTCTCGACCGAGCCACATATACATATAAGGGAAACAGAGTCGCTGCAGGTCAGTTTGAAAACTAAAATCATCGCGATAACTTGGAACTGATAAAAAGTGAACAACTGCGATTATTATCTATTACCTCGGACTTTAGTCTTGTTGTGCTTAGTGATAAAAGACATACGCGGAGGGAGTGTGACCGTGTGTGATTTAGTGCTAAGTGTACTAGCGTTGCATTTTTCAGTTATAATAAAGTGTTTTTCCACCAAATTGGGAGGATTCGGAATAATTCCGGGAGGATATCCCTAGAAAGGACGAATTCAAAGTCTACTACCAACTTCAAAAGACCGCATTAAAATCTGTCCACCCCTTTGACCGTCATTCTTTGTTAAGTTGATAACTTTCAAACTACTGAACCGATTTTGACGGGCCTGTGAGGGTCGGTCTCGCACAGTCATTGTTAGTGCTTAAGTGTTTTTGTAACACCTTACAAGAACACTTAAGCACTAACAATAAGATAATGTTTATGTAATACTATGTAGGTACACTGCACAAAGTGAACATAGTTTTTTTAAGTTTATACTGATGTATAAACTTAAAAAAAGGGGTAAGGAAAAATACCAGTTAATTGTTCTAACCATTGTCAATATTATAACCATGTCAATAGTTTTAATAGGTTATTATAAGTACCTGTAAATATATTATGTTATGATTTATTAGACCTAGGATCTTAATGTACACTGGGTTCCGATATATGTAAATTTTATGTGAATAAAGACCTTTGAAAATCAAATCAATCAATAAGATAATGATATTATGTCCGTACGTGGCGTCGAACCCAGAACTTAAAGATGCCGCAACCGATATCAAATCAATCGCGCCACTACAACCATGTGATAAGCCACGAAATCTACGATCATATTTGAGTCAAGATATGGTTTGTTATATCGCGAAATTTGTTAAAACACTTATCTTGTATGAGGACCGCCATTGACTTATAAAATATTGCGTAGTTCATTATTTGTTGCTGTAGCGGCAACAGAAATACACATTCTGTGAAAATTTCAACTCTTTTCCTATTAAGGTTCATGAGATACAGCCCCTGACGGACGGACGGACAGACACACGGAGAGCGGAGGCTTAGTAACAATACCGTTTGGCACCATTCGAGAACAGAACCCTAAAAATAAATTTTCTTCGCCGGAAGAAGCGGCCATGGCGTTCGAGATGGCCTTAGGAGAGGTATCAGCGGCAGAATTGAAAAAGTGCTCCGAAAATTGGTTTCACATTGGAAACATTAAGAGTTATTTGAAAAGATGTAATAAGAAAAATGTAGCCTATATGTAATTTTTTCGCAAAACTTTCTGTGTCTCATCCCATGTTTGACAATGCACCTGTAATATGGGACTTACTTCCATCCCTTCTAGATGCTGTCGACATGCCATTTCAATGATGTGCTAAGTTTTTGATACATGCATATTTTTCTACGATCTGTAAAAAAAACATCAGACATACATTGCTTCTGGCCCCACATTATGATACACTGTGTCGTGGGTACCAGAAACAGCGACGTCACACAAATATATCCAAGATCTGTTTTTTCTTCTATACCCCCAGCAGGGGATCGAACCCGGGACCTCTCGCATGTTAGTTAGAGCCACAACCGCTGCGCCACAGAGGTCGTGTGTGGCTCTATTCTGCATCTCTGATACGTTTTGAAGAATATTCAATTTGCAATAGGTGATATGTCAATTAAAGGGTATCTGGACAGATGTAGAGACATTTTATAGACACAGTTTATTTGCTTAAAATATACGATCTCCCACTACAAACGTAAAATATTATTTAGGTACTTTGACTGGGCACATACTTAAAAACCATTCAATAAACTGATGTAATTATACAATTAAACAAGGATAAGCTCACAACAAAAGGGTTCCATCATCAGACACCCAACTGGCACCAGTGACCCCCCGAGCCCTGTCACTTGCCAAAAACAACACCACATCAGCAATTTCGGAAGGTTCAGTGACCCTCCTTAGGGGTGTCTTCTCAGCATACGACTTGTACATCTCATCGGTATCAACCTTCCCCATGTTTTCTGCAAAATCAGTTTTAACAGGTCCAGGGTTGACTGTATTAACCCGAATGCCTTTTGGCGCCAATTCGGCGGCTATACACCGCGAAAAGTGGTCTAAGCCGGCTTTGGCAACGCAATATGCCCAGATCCCGGGAAAATGTTTGAATGCTGCCACACTGGAAATGTTAACGACGTTGCCTTTCGTCTTTATCAGGTAAGGGACAGCGAGATTAGTCAGGCTTACAACAGCGCGGAGGTTCAGTGCCATAACTTTGTCAAAGTCGGGTACCGTATTCGGTTCGCCGAATCCGGAGTAGACGCTGAAGCCGGCGTTGTTGACGAGGACGTCGATTTTCCCGTATTTTGCGATGGTTTTGTCGACAATTCTGTTTAGGTCTTCCTCTTTGACTAGGTCGGCATTGATGACTAGTGGTGTCTTGCCACTTTTCTCGCAGTCCGCAGCCACTTTGTCTAGTTTCGTCTGGTTTCTCGCCACCATGACAACATCTGCTCCTTGTTTCGTCAGCTCTAGCGCGGTGGCAGCGCCGATCCCCGAGCTTGCTCCCGTCACTATCACCACTTTGTTTTCGAAGCTCATTTTGGGATTTAAAGTGTCTTCTTAGGAATTTACTGAGAAACGGTACACTTCTGTCCTATACGTGTATATTGGTTTATTAACGACGTGTAACTGGCCGCGTATAGCACGGTGTCGTGAATAATATTGTTATCAAGCATATCTTTGCGTCCTATCGTTTTTTATAGTTAATCCAGTTTTTAAGTATCTAATGCAAATCATACCGATGCTAAATTTCATCAAAGATAACTACATCGTAAAGTTAAGCCAAGGTTCTGATGCTGCCTTTTCGAATCGATCCAATGCCTACTTTAATTAGTGCAACCAGTAATAATTAAAAAAATACATTTGCAATAGACACCATCAACCAGTTGAAGGTATTTACCACATTGGTTAAAACAATTGATAAATCCTGGCCTCACACTAGGAGACCCAGGGTATGTGCACAGTCAAATTACGTAAGAAAAGATAATTATCCTACTTAGATTTATCCCATTACCAAGTTATGGTTTGACTTTGCACTGTACTGAGGGATATGGAATTTATGAAGTGAATAAGACGACGGTGACTTGTTAGAAAATGTAAATGAAGGCTAAAAATACACATAATAATATAAACTCTGATGTTTTATTCCGTAGAATTCTGACAGCTATAATTTTTTGACATGTTAGAGATTACAAACCTTTTTGGCCGGGCACATTTTTCAATTTCAATACGAGTCTGAACATCTGAGTCTATACATTTTATTTGTTAGTGAATTTATCCAGTTTTTTTAAGTGCGGCGCTCGTAATTAAAAGGGGATTTACGGCGAGTGATAATTAGGTCTCTTTTCATCACAAACAGTAAAAACTACAAGTAAAGAAAACATATTTTTATTAAAATCTCTAATCATCATTAATCAACAGTAAGAAACTACAAGTAAAGAAAACATATTTTTATTAAAATCTCTAATCATCATTAATACTAATATCACTTTCTTCATAACCATCATCATCATCATCATCGCTGACATGAATTATTAAAGAGTCTGCGACTGTATCAATCACATTGTCGAGGATGACGATTTGATTGATACACCACGAG
Source organism: Argyresthia goedartella (assembly GCA_949825045.1). Classification (NCBI taxonomy): domain Eukaryota; kingdom Metazoa; phylum Arthropoda; class Insecta; order Lepidoptera; family Argyresthiidae; genus Argyresthia; species Argyresthia goedartella. The sequence continues at coordinate 22,381,857 of OX463831.1, forward strand.
GACGCTTCTTTCTGGGCGAAAGAAAGTCTGTCTCTTGTGCTCTGTCAGATGGGGCTGCTTCCCGGGAAGGGCCAGGCTGTGGCTCCATAACGTTTATAAAAATCAACGAACAATCACAACACGAAAAGTCAACAAGAAAAAACTTAACAGAATAACAGAAACTTAACTAATTTAACCCTTAGCCAGGCCCAGAGATTTTTTTATTTTGAATACTGATTTTGGTAGATAACAGGATTATGAAAAAACTAATTTCTTGTTTTTTTTTTTATCTTCACCTATTCTTGAAAAAAAACCGTGTGGTCTCTATATGACCACAGGCCGTTAAAAAGAAAAAATGTGGTCTGTATGTGACCACTGCCCGGCAAGTAGTTTTTAGATTAGTTAAGGGTAGGGCTACATTACAGTAAGTGAACGCTACCAAGTTATAAAGTATGAAATATGAATGAAAGTAATGAAGAATATTATCCTGAAGATCAAATGAGTCGTTGATCTAATAAAACCACACTAGAATAAAGAAAAAAGTTTTATTTTTAGGCGAATAATCAAAAATTGAGGTACATAGTTGTAGATAATCAAAATTGAGGTAGTTATACTATTAACATATTATAATATGACATTGGCATAAGCCTAATATCAGGACATTGCAAGCTGAATCACCTGATTGTCCGCAAAGAAAAATGATTCCATGCTTCGGAGGGCACGTTATGCCGTCGGTCCGGTCGCTGTATTTGATCATGTCAGAGGCCTATTAGCTATGCTGTTAGGCGGTTTAAAAACTCTGACACCAGGGTTCATCTGAAGAAAAAGCCTAAGAAGAAGAAGAAGAAGAATAAGCCTTAACGGTAAAAATCATCAAAGCAAGGTACCGCACACAGCGGTACCTGACACGCCTTACACATTATTTTTGTTCTTCTCGATTTTACCCTTGTGCTGCAAAACCGGCATCGTTTTCTACTGCTTTGGCAAGGCATGTGCACACCAACATTACTAAGCCTTACAGTGTCAGACACTCCGTACTGGCCACCTTTTTTGTTTTTGAATAGAGGCAGATTTCTCAGTCGAGTCGTAAAATTGTCGATGAGGCCTCTGGCCAAAGTTAGTCTAAAATCTCGGTGACTGTTGCTTGTCTTATTGTGAGTTCTACTATATACGATATATGCATTTATGCATGATACTTCAAGCATAAAAAAGAACAGGCGCATCCAATTTTTTTTGGTCGATTTTCGTCCAATAGAGTAAGATGATCGATAGTGGTCAAGCCTGTCGACTCCTCCCATACATTTCGTATATTGTTCTATTGCCAATGGGCATATCAATGGGGCTTTGCGACCGTCTTTCAGTTTACGTTGAATGGTCACAACAGATTTAGGATCAAAAGCTGTTGTACAGACGTACACATCTTTAGTATCACGCCATTTGCTTACAGCAATAGGAGCATCATACTGCATCATGAATTCACCAACATTCAGTTTGTTTTCTTTCTTGTCACCTTTTTGAGGTAAGAGACGTGGTGGTAAACCTTTTCTATTTTGTCTTACAGTACCCACAGAAAATATATTTTTTTGATGCAGCATCTCTAGTAAGGGAAGGCTGGTAAAAAAGTTATCGAAAGCCATCAAAGTCCCTCCTTCGACGTTTTCACACAATTGCATTACAACCTTGTAACCAAGTCCACCGTCACCATCATCGGTACTTTCAATTCTGCCTGTATAAACATTGAACTGATATAAATATCCTGTTTCTGAATCGCACCGCGCCCAGACTTTGTATCCCCTCTTTATTGGCTTTTGCGGCATATACTGTTTCATTGAGCTTCTTCCCTTAAATTTCACCATGCTTTCATCCACCGATTGTGTATCGGAACCTTTGCAATTTTCTTGAAAACTTTTGTTCAGAATATCCATTACTGGTCGAATTTTGCACAACTTATCGTACCCTGGGTCTGTACGAGGTACTTCAGTAGCCCTATCATTTAAATGCAAGTTTTCTGTGAGTTTTTTAAAGCGCTTACAGGACATTACTGCACTTATGACAGGGTTGTGATAAAAGGGGTCGGAAGACCAGTACCATTCTAAGTCTGGCAGAGGATGTATACCCATCATTATGACCATACCCAAATATGACTTTATTTCGGATGAATTTGTTGGAGTCCAGTTTAATGAATGCATGAATGATGCATATGAGTTTGTATGTGCAGCTATGATACCAAAAATTTCATCAGGAAACATATCTAAAAAGTAGTCTAGTGGCAAACTTCTGTCATCATAAGACTTTGTTGATTCCATTTTTTTTGTGAAATTAGGAGCTGCAAATCCAGTTGTGTCTTCAGACCAATTCCTGACCTTTGTTATTACATCTTGCAATGTGGCATGTGAAGACTGTTGAATTGCCGCTGAAGATGGAGCATGATGGGTTATCGATGAAGGTAAGGGCTGTGAAGCTGCCAGTAATGAAGAGGGCTGAATGGCTGCTGATAAAGATGAAGACTGTTGGGCTGACACGGATGTTGAGGGCTGATGGTCTGCCAATGGAGGTGAGGACTGTTGAATTGCCGCCAAAGATGAAGCATTTGTCGATAAAGGTAAGAGCTGTGCAGCTGCCAGTAATGAAGAGGGCTGAATGGCTGCTGATAAAGATGAAGACTGTTGGGCTGACACGGATGTTGAGGGCTGATGGTCTGCCAATGGAGGTGAGGACTGTTGAATTGCCGCCAAAGATGAAGCATTTGTCGATAAAGGTAAGGGCTGTGCAGCTGCCAGTAATGAAGAGGGCTGAATGGCTGCTGATAAAGATGAAGACTGTTGGGCTGACACGGATGTTGAGGGCTGATGGTCTGCCAATGGAGGTGAGGACTGTTGAATTGCCGCCAAAGATGAAGCATTTGTCGATAAAGGTAAGGGCTGTGCAGCTGCCAGTAATGATGAGGGCTGAATGGCTGCTGATAAAGATGAAGACTGTTGGGCTGACACGGATGTTGAGGGCTGATGGTCTGCCAATGGAGGTGAGGACTGTTGAATTGCCGCCGAAGATGAAGCATGATGGGTTGTCGATGAAGGTAAGGGCTGTGAAGCTGCTAGTAATGACGAGGGCTGAATGGCTGCCGATAAAGATAAGAGCTGTTTGGTTGCTTCTTCTCTTACTCCTGGATGTCTGGTCCGTAAAGCTGTTGCAGCTGGTCGAGAGGAATGATGGCTAATTGTTGAACTTAAGGGCTTTGGAGTCGAAAGTCTACGCTTCTTAGCTGTTGGAGGTGTAACCTGTGAGGGCTGATGGATGATAGCTAAAGGTAATGTTTCTACTATTACTGCAGGAGGTCTGGTCGGTGAAGGTGCTGCAACTGGTTGAGAGGAATGATGGCTAATTGTTGAACTTAAGGGCTTTGGAGTCGAAAGTCTACGCTTCTTAGCTGTTGGAGGTGTAACCTGTGAGGGCTGATGGATGACAGCTGAAGGTAATGTTTCTACTATTACTGCAGGAGGTCTGGTCGGTGAAGGTGCTGCAACTGGTTGAGAGGAATGATGGCTAATTGTTGAACTTAAGGGCTTTGGAGTCGAAAGTCTACGCTTCTTAGCTGTTGGAGGTGTAACCTGTGAGGGCTGATGGATGGCAGCTGAAGGTAATGTTTTTATTATTACTGCAGGAGATCTGGTAGGTAAAGCTACTGCAACTGGTTGAGAGGGATGATTGATAACTGCTGAAGGTAAATCTTCCACTATTACTGCCGGAGATGCTGGCTGAACTGTAGGTGAAGAATCTTCTAAGACCTGCAGAAGGTCTTCGTCTATCACATTTTGTAAAGTATCCAACGCCCTGTTGATGTCATAGGTTGGGTAAGGGTGAGTCAAAAACGTACTTGGTAAAATATCTTCCTCCTCGGACGATTCATCCTCTGATGATGCGTAAATTTCTCGTAAAGCCTTTTCAATCGCATGATCTCGAATACTTTTTCGTGGGTTCTGAAAAGATCAAAATAGTTTTATGAAAAGGAATTTTGTTTGGTTTCAATGGGTTAAATCATCGGTTTTTCATGCAATGTATCTCGTGAGTGAGATCTTACCCTTAATAATTAGCTAGATAGTTAGAAAGACAGTGGCCGCATGGAGACCACATACATTTATTCAGACAGGCAAATGGCGTATGGGGACCACATACTTTGCGAGCAATTATTTCACAGAAAATCAAATACAACGATAAAGCGAACAAAAACACGGATAAATAAACATATAAACTATCAAAAAGTTACAATAAATAGCGCATACCTTGTTTATTTTCGACATAATTGCATTTAAATTCAACACAGAACAGCAAAAGTAGCAGTTGAAACGCAGATTTGATTTTGACAATCGAAATGTCAAACAACTTGTTCGGATACACCAATTTTTTTTTTTTATTAACCCATTCATAGACAATATTTTCATGACATATTGTGGCCAATATATAGCATCAGCCCGTTAAAAAAAAATATTGCTATGTGGTCACTATGTGCCCACAACCTGGCTAAGGGTTAACAAGATATTAACAACAAATAGCAGCAAACACCGAGAACACATGAGCGCATTGGTATATCTTTGCTGAAATCTACCAATATTATTTGTTCGCCATATACTACGTAGCGTAGAATCACGTTCCAAATATTAAATAATAATGCATCCATCTGACAAAGCAGGTCTTTTGAGTGCACACTTTTAAATTATTCGCTGTGGGGCTGTGAAGTGTTAAGTGTAAAGTAGTGTCCAATGGAGCGCAACACTGACAGCTAAACGTCGATAGCCACAGAACAAATATTACTCTCACGTCAACGGTAGTACATTGTTTACGTTTGCATCAAGTATCGGGTTTCTATTTTGTGCTTATAATTGCGATATAAAACCACAAAATGTTTTCGCTGATGACTGTGCGGGAACTTCAAACTGAGCTTCGAAGGAGAAATGCATCAGTAGCTGGAAAAAAGCTCATCTGATAGAAATGTAAACATGTTAAGAATTCGAGGTAATGTTTCGTATTTTCCTCAAATTGATGAAATTCATTTACAATAATGTGGTTTCTGTTCAAGTTTGGAGGCGTACGACCGAAACAAACACTTTGGAGGGTATTAAGACATTCCAGAAGACCATCCTGATGTATAGTGCCCTCAGATACATACCGAGATATCAACGCTGATACACCACTTCATAACATAAGCAAATCTCATCAAATTATGATAAACAGTATCTGATCGTAAATCTATTTACCGCCTTTTTAATTACTTATACCCAAATAATCCCTTTCATTGAAATACAATGCAAACCCGCAAATCAGTCGCGATGCATTACTTGCCTTTGAAGTTTTTTAATACACAAGGCACTTTCCCGTAGTCTTCTTCGTGAGAAATTGGCAGTTTTGCGCCTTATTGTGTGTAGCATCTCTGATGTTTAGTAGAAACTGGTTATTGAGCGTGAAACAGTCAAATTTGCTGTCCCGACGCTGTTAACTAAACAGCGAGTGAAGGCACGCTGCGAGTAGAAGGGGAGGAGGGGCGCCGGGGACGTGGCTATTCACAAAAAAATAGAATATACTTATATTTGCCTCACTTCGCTGATTACTGATTAGTAATCATTCACACTTAACACTGGCTGTTCAGACGTTGCTAGCATTTTACACTTCACAGCCACACTTTACACTTGCACTTTACACTAATCAAAATGAATAAAATAATAATTGTCCTCATAAAGAACCTTATGATACCTAAAATGTCAGAATTCTACGGAATAATAAATCAGAGTTTAGGTACCAGTATCACGAAATACCTGTTACCTTGATCAGATCACTGTAGTTATTCAAAATTGCAGAGATACGTTTTGATAAATATTTATCAATCAATATCAATATATCATATCAATACTTCAATGTGGATCCATTTCTTGACTCGTTAAATTATATCTTAGGTACACTAAATTAATATAATAATATTTCTATAATAGGCGACATTAACATAAACATTATGCAGGATGTCACAGCCACTAGAACTTTTGACTATCTAAATCTGTGTGCCTCTCATGGTCTCCTTCCAGCGCACACTTTACCTACGAGATTAGATAAAACGTGTCTAGATCACGTTATGCTAAAAACAAAAAACCGCGCTATAACCCTAGTTGCAAATTACAGCTTGACCGACCGCAGTCTTGTCCTTTTGTCCCTCGACAGCAAACAAAAAAAATAAATCAGCCAGGCCACTGTTACTAGGCTAAATTATAACGAATTAAGTTCTGACTTACTTAGCATCAACTTGCAACCAATATATTCCTCATCTGACCCTAACTCTGCTCTCAACTACCTTATATCCTCTGTCCAAACAGCAGTTGATCGTCACACCTCTAGTAAAAAACTCTCATGTCGTTTCAAAGTTATCAAGCCATGGATCACACCTGGACTTATACGATGCATGCGAAATAGAGACAAATTACATAAAAAATCAATAAATTCTCCGGAAAATGAAATACTTCTTATTTCGTACAAGAGGTATAGAAATTTCTGTAACAATCTGCTCAAAAAACTTAAAAGGTGTCATGAACAGAATGACCTCGCAAAGGCTGGCAATAATTCCAAACGACTCTGGGCAACCATAAAAGGGATCACCAACACTTCTACCTCAAAGAACTCGGCGACTGAGTTACTGGGTTCTACAGACAATCCAAAACTAATATAATTCCGACAATGTTAATAAATTCTTCGCGGATGTTGGTAAAAATCTCGCAGATAAAATAAACTCTTTGGGTTCATCACATTTTCCAGTTGATTCAACTCTCCCCACGCGAACCCCCAACACACTCAAATCATTTGTCCTATTAGAGACTGATATGGGTGAGGTTGGGAGATTGATTTCTGGGTTAAAGAATGTCAGCGCTGTTGGCTGGGATAACATTTCAAACCGTGTTTTAAAAGTTTTTAAAGAATTCTTTGTCCCTCCTCTAACTTATATTTTCAATAAGTGTCTTACTCAGGGAATCTTTCCCAAATCCCTTAAGCGATCAGTTGTAATCCCTGTACATAAAGCTGGTGACAGAGACCGTGTCAACAACTACAGGCCTATCTCTATTTTGCCTTCTATATCTAAATTACTGGAGCGAATTATAAACTCTCGACTTACTGACTACCTTGAGAGTAATAGTCTCCTTTCAGATAACCAATTCGGTTTTAGAAATGCGCTATCCACCAGTGACGCAGTTCATGAACTCACTGACTACGTGGTTAAGAAACTTGACACTGGACAGAAGGTTTTAGGGATATTCCTTGACCTTGCTAAGGCGTTAGATACGGTCTCTGTTCCCATCCTCCTCGGAAAATTGCAAAGACTTGGCATCCGTGGGGTCCAATTGAAACTTTTTGAGGAGTATTTGTCTGGTCGTACTTAATCTGTTAAAATAGGGGATCTCTGTAGCGGCGAACTGCTAATATCTTTCGGGGTTCCTCAGGGCAGCATCTTGGGTCCCACGCTATTTTTAATTTATATCAATGAGCTCTGTGACGTTAATCTCCCTCAAGGAAAAGTTATAACTTATGCTGATGATACAGCTCTTCTTTTCTCTTCCAATACTTGAGAGGAGACTTATGAGGTTGCCCAGGCTGGCTTTAATAAAGCTACACTTTGGCTTCATAAAACATTTTAACTTTGAATGCCGACAAAACAAAGTACATAACTTTCTCCATTAGGAACACTCACTGTACCGACGGCCTGATACGTGCACACAACTGCTCACTTCCCACTGGTGGTACCTGCTTATGTCCAGTCCTCAACAAAACCGTGGGGGTTTTATAAATCATTAAATACCTTGGTGTTGTTCTAGATCAAAATCTAACTTTCGGTCCACATATTCAGCTAGTAGCATCTAGGGTGCGTAAGCTCATCTACATCTTTAGAATACTTCGCCATGTTGCTGATGCAAGATTGATGAAACAGGTTTATATGGCACTCTGTCAATCTGTGCTCTCCTACTGCATCACCTCGTGGGGTGGTGCACCTAAGACTTCAATACTTCAAATAGAGCGTGCCCAGAGAGCTGTTCTTAAGGTCTCTAACTTCTGTCCTCGCCTGTTCCCCACTGTCTCTCTCTATAACTCCTGTGATGTTCTTACGGCAAGGCAGTTGTTTGTTTATCACATTATTCTGAAACAGCACTCATCCATTATCTTTGACCCATGTATTATCCCCAGGCGGGGCAAGGATAGGGTTTGCCTGAATACAAATTTAATATTCCGGACATTTTACGCCCATAGGTTTTTCTGCTTCCTCGGTCCCTTTCTGTATAATAGAATTAATAAAATTGTTGACCTTTATGCCCTACACACACATGATCTTAAAAAAAACCATATATAAAACCCTGCAAGCACTCAATTATGAGAAAACTGAAGAGTTACTTTTGACAAATAGGTAGCTCTATCATAAATTTATATTTTTATATTTAATATCAAAATTATAACATATAAAATTACAATTACATATAAATCATTTATAAATATTACATGAACTTTAGCATACATTACGTACTGAGCCTGAAATACAGGTTATACCTAGCTCAGGTTCAGATGTTTTCCGTATGATTACTCCAACTATAGTTAAACACATCTTAAATATTGTAACTGTTCTGTTGTATTTTGTTTGATGAATCAACGATTATTATTATTATTATTATTATTATTATTACTTACGATAAACCAATCGAACCTATGGGACTGTACATTGAAGTTAGGTAATAAAAAATAAAAGAGGAACACTAAAGCACAGCAATGGAACACAAATCATCGAGTTTTATTAGAATTATTCTCTGTCTGTCTTTGAGGTTTTTACAGGTAGATAGAACAAGGAACAAAGTTCAGGATTGGTTTCATCAAAATCAGAAGTGTGTTTTTATCGTCATGAATTTTTTGGATACTTTAATATTTTATTTCTAACTTGTATGAGTTTGGTGTTATTTATACTTTTTATATTATTTATTTCTACCCATTCTATGTATTTAATTTATACGTTAAGTTCTCATAATGTTAATTTTAATGATATATACGTTAGTTTTAAGTTTTATTATATTATAATGTAAGGGACGCGGACGGTCTGAAAATCAGCGCTGGGCTGGGAGCAGCACATTACTATTATGTTTGAACTGCTCCAGCAGATGCTGAGACCCTTCCTATTTTGTCAATATAATAATTGCATTTATATCTGTATGTTTTTTTTTTTGGTAAAATAAATACTTTTTCTTTCTTTCTTTCTTTCTTTCTATACGATCTAGCTAGGCCACATCTCATCAATTCCAATTATCACGAACATCGTTTTATCCCGCACAATAACATCGGTAATTTCGCAGCATATAACTATATAAAGCGGTGGATCATTGGGTGCATATATGGCATTCGTAATTTAAAGACGCAGGTTGCAAATCCCTACGATCAGAAACTTTTTGTTTTATTTATTTTTACATTTCATTTTATTTTACCTTCCGCACCGTAGTCGCTCGTTAGCCCAGGTACTAATGTTTAATTTTACGTACTAATGGTTAAAATTCTGCTTTAAAGGAAAAGGAAATCATATGATACGTCTATAAGAATGTGATCTTTTTTGCCAACTTAAAGGTACCATTTATCGATCAACACGCTACACAGTGAGACTTCGAAATTGCGGATATACATTATTTTTGTAACATATCATTATTCTCTTTATAGTAATCGATAATTAGGGCGACCATAATGTTCTCAGAGCACTTTTTGTTGCAGAAATATTAACAAAATAATAATGTATGGAGCGCTATCTAATTTGCTCTATAAGTACCAAATCTTAGCCGAGCTCAAGCTGGTTTTTGGTTTACCTTACCTTACCTTATCTAAGTTTTGGCATATAACCCACTTCCCTGATAGAGTTAAGAAGATGATTAAAAATTAATATCACCCATTTAAATAACAAAATTTTAAATAATACATATGTTCCAGTCTAAAATATACTTTATTCTTATATATATCTCAATTTAACTGCTGAATTAATTATACATAAGAGTTAAAAAAATCCTAGCTACCTAAAAAGCAAATGAATTCGATAACCCTAACCACGCACGCAGTTAGTCTACCACCTTAGACTATTTACTCTGTTGTGTTTGTATAATCTAAGTCTACCACTTAGTAGTCTCAATAACTGCTTTTACTCTCCGGCATTGACGCCATCAGCTCTGCACACTCTTCAGGGATGATGGAATCCCAAACTGCATGAAGCTTCTGTTTTAAATAATTTTCTGATCTTGATGGATATTTCCACAATATTTTCTTTAGTTTCCAACATACAGTTTCGATCTGGGACAAGTATGGGCTGCTTGGCGGCCAAATCATCGTCAGAACTTTTTAAGCATTAAGCCATGCCTTTGCAGTGTGGTATGAAGCCCCATCTTGTTGAAAAATGAAGGTATATTGATGTTGCAAACTCTGAATGACCGGTTATAGACTCGTTTCCAAATTTCCTGGTACTTTGTAGCATTAAGATTTCCCTTGACAAATTGCACCCAACCCAATCCCTGTGCTGACATGCAACCCCATATCATTACAGATGCTGGAACCTTCACTTTTCGCTTGATGCAGTGCTTATGATAGGCCTCACTGTTTTTTTTCGTTCCTCGTAAACGAACTTTTGATTTATTTTGATTTATTGCTCCATATTTTTTAACGGCACTAATCTGAAGTCCAGTGTTGATGTTCACGAACGAATTTTAATGTTTTTTTCTTATGTATAAAAACCATGCCCTATTCTCTTGTGGACTCTCTTGCATGTATCGACTGAAACATCTTTCTGGATCATGTCCTGCCATTGCACAGTGTGTTCTCCTGTTTTTGCACGACGATTTTTCTCTATTCTTTTCTTCAGAACCCTGTTCTATGCGTCACTTATGATGCGGGGATGCTTGGCCTTCTTCAAACATGCTACTGATTTGTGTTGTTTATAATGTTGGATGATTGACTGGATGGTAGCCCGTGGTAGTAACAGTGGATATTTGGTTTGTTGACTTCCCTTTATCAGTATGAGAAATTATGATTTTTGGACCTCTTCAGAAATTGGTTTACGGGAATAGTTTCGTTATATATTTAATTAAAGAGTTACTGTTGTTTATCGTTTCTACCCATGGTTGGAGAATAGCGACCAGAATTAGTTTATTCTTCCTATTTTGCAAAGCACATTAAAGCCATTAGGCAAATAAGTTAATATTTTTTGCGAGATTGTACCCGAATGCCACATGAAAAAATAAACATAGTATCACGCCTTTTCCCTTAAGGGGTGGCAGAGGCACAGAGACCACGCTTAGCCATTCATTCAACACTCAATTATTTTAATGACAGGGGGTAGCTCATCAACGCAGCAATGGAGAGTGAAGGTTTCCTTATGATATTTTCCATCCACCTTTAAAAAAAAATGAATTTCCGTATTCTTATCCTCTGCACATTGAACCACATAAACGTAGCTAAAACTACGATATTTTTGTTTCAGATGTCTATGACTCAGGCAGAAAAATCAAAGAGACAGGGAAAAAAGAAAACTAGCTGAGAGCAACGAAAGCGTACCAAAAAAAACTATAACTGATGTACGAAAATATGAACACAGGTTGTCACTGAAAAAAACAGACTTCGGCAGACTGTCCACACAATCCAGTTTACATACAATGAACAATCTGCTATTCAATTATATTTATAACAATGTTTTTTCTTAAAGGGTGCCAGAGGCAACACGCGATTGTATCACGTAACCTCTGACAGTATCCCTTACAATTTAGATGCCCAGATTTTTAGCACAGCGCTACCCTCCTTGTTGGAAAGTGTACTGAAGATCCTGTTGGAACTGCCAATCTGGCTCGAACGGAGACAATTATTTTTCACAACATTGCATAAAAATCGTCTATCCTCGCTTCAGCGAATATGGTGGAGGTGCTACAATAACTCGGAAAACAGAACAACATCCTCAGTGCATTATTATAATGGACACGCACGGGCGTTGTACGCCACCTGCGTGCAACTGACCCACAGGCTGCTGATGTAAAAGGTCTGGCAAAAAGTTCTGATAAGGATCAGTTTCACACGCCCACGCACCTAGCAGGCCAGTACGTTGCATCGGACCGCCATCAAAGATTTTTTTTAGATGGAGGAAAAAAAAATTACCCATGCCCAGGAGTCAGACCTCCCTGCTATGTCATGTACATCAGAACGTTTGGCCAATGGATGTAGGGGGATGTAATTCCAAGAGAGCTACGAAACTTCGTTTCATTTCAGTCAGTAAATGTTCTCACTCTCTTTATCTCTCTCAGGTCCTTACTTATGGAAATCACACTGCTACACACACCACACACTATGCTAAACGGTGACACTAGGAGTAAAATAAAAGCAGTGGTTATCAGTCACTAAATCGTCACTAAATCTTTATTCAGTTACAATGTATCTAGGGTCTTTAGTTTTCAAGATTCGGGTTAGCCAAGGGGCCTTATATCGGACCCCTCGGCCAGACATAAATACTTATAACTTTCCAACCGTCGAGTCACTAATTATCTGGCTGGCATATTTCTCAGTCACCAATTAGTCACTAAATCCTGGAGTAGCAACCAGCTCCCTACATCCATTGGCCAAACGTTCTGATGTACATGTTATGTCCGGGTCCCTACCCACTGAGCGTGCATCGTGTAGTAGTACATGCTAGTATTTCATAGTAGATACTCGTGAACAAAATTACCGTTTTGACAGTTCCTAAAAAGTATCTATTTTGACTAGTAGTCAAATAAGTCAAAAAATAAAATTCGACATTGAAAGGGAGCGCAGGCTTTGATATCGACCATGGCTCACAGTTAAATCGATTTATCGATAACTGTTACACGACACAACAAAGGGGTTGTTTTAGTCCGTATAGTCATGGACGAATAAAACTATAGGACAAACAACCGTAGTACTTTGAAGCGTAATTCGATTTTTAGTTTAAATGTATATTGCTAGATAGAGCTACTAGTTCAAAAGTTCTTTATAGTATAGGTAGTATCGTGGTGGCGCGCTTAATTTAGGAAAGACGGCGGTATAGGCGTTAATTTCCTAAGAAGAAACAAGCCTTACGCTTACGCCATCTCTGATTTTTCGTCGATATTACTATGGATTATACTACGCCGTCACCCTAAGCACCCAGCATCTATTGCGTGGTACAGCGACATCTAGAAATAATACAGAATTTTAGCTTTCTAGCAGGGTACGTTTTTTTCTATGACGTTGTCAGTCCTCTAGTTTTATTCGTCCATGATGATATTGCGGTCTAATCTGAGTATGGTGGCGCTAGTGTAGTGTTATAAATCTCTGACGCCATCTAGGGCATTATAACGTACGTAAGACAAATTGCCAGCAAACACGACAAACGCCATCTGTGCCTGGGCGGAAATTTTTGCTATTTACTGGTGTAAGATTCTTTGTTCGGGATGGCTAGTATTGTTGTATTATATGTAAATCTATGCTATAACTACGATATTTTTGTTTCAGATGCTTATGAGTATGACTGATGAAAAATCAAAGAGATATTAATGAGTTTGAGTTTGAATGAAGGCTTACAAAAAAAAACCTATTACTGATGCACGAAAACAAGAAAATAGGTTGTCACAGAACAAAAACAGTCTTCGGCAGACTTTCCTCATAATCCAGTTTACATCCATTGAACAATCTGTCATTAAATAACCATAGCATTGTGACAATGTTTTTTGTTCAAGGGTACCTACTGCCAGAGCTAACACGCCATGGTAGTATCACATTACCTCTGACAGTATCCATTACAATTTAGATGCACTCATACCATGGAGCAGCTCCATGCTCATACCCAGTATTTGAGCTTCTTGTTGGACTGAAGGATCGTGTTGGAAATGTCCCATAATCTGGCTCGAATGTCTCCATTCGAGCCAAAGTATTTTTCGCAACATTTCATAGAATCGTCTATCATCGCTTTGGCGAATATGATGGAGGCGCTATGGCTACAGTAACGCGGCAAGCCGAACAACATCCCGAGTGAATAATTATATTGGACGCGCGTTGTAGGCATTCTGCGTGTATCTGACCCACAGGCTGCTGATGTAAAAAGTCTGGCAAAAGAGTAAAAATATTTACAAAGTACACATCATGTTGGCGCATCTGTACTTTTTAGGGTTCCGTAGAGAAACAAGGAACCCTTATAGTTTCGTCAAGTCTGTCTGTCCGTCCGTTCGTATGTCACAGCAACTTTATTCCTAAACTATCTGTGAACCGCTTTACGATTTTTATTCAAAATTGTAAATAATAAAAAATTAAGGGGGCTCCCTATACATGGAACTAAAACCATTTTTTTTCATTAAACGTAAATGTGTGGGTTGTCTTTAAATAGGTCTTTGAAAATGACGTTGAGGTTCCTGACACCATTTTCCCTCAAAGTTAATCGTTAAAGAGAGAGACCCTTCCAAAGTGAAAAAAATTGTGTCCAACGCTCCACTCTAACTTGTCTTTACAAGTTAGAGTGGAGCGTTGGAAAGTAAGAGAGTGAAAAATCAAAAAATATATATATGTTGTGTATCTCAATAAATAAATTCAAACACAATTGTTTTGAACAAAATAACATAAGCGGTTTTTAAGATATAAAACATTTATTAAAAACCGATATCAACCGAACCATAGCTGAACCATAACCGAAACACGACTTTATGGACTTTTCGTATCGCGCTAATGTTTTGACAGATGGTTGAACCGAAGTTCGATTGGAATTGGACCTTATCCGCTGTCAAACGAACGGTTTTGTTAAAGTTAGTGTGGAGCTACTTTTTCACGACCGTTTTAGAATTGTTGAGATGAAAAGTGGGTGAAAATCGTGAAATTGATGTATCTGGACTTTGGAAATGGCCTACAAGTGTGATGTAGCTATAGCGCGAGCCCAATCTAAAACAGAGAATCGGAGTTTATCAAGCGAAATTGACTGTCGAAGCAGTTAGCTTGTGGACACGTTAATTACTCAGTGGACCCTTAATTTGCCACCAACCAGTGCTTTGGATGTGGAGACGAAGGTTAGTAACACTATACAAAGTACTAGAATGTATCACAACACTTTTTTTTTTTTTGACATGAACAATTTTTATTCCCTGTTTCCCAAAAACAGAACTAAGTGAGCTTAGTAACAGTGCTTACATTTTGTTTCAGGTACTGGTTGTTTAGCATTTTGCCTCAGGCTCCTACCAGACGATTGGATGAGAAAGCCGGAAACACTGTGTTTACCAGTCAAGTGTCTTCAAAATTGTAAAACAAGTCACCTTAGCATTCAACAAGCCAGAAATCTTAAATTTCCCTTTCAACTTCGTGATAGGGAGCAAATTAAAAGGAAGTAAGTAACTATATATTAATATCATTCAATTCAATTCAAATCAGATTACATTTACCTAAGGCTGGGTATAGGCCTCCTCTTTACCACACTATCTACTCTGGTCCTGAGCCTCCCGCAGCCACTGCTTGCCAGCCAGCGTCTCAGCGTCCATCTATCCGGTGGTCTGCCTATCTGCCTCATACATCATACAATTCCTATTTATTAGTTTGCCTATCACAATTTATTTTAGATTATTACTTTTGGTTTGGTAATAAACAAAAAAAAGCATACCAAGATTGTGTGGCTTATAAGTTTAAATATATACTTTACTGCACAAAACAGAGAATTCAAAAAAATATATAAAGGAAAAAACATGTACAAAGGCGAGCTTATCTCTAACAGGAAATTTCTCCCAGCAAACCTTGATTGGAGGGGTAAAAAAGAAACTACAGGTACACAACATTAAATACCACTACTTACCAATATCTACATAATACTAAAATATATATCATATACATAAATAGAAACAAATACATAGTAATGGCATTAATATTACTAATAATATGTGTACATACTTATATTTATTAATACATAATAATAGCATTGATGAGAAAGATAGTGTTCTTTCAAACAACTTTTAAATTGTAAGTTGACGGACTGAATAATGCTTTAAATAAATAAATAAATAACATATACATAAATAGATACAAATACATACTAACATTGATGAGAAGTGTTCTTTCAAACAAACAACTTTAAAAAATGTAAGTTGACGGACTGTCTCTGATTTGATTTGAAGTTGTACTAATTATAATATAGGTATTAGACAACTGTGGTGCTGCTGCCATGTACGGTTGTTGCCCTGCCTACCATGAGATAGGTCCTGGGTTCAATCCCCGGCTGGGGATAAAGAAAAGAAAACCCAGTCTTGTCATCGTTGTTTCTGGTTCCCACAACCCAGGGTACGCTAGTGTGGGGCCAGGAGCACTGTATGTGCCTGTATGTAAATGTTTATGTATAAATGTTTATTATTTTCAGATTTTTCAAAAAGTACAGATTGCCAGGGTTTCTGGCTTGTCGAGATGGTACTCATATGTTCATAGTTACCCCTAATGAACATGAGGAGAGATACTATAACAAAAAAAGGTGACATTCTATGAATGATATGATGGTAAGTCTATTGCGGGGAGCGCAATTGTTGATAGATTATGGACTAAAATAAATTATATTTAACTAGGTAAATTTGTTTTATTCACGTCTTGGTACTTAAGTTATCTCACTTTAATTATTCTCACATTAGAGACCTTTGCCCAGCAATGGGATATTATATTTTAGTAATAATAATTAAATATTTTTCACACATCTTCTCTTTGTTGGGTACAAAAGTGAAAAAAGAAATAATGTACAAGTTAGTAGAAATATTTTACATAAAACTATATTAGTATACTATACTTACATGATTGCATGAATTAATAAATTATATCTAATATTTTCTAAAGCATATTTACAGGAAAAGTAAACATGGTTTAGAAAACTCGTGGGGAAAATGTCATTAAAATTATACTAAGGGCACTTTTAAAATAAAAATTTATATTAAGTAACAATTCAGGGCATATTTCCTACATAACAATATCCTACCCAAACTGATAGTAAAGTATAGAATTACCTGCTTCGTCAATCTATTATTTCACAAATTCATTTGAAGGACTGCTATAGTATTAATACTATAGGGGTCTGAGCATTCTGCAGAGCAGCCTGGAAAGTCTGTGCAGCCTTTGCCCTAAGATGTTCAACTTTCAATCCCATCAGCCTTGATACGTCCAACATGCTTATGCTGGCTGGAATATTAATAAAACAATTTGCTGTACATTTTCCTTTAGGATATGAAAACAATTAACATTGTTATTCTTATTTATCTAAACTTCGCACACCTTCTTACAAAAGCATTATATTCTGATAGGGAACAAGTTTAAGATAAAGAAAACTACATACCTTGGTTCATTCATGGGTTGAGGATGTCTGCGCACTCCCCCCACGGGTCAGGTCAACGAACCTCTTCCCGAAGAATCGCTTCTGTCCACACCTGTGGACAGGTCATGGTCAGAGTGTCTATAAGACTCCAACCCAGGTCATAGGATGGCCCTTGCGGGCGGTGGTCTTCATGTGGCGCTGGTATGCAGTGGGTGATCGCCGGCTAGGCAACCAGGTCGCGTGGCAGGCGGCGGCGGTCGGGCTGGCGCGCGTGGTGCGGCGGCGGTCGGGCTGGCGCGCGTGGTGCGGCGCCAGTTCGGCGATGTGCGGGTGTTGTGAAGCTTCCGCACGCGCGAATATGCCCTTCGCCAGCCTCTGGACAAACTGGTCCACGGATTCCCATCTTAGGTCCCTCTGGATTGTCGCGTTCCTCATGTAGCGGGGGGCGCCGACGATGGTACGCAGAGAGAGGTTCTCTTGGGCTCGGAATCTCCGTTTGTTCGTCTCCGAGCACAGGGCGTACCATGCTGGGGTCGCGTAGGTGAGGCGGGATCTCGCGTAGGTCTTGTAGATCCCGAGCTTCGCCCTCAGAGGGAGGCTGGAATACACTTATTTATAAAGCTACATTTCTATCCACTTGAATCTTTTATCTGTAATTTTTCGTTCACCTCGTAAACACATCAAATTCCACGAATTCCCACCCAAGTGTGGTCAAAAATAGAGTAGTTAACAACAAAAAGGCGAAATCGACGGTCGATTATACACAATCGATGCTACATCTTTAATGTTTTGATTACGACACTGGTTCGGATAAGGTTCAGCTTCGGTCTCCACTAAAACTTTAGCGCGATACCGAATTTCATTGAACCGAACCAAAGTTGAATTACAACTGGAACTGAACCAGAACCATACCTTTGACGTTCGTTGACTATACAAAATAGCGCGATCGCCCCCCAGGTGAATGTGAAGTGAGTACCTTCCTAATAATTTTTTTTGCTTATATTCTACATTTATTATGGAACCCTAAAGCGAAGTCCGACACGTACTTGACCGGTTTTTATGGTACGTATTATTTTGCGCTACTTTACGCCACGATCTTGTAGAAAAAATTACGTCACCTAGGTGACAAACCAACTATTTGTGGCAAAATCTACACCCGAACCCTTAAAGCGATTGCGATTGGTGAAAAGTCAATATGAAAGATATTGGGACAGAGGTGACATAGACATTGGAGACATAGTTTATTTATTTATAAACTTGCGGAAAAAAAAAAAGGAAATTTATAAACTTGCGGATCGTATTATTTTCCGGAGACATATATATATTATAGAATAACAGGTTTCGTGATACTGGTAGGTATATGATTATGAGTGCTATTATTAAGTCTGTTAAATGTTACTACTACAACTGACCCCTGTTGACAGATTTTGATCAGTTTCATAAAAAAGTGACGATTGTGTTTTTATTTTTTTTTTACTAGTGTCCGACCGTTTTTTTTACCCTTCATTTATATTTTCGAACCGGTCGCCGTCGTCTTATTGCTTCATAAATTCCATGTCTAACTACTGAGCAAAGTCAAACTATAATTAAGGTGACTTTGCATGATGGTACTTAGACAATTATCTGATAATTATTTTTGCCTACAGTGTGACCAGATTCAGTATTTTAATACTTTTTCAGTATATTTCATCGATTTTTCCGAACATCAGTATATTTTCAGGTATATTGCTGGGAGTCAGTATTTTTGGGTATATTATGGTTGACGTTATGGCAACACCGTAGTGAGTGATCGTCCTTGGGACAATGTTTGCGGAATTCCCCGGAACGCGAACATTGGCTGGGGGCTTTCCCGGATTTAGTTTATACATGTTATCTATGAGCAAAGATGAGTAAGTTACAGATATGACAAGAAAGACGGCCGTCGCCGGCGTTGTAGTATTGTAATACTACCTATACAATTATCAATCAATACGTAGTATAAATCAGAGTTGCACAATGTATGTTCGCCTAAAACTTTACAACTGCTGGACCGATTTTAATGCGGTTTGCAACATTAGATATAGTGTAATTTCCAGATTTCATACATTCAAATCCGTTTGTTTCATGAATATCAGTCTACCCGGACGAATTCGGGACGGACCGCTAGTTTATCTATAATTTTCAAAACAACGTCTAGTTTTTAAGTTTTCAGTTGCATGAATAGGTAGTAGTTAGACATAAAAGATACTTAATTACTAGTATTAAATCGTCTAATACGGTTCAAGTGAAATGATTGTCTCTTCTGCACTCGACTTAATCTTTGAGGACTTTCTTTCGATAATTCGGGAATTTCCCCAAAATAGGAGATGTTTTTGTCATCATATAAATAGATTGCGATTTTCGTTATTTTTATTTACTTAGTTGCATCCATCCGGACAGCATGTCTAGTTTTCAGCAAAGTTATTTAGCTAAGTGGGAACAAATTCCGGAATTTTCTTCGTGGCTTTCACGTTATAAAGATGATGAGTTCACCGCATTTTGTAAAGCATGCAATGCGAAACTGCAAAGTAGATTAGCATCTATAAAACAGCATGCAAATACTGAAAAGCATAAATCGAACTTGATAAAATATAAAGGACAGTCAAAGGTAAGCATAACTCGCTTTACTTACCTAGTTCAAGGAGTTTTGATATATTTTAATTCAAAGTTAATCATCCTGGTTTTGTTTCCAAAATAACCAAGTATTTTTTCATTTAATTTTCAGGTTGATACATTTTTCAAAAAGGCCCCACTGAAAGACGAAGTCAAGAAAGCTGAGCTGCGTTTATGCAGTTTTCTGTCGGAACACAATATCCCATTTAGAGCTATGGACCATCTTAGTGAAGTTCTAGTGAAGTGTTTTACCGATTCCGATATTGCGAAAGAATTTTCCTGCAAGAGAACCAAAGCAGCTGCTATAACTTATAATGTTTTAGGACCCGAATTCGAAAAAGATATGATTGAGGACATACTTCGTACTGCATCTCCTTCAGGTAAACCAGTATATTCAATTATAATCGATGAGAGTACAGATGTTGCGACAGTCAAAGTATTGGCGATAGTAATTAAATACTTCTCTGAAACTAAATGTACTGTACAAACCAAATTCCTTGATTTAGTTGATTTAAGTGGTGAGACCGCAGGTCATTTATTTAATTCGTTGTCATCAAAATTATCCGAATTAGGTTTAGAAATAAAAGACGTAATAGGATTCGCTGCTGATACTACGAATGTGATGTTTGGTCAACACTCTGGCATTGTTGCAAAAATTAAAGAAGTAAACCCAAAGTGCTTTTTCATAAAATGTGTTTGTCACTCTGCAGCATTAAGTGTTAGCCACGCCTGTAAAATACTGCCTAGAAATTTAGAACAAATAGTAAAAGAAGTATATGGATATTTTTCTCAAAGCAGCAAGCGTCAAAGAGAATTTGCTGAGTTCCAAAATTTCACAGACACTGAAAATCACAGAATCTTGCGTCATTACGACATAAGGTGGCTTTCACTTCATGCCTGTATTAGTAGAATAATTGAGCAGTGGAGGGCATTGCAATTGTTCTTTCAAGACCAATACTTGAGTGATCGCAATATGTCATCAGAATTTTTATATAATTCTTTTACCACTGATATAAACAAATTGTACTTTCACTTTTTGGACTACATTTTGCCGATTGTAAACAAATTTAACGTAATTTTTCAAGGCGACTATCCGTGCATTGATAGACTGTATGATGATGCATCTAGTATGTACTTGTCGATTTTGGGTTGCTTCATGAAAACTAATTACATCAAACATACAGAAAATGTATTTACCTTAGACCCAAAGTCACATGTAAATTATTTGCCATTGAAAGATATGTACTTAGGTATTCAAGTGGGCCAAGAATTAATCAAACACAGGGGAAATGTAAACATGAAAGAACAGATTGCTGAGTTTTTCAGAAGGTGCCAATCATTTTTAATTGAGCTAAGCACGCAATTGAAATCACGTTTGCCTTTTGAAAATCCAGTTTTTAAAGAACTAAAATTTCTTGACCCACACACTGCCGTGCATAAAGAATTTCGCAGTTTACGAAATGTAATAGAAACTTTCCCATGCGAAGTACAGCCAGAACAAATGCAGTTAATCGACGAAGAATATAGAACCCTAAAGTTTGATCGCGAAGTAAGTGATTTGTTACAATCTTCGAGCACTGGCTCACCCATCTCATGTGAACAATTTTGGGTGGAAGTTGGGAAAATTTCTAACAGTGATGGCATGTTAAAATACAAAAATATAACTAGTTTTAGTAAATCTCTGCTATGTATACCGGTATCGAATGCTGCATGCGAGCGCATATTTTCACAGATAAATTTAATAAAAACGGACCAAAGAAATAGATTTGTAAACAAAAATGTGTCAGCAATTTTAAAAACAAAGCAAGGTGTTAAGGATGAAGGAGGTTGTGTAAAATTTAATCCTTCGAAAAAGATGTTAAAATATAACTCTAACATTTATTGTGAAAATGAATAAATAAAACCTGTTAAGAAAATCAGTATTTTTATTGGTATATCTGTCCTATGTAAATCGGTATATTTCAGTATTTTTTTGAGGTGCCTCGGTATTTTCGTAAAATTTAATCTGGTCACACTGTTTGCCTATGTAACGTGACTGTGCACATACACTGGGTGAGCACATCCTAGAGTGAGCGAGACCGAGATCTATCAATTGGTTTACCCAAGTGCAATAAGCACTTCCAACGGTTCATTGAACGTGTTTATTGCTTGCAAATGTACAAATGTAATTATTTACTCGTTGCATGGATTAAAATAGGCATTGGCTAGCTAGTCGAACAGGGAGCGTCAAAACCTTTGCCTAACAACGACGCAGTTATCTTAAGTGAACTTTAGCCTCGGTATGAGTTACATGCTTATTTAGATTCATAAAAACAGGTTTGAATACAGGAAACGAGAACACAAAGTCATGCTTCAAAAAGAGATAATTCACAACACAGTTTGCGGCCAGTTTGACGTGTATTATAAACCAACACACACGTATAGGTTTCCTAAGAACACGTAAATTCCTAAAATGAGCTTCAAAAATAAAGTGGTGATGGTGACGGGAGCAAGCTCGGGGATCGGCGCTGCAACAGCACTAGAGCTAACAAAACAAGGAGCAGATGTCGTCATGGTGGCGAGAAACCAGACGAAACTGGACAAAGTGGCCGCGGACTGCGAGAAAAGTGGCAAGAAACCGCTAGTCATCAACGCCGACCTAGTCAAAGACGAAGACCTAAACAGAATTATCGACGAAACGATCGCGAAATACGGAAAAATCGACGTCCTCGTCAACAACGCTGGCTTCAGCGTCTACTCCGAATTCGGCAAACCAAGTTCGGTGCCTGACTTCGACAAAGTTATGGCTTTGAACCTTCGCGCTGTTGTAAGCCTGACGAATCTCGCTGTCCCTCACCTGATAAAGACGAAAGGCAACGTCGTTAACATTTCCAGTGTGGCAGCAGTCAAACACTTTCCCGGGACCTGGGCATATTGCGTTGCCAAAGCCGGCTTAGACCACTTTTCGCGGTGTATAGCCGCAGAATTGGCGCCAAAAGGCATTCGGGTTAATACAGTCAACCCTGGACCTGTTAGAACCGACTTTATAGAAAATATGGGGGCGAAGGATGGTATCGATGAGATGTACAATTCGTTTGCTGCGAAGACAGCCCTAAAGCGGGTCAGTGAACCTGCCGAAATTGCTGATGTGGTGTTGTTTTTGGCAAGTGACAAGGCTCGGGGAGTCACTGGTGCCAGCTGGGTGTCTGATGATGGAATACTTCTGTTGTGAGCTTATCTATGTATTATTGTATAATTCCATCAGTTAATTAAGAGGTTTTGCTTTCCCAGTGTATTATTTGAATTTTAAGTACCTAATTAATATCTTTGCGTTTGTTGTGGGAAATTTGTATATTTTAACCAAATAAACTATGTCTCCAATGTCTATGTCACCTCTGTCCCAATATCTTTCATATTGACTTTTCACCAATCACAATCGCTTTAAGGGTTCGGGTGTAGATTTTGCCACAAATAGTTGGTTTGTCACCTAGGTGTTATAGTAGACTTATAGACTTATAGTTTGGGACAAAAGCACAATGGCTCATAAAGGGGGTTTTGAAGCACTAAACAGAACTCTTAAAGACATCAGAGGAAACGATAAACTGATGGGTGGAGTCACCGTGTTGTTATCTGGAGAATTCCGTCAGGCTCTGCCGGTAGTGCCGAGAGGAATTCATTTTTTTCAACGAGGGTAGTCAGAAAGTGCACATCTTATAATTTTGCTCTGCATTTTAATATTACATTTTAATTATTTAATCGAAATTTTATGTACATAATTTTATAAACTCACTGACCTGGACTCCCAAATAACCTAATCAAACTAAATTCACTCTCTTTCCCATCATTTTTCTAAAATCACCAACACTTCAATATGGACCTGCATGCGGAGATACACAAGAACATGGAAGAGCTGGCTGCCACATTCACTGAGCAGATGGGGAGGCATGACCAGAAGCTGCAATCCGCCACGCTTGCTACTGGACCCGTGGACATCACCAATTTGGCACGTGAGTTCAGGGACTTCAAGGATCTCATGTGGAAAACTCTCGGAATGCTGAAGTCCCAACTGGAGCTTGTCACTCGAGGGCTGGACCGCCATGAGACTGCGGCGAGGCGCAAGGTGTTGCTGGTGCATGGTGTGGAGGAAGCGGAAAACGAGAAGCCAGACATTGTCTTCTCGGATGCGCTCGCCTCCCGTCTGAAGCTATCTGCAGAGTGTCTCAGTGCAGTGAGAGTAGTACATCGCCTTGGTGCCAAGGGAAACAATCATCGGCCCCTTCTAGTCCGCTTTGCTACATACTCGGCACGCTGTGAATTGTGGGGAGTGAAAAGACAGCTCAAGGGTTCTGGCATCACAGTGTCTGAGTTCTTGACCAAAACCCGATATGAGGTGTTTGTTGCGGCGAGGAAGCATTTTGGTCTCAACAACACTTGGTCTTCGGATGGCAAGGTACTAGTGATGTTGCCCGACAAGTCGCGGCATAAGGTGGAATGCTGGGCGGATTTACGGCCGCTGACTGAGAAGTATCCCAGCAAGGAGACCCCCCTACCCGCGGGCAAGGGGAAGAAACCGGCTGCGGTGACAGCGGCAACATCTACCAGGGCTCAAACCAGGAGAGCCGCCCATACACAGGGCGTGAAGAAGTGAAGTGATCAACATAATTGTAAGGTAGAATTATTTCTTTGTCCAAGTCCAAAGTTCACTTTGTTTGTCCTATTACCTATTGTTTTTTCACAAGTAACCTTACTTTACTTTGATCTATTTACTTGTCAGCTGTCACTGTCAGTCAACCTCGTTTTTCTGCCAGTGTATAAATGAAACGCAAACGTCAGCTTCTTAATTTTTGCAACTGTTGAATATTTGGCGTTTCGTTCTTGCGTTTGGATGCGGTCCTGATTGCGCGTCGTTATGTGTTCGCATTATTATTTTCTTTTATTTTTTTTTTAAATAACAATGATGTGTATATAACTGTGTATCATATTCTACCATAATAATCTAAGCTGAGTATTGCATTGAAAATGATGCCATAAGTACTTAGATATCTTTCAGCACTCCGAAGGTTAGGGGTCTAGGTCACCCTTTATATATATATATTTATATTTTTTACTTTGTAGGTACTTACTACGTAGGTAGTTTATTTATTTAAATTTTATTTATTTATATTATATAATAATATGGATAGCTCACTACATATTGAAGATAGTTTCTTCTCGTGCTCCTCCAACGATGACTTCTTTGAAAGTGCAGAGAGTGACAATGAAAACTCATCTTTAGCGGAATCTCTTTCAATCAAACTGAAAAATGGTTTTGGGAATGGTCTGGGGAAAAATTTGAACCTAGTTCACATTAATGACCAGAGTATACACTCGAGTTATTCTGACCTTGTAGACACTTTTAATCAGCAATGTATAGACGGCATTCTTGTGTCGGAATCATTCCTTAAGCCTAGCCTGCCCTCTTCTATGTACTGTCTTCCAGGATACAGGCTGTATAGGAATGACAGAGTTGGGAAGGCTGACGGAGGGGTTGCTGTCTACCTGCGCTCGGATATCCCGTGCAAAGTAGTCAGTGCTTCTCCGAGTCAATACTCCGAATCTACGGAGTATCTTTTCTTGGAAATCTGTCTTCACCATAATAAGGTTCTTCTAGGTGTTTTCTACAGCCCTTCTCTTCGTATAGACTACTTTGAGTCGTTCGAATCCCTTTTGAATGAATTGACCCCACTGTATAGTGATACTCTTATTCTTGGTGATTTTAACACCTGTCTTCTCAAAAATAACTGCCGCTCTGATAAACTCCAGTCGATTGTTGACTCCTTGAATATGCATATTCTTCCCCTCGATGCTACTCACTTTCAGCCTCATTGTACACCCTCCCTCCTTGATCTGATTATAACATCCGATCCTGACAAGGTAGCTGCTCACGGTCAAATCAATACCCCTTTCTCTTACCATGATCTGATATTTCTATCATACAAGATAAGGTCTCCCAAGAGTAGAGCTAAATTCTTAGATATTCGCAGCTTTAAAAAATTGGATCTTGACTCTCTTAAAGCTGATGCCTCCT
The DNA here is from genome assembly GCA_949825045.1 of Argyresthia goedartella. Classification (NCBI taxonomy): domain Eukaryota; kingdom Metazoa; phylum Arthropoda; class Insecta; order Lepidoptera; family Argyresthiidae; genus Argyresthia; species Argyresthia goedartella. The sequence continues at coordinate 22,407,845 of OX463831.1, forward strand.
CTATTGATTGGTCCCCCGTCATCTCTAGCGAGACCGTTGATGACAAAGTCAACAACTTCAACACAATTATCTTGGGGTTGTTTGACAGACACGCTCCGATCAAGAGAGTTAGGGTGAAGCACCTGCCCGCACCTTGGCTTAACGACGTTATCAAACGCCTAATGACCAAGAGGAACCGAGCTAAATGCCGCTACAAGAAAGACCCAACTAACGAGAACTTTCACACATTCAAATCTCTCCGTAATCGATGCAACCGTATGTGTCGTGACGCTAAGCGCCGCCACATATACGAGTGCATCGAGAACTACACTCCTGCTCAGGTGTGGAAGTTTCTACGTACTCTTGGCGTCGGTAAGTCCCGGGATCTGCCAGTCGGTAATGTCGATCTCAACGGTCTCAATAGATTCTTCTCTGCCCCCCCTGTCGTGATGGACTTTATCGTCAAGGAAGCCACCCTGCGTAGCCTCCGGTTAAAACCTGCTGCTACTACTACTCCTTTCGAGTTCAGCCCGGTTGGAGTCGATGCTGTTAGGAAGGCAGTGCTGGCAATTTCTTCTAAAGCTGTTGGAGATGACAAAATTTGTCCTCGAATGATCAGGAGCGTGCTCGACGAGCTGCTTCCTGCAATCACTCATTTAATTAACTATTCTTTATCAGAGTGTTCCTTTCCCAAAGTATGGAAGAAGGCACATGTCATCCCTTTGCCTAAAACATCCAATCCTTCCTCCTTCAAAGAGTTTCGTCCCATCTCCATCCTACCGCTCCTTTCCAAAGTTCTTGAATCCGTTGTCCATACCCAGTTCTCTTCCTATCTATCCAGAAATAATTTGATCAACCGCTTCCAATCCGGCTTCAGGTCAGGTCACAGCACCGCAACGGCTTTGTTAAAGGTCACGCATGATATCGAGTTCGCTATGGATAACAAACACCTTTCTGTGCTAGCACTGCTTGACTTCAGTAGCGCCTTCAACTGTGTTGATTTTGACATTCTCACTCAAATATTAAGGTCCCTTAATGTCTCGTCTCGCTCGGCCTGCTGGTTTGACTCTTATCTTAGAGATCGCCAGCAGCGCATAAGGTCTGAGGAGACCTTTACTGAGTGGTGCGATCTTTTGGCGGGAGTTCCTCAGGGTGGTATTCTTTCCCCTCTCTTATTCTCTGTCTTCATCAACTCCATCTCCGATGTTATCTCCTCCCCATATCATCTCTATGCTGATGATCTTCAGATTTATCGTCATTTCCTCTTTAGTGATGTGAACCTGGCTATAGACACACTGAACGCTGACCTTGAGAACATCAGAACCTGGGCTTTGTCATACGGATTGCTGGTAAACCCCAGTAAGTCCCAGGCGATTATTATAGGTACTAGACACTCTTTAAACGTATTACAACAATTGCCCATACCGCCGGTTACCTATGACGGTACTCTAATCGCCTACAGTGACAAGGCCAAAAACCTGGGTGTCATGTTTGATAGACAACTCTCCTGGACTAACCATGTCAGCGAGGTCAGTAGGCGCGTCTTTGCCACCTTTCACTCACTAAGACGGCTTCAGAACTTTCTGCCCCATCAAACAAAAATTACTATTGCTCAATCTCTTCTTCTCCCCTTGATCGATTATGCCGATGTTTGTTGGGTTAGCGCCAACGAAGAGCAACTGAACAGACTCGAGCGACTTCAAAATCTCGGGATTCGGTTTATCTTCGGACTGCGCAAGTTCGACCACGTCTCGCAGTATCGCAAGGAGTTAAAATGGCTGCCGATCCGTCTTCGTCGGGACACACACATCCTCACTCTTCTATTCAACATCTTAACCAACCCTCGATACCCTAGCTTTCTCCGTGAGCTTTTTCAATTTCTCCCTTCGGCTCGTCCACGTAGAACTCACACGGCTTCCCTGCTCTCTATACCTCATCACAACACCGTCGCATACAAGCACTGTTTTCGATTGCGGGCGATCACTCTCTGGAACTCGCTTCCCTGCACTATCAGAGATAGTCCATCTCTGCCCGTCTTTAAGAATCGTTTGAAGGAGCATTATCTTTCTCTATCCTAGATTTGAGCTTTGTATATATTAGTTTATCTAGGTGTATTTATATCTTTATATAATATTTATGTACTTGTGTATGTAGTGTATCTAGCAGTTAGTTCAATAGTTCAGTAATATATGTATGTATCTTATCAGAGCACATAGGTCTATCCTGTATATTAAATTATTCTTATCAACCTTGGGTTTGCTGGAAGAGATCTCTATTTAGAGATAAGCATGCCTTTGTAGATGTCCTTTCTGTTTATTATATCTTATGTTGTTTTATGTGCAATAAATATATACGAAATATACGAATTCGAGCTGACGAAGTTAAAGCTTGCATTAAGGCGTCAAATCTTTGGCCCTTAATAAAAAAACTCCACGTCAATCTGTGTATATGTGGCAGGCAAATTGTAAGATTCCACATTTTACAAACGGCGTCGTCCGTTTACAAACGCGCGCTGCTATGTAATATGCCGAAGGCAAATTGCAAATTTGAAATTAAAATAGCAAATTCTCAGGGCAAAACGCTGCGGTAGCTTAGGTGAAGGGTAAAGAGGGAGAGCGAAGCGAAGCCTCGTTTATCCTTCGTGTTAGGTTGAACATGTAAGAACAACAAAACATACTAAAAACATAAAGGAGTGTCAATTTGCCTTCGGCATATTACATAGCAGCGCGCGTTTGTAAACGGACTACACCGTTTGTAAACGGACTACGCCGTTTGTAAACGGACTACGCCGTTTGTAAAATGCTGAATCATACAAATTGCCTGCAACATATATACCGCGGAGTTTAAAAGACTACAGTTCCCAATAAGTCTCAGGGTCAGTCACTAAAAGCAGCAGGAATTGATCTTAGGGGAGACCTGGACCTGGAGCTCTATGTTTTAATCACTCGCGTGACATAATATATCGCAAGTGATATATCACGTTCGACTTACAAGTCGCATGAAGTTGACTTTCTGCATTTTTGAATCGTCATCGGTGTTGCCAATAAATTTGGAAATGTTGATTTTTATCCGTTGCACGCAGAAAAAGTTCAAATCGGTAAATATGGCATAGGAAACGGAACGTTAATTGCTCTCATATTATAGGCTGTATGACACTTGTGCTAATTTCTAGCAGTAATATGGAACAAATCGGGCTGTTCAATCTGACGCAAATGTCACATATTTGACGTTTTGGATTCCAATTTGAAAAAACGTGCGAAAGCAGCAAACTCTGACACTTCAAATTGTGTTGACACTGTTGACATTAGCTTTAACGTATTTGACGTTTATTCTACTATTCGACTTGGGAAACGAGTGGTGCTGACCACTCGTTGCAAAAATACGATATTTATTTATTTATTTATATAAGGCACGTCAACAATTCAAACACAAACACAGAAAGACAATATTACAAAAATAATACAAGAGTTTGCATCAGTTATAGATGCGCACAGCATTGTCAACAACCAAATCATTTTAAAAACTACACTGGTAAAATTCAAATAAATTATTTTAAAAATATACAAGAATGCCCTTAGTTATGTTATAAAACACAACATAAACAAGAAATGGTTACACAGAAAATTTAAACAAAAATATTCACAGAAAATTTAAATAAAATATTTAAACAAAAGTAGATAATGTAAAAAACGCGACTATGAGCGTTGGCCAATGATAAGCTTGAGCTTGAAACACCCTATGCTGTTACAGAATATATCTAGATTGTAAGGTAACCATATTTCGTTATAAGTGGAAAGCATCCTCGTTAGAGGTGCGTGTTCGCCCAGGTTAGTTCTGAATCTAGGTTTTTTTTTATTTTTTATTTTTTTTTAATTTTATTTATTGCAAAACACAACAGATGTAATACAAAGCAATTTTTAATATAGACATCTTAATTTAAAACATGTAAAATATCCTATTAGGTGTTTTGACAGCTTTTCATTTGTGGACAGTGTATTTAAGTAAGGTAAAAACTAAAAACTAAATTAAAAGAAAAGAAAATAACTATATGTAAGTGCTCAAACTAAGAACTTAAAGACTGTTATTCATCAGGTAAATTAGCTAAAGATTTTCGAACGTTATTTTTGAAGGTAGACAGTTTCGTAAATATGTCCAAGGTGTCGTGTTCATTAGATGTATTGTTGTAGAGACGACACATACTAGGAAGTGGTTCATGATAGGCTCTTTGCGTTCTATACACAGGTAATTCGAATGTAGTTTTCTTTCTGGTGGACCTCTGAAGAATTGGTGGAATACTTATTTTAATTTCTCTCAAAAGAGATGTGTGTAAGTTTCCATGCAATATTTCATGTAGGGTGGTTAGACTGCTAATGGATCTGCGAGTTTCCAAAGAATTCAATCCGTAGTGTTTAAGTCGCGTTTCGTAACAGCGAAGTTTGTATTTTAGGTTATTACGGTATGTCATTATTCTAAGGAACCTGGCTTGTATTTTTTCTATGGTATCAATGTGTTCTTTATAAAAGGGACTCCAGACCACAGAACAGTATTCCAATTTGCTTCGGATAAAGCTGTTAAACAGTGTTATCAAGGAGCGAGGGTTACGGAGGTCTTTACTTATTCTAGAGAGGAAACCTAGCAATTTGTTACACGAGGATTTTAGATGTACATAATGCGCCCTGAAGTTTAATTCCGTGTCCAGTATCACTCCCAGGTCTCGCACCGTGCTAACGTTGTTCAGCTGCTGATTATCTATTTTATATTGTTATAAATTAAAATCATTTTTCGTTGTAGAAAATTTCATGACAACACTTTTCAATACTGAGCCTCATGCAATTTCTCTCACACCAGGTGGATAGGGAGAGCAGGTAATTTTGTATGCTTTGACAGTCTTCAACAGTTTTTATAGAACTGAATATTTTCAAGTCATTGGCGTATAAGACGCAATTAGATTTTATGTCGCGTGTCAGGTCATTTATGAATAAGACAAACAGTAAGGGCCCAAGGTGACTACCTTGGGGCACGCCAGACGTGATTTCGAGTGAGGTAGAGTAAAAGCCCTTTACTGCCACTATTTGAGACCTATGTGTTAAGTAGGAGGTGACCCACCTAAGGAGATTACCGTGAATGCCGAATTGGGTTTTAAGTTTTACTATTAAATTTTACTGTTAAAGTATTATGATTAACTTTGTCGAATGCCTTTTTAAAATCTGTGTAAATACTGTGGACTGGTAATTTATTGTTAAATGAGTTGTGAATGTAATGCAAGTATTCTAATAAGTTTGTGGTTGTAGATTTTGATTTCACGAATCCGTGCTGAACAGAGGTTATTGTAGGTTTGGCATGAGCATATATGTAGTCATACACTAAGGTTTCAAAAAGCTTAGCTAAACATGACAGTATGCTAATTGGCCTGTAGTTACTACAATTGTGGGCCTCACCGGACTTAAGAATCGGCACGATGTACGCCTTTTTCCAAATATCGGGAAATATGCCAGAAACGAGTGACTTGTTATAAATTATAAATAAGGGAGTGACTAGCTCTTCCGAACACAGCTTCACGAAACGTGCGGGTAAACCATCCGGTCCTGCTCCCTTATTCGCATCCAGAGACTTGAGTTTCGTCAGTATTTCTTCATGAGATAGCTGTACATTGTGCAATGCGTCACTGTGGGGATTACAATCTTCAGGGTTGGGTACATTGTCAGTCCTACTTTCAAAAACTGATCCGAAGAATCTGGAAAAGAGCTGACATATCTCGGTAGGTTCAGATGTAGAGTTATTCTCATAGTACATTTTCTGAGGGATGGTATTTGTATAACGCTTATTTTTAACGAATGACCAAAAGAGCTTAGTATTACCCGACAACAAGGAGTCTTCAACGCTTACAATAAAATTCTTGTAGCAGGTATTAAGCATCACCTTGACTCGATCTCTCAGTAATGCGTAAGTATCATAATCGCGTGGGTTATTATACTTTTTGTATTTCTTATGATATTTGTGCTTTTCAGCCAAGGTGTGCTTTAAACTATCTGTAAACCATATGGGGTATTTATGAGAGTCGTTTTTCTTGTAGGGTGTGTGTTTAGTTATAATTGTATTTAATGTTTCGTAAAATAACTTGACGCATTCATTTGTTCCTAATTTTAATAACTCCTTATCCCATGGAAAAGCTTTTATTTCGGATCTACATTTGTCATAGTCGCATTTATTAAAATTCAATATTTTGTTATTTTTATTGTGTAAAATTGAAGAATTTGTGCCGTGAGGAATATCTGCAAGAAATGAAGGGTGAAACCAATCTTGCTTGCTTATGGGATCACAAGGGGAAAGCTTAATATCAGGTAGATTAGTGAGAAAAAGATCCAGAATATTGCCGTCAGCCTTAGCAAATGAGCTAAGTTGATTAAGGCTACCAAGTGAGATTAGGTCAAAAAAGAAATCACTTCGTCTATCGTTTCTAGTTACAGAGGCCGATAAGTTTCTAGTGTCAGGTATGGTTTCCCATGCGACATTTGGCATGTTGAAGTCAGCTAAAATAATAAATTTCTCATTTGCGTTCATAACAATATCATAACACCGCTCAAAAAATTATTCCATCGTTTCGAAAATTATACTGCCAGGCAAGTAAACGAGACAAATATGAATGATTGTGGACTTCAAGTATACCGTCAGCCACAAATCTTCGGCGTCAGATTCCCAGTCCGACCTTCGCTCTACGCGAATAGAGTTCTTAACCGCAACTAAGACTCCTCCGCCATCGCCCTTGTGACTACGGCTGCTCTCTCTGTCCCGCCTAAATACGTTTAGCGTTTATCAACCACTTCACTACTATGAACGCCGCTGTTGAAGTTAGTCTCGGTAAAACAAATTATGTCATAATCTTCAGCCAAAATGCCCTTGAATACTTTCTCATAGAAAATGCTTACATACGAGTCAACACCGCTGCACTCTGTAAAACAATGCAGCCAATGTACAGTTCTAAGACTAATCAGAATTTTTTCATAGTCGGCTTTAAAGAAATTGTAGTCCGTCCTAGGAATTGGTGGCAAATTATTTTCTTTTTTTTTTTTTTTTTGGGGTTGGTTTGGGGTCCAACTTACTGATGATATGGTCCGGTTTAGTGACTTCGCAAGGGGAACTGCTGAGAACTAGGTCTAAGATCTTATCTTGATGGTTTTTTATCGTGTTAAATTGGTGCACTCTTGTTAGAGACATAAAATCAACCAGAGCGTAGCCTAATCTATTTTGATACTTATTCGGTATTAGTCCCTCGCTTGGTACACCTTTACCCACGGACCAGGATATAAAACTCATGTTGAAGTCACCCATCACTATATAATCATCTAGTTCTCCCATTATATCCATAGTATTTTCAAGGTAGGTGTTAATCTCAGATAGTTTAGGTGGCGGCGATAGGTACACTGTACCGATCTGATGCCATAAATCCTCACAACTGCTTTCACAATTTTTCATACGTTTGGAGTTTATTGTTTTTTTTACGGCAATCAAGACCCCGCCCCATCGAGCTTATTCGTAGTGCCATCTTCATCGCGATCACGTCGATAAATTTGATACCTTTGATCTATAAATTCACAATTATTAATGGCACTATTGAGCCAGGTTTCTGTCAGAATTATTATATCATAATTATGCTGTAGGATGTTCTTGTAAATAATGTGTGTTTTAGATCACATTCCCCTAATATTCTGATAGTATACAGAAGCGAATATTTACAGAGAAATTAATCAACACTGTTATTAAGGCTAAACAATAAAAGCTAAACTAACTTATTAAGAAATTGTAGACTGCTTATCACAACATCAGGTAGGTTTTCAGCTTTTCGCATATATATTTTGCGGTTTGTTACCCAAACAAACTTGTAGCCAATTTCTTTGGACTTAATCCGAGCAGCGGCGTGGAGAGATCTTCTTTCTGGAGTTAGGTGTTCACCCAGGAAGATAGCTGACTTTTCTCCACCTAACCCAATCAGGCTGCTATTTAGTTTCTCGTCCTTTATGATCACGATTGTATTTGGATACTGCTGCTAGGAGATCGTCACGACACCGGGGGCTGCGTACCTTGGCGATGACCGTTCTGGGTCGACTGCTCTTGGAATCCGTCTTAGCGACACGAAAGCACGAAAAAATGTCCTTATCATCTACGGCCACTGATGCCACTTTCCCGATCTGTAACAAAGTTTGAGATAGGTTTTCGGATCTAAATTCAGGTATGCCATTTATTTCTACATTGACCTCTCTGGTATATTGTTCCATGAGTGATACACGGCTGGTGAGCTCCTTCACATTGACCTTAAGTTGCTCATTTGAGACTAGCAGCGTTTTGATGTCGTCTTTACGTGACTTTAGCAGCCGATTGATATCTTCGTATCGCCCGTCTATGAATGACACTGCATCTATGAGATCAGCAACTTGCTTCTGCAGTGGAGCCATTTCCCTCGATAACGCGTCCTTTAGAATTTTCGGCAGCTCAGATCGCAATGATTTGGGGATCTCCGATCGTATCAAGGTAGACAGCTGGTCGTCCTCAATTTCAGTTATTTTCGATACATGACCTACTCCGGCTCCAGCGCCAACTCCGTCATCGTTTCCTGACGCTGCACACTCTGAGACTAAGCTAGTACTAACGTTTCCTTCCTCGCTATCTTTTCCTTCATCGCCATATACTTCGCCGCACTCATCAATATCGGCTTCAACTTCCGCATCATCATTTACATTGTTAACACCAACTTCTGCCGATTTAGATGCAGAAGTATTCCGTGTTCCCGTTTGATCGACGAGGTTCCGAACAGGAGTGGTTGCGTTGTTTCCGGTCTTCCTCTGTATAGCCTGACAAAGTGGACATATCCATGTTTTTTGGCGATTTGGGGTCATGGACCTGACGCCAGCACAAAGGGAACAATAAGTCTCTTTGCGTGTCGATGAAGAACAATAGAACAATTTTACGTCTTTCACTCTAGTAGTTTTACAACCGGCGCATTTCATTTTGAAGTCCTCCCAGAGACAGCTTATAGTGATACAAGCCAACGTCGCCTCTGAATAATTGTTCAATGACCGCAGTGAGTCACCACTCAACGGCCGCTTAGCAGTTTCTGTGCACGCGCGTCGGATGCACTACGCGCAATACTGACCCGAATGCGCAACACGAAACTGCGGTAATCGCGTGCACGGTGTCCTCTTCGATCGCGGCGACGGCAGCACTTCGTGATAAAGATATTTGCTGTTATTTACTAATTATGCTGGTTTTGATCACTTGAGATACAAAATACTGATACTGTAACTCAGTGCCATGAACTGTTAACACTATCACCGTTAATGTGTAACTATAACTGTCTTTATCTATTTTAATAGTACGGAGCAAGTAACACAAGATGTTTACGATTTGACCGAGCGTCAAAGAGTGCCGATATTGAAAAATACGAAATTTCGGATGTCGAAGGAACATCAGTAGAAAAGAGAGCTCGCGTGACATAAGTCATGCAAGCGATTGAAAAATAGAGCTCCAGCTTTTTGCACAGCCAGTTTTACTTGGCCAGAGTGAGCTGACCGAGGAGCCTGGAGATGTATTTTTGAAGTATTAGAATTCCAAATCCTATACGAAATCGCGAGATTCGTGCACGAATTTACAAAATCTCAATTTTGGAAATTTCTACTTGTAGAAATCAAAAACTACCCACTCTTTTTTGATTTCTAGGGTATCTCAGGTTTTTGTATAATACCTTAAAAAGGGGAACTATATTCCCACCACATTTTTTCACTCTTATCGGTTGGTAACAAATTCGAAAACCAATGAATAATTATGCGTGCTCGCGCCTTATTAAGGGATAAAAACTTGTTAAATTTTCAACCGCACAAATGGGAAAAAAAATCCCACTTGTTCAGTCAACTGAACTGTCCAATTGAACTAGTGGGAATAAAGGCAATTTTCAACTATTCCAGTGAGATGCCGTCAAATTCATCATTTTTGTTCTATGTAGGTCCACCCTCCGTGTTACTATCTAGCATATCTTGCTTTAGTTGTTATGTTGGTATCCCTCCAATATTTTAATACCTAAGGTCCACGCAAAGCAGTTGCGGCCATCAGCTAGTTTCTTGATAAATAATATATACATTATACCAATAATACTACAGGAAGCTTCAGTTCAAAATATGATAAATTGATAAATCGTTACTTCTTTATTGTACTACTATACAAAACAGAAAACTTAGCTTAGCTTAGGATTAGCTCATCTTTAACAAGATATTTCTTCCAGCAAACAATGGATGGAAATAGTTGGGCGGGGGAAGACCTGCGCGTAGAATTCATCAGTACAACAAAGTATAACAACAACCACTTTGTACACTTCAGTTTCAGTTCGAGTCAGTACCTCCAATTAAAAACGCAAGATACTACGAAGATTCCCGGACCCGAGTGAAAAATTTAACTATCATAGTGACTATTTGACTCAATTAAGTATTTTAAATACTAGCAGTTTTCTGGTTCTTCTCCGTATATATCCTCTGAAACAGCACAAACTTGCCATCCTGTATCTTCCGGTCTTCCGGTATCAAATCTTCCGTGGTCCACGAGATTCTTTCACAGTGCTCCCATAGCCTTTCCTCTTTGGGTATCTGCAGCTTATCCAGTAACTTCGTCGCCATGTCTGGTATGATAGGTTGTAGAATGATAGCGCATACTCTGAGAGTTTCCATGGTGATGTGCAGGATGGTGTCTAGTTCTGGTTGTTTCTCGATGCTCTTGCGCAGTTCCCAGGGTTTTTGTGTTTCGAAGTATAGGTTGGCCTTGTGCAGCGCTTGTATGACCGAGTCGACGACCTTGTAGAACCTGTATTCGCTGTAGTGGTCGCGGCAGACGTCTGCAACAGTAAGGAAGATTAATACAGGTTCGCCTACTGCGGGGTCATTAGCTAGCAACGTGCAACTGGAAGGCGAGGACGAAGGCCGGGCCATACCTAAGAAAACCACACTACGTGTCACCGGACGGCGGGGCTGAAGCCAGGGCCATACCCAAGAAAACCACACTACGTGTCACCGGACGGCGGGGTTGAAGCCAGGGCCATACCCAAGAAAACCACACTACGTGTCACCGGAAGGCGAGGCCGAAGGCTCGGCCATATCCACCACCACCACGGGGAATCGAAAGGCGAGGCCGAAGGGCCCAAAAAAACTTACCAATTATCGGAAGAGTGCGAGACCCAGGGACGAAGGCCGAAGGGTTAAGGTCGTGCCATGTCATATATCACACGCTAAATTTAAGACAGCGATTACATTGGATTTGTGCAGAATCTGCACTGTGTCGAGCAGCTCCTCAGCTTGGCTGGCGGCACACGTGGGGTATCGCGGCTTGGGGAACTCACGGTGCGGGTTGAGGGCGGCGCCGCAGCAGTGCGACACCAGATAGCCTAGCCAAGCAATATATGGGATCGTTTTACTCACCCGGCAGTCTCTCCACTGTGTCCAGCAGCTCCTCGGCATGACTGGCGGCACGCGCGGGGTATCGCGGCTTGGGGAACTCGCCTCGCGGGTTGAGCGCGGCACCACAGCAGCGCGACACCAGGTTGCCGAGCGTGTCCGCGAGCTCCGCGTTGATGGTATGAAGCAGCTTGCTCTCGCTGTAGTCTGCGAGGATAAACATACTCTCAATCACTCACACGCCCCGGGTGGCTATCTCGAGGCATAAGCTTGACTGACGAGTAAGGCAAGAGAGGCGGCGTCTTTTATTTAGCCCCAAATAAAAGATGGAACATGACAAGTGCCGGTGTAATAATAGCGGAGGAAAATGGTAACGGATACATAAACACACACAAACAGCAAACAAACAAACGTGACAAGTGCCGGTACAATGATAAACTATATGCCAGCAATTAGTAGAAATCCTAAATCAACTGTAAACTTATTCTCAGAATTTGTAAAACATTAAAACATAAGTTACATGACCGAAAGACTTGTAACTAAGTTCTCACAAAGGACCTATCATTATCTTGGAAAATATGCGTTTACCTGAGATAGAGAAATGTAGGTAATTAGTACAAACCTATCTATAGATATGCTAATCAAAATTGTACAAAGCTCCGTTTCGTATTACAATAATTCCAAATAAAATGTATTTGTCAATCAGTCCTCACGTTGAGATAAACATTCAAACACCCATCTATAATTTACAAATCAAAGTGTCTTTGCACGTCAAGGACCATGCGTTATTCTACAGAAAATTGTAAATTTAAATTAACCTTCCAGGATGGTAACTTTTAGTATAATTTGCGTATCAGTATAATTTTTGAATTTTGAATGGACAGCGGAGTCTTAGTAATAGGGTCCCGTATGGCACCCTTCGGAAACAGAAACCTGAAAAATCGTCGTGGCTGCGATGGAGAACTCACTGTGCAATAGCGGGACATGATCCAGAATGATGTTTCAGTCGACACTTGCAAGAGAGTCCTCAAGATAATCGGGTATGGTTTTCACACAGTAAAAGACAAGCCCTTAGTGACCGCCCTACAAAATAAAAAAGATTAAAATTAGCTCGTGAACATCAGAACTAGATGAGTGCGGGCGTCTCATAATAGGGAGCGATCAATCGAAATTAGAGGCGACTGTTGGCGATGAACGAAAACAGATCATCAGAAATGGAAGTCAGGACTATCCTAAGGACTCCATCAAGCGAAAAGTTTCCAGCATCAGTAATGATCTGCGGTGTCATGTCAGCACAGGGCTTGGGTTGGTTGCAATTTGTCAAGGGAAATGTTAATACTATGTCGTCTCTTTAACGAATCGTCTACTGTGCATAATACTTTGGATGTCTTTGTGAACTTTTGTGCCTTTAAACGTTAGCTACAAAAAGCATTATCACTCTATTTTTTTCTATGTTTTGAACATTTGTTTTTCTTTGTTAAAATTTTACGAAAGTATTACCATGTACATTTAAACAAAGAGCTTCTTTGTTCAACCAAATTTAACTGAACTCTCGTAAACTTAGTTAAAAATTAAATAATTATATAGCATATGGCTGCAACGCAATATACACCCTTTAGGATAATTTACTAGATATAAAACCGTGTCTTTATACTTAGAAATGAAATGTAAAATATCTGTTGTGTGCAATAAATAAAATAAAATAAATAAATGCTAAAAAGTACCAGAAAATTTTGGAAACGAGTCCTAGGGCCATCCAGAGTTTGTATACCAAAGAGATACCTTTACTTTTCAACAAGATGGTGCTTCATGTCACACTGCAAGGACAACGAAAACATAGCTTGATTCTAAGCAAGTTCCTACGATGATTTGGCCGCCAAGCAGCCCGGATTTTTCCCCGATCGAAACTTTATGACAAAAAATGAAGAAAATATTAAAGTAAATATCCATCAAGATCAGGAAAATGATTTGAAACCGATTTTAGGCAGGCTTCAGTCAGATTGGGATTCCATCACCCCTGAAGAGTGTGCGGCGCTGGTGGCGTCAATAGCACTGCGGATTGAGAGGAGACACTATTAAGTAGAAGACGAACTGTTTTGAGCGCGTGGTTGGACTCATTTGCTTTGAGGGATATTATTTCACAAATTGCCATAGAATACTCCATGGTCCTTTGATTTTTAATTCCATTATGGGCTTGAGGACTGAGTGTCAATTTTTTATTTGTATATTCTTTTTTCGAAACGGAGCTCTTTCTGTATAATTTTGAGCATATCTCTAGATAGTTTTTTTTACTAATTACCTACAAATCTCTCAGGTAAACGGCATATTTACCAAGATAATTATAGCTCAGGTCCTTTGTGAGTGCTGAGTGGCAAGTCTTTTGGTCAAGTAACTTCTGTTTTATTGTTTTACAAATTCTGAGAATCATTTTCAATTGATTTAGGACTTCTACTTATTGCTGGCTTATAGTTTATCAATGTATCGGCGCTTCTCACTCACACCACTCGCATGCGTTTGTGTGTTTATGTATCCTTCGCCATTCTCCTGGAAAAACTCTGGACTGATTCCGATGCGCTTGAGGACTTCTCAGGAACTATGAAGCCATTTTCTTTGCGGATTTTTTCATTAAATAGATGTCATTCAACAAGTGAACCAAATTTACCAAATACAGCGCCGACAAGCATTGTTAGACCAGGGTTGGCTAGGACGACTAGGACTCACTCGCGTCGCTGTGGTGCGTGTGCTCTCTCAGCAGGAAGTAGCGCAGCGCCTGCGCACCGGCGCGGTGCGAGTGCGGGGACACGACGTTGCCGCGCGACTTGCTCATCTTGTGGTCGGCGACAGTCCAGTGTGCGTGGCAGAGCAGGCGCCGCGGCGGGTGCAGGCGCGCCGCCATCAGGAACGCCGGCCAGTAGATGCCGTGGAACCTGGGGCAGAGCCAAGATCTAACGCAGGGTTCCTAACACGGTATTTGACTGCTAGTCAAAATACTATACGTTTTAGGGAAATACTAGATATGACGTCATAGTCAAATGCTGTCTTTTTAACACAAAATTGAGTTTATAAAATACAACTGCTGGAAATATACAATTCTGATATTGTCAAACGTTTTTGTTGAAATAGGTTAGGCTTGAGACACGTTTGTAGATTTGTAGAGTCAAATACGGTATTGTCAAGATTATTACACTTCTTAATAATTAACATGATATTTATCGAATAATTATTACATTATTTATCTCCAGCATTTTTGGGTGTAAACCAGGATTTATTATTTTCTTCTAGCCCAAGTCATTGTTCAGCATTTTTTTTAAAAGAAGGGGGAAAGCGGGTTAAGGTGTAAAAATATGCGGGACGGTAAGGCGCAATTACGCTACCGTCATGTTTATCAACCCGCTTTTATATTGGGTATGCTCGCATACAACTCACTAGAGGTCAGACGTAACACCGAGCAGCTTCTGACTGTGTGTCGAATGTTGCGAGGCGACAGTGACTGCGCCGTGCTTGTCGGTACGGTATGCGCGCTATACGTGCCCGAAAGATATCTCCGCGCGCGTAGGCACCAGCTGTTAGCCGGCGACACGCACCGCACGGTGGCGCGCCAGCAGTCTCCGCTGGTGAGGGCGCGGGACAGTCTCAACTATCTGTTGGCTGCAGCACCACTGACAGATCTGTTTGGTGATGCTTGGAGGCATATTGTGCGAGAATGTGGCAGGTTCTGCGAGATGAATGTGTGAAAGTGTTGTCTTGGAATTATTATTATTATGATATATTTTTTTTGCATTGACATTTTATTTTTAGTACCCTTGACCTACTTAATAATGTTTGATGCTATTTGAATTTGAACTGAATTTAATGGTTAATTTAATTTAATATTTTCTACGAATTTGTTATTCCCTACCTGTGAAATCGACTTACCCCTAAATTGATACTGACATTGTATAACTATTTGACTTTGTACAGCGCATTGGGCGTATACCTGTAATGTTGTATATCGTACTTGTATATTATATAAAATAAAAAAAATAAAAATTAAGAAACTGTTTGTACCTCAATAAATAAATAAATAAGATATTATATAAGTTCTGCACTAAGAATGTTAAGTGCTCCGGAATTCCCATCTCTCTCACCACACTAACCATTATCCTCCAGCTGATGCAGTCAAAAGCCTTCGCATAGTCAATGAAGCAGAGTGCCATTGGTACGTTGAGCTCCCTGCTTTTCTCAACATGTTAAGAACCTGTTCACGAGTACCTCTGCCCTTAAGAAATCCTGCCTGTTCTTTCACGATTTGCCCACCAACGTAGTATTACAATCTTCTATTGATGATATGCAGAATTACCTTGCTCGTGCTTACACGAGCAAGGTAATTAACGTTAGTAAGATGGTTCTGTAGTTCTCACATTTAGCCGTGAGTCTTTTTATACAATGGGACCACCACTGATAAACACACGGGCGAGTGAAATACAAATAATGTGATATGATACGGGCACGTAAACTTGTCTTCTGAAAGACTTCTACGTTTTACATTCTCTTAGCAATACAACCACAATGGCGGCAGCTTGAACAACCATCGGACAGCCCTTTTCGACGGCGGAGTGAACCTTCTGCAATGTTATCAAAGTCTCTCACTTGAGGATGTCCTTCCCGATGACGTGCAGGTCTGGCGGCCAGGGTCGGCCGCTGCTCATCATGAGCTCCTCGTCAGGGTAGCCGGCTGCCGTCAGGTAGCTGACGAGTGCGTCCAGCCACACGTACACGCTTTGCGACGCGTCGCCGGGGACCTGTCACACAATATAATACTCACTGAGCATGCGCATTGCCCACTGAACAGACAAGATAGACACGACACGAAACAATTACGTAATAAAAATACTAAAAATCCCGACTGCGGTTAACTAAAAAACACAAAACAAGCAGATTAGATTTAACGTAATTATATAGATTAGGTTTATATTACATTACAGTGTTAAATTAAATTAAATTTAAATGCAGGCGGGGATCAACTTAATTTAATAAAGTGGGTTCCTCACAAAGTTTTCCATCACCAAAAATAAAACATTTCTATCTTCAAGAACACATCTAGTGATGTAGTATAGTTGTGTATGCTCTCAGTCGCCGATGTAGTGGGTCTATGGCGATGGACTTACCCGTATCGCCCAGTGCACCCTGCTCGCGGGTCTGCTAACAGAGATGTCGGGGAAGTACGTCTCTTTCGCCAGAAACTCCTGCAGTTGGTGTTGGAACTTGGATGGTGTGATCACGCCATCTGCAAATATTAACACAATCGATGTTACACTACGCTAAATACTGCCGTGCCGGAGAAAGTCGGCAAGTGTAGGACGAGTATTGAGTTTAATACAATAAATAATACGAGTCAGGCAATTGCCGTTTCCGCCGAGGTGCTTTTCTCAAAAAAATGCAAAAAACTAATGAAAATTCTATAAAAAAAACTTTTTCAATCCCCCAGGACATGAAATTCTCGTAAGCTTTCATATACTTTTCCATGAACTTATTTGGTGACAAATTTTCGCTCTTAAATTTTACGGGGTACATTAAATCTCCATGTCACTCTCTTTTATTTTTATTTATTGTTATTAACAATGTTAACAATAAAAACCTTACCAACTAGTGAGAGTCCTGCAAAACTGCTTATGCAGTTTGACTGCAGGAACTACGGTCTCAACATCATAAAAGTTTAACAGTGTGTTAAAAAGATGGTTCCTTAACAACTTACAAAATCTTTTTTTTTTTGTTTCATTCCTTATTTAGTTGGTAAGGTTTTCCCAGAGTTCTATCACCGTAATATTTATTAATCCTGGGTACAAAGTATTTACCCGTAAGGTTTGACTTAGTATTGTGCATATGGCTATTAGCAACTAGGGATTAACGCTTCCGACTGATATGGTTATTAATGATAATTAGATATTTATTTTTAACACTAGTAGGCTTTACAAATTTTTAATAATTCTCTATAGTCACCTTTACATTTATTGTTAGTTTTTTTGTTTACTATTAATTTTCAAAATCAGATTTGTAATGATTCAATCTTTTCAATGTTTGTTTTGAAAGTTAGGCCATAGCAGTCGAGAGCGTAACTTAATATGGAGTCAACTAAGCAACTATATAAATATTTTAGGGTTCCAGAATGGACTTTAAATTGTTCTAATAACATTCTAAGTTTGTTACATAAGTTATCTATATGGACTGACCAGGAAAAGCTCTCATCTACTTTCATACCTAAGTACGTGACACAATTATTTCTCTCTATGGGTTTACAATGACGATTGTCCAGGCTATTATGAATACATGAGTAACTATAAGTGTAAATATGTAGTTGAATCAGGTAATTTGAGATAGGTAAGGGGAATGAATAATTAAGAAGTTTGTTTTGGCAGCGTTTACAATAATACCATTGTCATGAGACCACTCAACCACTGCATCTACATCTTGCTGGAGCAAGCGACACGTGTCCCCGAGGTGAGTGCCGGCGCGCAGCACGCAGGTCGTCCGCGTGCAGCAGGCAGCATACCGGCCCACACCCGAAGCCCTGTGGCACGCCGCACGCCGCACGCCGCGCGCCGCACTTCACCTCAGTTGGATCTCTGAACGGTTCATCTACTTTAACCATGAAAGAGCGCGCGGTGAGATAGTCACGAAACCAATTGTTTAGCGTTCCTGCCACCCCGCATTAAGTTTTCTTGTAAGATGGTATGAAACCCTTCATGTGCGAGCCGGACTCGCGCACGAAGGGTTCCTTACCACCGCACGATGGAAGGGATGGTATGGAGTGAATAGGTTGGATTCAATATAGTAAAATGTTCATTACAAAGTTATTGGTGCGGCTACGTTCATGCTCCATGTATGTATGTAATCAGGTAATTTATAAGTTTGTATGTATTATTGAAAGAAATTGTGCCCCTCTACGTAGACCATATATTTCTCTATAGTTTAATTAATGACAAGGACAAGGATATTGGGAGTCGTCGTTTTAGGGACCGAGGTTTTGACAACCGCTCTAATTCTAATTAAAGTACCAGGAAACCCGGAGCCAGGTTGCCTGGTCCAGAGGATCTAGCTCGCTGTGCAGCGCGGTAACGCACAGTGAGTATTTTCGAACTTGATATTTTGAATTTCCGTGCATGTTTGAGAAAAGGTTCATTTGGCTAGTTTGGAGCCAGCAACACTATTGTGAATGTTCTTACCAGTCTTGAGCCAGTCCTGCAGATGTGTCTTGAAGGCGCTGAGTCGGAACATGTAGTTGGTCTCTTCCGTCCACTCCACTTTGTGTCCGGACTCCAATGACACTTTGATCTGAAAATCATAAAGACGGCATAACGAAATATGCATATACCACGCCATTTTCCACATGGGGTGGCAGAGACTTAGCGATGGAATAGCCCCCAGTCACATTTTTTTAAATATGTACGTGATACACCTGTTTAATTTTTCCGAACTAAGATTAATCATAAGACCTAGCTGGTTCAGTGCGGGTGATTGACAAGTATTAAGATAAATACTGCCAAATGGCCGGGACCTCAACCGATACACGTCCGATAATGTAGAATTAAAGCAAAATTTACTATCCCATTGGTTCATGGTCAGCGCCGAAACCTGCAACTAACTATAGAAACATAATTTTAATAGATACAAAAGTAGTCCTCTTTAACCCTGCTTGATATATATACTTTAAAAGCCTCACACTGTATGAACGAAGACAAAAACAATAGAGATTGTGAAGAAGAAATCAAAACTGCATTGCAGATGAGCTTGCGTTTTCCGTGGCCCGAGATGCGCCCACCACCGCAGCCACCGACGGAGGAGTCGCCTGACCCACCTGACAGACCACAGTGGAACTTCCGCAAAGCAGACTTTAGTAAGTTATATTCCTCCCTTGCCTCTCTTGATTGGAGCGATCTGTATGCATCCAATGACATCGATCAAGCTACTGATTTCTTGCATGATAAGATATTTTCGTGTATAGATGATTGCGTTCCAAGAAAACAGCGTAAAGGCGTGAGGACTCGGTATGTATACCCAAAGTGGTTCACGCCTGACTTTATACGCAACATTAAGAACAAATACTTCCATCAGAAACTATACAGAGCTGAGGGCAAGGCGTTTAATAAGGAATTGTTTCGTTACTTTAGAAGCAGAGTCAAGTACCTAATAGACATACATTACTGCGAATGCATAAGACAAGCTGAGAAAGACATCAGTACTGACCCCACTACTTTTTGGACCTTTATCAGAGACCAACGGACTACTAGACTGACCTGTGACGAGTATGAGTATGGCGGCAAGACTGTGGCGGGAGTAGAAGCGGCCAATGCGTTCGCTTCTTACTTCCAGTCAGTGTTCTTGCCCGACAGACCGATACTTGACGCAAACGTCGCGGAGCGTAGAGCCGGACCGGGCAATGGCTCGGCGCGAATAGCGATCGACTCTATCTCTATAGTTGACATACGACATGCAGGGAGACGACTAAAACCGCGATCCTCTGCTGGACCCGATGGTATTCCGCCGTTTTTAGTCAAAGACTGCCTATCAGCATTGGAACTACCGCTTAGGGTTTCTTTACAATTTGTCAATAAAGTCTGCAGTTTACCCAAGGCGATGGAAACCGTCACGAGTCACTCCTCTGTTTAAGGATGGATCCAGGTCGGAAGTAGAAAATTACAGACCTATAGCCGTTCTCTCGGTATTTGAAAAGGTTTTTGAATCTATAATCAACCACATGATCAATTACATGGCTTTCCCAGACCTCATGAAACACAGTAAACTGATACCTCTGTTCAAGTCGGGAGATAAGGGTGATCCTTCAAATTTCAGAACAATATCTGTTCTTCGAACACTAAGTAAAATATTCATTTTATTAAGAATCATTATCAAGAATTATAGGCCTATTACATCCCATAGACTAGTCTATAGGATGTAATAGGCCTATAATTCTTCTCTAGAGAAGTATATGAAAAACTTAGATATGGGTTTGCCAGTACCGAATTTTGATGAACAGAACCCGAACAAAATCTATTCTGACTTCTTCAACATTATTCAAACAGAAATCAATACAGTTTTTAAATTAAAGAAAGTCAGTGCCAACAACGGTAACTAAGTAAAATATTCATTTTATAGGCCTATTACATCCCATAGACTAAAGAAGTATATGAAAAACTTAGATATAAGTTTGCCAGTACCGGATTTTGATGAACAGAACCCGAACAAAATCTATTCTGACTTCTTCAACATTATTCAAACAGAATTCAATACAGTTTTTAAATTAAAGAAAGTCAGTGCCAACAACGGTTACTAAGTAAAATATTCATTTTATAGGCCTATTACATCCCATAGACTAAAGAAGTATATGAAAAACTTAGATATGGGTTTGCCAGTACCGGATTTTGATGAACAGAACCCGAACAAAATCTATTCTGACTTCTTCAACATTATTCAAACAGAATTCAATACAGTTTTTAAATTAAAGAAAGTCAATACCAACAACGGTTAATCTAAATTTAATGACTGGGCAACATTTGGAATTCGTAATTGTATGATCTTTATGAACAAAAAACCTATAACTTTGATATTAAATTTCATGACTATGTTAAAAAATATTCCAAAACTTTCAAGTTGGTTTGTAGAACTGCAAAAACTTTACACATAAATAGAAAAATAATAGAATGAAAACGGTTTGGCAAATCATAAAACGTGAAACTGGCAAAGTTATACCAAGGGATAATGATTTCTGCTTAAAGATAGGTGATGATGTTGTTAAATCCAACGCTGAGGTAGCTCGAGCTTTTGGAACATTCTTCACCATTGCACCCTTACTCACAACAGAGCGTCTAAATTCATCTCCATATGAAGCAGAGGTTTTGTTAAAAAACAGCACTAGCATCAGTAATGTAGATTTTAAATTTTATCATGTATGTCCCCAGGATATTGTCAAAACGTATAGATTACTTAACTTAAAAATACTGAAGACCTGTGGCGTATGTCAGTCAAAGTCATTGGTTCAATAATACTTGTTATAGCCCCACACCTAGCTTATATATTTAATAAATGTGTTGATGATGGGGCTTTCCCAGAGCTCATGAAACACAGTAAACTGATACCTCTGTTCAAGTCGGGAGATAAGGGTGATTCTTCAAATTTCAGAACAATATCTGTTCTTCCAACACTAAGTAAAATATTTGAAAAGATTATACTCAATCAAATGCTCTAACACTTTAACCGTACAAAACAACTCCACGCCAAACAATACGGTTACCCTAGGGGTAAATCGACTACGGATGCAGGTATTACCCTTATATCTCATATTTATTCTGCATGGGAGGCCGCACAGGATGCTATCGGAGTTTTTTGCGACCTGTCGAAGGCGTTTGATTGTGTTGATCATAATACGCTATTAATTAAATTAAATCATTACGGGGAAAGAAATAAAGCGTTGGATCTACTAAGATCATACCTAAGCAATAGAATTCAAAAGGCAGAAGTTAACGGCGTTAAATCTGATGGATCGGGTGTTAAAATTGGCGTTCCACAAGGTTCCATATTAGGCCTTTTCTTATTCCTGGTATATATTAACGATCTGCCTTTCATGGTGGAGAAATTAACTGACATAGTGTTGTTTGCTGATGATACTTCAATGGTCTTCAAAATTGAAAGACAAAAAGGAGATTTTGATGATGTTAATGGTGTATTGTCTTTAACCTTGAATTCGTTCACAGTTAATAATTTATTGTTAAACGCTGGTAAAACCAAGTGTATCAAATTCTCACTTCCAAATGTCAGGCAAGTTGAGACCAGTTTAGTGTTAGACAACAGCACGTTAGAATTAGTAAATGTTACGTAGTTTCTTGGAATAACCATTGATAGCAAATTGCAGTGGGGACCCCACATAGATAAATTGGCTGGTAAATTAAGTTCTGCGGCATATGCGGTGATGTGGCTACATCTAGGCTAGTGTATTTTAGTTACTTTCATAGTGTGATGTCCTATGGTATCTTATTGTGGGGGAAAGCAGCGGATATTCAAACTATTTTTATTTTACAGAAAAGAGCTATTCGAGCAATTTATAATTTAAAACGAACAGACTCCTTAAAAGAGTATTTTAAAGAAATTGACATACTAACAGTAGCTAGTCAATTTTTTTTCGAAAATATAATGTATGTACGCAAGAACCTTACAACATTTTCCAAACTTAGCGATAGCTGTAATGTTAACCTAAGAAATAATCACAGTCTATGTGATTTAGACTCGCGAAGGTTGGCAATTCTTTCAAGGTTCATTGCATTCTCTACTATAATAAGATACCTCAGGAGATTTTGAAATTTCCATTTGGGCAATTTAAAAAGCATGTTAAAGCGGCTTTGTCGAAAAAGGGATATTACAATGTTCAAGATTACTTAAATGACAGGACTACATGGGGTAAATCTGGCTCAACACAGACCTTGCTGTTGATAATTTTGTAATTATTTATTAATCATAACATTTTTTTTATATTTGTATTACTTAAGCACAACCTATTTTTAAAAGAGATCTAAAAATCAATTTATGGTAGTTTCTACGCCCTTCTTCTCTCATAGTGGTCCAATGTAGAGAAGAGGCAAAAAATGACGTTTGCTAAGTATATGTAAATATCTACGGTAATAAAGTACTTTGACTTTGATTATAGGCAGTGATGAAGATATTGGGTTACTGCAGAGCGATGTCGATAGAGTGGTAGAGTGGAGCGAACGCAACCACTTGGCGTTTAATAACTCCAAGTGCAAAACTATGACGTTCACTCCATCTCGGTCGCCACTCCATCATGACTACACCATAGCGGGATCATCATTTATGAGGGTCACTCAAATACGGGACTTAGGACTACTACTTGACTCTGAACTTACTTTCAATGACCATATCCGTGAGACCTGTTGTAGGAGAGCCTATAAGTCCCTCGGTTTCGTAATGAGACAAATGACGCGGTTTAGGGACCTTTCCACGTTAACCTCCTTGTATAATGCTTTTGTTCGAAGTAAATTAGAATATAACGCAATTATCTGGGACCCACATGAGGCTAAATACACACTCATGCTGGAAAAAGTCCAACGCAAGTTTGCTAAGCTTTTGTATAAATTGAAATAAGGGTATTATCCCTACTTATTCCCGTCTCTATTTGTAGCTGGAATGGTGGGGGTAGACACCCTAGAGCTGAGGCGGAAGTTATCTCTGTTGGTCCACTTCTATCTACTCGTTCACAACAAGGTAGATAACCCGGTCGCACTTCAAAGTGTTGCCCTTTACGCGCTGGCTCGGCACGCGATGTTACGATCGCGGCCGCTCTTCGCCACGGGTGTTGTTCGTACACAGCACGCTCGTCACGCACCCACTCTCCAGGCACTGACTCTTCTCAATGCCTGTGTTGCTCAGCACACAGAAATGGATATTTTTCATATGCCCCTGTATATATTTTTCCAAACTGTGAATATATTTATAAATAATTGTGTATAATATGTTAATGTTTCTGTAAGTATTCTCTGTAGTCTGTGTAAGTACTCTTATTTTTGTAAAATGTTTTCTGTTAGTTTGTGTAAGTACTCTTCTTTTTGTAAAATGTGACGGTCACACGATTTGTTCTAAGAACTGTGAGTGTGGCACAGTGTGCAAATAAATTGTTTAAATCTTTTTAAATCTTTTAAAACGACAGCTACATTCATAACAAATATGAAGATGGATTTTTCGCCATACCTTTTCCCCGTCTCTGACATCATCCTTGAGCTGTGACTCAGGTACAAAGGTCTCATCGTTGACACTGTACCAGCCCTCGTATTTCGCTTTGTAGATGTAGTCCTGCTTGGCCAGTTTCTTCTGCAAATACAACATTAAAAATTATGATTTGATTACTGTCTGTTTTGTGTTTTGTATAATATTAATTAATACTAGAAGACAGTGCCGAGAAGATGGGAGGACGAATCACAACTAACCTTGGAACCACACTGGACTAGAGTTGCGTTGGTCACCGGCAAATGGAAGCGGTTGGAGGAGGCCCATGCCAAAAGGTACACAAAAATCAGAGATGTATTGTGAACCAAACACATGAATTGATATACTTACTTCCCATTCATTTCAAGTTTGGCTTGGCTGACCGTTACAAAATGACGTCACAGGGCGCCAGGACGACAGATATTCGTACCGTTGATAAAACAAGTTGTACTTGGGGGTGTAGCTGGTTAATTAAATATCTTGATAAAAATCATCCTTTTGTTCACGACGAATTTAAATAGTGTAAGGTATTGCTGTGAATGTACATATACCTCCTAGTAATAAGTTAGTCATAAGATAAGTTAATAATAAAGAGTCCGCTTCCTGTGTATTTGTAGGCGGTTAGCACCAACTTTGACGATCATTTATTTTCATCAATTTGATTAAAAAATTGCTTTCAGCGCTGTGCAAAATTTTTCCTTTTTACTCATAGTGAGACGTGCCTTGTATAACACAACGGCAACAGCATACAAAAACTTAACAATTTACAGTAAAACTAGGGACACACGTACGTATGTAGGTAGCGAGCGATGCTATCGGTACTAAAGCAAAGCTGTGCGGTGTGCGCGGGAGAGGGAAGGGAAATTCTATATCTAACGATCATCCACGGCAAACTTGAAACAAACGAGAAGTACTTACTTTGCACTCTGTTTCTGAAGAAAGGGCTATTATTTTTAATAATTAGCAGCCCGTGGCGCGGCTTCGCACATGCGTTTTTCGATTTCTAATAGGGATAGGTAATTCCCGTCAAGAGAAAACATTAAAGGTTTTTACATTAACGAATTTTAGACGAAAAATTAAGCTTAAAATTTCACATTGGATGCGCGACCCCTCGACGTCCGCCGCCCGACTTGAATTCTCATAGTTACTTTGTGATTTAGATTTTTCTCTCTCCGTAAGAACCATCCTGAGATTTCAAGGAATAGATTAAAAAAAGGTTCGTCCAAATCGGTCCAGCCATTTGCGAGATTTACGCTTACCAGCACATTTTGAGACTAATTTTATTTATAATTAATAATAGATTATAATACATACGAACAACAGTGGATTCTCTAATAGGCTGGTAATGGTGATTATAATGAAGATGATGATATGTATCACAATTTCACTATAGAACGCCAAACGAGGCGCAACTGTGCGTCTGCCACACACCCAGTATGGGAAAAGGCGTGACGCTATCATCTTTTACTACATAAAAGATCAAAGTTAATAGAAAATAATTCTCAAAGTCAAAAACTTATAAAGCCGACTTTAAGTGCAAGCCCTACTACTTACTTCCCGGTCGGGATCCGAATGAAATATATGCTCATGAGAAGTCCTCATCAAAACTCTTGCTGAACGGAACCACAAATGAAAACGTCTGTGTATATATTTTTTGTTTTTGTTAAACCAGCTCTGAAGTAAGACCTACCAATCAAAACAAGAATCGTCATAATCGTCACATTGACGGAATAATCGCGTAACAACTAAAGAAAAAGTCTAATTGAGAACCTGCTTTATGAAGTCGGTTGAAAAATAGGCGCAAATTCCCCATTAAATAATGCAATTTTGCAATTTAGTATCATTTCACGATCATTGTTTTTGTGCAAAATGGCAGCAATTTTTGCAATTTGCCAGCTGTGACATCAATGTGTAATATGACCTTTGGTCATGCACGATCAAGTTCGATTTCGTGATAGAACAACTTGGCATATGTATGTTTGGCAAGAAAAAGACAATACTTGCTTACCACGTAAAATAAACTACCACTTGGGATGATAGAGACAGATATCTAACGTGACACGTTCGTGATCTGACATCAAAAGGCCCGTTTCCACGGCATGTTCTACTCAATCATAATTCAGGATTGGGTGCCCAAAACGTTTTATCTTATTTATTTATTAACATGTGAAATAAACTTAACTAATATATAGAGTTCCAAAAAACCATTGACCGTTTGTCTAGGCACTGGACGATGATGTTGACACACATGCCACATTGTGGTACAGTACAGATACTTAGGTACATATGATTACACAAGGGTCGGGCCTTAAGTTTTGTCACATACCTCAAACGTCAACTGAACTGAGATAAAAGCCATGATTCTGTTAACTTTTTGAACGCTACAGTCGACTTTGGCCGACAACTGAAGTCGTGCCCCTGACGCCATATAGAATAGTATATGTTTTGCAACTAGTGAATCATCATCATCATTGTGCAACACTAACTTTTAAAACCTGGGCTTTTCAGCGCATATCTTTTGTTTCAAAATTTACTAATCATCCTGTGCCATCCGCATCCATTGAGATCCTGTCGACTTTAGTAGATCGTCGGACCATCGGGCAGGTGGTCTGCCCACTGGCCTTGTTGCTCCCCTTGGCCACCACTCCGTGACTGCTTTGGTCCACCGTCCGTCATCCCGACTAGCCAAGTGTCCCGCCCATCTCCACCTCAGTCTCGTTATCCGCTTACCTACATCTTCGACCTTCGTCTTCCGTCGAATTTCGACGTTTGGCACGCGGTCAACGAGGGAGATACCTAACATGGAACGCTCCATTGCTTGATTTTGTGTATGATTTGTTAGTGAGCGTCCATGTTTCGGCTCCATAGGTGAGGATAGGCAAGACACATTGGTTACATACCTTAGTCTAAAGGCATTGTGGTAGTTTGGACTTAAAGACTTCGTCTAGCTTCCCGAAAGCAGCCCAACCCAAGCCGACGCGTCTGATGACCTCCTTCACCTGTGCATCGCGGTTAAAGGATAAACGATGTCCAAGATAGACGTAATCGCTGACCATCTGTACGTTGTCGTTGCCAACAATTATGTTCGGTATATTTAAAGAGCGATTCGTCATGATCTTGGTCTTGGACATGTTCATCCTGAGACCGACTTGCAGGGAAGCTTCATGCAATTCTGCGAACATATGTTGGAGATCTGAGACGCATTCGGCGACGAGAATGCGATCATCCGCGAACCTGAGATGCGACAAGAGCGCCCCGTTTATG
The DNA here is from genome assembly GCA_949825045.1 of Argyresthia goedartella. Classification (NCBI taxonomy): domain Eukaryota; kingdom Metazoa; phylum Arthropoda; class Insecta; order Lepidoptera; family Argyresthiidae; genus Argyresthia; species Argyresthia goedartella. The sequence continues at coordinate 22,435,264 of OX463831.1, forward strand.
TTGACTCCTCTCTCGCTCCAATCCAACGTTTTCATAATATCCTCCAGAACATTGGTGAATAATTTGGGTGAGAGTGTCACCCTGTCGGACGCCCCGGTCTATAGCCAGAGTCGGTGTTTCTATGCATACTGTTTACATTTCTGTACAGTTCTCGGAGGATATCGACATATCGCATGTCAATTCTGCAACGATGGAGAGAGTGAACACGGCCCAGTGCTCTACGCTGTCAAATGCCTTCTCATAGTCAACAAAGGCGAGACACAGGGGCTGGTTGTATTCTCTGCATTTTTCCATCAGCTGCTTGACCGCATGGATTTGGTCCATGGTTGAGTATCCGATGAGGAAGCCAGCTTGTTCGACAGGTTGGTATTCGTCGAGGGAGGTAGTGAGATGGTGGGCGAATAGTTTGTAGCAGGCTTATTGGGCGTTAATTAGACAGTTTCGCCTTGTCCCCCTTTTTGTGACGAATCGTTACAATTGCGTTCTTCCAGGAACCGGGTGTAACAACCTGAGCGAGAACAGTGTTGAAGAGTTTTACGAGAAATTTAAGGACGACTTTCCACCACCCAGTCCTCCCCACACACAAAGTTTTCGGCTGTGTCAGTGAGATTGTTTATCTCCATTTTATTTTTGTTCAGCTTCTTTTTGAAGACTTTGGGGCCTCTATTGTCCTGGATGGTTTTGGCAATAGCTTTGGTATTATAAGCCCTAACGTTGTTGCCGATTGCCTTTTTAATTGCCTTATTTATGGTGATAAGCTCTCTCAGGTCCAATGAGGAATGTTTTTCATTTATCTTCTTCGAGATAATAGAGACAGCATGTCGGGCGTCAGTTTTGCCTCCTTAGATGGTCTTACCCCCCCTATGTGCTTCATGGTGGTATGCTTTAGGGTAGTACACAGTGCGTGGTTTAGTAATTCCACATTCTGGTTCTCTTCCATTAGCCCATCGAAAGAGTTTTTCAGTTAAGTTGAAACTCCTTTTGCAGGAATTTGTAACTGTTTGGGTCATATTGTGGGCTAGTTAACATTAGCAGCTTAGCTCTTTCTATGGGCAGGTTATACCTGAATGTGGCTCTCACTGAGCAGTGATCGCTAATGGTTTTGAAGCATGCTAAAACAGAGACATCTGTTACATTCGATTTTTGCGAGCTTAGTATGAAGTAAATTTTATTTTTCGTCCTACCATCCAGGAAAGCCCAGGTCCATATTAGTAAATAAAGGACGGATTTAAAGCGACATATACGAAGCATAGATTAATCACAAGCAAGTAAAGGATTCTGACGACTGAACCACAAACGTAGGGAGTGATGCATGATGATTTAACTTACCCAAAAATGTTCAACAGCTTTCTTATGCCTGTCCTGTGTAGTCCTTATAAAATCGGTGTTTTGTACATTATACTCTTTGCACATATCTTGGTACTCCTGGGATATCTTTGTGCAGTAGTCCTGTAGCGGCATTTTGTTATTTGAAGCTGATTGTTGAATCTTAGTACCATGTTCATCTGTGCCTGGAATAAGACATTTACAATATTTATTATTAGCTGCTAGAGTGGGGCCAGAAGCAATGTATATTGTAAATGTTATGTTAATGTTGTACCTGTACAGAATATGACATTGATGTCTGGATTGACCAGCTTCTCAAACCGTTGTACAGCATCTGTTACCACGGCTGAGTACAGATGACCAATGTGTGGTGCTGTAAAGAAGAAATGAGAGTTGGAATAGAACAATCACAATAAAAATAGTGGTCAGAGTGTCGATAAGGGGGCGGAAGCCATAGTAGACCTACATGAACACCTTAGTTGTAACAAGTGAAAGGAGACAACTTTGATAATATGTAATAAATGAAGGACTCGTACTCACAAGAGATTTCTTCCAGAAAAGCTGTTCGGATGAAGAAATAGGTGGTTATCTAATGGGGTCTGGGGTCTGTAATGAATTGGTATACCTATTCTCTTACCGGCATTGACGTAGAATATTGGTGAAGTCACATAAAACGGCCTTTTCTGTCGCACAGGCGAGAACAATCGCAAATTCAGTCGCATTATTTAGAAAATACAGGAAAAAGTAATGTAAACAAAGGTTCTAATATAACCTATTTGGATAATTTGAGAAATCAAATAAAAAATCAGTTTGCACTATCGTTCATGATTATTTATGAATGTGAAAGTACTAGAAGCGACTTAACGAACGAAAATTAAACCACGACATGAATTATATAAAATTTAAAAGAAAAGTCTCCGTCCGTGGTCCACTTTCTTCTTCGTAAAGATAAAGAAAATAGACTTTTATTTTCGTGCATCTCTATCTACGGCTCGAGAACCGACACAAGAGCGAAAGAGAAAGAATAAAGGCTTTACTTATTTGATACAGATGGTTATATTTTTTCGTCAGAGTAAGCAAAACGTTTTGTTTATTGGATTTTCGTTGCACGCATAAATCTTGATAGTTTAAAAACTGATAAATAATATATAAACTATTTTACATACATTTGTGGTTTATATAAATAGAAAAAGATCTACACACTACAATTCGTCAACAAAGTTTAGATAAATGAAAATTAACATGCGTAAACAAACGTAGCTGTCAATGTGACATGGCACATGGATGTAACAGCGCGTTCCGAGTCGCACCATAATCGATTATAGCGTCGACGTGGTCGTTCCATATGAGTTTTAGCGTGACAACGACAGCTCAAAATGGTTGATATGACGTCATGAATGACATTATTAACGCCGCCATCTTGTGATATCATCACCCATGCTTCTGAGCGTCGGCACTGTGAGCGGGCCATCAAAAGTGACAGCTGTCACGCTGACAGCTGACATTCAAACTTAGAAAAGCAATCAGCACAGCAGCGACTCCGGCGCTCCATAATTGTTTATTTCCTCACTTATTCACCAAAAACAAAGCTAATATAACTACTACGACTGTCTATTATTCGAAATGACAATAACGTCAATAACTAACAAAACTTGGGTTATAATCTGTCAGTGTCAACGTCTACCGTCGGCCGCGTTCATAGCGTTCCGAATGGATATCTATAATGGTCGTCAGTTCCCACTCGGAACGTGCATGATGGTGACGGACGTCACGTGAGCGATGATATCTGTTGACGTGACTCGGAACGCGACATAAATGTTCATGCACTGTGACGGATAGCGTTTCGTAACTTTTGACATTAGAAAATCTTTGCAGTGTCGAAACGACATCGGTGACATTTTGTAAAACACTATTAATTTAAGAAGCACTCTAATGCGAAACATCATGGTACAAAAGGAGTTCTTTCCTATTCATTAGGCAGCATTGGACTATATGTTTCGTTTCGCGAGTTCGCGATCGATCGGTGGTCGAATTCAGAGTTCAAACAAGGAAGGAATTTTAGTTTTGTGTTCTCTGACGAAGCAAGCAAGCTGTAAATACGTTTGGATTTATGTTAAAGAAAGAACATGAGTGTCGGCAAGATGTCGCAAGGGAAAATAGTGTTAATGGCGTGCGGCAGTTTCAGTCCACCGACTTATATGCACCTGCGTATGTTTGGTAAGATTTTTTATGAAGGTCGCCTGTAAAAGGTGCTTAGGCTAGGTCATGTTTATTTACTTGAAGCTTATTAAAGTGCCGACTGAGTGGAACCGGTCTTTGCACGTAATCATTCAAGATAGATAGTGCCATATCACTGGGTATGGCACTATCTATACCAAATACACATAAAATTTAAATCTTTTAGTTTAGTTTATGGATGTAGTCTTAAGAACTCTAATTTTCATGTCACATTGGTGGCCAGTGAGTGGTACTTTATACTTAACTATGTACGTAGGTAATTGTTTCTTGTAAACTGCTATTATGAGTGTATTGACATATAAATAATATATTTATAGGGTTACAAAGAAAAAAATATTTTATTAGTATTTTTTGTGAGAGTGCACTGCACCATTGCTCTATAGGACGAGCCGCCACTGTCCACAAATTTTAAAATGGAAAAGTATTGTTTTAGGTAGTGACTAAATCTGCACAGTTGTACACCTCTGTGTGGCATGACATGTTTGTCCTGTTTTGATCAAGTTGACCTGCTGTTAATATATTTATCTAAACAACTTCCAGAAATAGCAAGAGATTACATCCACTCTTTGGGCCTTGGGTCAGTGGTTGGAGGAATAGTATCACCGGTGCATGATGCATATGGAAAGAAGGAGCTGGTTGCTGCACATCATAGGTAAGTTTTTGAAGGCTTTAAAAAGACAGCCGTTTCAGATGCTTCTGTTGATTTTTTTCTATGCTTTATGAGAGGATTTATAGATAATTTCAAGATATGTGAACCGTTGGAAATAATTAGTCTTCAGGTTATTTTTTTTTAAATTGCCATTTCGAGCATTCGGGACCCGTGGGGATGTGGGAGTATTAGGGTGGGGAAAAAGAATTTGCCGTTTTTTTAACGTTAGATGTAGTTCGAAATTCATTGACCTCGTGGCCATTGACCTTGACCTTGAACTTGACCGTTAGTGTATATTTCTGAGAATTTTCTCAGTTTTGCCATTTTTTATGCCCAATGTCGTTCAAAGTTCATTGATCTCAAGGTCATTGATCTAGACCTAGACCTTACATACATTTTTCGCAGAAAATTCTCAGTTTTACAATTTTCGCTTGAATTCATTCACAGTTCATTGCCCTTTTTTGAAACCACTCACATGTGAGTTTTTTTTTATAACCTCATTTTTGAGGTTATGTTTACATATGTCAGACAAACTCTTTATTACTGTAGATATTTTCAAATACTTAGCAAACATCATTTTTTGCCTCCTCTCTACATTGGACCACTGTTGGAGTATTAGGGCGTAGAAAATCCCACAGATTGATTTTTAGATCTCTTTAAAAAATTGGTTGTGCTTAACTAATGCAAATATTACAATATTAAGTGTTATGATTAATAAGCAGGAATAAATAATAACAAAATTAATAACAGCTGTGTTGAGCTAGATTAACCGCATACAGTGTCGTCATTTAAGTAATCTTGAACATTGTAATATCCCTTTTGCGATAAAGTTGCTTTAACATTCTTTTTAAATTGCTCAAAATGCAGTTTAAAAACCTCCAGGTGTATTTTATTGTAGAAGAGAATGCACTGACCCTTGAAAAAATTGCTAACCTTCGCGAGTCCAAACCGGGGCGCAACTAGTCTGTGATTATTTTTTAGGTAAATATTACAGCTACGGCTAAGTTTGGAAAATTTTGTAAGGTTCTAGTGTACATACATTATATTTTCGAAAATAAATTGACTAGCTACAGTTAGTATGTCAATTTCTTTAAAAAGCTCTCTTAAGGAGTCTGTTCGTTTTAAATTATAAATTGCTCGAATAGCTCTTTTCTGTAAAATAAAAATAGTTTGAATATCCGCTGCTTTACCCCACAACAAGATACCATAGGACATGACACTATGAAAGTAACTAAAATATACTAGCCTAGATGTAGCCACATCCGTGCTTTGTCTGATGTTCCTAACAGCGTAAGCCGCAGAACTTAATTGACCAGCTAATTTATCTATGTGGGGTCCCCACTGCAATTTGCTATCAATGGTTATTCCAAGAAACTTCGCATCATTTACCAATTCTAACGTGCTGTTGTCTAACACTAAACTGGTCTCAACTTGCCTGAGATTTGGAAGTGAGAATTTGATAGACTTGGTTTTACCAGCGTTTAACAATAAATTATTAACAGTGAAGGTTAAAGACAAATTTAAATACACATTTAAATATATAAAAGACCATTAACATCACATAGCCATCAAAACAAAAGACGAGTTGATTTCAAAAATAAGAACGGCTTTCGACACCATGAAAGATGTAATGATGCTCAAAATCCACGACCACAGAAGTCCGAAGACGGGCTCTTGTTAGTGTGAGGATCCAAGGTCACAGAATATTTAATAGTACTACGTACAGAAAGATTACTCCTCAAATACATTTATATAAATAGCTACTCTCGCTGCGCGACAATAAAGCACAATCTAGCTCGCACCTGCGCTACCTCGGTGGCCCCGCCCGTGGAGGCTAGATTGCGCCGCATTACTACGCCTGAGAACTTCTTTTACTTTGACATCACAAGGTCGTCCTGTAAACTCCTGTCTCGCTTGAACACGGTAGGGTTACCTACGTGCGATTATTTGTGTTTGTGAATTTTAGTCCACTCTATCTAAGAGAGGTGTTATTTCATATTTTCTTCACACAAAACTTCTAAAAAAACAATAGTTACATGAAAATAGTGTACAAAGGCGAGCTTATCTCTAATAAGAGATCTCTTCCAGCAAACCGGGATCAGATGGCAAAGGTTTTATCTAATGTAATAACAAGATTTATGTTGTAAATTTTTTAAGAATAAACGATTATTATTATTATTATTATTATTATTAAAGGTTGATTGCTGAGCAAGGGAAGACCTATGCGTACAACAAAATAAGTAAATAAACAAGTACTTACAATAAATAATATAATTACTATGATAATATACTAAATACTTATAATAAACTATATATACTAATAAATACTTACATGCATAATACCTATAACTCTAAAGGGAGAGGTAATGCTTCTTTACACGACTTTTAAATATATTCAGAGTTGGACTGCCCCTGATGGTGCAGGGGAGTGCATTCCACAACCGAATGGCCCGAAGTCTAAACCTGTGCTCATAGGCCGCGGTGTTATGCTGTGGAGTAGTGAGCATGCAAATAGCACAAGTTCTCCGAGGCCTTCTGGAAGAATGAAATTGATAACCGTCTCGTAGGAAGGTTGGATAGCATGGATTCCGTAAAATGTTGTAGAGGAAAAAGAGGATATGAGAATCCCGGCGAAGACGGATCGAAAGCCACTTCAACTCCTTGCGATGTTGTGAAACATGGTCGAATTTGCGCAGCCCGAAGATAAACCGAATCCCGAGATTTTGAAGACGTTCGAGTTTGTTCAGTAGTTCTTCATTAGCACTGACCCAGCAGACATCAACATAATCGATGAGGGGTAGAAGAAGAGACTGGGCGAGACCGATTTTGGTCTGTCGAGGCAAAAAGAACTGAAGTCTCCTGAGTGAGTGAAAAGTAGAAAATACTCGGCGACTGACCTCATTGGCATGTGATGACCAGGACAGCTGGTTGTCGAAGATAAGACCCAGGTTTTTAGCTTTATCGCTATATAAGATTCTGGTAGCATTAAAAGTGACAGGTGGAATGGGCTGTTACTGCAATAAGTTAAGAGAATGTCGGGTACCGGGAATGATGGCCTGGGACTTACTCGGGTTGAACAGGACTCCAAAGGATGAAGCCCAACTTCTTATACCCTCAAGATCAGCATTGAGTGCCTGCACAGCAGAGTTTACATCGTTAGGAGAGAAGTGGCGATAAACCTGGAGATCATCAGCGTAAAGATGATATGAGGAAGACAGGACGTCTGAGATGGAGTTAATAAAAATCGAGAATAGAAGAGGAGAGAGAATACCACCTTGAGGGACGCCTGCAAAGAGGTCACACCAATCAGTGGATGTCTCATACGACCTGATACGCTGTTGCCGATCCCTCAAATAAGAGTCGAACTAGCTGGCAGAGAAGGGGGAGATGTTCAGGGATCTGAGAAGCTCAATGAGAATGTCGCAATCTACGGAGTTGAAAGCACTACTAAAGTCAAGTAAAGCCAGCACGGAAAGCTGTTTTCGGTCCATGGCTAGCTGGATGTCATCTTTGACTTTCAGGAGAGCCGTTCAGGAGTGCTATGACACGGTCTGAAACCTGACTGGTACATGTTCAGCAGATTGTTTGATTGAAGGTAATTAGAGAGCTGGGTATGGATAATGGATTCAAGGACTTTGGAAATAATGGGTCGGATTGAAATAGGACGATACTCTTTAAAAGAGGTGGGAGTGGATGTTTTAGGTAACGGGATGACTATTGCTTTTTTCCATATGGAGGGAAAGACTCCATTCGATATGGAAAAAATTATAACAAGTATAATAGCTGGCAGAAGTTCATCCAGAATTGTGAGAATCATTTTAAGGCAGATTTTATCGTCACCTACCGCTTTCGAGCTGACTGCTAGTACCACCTTCTTGACCGCATAGATTTCGACATTGCTCAAGTTGAATGGTGCGGTGTCGGGTAAGGGCTTAGAGCGCAGGCTCTGAAGAGTGGCTTGTTTAACCGTGGGATCCATCACAACAGTCGGAGCAGAAAGGAACTGGCCGTGATGAGACCGTTGAGATCTACATTACCAGCGTGTAGGTCCTGAGATTTACCTATACCTAGCGTTTTTAGGAATTTCCACACTTGAGATGGTGTGTAACTTTCAATACTCTCGTGAATGTGCCGACGTTTAGCATCACGACAGAGACAGTTGCAGCAGTTGCGAAGACATTTGTAAGAAAGGAAATTGTCATCTGTCGTATTCTTACGGTATTTACACTTGGCTCTGTTCCTCTTAGCCATTAGACGCTTAATATTGTCTGTTTGCCAAGGGGTGGGTAGGTGTTTTACTCTCACTTTTTTATAGGTGCATGCTCGTCGTAGTGCCTTAGGACTTATTCAGACTTATTAGTACTTATTCAGGCTGTTGGTAAATTCTAAGGCTAGGTAGGTACCTACCTCCTTACTTATGTAATTTTCATTTGTTTTATATTGGGTCTAAAGTGTTTACTTTTAGTTAAACAAAAAGGAATTCAATTAAAAAGGAATCGAATTTTTTTGCGAACAATTCCTTTAGACTCCCTAAAATGTTAGGTACTTAAGTCATTGTTGTTGCAAAAATCACAGAAAAGTTGCTTATGAGGAGCGGCTACCGCGCGACGCGACTGCCAGCCAATCGAGCGGCAACATAACTGAATCCCGACGGGTTGGCCGGTCGAACGAACCTAAACTGTACAGTGAAACCCCCCCTGCCAATGATCTCATTTCGAGCATGAATAACATAAAATTAATTAATTAAAAAGATTGTTAAGTTAAAAAGACTCAAACTGGTTAGTAGGTCATAACTTCAAGAATGTGTGAGTTATCTACGTCAATAATACCTTAAATGAAAGATCATTAAGAATGTTTTTATAAATATTTTCACATAAAAAGCTTTCACTTGTTTTTGTTAAATTAGGTCCGAAAAACCTATTTTATTGATGATTGAAATTTGCCGTGCTCTTCAATGGTCTATAAATTCCAAGACTGACGTCGTAGCAGATGCACAAATCAAGATTTATTAGAATGCTTATTAAGTGATTTATTAGAATCAATTATAAAATAATCCAAATTATTGTTTAGTTTTGCAATGATAATCACTTAACAGTGAAAATCGGGAAATTTTCTTCAAAAAACACTAAATCATCAATAAAAAATTAACGGTAAGAATTCGCCGTATGTATATTTGGCTCAAATGGTTCTAAATGATCTGTACTAGATTCGGTTTAAGTCATTGCATCGATCTACCGGACATCCTGTATTTTCTGATATCTTTAAAAACATCCAAATAACAGTCCCCTGGTTTTCGACATAAAAGGGGCCCTCAAAAACCATTATTATTTAGTTTACTAAATTATGGGTAATTCTATAATGTAACATATAAAACGTCTGCAATAATTGAGATTTTAATTGAAATTCATATCACATGCCGATTTGTGCTACAACTCAGTACCTCAGTAAAATATTACAAAAAAGCATTATTTTTGGCATATTTCTGTTGTAAATTACTTTTTCCGCCAACCTCATGACGATGATAATAAATCCTCTTCATTGTTGTAGATTGTAGAAGAAGTATTTTTTTTTCAATTTAATTTTTTTAGAACCTATATTTGGTTAATCTGTTATTATTTACTAAGTATAAATCTTACTGTTTATTATTTACTAAGTAGAAATCTCTTCAAACAATAAGTTTATTTTTGGTTAATAGTTAAAAAAAACCTGAAACTTTCATAAGAAAGTTGCCCAGTTTCTGGAGAAATGCTCAAATGTAGAAAACATCAGGTGACATCAGTTAAACACAATCCAATATGTTTCAAGGTTAATAACAAGTTCATTATCAATAAATAAATACCTATTGTTTGACATACAAGATAATTGTCTTAATATAAATAAATGATGGTAAAGAAAGGCTTATCTAAATTATGGTTATTTACCAGGCAATAAAGTTGAGAATATAAATATTGAGAAGACAATCAATCAAGAATAAATCTGTGTCTCCCGTGAAAAGGGGTACAAGTCGACTTAAATCGAAAATGATGTTATTAATGCATCTTGTAGCATTTTTTTTTCTCTATCGAATGGTCTGACCCGTTTTCACGTAGCTCAAAGATAAAATTGGGGTATATCGACACAAGTCGAGTTATATTTTAGAAAAAATGAAAAAAATACGTGTTTATGGATTTAACTACAGTTAAGCATAAGTGAACCAAAAACAACACACTATTTTTTCGTGAACATAGATATAAGTAGAGTTCTGTCTTAGTGCACCAAAAAATCACTCGATTATTTTGGTGAACATGGATATAACTGCTGTTAAATCTTTAAACACATTTTTTTTTTTTCTATTCGTGTAAATAAGCTTAACTTCAGTTATGATACTGTGCACAAAAATTTCTTCCTAATTTTCGTGCAAATTGGGATAACTTGAACGGTTGGGGGGTGTGAATGGGATGCGGGGGGTTTTCCCACCACGCAAAAACTGCGCGGACGCGTCTCAGTTCCTCTAGTGACAACGGGCACCTACACGTCATCGCGGAGCTCCCGTGACACAATTTTATCTCGTTTCAAGTAAGTAATTTGACAACTTAAATTACCGTTATCACTATATGTATTCTAAGCCTTTACAATGGCAAGCAAAGAATTTTCCTATAGGGCATGCAAAATACTCAAAAACTCAGGCCATTAGCTAGTTAAAGTAGGTATCTTTATTTAGACTAGACAGTTATGCTATTTTGCAATAAAGTTAACATAAAGGACTGCATTTTCCGAGATGAGACTGTACTAGGCTAGATTTTTATAGGTATGTGTGTGAGTATTGTGCGTGCGCATTTCGGTACGCGCGGTATATGTACCTATTTATTTAGTAGTTGTGTACTTATTGTTTGTATTACCTACCTATATGAAGATTATATGGCTGGGGGCATACGGTAAGCTGTGCTATAAGCACGTTCGAACACTCGCCACTGATACATACATAACATATGTACACTACCAAAAGATAAAAAACCCCTTGTCAAACTGAAAATTGCGGGCACGTTTTGCAGCGACTACAGTCTAGTGTAAAATAAAACAAAAATCAAATGTATTATTGTGTTCTGTAAAGTGTATGTTCCATGAAAAATGTGTAACAAACGCGCATCACACTTTTGTTTCTTATATTTTTTTTAGCATGAGGAGGTCAAGAGCAGCTAGGATTCTTCAAATTCTTGAGGAAAACAGGGGGAATAAGAAGCTCGAAGAAAATACTAGATTAGATGTGCGAGAAGTAAATCTTAGAAGTTTTGCTGGTGCACAAAATGTAGACTTACCTGAAGGTAGGAACGAGTTTATTTCTGTGAATGTGGGACATCTGGTTGAAACTACGCTGATTTACGGAACATACCTACGTTTTACCCACGTATTACTAATTTACTACACTGTGATTTGCAATTCTGGTCGGGGAAGGAAAATTCGGGAGCCAATATAACTATTCTTCAAAAAGGAAGCCAAGTCTGAATCGGATTTTTCTTCTTCTTTTTCTTTTATATTAATGGCGTCCTTTTGAGGTTTATTTTGTCAGTCTCAAGTGTTAGGTTCTCATTTAAGAACCTATAAATTAATGTCTTGAGATGATGATGATAATTTGTCGCTCGTTAGCACTACTCGGGAAGGACGTGAAGGCCGACTGCCTCCCCGAATCGGATTTCTTGATCAAGTCAAAAATAATAATAACATCCTTTTTTCCGATCGCTGGCTATTATCATAGCTCAAGATCCGAAGATTCTGTGCAATCTAAATAAATAAGAAAACAAATCGTTATGTTCATAGAATAGAAGGTTTAACATTAATTTGATTCTCACTGGTATATAATAAAATAAAACAATAGTTACTGTTTAATTGACGACAACTACGACCACTTACAGCGCTTTACAATCCTTACAATCCTTTTTTTTTCAGAGGCAAAGCCATCAAGATATCAAAAAAACAAGTGACATCTCAGGAACATCTGCAAAAGATTGCATTTCTGATAGTGACGAAGATATAATCATGTTTTCATCATCTGATAATGACACAAATTCAAAACCTGTACGTAAAAGTGTTTCTCCAGGCATCGAAAATGACCAGATGTTGTCAGGATCTCCTTCAGTGCTTGCTACAGCTGCTACAGAGGTACTCAATCGCACTCACCAAGACATGAGCATATCAAATGACTCTAGTAACAGTAATAAAGACGTGATGCATCGATCTGTAACTGATTTCTCGGGAACGTCTTCTGAAGAATACATTCCTGATAGTGATGAAGAAAAAACAAGTTCATCCTCCGACAATGACGCATATTCTAAGAGATCAAAACCAGTACATATAAGTGGTTCTCCAGACATCGAAAATTACCAGCTTATGTTTTTGGGGCCGTCGTCGGTGCTTGCTGCAGAGTTACTCGATCGGAATCACCAAGATCAGAGCATATTAAATAACTCTAGTGATAGTAATGAAGACATACTGCAGCGATCTGTCACTGTACACGTAGACTTGCATAACTTACCAAAAGAGAAGCAACCGGGGTTAAAAAACAGCCGTTCCCAAATAACAATTCCCGTGACAAATGAGATTAATTTCGATGCTATTGAAAACGAACCACCTGCAGTACAACAAAACATACAAGAAGTCATAATTGAGGATATACAAGAAAATGTAGAAGAATTAATTCAACATGAACATGAACCGGGCAGCTTGGGATGCCATGATAATAACCACAATATAACTACAGATGAGTTTTGGGATAGAGAAGGATTTACTTGTGAAAAGAAAAGGAAACCACGAAAATCAACGAAAGAAAGAAGACAGGATAGAAAAGACAGACGTGATTTAAGAAATACAGGATTAGCGTATACAACTGAATCAGGCAATCACAAAGCGCCAAGAAAAATGAAACCTTTGAATGAATGTAGGAGAAACTGTTCGGAACGAATTACGGAACAATATCGACAAACAGTTTTTAATTATTATTGGAGTTTGGGTTCATACAACGAGAGAGTCCAATATGCGTCTCGTTTTGTAAAAATTGAACCGAAAAAGACATCCAAACTTCAAACAACCGGAAAAAAAAATAGACAATTTGCAAATAAATATGAATTAACCTACGCAAACGAAACCCATGAGATCTGCAAAGGTTGTCTTCTGAAAACCCTGGATGAGTCTAACAAGTTTTTTCAAGTAGTGGCAAAAAAAATGCAAAAAGAGGAAAATAGCGGTTTAATCAGCGAATCCACAAGGGGATCGACCGCTCCATTAAATAAAATACTGGCATACAAGCTGGAAGAAGCAAAGCAACACATTTTATCTTACCCGGCATATGAAAGTCATTATGGCAGAAACAAGACCTCTAAAAAGTTTTTGTCTAAAGATTTGTGTTTGAATACAATGTACAAAGACTATGCAAATAAGTCACAAAACAATATCAATAAAACGGCTTATGCAAAAATATTTGATGCCCAGAATATATCGTTCAAAACTCTCAAAGTGGATACATGTGTCAAATGTGACACATTGCTGCAAAAACTTAATGTAGCAAAGAGTGAAGAAGAAAAGCTTGCTCTTAAGCTATTACAAAGGGACCACCATAATGAAGCCGCAAGGGCATAATACATGAAAACTGCTGACAAAAATTTATCCCGCTGTTCCAATGGTACAGTGCTTCATCTCACATTTGACCTGCAATAATGCTTGCCTACCCCTAACCTTACAGCTGGAACGACCTTCTACAAAAGACAACTGTACACATACAATTTGACAATTTACAACTCAACGAATAAGAAAGCATATTGTTATATGTGGCATGAAGCAATTGCAGCCAGAGGTGCAAACCAAGTAGCTTCCTGTGTATATCATTTTATACACACGTTTATGCCAACGACTGTGCAACAATTAATATGCTATTCCGATAGTTGTCCGGGACAGAACAAAAACACGCACATTATGGCAATGTTTTTATTGATTATAAAGGAATTCCCACATCTAAACATTGACCATAAGTTTTTGGTCCCAGGTCACACTCGAATGGATTGTGACAACGTTCATGCTGCAATTGAAAAAGCGAAGTCCAAAACAAATTGCCAAATCCATCACCCAAGAGACTGGTACCAACTGGTGCGGTCCACATCAAAAAATTTCAAGTAGTTGAAATGACCCAAAGTATGTTTTTTGAATTCTCGTCCTTGAATAAAAACTACTTTAACATAAGAAAGTCAAATGTCAACCAGGAAAGGTTCTATTTCAAAGACGTGAAATGGATGAGGTACAACTATGAATCCTTTCCAAATCTGAAATATAAAGCAGATCTGATTGATGACAATAACTTTGATATTCTTGATTGTAAGCGATTCAGAGTAACATACAATCAGCCAATTTCGAAAGATTTGTCCTACACCAGCGGTTATCTAACTATCTCGGCTGAGAAAAAGAAAGATCTCATGTCTCTTCTTGATCTCATTGATGAAAGTGTCAGAGATTTTTACAGAAATCTCCTCGCTTCTGGCCAAGTTCAAAACGTTGACCCAGACTTGGAGGAGCAGCTGTTTAACTCAGAATATTATACTGATGTTTGATTTTATAATAATGATAAATGAATGGATAGATAAATGAATGGATAGATAAATGAATGAATGAATGAATGAATGAATATTTTAGTAAATATAGATAAAAGTAATTATTTTAATTGTTTCCTTAGCAGATTTTCATAACTGTGATCTCGTATTTTCAGCAGCTGTTTAACTCAGAATTTTATACCGATAATTGATTTTATAATAATGAAGAATGGATGAATGAATGAATGAATGAATGTTTTAGTAAATAATAATAAGAGTAATTATTTGAATGGTTTCCTTAGCAGAATTTATAAATTCTTATCTCGTATTTTCAGCAGCTGCAGCAACTCAGAATATTATTATAATGATGAAAGAATAGGCGAATGAATGAATGAATAAAGGTTTAATAAATAGTGATAAGAGTAATTATTTGAATAATTGTTTTCCTTAGCAGATTTTATTCATTGTGATCTCGTATTTGAATTGTTTGCATTAGCATATTTTATTCCTTGTGATCTCGTATTTTTATAAAAATACAGTATTGTTGTCAATTACAAAGTAAAATTTCAAAGTTTAATAATAAATATATGATTATACCACGAATTCACTTGTTTTTTTAACAGTCGAAAGTAGTTAACTACCTGTGTTCAGGCCTCTCGGCACCCGATGACCTCGCAGGGGCCCATAGCTACGAGGTAGCGTAGCGATCAGATGCCAAGAAGCAAGAACGTCGGCGATTCACCGAGCTAAGTAATAGATTCTATCTGACCTGGTCTGTGCTTCGTTCCCGTCAAACACCTGTCTCTCTGCAAGGCCTGGGTGCACCCTAGGCTCTTCTTGGTAGACAGGTTCTTCAGCCAACCAGGTATGGCTGGCAGGCCAGCTTCGACGCACACGGTGTTCCAAATACGAACTTTATCTGGTTCGGAGAACCACAATACACTCAGCTATAAGACAATCCTGAGGGGAGCCCGAATACAATTGCAGATGGCTTACGATTTAATTTTAATGCCCAAAATCAATACGCGTCACATTACGGGGGCTTTTCGTCTGTCAGTTGTCAAAAAACTGCTCTGTTGGCAGCAACTGTCAAATTCAAAATGGCCGTTCCGGAACCATAGATCGAGTATCGATTTTGAATCGAACAATCACCCGCCCGGACAGGCACCCACCTGTCCCTTAATCTACGGGCAGCCGAGACAACGTTGCTACCGCTCGTTTTAGTACCGAGCCTCCTACTAGAACCTCTGCAGACCGGGGGGTCCCGTCCTTGCCAGGGAACAAGTTAACAATGCGCCCCCTGCGCCAACGTAGTGGCGGTAGGTTAGCATCCTTAACCAGCACGAGGTCACCAACACTAGGGGGGCTGGTTTTGTCAGTCCACTTAAGGCGCTGTTGTAAGATATGCAGATACTCGAGCGACCAACGCTTCCAGAAATTCTGAGTAAACTGCTGCAACATCTGATACCTTGACAACCGATACAATTTCACTCCCTCGAAGGGGTGCTCGGGCAACGCGTTAAGTGGCTGTCCTATCAAGAAATGGCCTGGGGTCAGAGCCTCCAGGTCATTTGGATCCGAGCTGAGCGGACACAACGGTCGCGAATTGAGATCGGCCTCGATCTTACAAAACAATGTCGCGAGCTCCTCAAAAATCAGCGCGGTCTGACCTACTATACGCCCTAAGTGCGTCTTCGCTGACTTAACTACGGCCTCAAAAATCCCACCCCAGTGGGGGCAACTCGGTGGGCTGAAGGTCCACTGTATACCCCGACGGGAGAGGGCCGTTCCAATATCCACTTTATTTACATTCAAAAAGTTGACTATCTCTCGTAAGCATCGTTCCGCACCGATGTAGTTAGTGCCGTTATCAGAGCGGATCAAAGTTGGAAGTCCCCTTCGAGAAACAAACCTATCCAAACAAGCAATGAAAGCCTCTGTCGAGAGATCAGCAACGAGCTCGAGTTCAGGAGCCCGACATCCCCTGGATGCACAATCAGACGGGTTCAATTCTCCTGGTACATGTCTCCAGGTCAGTGGGACCTCAGACGACACAATCTGGGAGACACGGTTTGCAACAAAAACCTCTAAGGTATGGACCGAAGCCTTCAGCCAGCACAAAACAATCTGGCTGTCCGTCCACGCGTACACCGTATCCTCCAAAACCACTGACCCACGCAACACTGTTAGAGTGTTATTCAAAACTTTGGTCAAAAGAGCAGCCCCGGACAGTTCCAGTTTTGGAATCGTCATCCTTGTCCGAATAGGCGCTACCTTGCTTTTTGCCAAAACCAAACGCACGTCGACCTCCCCGGTGGAGGTGACGGTTCGCAAATAAACCGCTGCCGCATACCCTCGTTCAGAGGCATCACAAAACCCGTGAAGGGTTGCCCTGTAATCCCCAGCAGGGACCAATTTCCTCGGCAGCGATACATTATTTATGTCCGATAGCGAAGTGAACATTTGCGTCCAATCAGTCAACAAATCACCTGAGAGGTGGGTGTCCCAGGTCAACTGAGCCGCCCATAGCCTTTGCATAAAACATTTGAGAGCAAAGGTGACTGGAGAAATCCATCCATTCGGGTCGAACGTTCTCGCAATCGTTGACAGTACTGACCGCTTCGTCCAGGCCTTCGGTGTTTCTAAAACCACCCGATAGGTAAACTCATCATGGACGGGCCGGTACTGAATTCCAAGCACTGACAACATGTTAGGGTTGTCAGGATTCTCAAAAACGTGCGGGTCTTGTTGAAACTCATCTGGGAGACCAGCCATCAACTCAGGGGAGTTGGACATCCACTTGCGTAGTTCATAGCCGCCTCGTTCCAGCAATTGAATGAGCTCGTCACGTCGGTCCAGAGCTTCCTCTACACTGGCTGCCCCTGTGCAGACGTCATCGACGTACAAATCTTGCTCCAGGATAGCGGCGGCTCTAGGATAGCTCACACGGTCACGCGACGCCAACTCCCGCAGGGTACGCATCGCCAAATACGGGCTAGACCGTAACCCATACGTGTTCGTGTTCAACTCATAGACCTTGACTGGCTCGGCCGTGGACTCACGCCAAAGTATCAACTGATACCTTCTGTCAGCCGGATGAATTACCGTTTGCCTAAACATCATCCGAATGTCTGCGACAAATACAACCTGGTGCCTCCGAAAGCTCGTGAGAATATCCGAAATATCACGACTCAACTTGGGTCCCGAATGTAGACACTGATTCAGGGACATCCCGTTCGAGGTAGGTGCTGACCCATCAAAAACAACTCGAATCTTGCCGGTAGGGGTTCGTAGGACGGCATGGTGTGGAAGGAAACAATGATCCTCAGATCTCCAGTCCACACCCGATACCGACATGTGTCCTAACGACTCATACTCCCTCATGAAATCGACGTATTTTTGTTTAAATACGGCGTCCCTTGACATCCTACGCTCCATCGACATCAATCTCGTCTCAGCCATCTTCCTAGATTCTCCTAGTGGCGGTCGATCGGCCCTGAAAGGCAGTCGAGTTACAAAACGACCAGAACGAAGGCGACCAGTACTATTCTGGTAAAACAACTCGCACTCTTCTTCGTCTGCGTCGACTCGACGAGCGGTGGGAGGTTCCTCTATCTCCCAGAACCGTTGGATAGCGTCTGACAACGCTGAGCCAATAAGTATGCCATCTGACTCGGCAGGCCTAACCATTGGCAATGCCGGACCCATGATCACGTGACCAAACTTAGTATCCACAGCAATCAACCCGTCCGGCTGAAGAACTCGCCGATCCGACAACAGAAACCTACCCAAAACGTCTGCTCCCAGTAGCAGATCGACCGGGGCTGGAGTGTCAAAATCGGGATCCGCCAACTTGAGTCCTGACGTAAGGAGTCGAACGGCCGGATTCAACTTCACCAAGGGGTGTTTGCCCATGACATGCGTCATTACTAAAGCTTGCACGGATGTTTTTGTCAAAATGTCATAACGTGGAGAGAACGTGATCACCGATTGACCAACTACATTCGTAACCGTAACATTCCCCACGCCCCGTATTGAATTATTATACCTATTTACCTTGAGGCCCAACCATTTTGCTAAATCGTTCGATACAATGCAGCCCTGAGCTCCAGAATCTAATAGGGCGCGAACGTATGTTGGGTTGCCCGCCAAATCCCAAACAAGCACAGAGGCGATCGGTAACACCACCGTCTCCGGTTGGGGGGCAACCAATGGTTGGGCCGCAAATTCCTAGCGAGGACCCCCGGGGCCCCACTGTGCCTGTAACCGATCAGGTAGGCAGCTATACGCCAGAGGGTCCCATTGTACAAATGGCCCACGCGCCGGTTCCATTGCCACCCTACGACGCCCCCCGAAGGGTTGTGGGCGTGAATTCAACCGTGGCCGCTCCATGAGCGGGGGGACATCACATGCGACCGACGAGGACGAGGCGACGAGCGGGGCGACAACTGAGGCGGCGTCCGAGCCGCATCCGCATAGCTCGAAGGTGTCCCATGCCACCCGCCCGTTACGGCCTGCTCAACATACCCAATGTCCCGCTGAGTCGGATGCTGAGTCGCAACCGAAAACTCAGGGCCCCCCATGTGATGACCCTGAGTGCGGCCCTGCACCCCTGGGTGGCTGCGTGCTTGTGGCCCCATTGCCCGCTGAGTCGGATGCTGAGTCGCAACCGAAAACTCAGGGCCCCCCATGTGATGACCCTGAGTGCGGCCCTGCACCCTAGTACCGCCCTGTGCACGTGGGGACATTGGCCCCTGAGTTGCGCTCCGAGACGCAAACGAATTCTCAGGGCCACATGCCGTGTCACCCTGGGTACGGCCCTGTGGTGGCTGTTGGCCGGACCGGTTCATGCACAACAAATTGTGGTGGGCCCCACCACAATATCCGCACAATTTTGTGCGCGTGCAGTCCCTAGCCATGTGTGGCCCGAGGCACAGGAAACACCAGCTCCGCTGCTTGGCCATCCGGCGCCGTCCCTCAACCCTAAGTTCCCCGAACTTATTGCAATCGGCCACAGCATGGCCAATCTGCCTACAACATGGGCAGGTCTCACTATGTGGGGTCAATGCACTCACAGTCCCATACGACTGCCGTTTGGTGCGGTCCTTCCTCGTCGGAGGGCCCCTACTCACAGCGCTCCCGGCAGCTCTCTGTGGCTCCGAAGGATGGGTGGCCGTCAACCCCAAATTCTCTGCCCGTCGAGCCTCCTCTTCCAAAAATCCGACCAAGTCGGAGAAGGCGGGCAGGTCCTCGGCCGACCTCCCGTGAGACTGTTCGAAACGAGTCTGCACGTCAGCGGGTAGTCGGGAAAGTACAATGTACAGCAATAGGTACGACCATTCACCAACCGGAAGTCCAAGATTCTCTAGGGCCTTGGTGACGGACAACAACGGGTTCAAAACCTCCGTCTGTATGGCCCCGACCTTGTTCACAACCGGGATGCTAAACAAACGGTTCAGTTGGGCATCGGCCAACCTCCGTTTGTTGTGGTAACGTCTGACCAACAATTGCCTGGCCGTTTCATAGTTACCCTCCGTAACTGTCAAATGAGCGACCAGCTCCCTGGGCTCACCCCTCAATGCTGCCACCAGCTGAGCCATTTTGACAGACTTGGTAATGTCCGATCGCATGTGCACCAAACTGTCGAACAGATTGATGAAGCTCATCCATTCACCGGACACTCCGTCAAAGGTAGGCATAGTTATAACGGGTAACCTGGTCCCCGATCCCTGATGCGGCAGAGGTGCTTCAATGTCACCACCACGGCTGGACTCGCGCTGCCTACGTATGTCCGCAGCCTTCTGCGTGATAGCAGCTGCCATGTCCATACACTGGTCGACATCCCCTTGCAACCGTGACAGCCTGTCAGGTGCGCAACCATCAACTGCTTCCGCCTGCGCGGACAATTCGAGCACCCTGTTGTAGCGTTCCTTAACGTCCATAGACCGCTCCAATACCACATCATGCCTATCCAAACGGTCTATCAGACCGTGTGCGGAGGAAAACCATCTGAGCTCCTTAGAAACACCCTTCTGTATTTCAGACAACGACATGATCGGAACGATACTTACTCACAATTTGCAATAACTCAATTATATTGGACCCTCCAGTCTACAACACAAACGAGGGAACCCTAATCTATAACTTAAACAATGCTGATTTCCCCAAACAATAGAAACCGAGTTTTATATCTACACAAATTCTGTAAACAACAATTTAGTTTCCCTATATCATATAACACACACAGATAGTCAATATTAGTTCAAGTTATAAATTGCTATAAACTGAAAACAATGTCCAAACATTCATTAGCATTACTAGACCACTAATAGATTGACTATGCAAACTTCAAACTGCAAACATGATATGACTTCAATGCAAATTTCAATTCACCTACAATGTACCTGTAATGTAATTACTATTCTGAGTCACATCTCAGTACAACTGGTCATTTAGGGAAAACTGTTATATCTGTCTGTCTACTACCAGCAGTAGACTTATAACTTATAATACTACCAATCTATGTGGATACAGGAACAAAACCAAGTTGGCTAATAACCGCCTATACCTACAGATTGATAGTCCCAAATCGTGGGTTCCTGGAGCCCTTGACGGCTGCAAATCTCAGGAAACCACGCTCTTGCTACCAAAATATTCAGGCCTCTCGGCACCCGATGACCTCGCAGGGGCCCATAGCTACGAGGTAGCGTAGCGATCAGATGCCAAGAAGCAAGAACGTCGGCGATTCACCGAGCTAAGTAATAGATTCTATCTGACCTGGTCTGTGCTTCGTTCCCGTCAAACACCTGTCTCTCTGCAAGGCCTGGGTGCACCCTAGGCTCTTCTTGGTAGACAGGTTCTTCAGCCAACCAGGTATGGCTGGCAGGCCAGCTTCGACGCACACGGTGTTCCAAATACGAACTTTATCTGGTTCGGAGAACCACAATACACTCAGCTATAAGACAATCCTGAGGGGAGCCCGAATACAATTGCAGATGGCTTACGATTTAATTTTAATGCCCAAAATCAATACGCGTCACATTACGGGGGCTTTTCGTCTGTCAGTTGTCAAAAAACTGCTCTGTTGGCAGCAACTGTCAAATTCAAAATGGCCGTTCCGGAACCATAGATCGAGTATCGATTTTGAATCGAACAACCTGAAAAGTGAGAATTTATCTAGTTGAAGTATCTAATATACTGGAAAAATATAATTTTAATATCTATGCTCTTTATTCCTATAGTGTTTTTACTTTAATAGCATCAGAAACTATTGTGATGACTAGTCATGGATTATTTTACCACCCACTGCAGTTATTGAGGGGACATTTTGAAAATTTTCTGAATGCACTTTCATTATTTTAGCGAGTTATAGCACTATTCACATTCCGTTTGTGGTTTAAAAATTTGTGAATAAGGGTAAAACTCCAAAATTGTTCTTGGCTTATTTATCCTTGCATTTCTTGACTTTATGAAGAGAGATAATAGTGTAACGGAAGCAACTGAAAGTAATGATTACATCTTTGATCTTACCTTTATTTAATCAACTCAATGACAGCATATAAAAAATTCTGACAAAGCCTTTTTTCACCAACAAAAATATACAAATATTTTGGTGCACAATGGTTTAACTTGAATTAGATCCTTTTTCACAAAAATATCGTATCAATTTACATTGTGAATAACGACTCAAGTCACTTTAAAATAGAATAGCTTCTTAAAACAAGATACGAGAGCTCATATCTGTTAAACGAGTGATGACTAATTGTTTTATTGTTCATTTGCAGGAACAGTTGCATCAATAGCTTGAGTAGTAAAACTTTTATGATTTTTTTTTACGAACAAAAAACGTTTTTTGGCTCTCCTGAAAAGTCAAGAAATACGAGTTGTACCCCTTTTCACGGGACCCACAGAAATAATAACTACGAACATTAACCGCTTCATAGCGTGTGGGAAAGATAGTGGTGGGTAACTAATATGTTCGCTGTGGTGATATATCGACACATAAAACATTGAGGTGACGGAATTCAAATTGAGTTCTATATTTCCCTGTACCTTAAACATGTGTTAGTTTAAGATTTGACATTCTCCAAATGTTACCTATGTGTTTCTTATGGAAATAAACTCTTTTTGATTTTTTGATTTTGATTTCAGACCTCCCTGCTATGTCCGGGTCCCTCCCAACTCATTGAGCAGGCATCAGCTCGTGTAGTATACGGACTAATACAACCCCTGTGTTGTATGACAGTTATCGATATTCGATGTTACTGTGAGCCATGGCCTCGGTATATTCTGAAGGCTTTCTACCTTCAATTTGCCCATTTGGGCGATATATATGTGTTTATGAATATATATGGGGGGAGTTTGCCTGCTTACCCGATTTTACGAGCGGACATCAGCTCATAGTCAAAGGGCATGATAGCGGCATGTTAGGGGGCAGATGGCCCCCGCTGCTACGAGCTGGTTATATAATTTTTACTTTGTGTCCGGCGAAACAAGACGGCAATCTCTTTCAATCCGAATTTGGTATCTGAGACGCCGTAATGCTTCGGGAACACCGCCTTCGTCGATTTGAGGTGCCTGAGTGGCAGGGGGTGGTTGGCCTTTAAGCCCTATTGTGATATCGTTCTCCGGTTCTAGGAGGACGTCTTTTTGTAAAGAGGTTTCTCATTGATGTCTGGGGTCGGATCGTAAAGGTACGCTTGTATGACAAGCGTTGTTGGATGCATTATTGAAGTAGCGTTCGGACGCTTCTTTCATATATTGCTTTACTGTGGGGAGTCTAAAGTCACTATGGAGGTCTACGTTGCACATGTACCACGGGGCACCTACGGCTTTACGCATGAAGCGGTTTGTAGAACCAGAAGTGGTTTGAGTAAGTGGGAGCAGTGTGCAAAGACTGGACTTGCATACGTGAAGGCCGGGCGGATGCAAGTTCAGAGAGCTATTTTGCAGCGCAATGGGAGTTTGATTTTACTTCTCATGAGCGGGTGAAGCCTACCCATGTAGAAGGAGGCTGCTTTGTCGCGGACCGTCTTAATGTGGGTTTTTAAGTTTAGTAGGGAGTCTAATGTCACGCCTAAATACTTCACTTTGTTCTCCCAGGGGATAGGGCGATCAAAGAGGGTGATTTCGGATAGCAAAGCGGACGCACGGTCAGTTTGAGCCTCTGCGCTTTTCTCGGGGTTCATCTCTATTCTCCATTGGAGAGCCCATTCACCGAGGTGGGACAGCCCATTCACCGAGGTGGGTTACAGCTTTTTGGAGTACTCGACAAACGCGCGCCCTCTTTCTACTGGAGTAATAAAGCGCCGTATCATCGGCGTAAAGAGCTAGCTAGACGTACGGCGTGCCGTACGTAGGGATGTCTTGGACGTAGAGTGAGAAGAGAGTAGGGGAGAGAACTGAGCCTTGCGGGCCTCCGGCGGCTACGGGGTGGGAATTAAAGCGCGATTTTCTACTCGATAGCAGTTTTTGCTAATGAGTAGAAAAATCGCGCTCAGTGAAGTAGTCTTTGATAATGACTACTAGCCTATCAGGGAGGTTTAGTTGGTAAATTTTATAAATAAGACCATTGTGCCAAACTTTGTCAAAAGCTTTCGCTACGTTAAAGAATATGGCACCTGCTTCTTTCGACTTTGCCGTTGTGTGGTACCCGTACATTAATTAGGCGGCGGGCGGAATAAGCTCATAGTGCGGGGCATGGTTTAAGTAGAAAGGAGTTGTTTTGTATGGTGGAGTGGTTGTTAGGGACATCATTCTAAACAACTTTTAGTATGGGGCATGGGGACGACTTGATGAGAGCAACTTTATTTTCAACTCCACCATATAACTCTGGTGAGCGCTTGGCCCAAAATGTACTGAGATAAGAAAAAACAAATTTGCTCACCACTCGGTGGTTTGCAGATAACAGACACAGAGTAAGCAAGCAAAGAAGCAGTCGTCAAATAATCGTTATTTGACGACTGTTTCTTTGCTTGCTTACTCTGTGTCTGTTATCTGCAAACTTTAAGCGTCCTCTATTTGGAATTAATTTGACAGTTTGCTTCCCCAATTTGCCTCTGCCACCCAGGTCGGAAAATGGCGTGAAGTTATGTATATATGTTTCCAGGATAGCGATGCTGAAGCTGGCTCTGCGCTGCTCCTCATGGGTGAAGGTGTCCGAGTGGGAGACCTGCCAGGCCGGCTGGACGAGGACCCGGGTCTCCATCGACTATCATCAGGTAATGTTGCCTCCGTTTCTGACGTTACTTAAAAATCTGCTGTCAAATTCGGGACAAAAATTAGCAATACTGGCTTACTAATTACAAGACAGAAGCGCAGAGAAAGATGGAGGGTTATGTGTTTGACCTGGCCCTCGAGTCGCGTAATAAAACTAGGTAGCAATAGTGTATCGATTGCTCGGAAGGGACTAAAATGCCATATTTGCCTTGTCGGCGCTTCTTTTGTTGGCAGACTGACTGCCGAATACGCATTTGGCGCCCTTGATAGCAATATTGATATACACAGTCAGGTCATAAGTTCTGTCACACAATAAAAACTTTTGAATTTAGAACGCTGGCCACAAAAAAGTTTATTGAATTCGAATTTCGAATTTTTCATGAAAATAAAAATGTGTACTTTTTAGTATTTTCCTCATTTTTAAATATGGAGTGGACACTTAAAGAAGACCGTGTCGCAGTTATTGCGTTGCATCGTTGCGGTTACGCGCCAATTCAGATTT
The DNA here is from genome assembly GCA_949825045.1 of Argyresthia goedartella. Classification (NCBI taxonomy): domain Eukaryota; kingdom Metazoa; phylum Arthropoda; class Insecta; order Lepidoptera; family Argyresthiidae; genus Argyresthia; species Argyresthia goedartella. Next base: position 22,460,747 of record OX463831.1, read on the forward strand.
TCGACTTACTGAAGAATTTGAATATAACCAAAAGATTCGTTTATCGTACCATAAAACGATACAATGAAGACTCTAGTGTAGATGACAGGTCAAGAAGTGGTCGCCCTCGCTCTGTTAGGAATCCAGCAGTGATAAAAGCTGTGAAGACGCGAATTCAAAGAAATCCCATACGTAAGCAGAAACTGTTGGCCCTTCAGATGGGGTTAAGCATGACCACGGTGAAAAGGGTGTTAAATGAAGACTTAGGGCTTAGGGCATATCGAAGAAAAACAGGACATCGTTTGGACGCTCGTTTAATGGACCTGAGACTGAAGAGATGCCGCGCTTTGTTGAAGCGGTACGCGGTAAAAAAGCATCGGGAAATTCTTTTTTCGGATGAAAAAATTTTCACCGTGGCAGAGAGCTACAACAAACAAAATGATAAGGTGTACGCACACAGCAGTGAAGAAGCGAGCAACCGTATTCCGCGTGTCCAACGAGGTCATTTTCCATCCTCGCTCATGGTTTGGTTGGGAGTCTCTTATTGGGGCTTAACTGAGGTACATTTTTGTGAGAAAGTCGTAAAAACGAATGCAGTTGTGTATCAAAATACAGTCCTCAAGAACCTTGTGGAACCTGTTTCTCATACCATGTTTAATAACAGGCACTGGGTAATCCAACAAGATTCTGCGCCAGCTCATAGAGCGAAAAGCACACAAGACTGGCTGGCAGCGCGTGAAATCGACTTCATCCGGCACGAAGACTGGCCCTCCTCCAGTCCAGATTTGAGTCCGTTAGATTACAAGATATGCAACACTTGGAGGAAAAGGCCTGCTCAAAGCCTCATCCTGATTTGGAGTCACTCAAGGCATCCTTGATTAAGGCAGCCGCCGATATTGACATGGACCTCGTTCGTGCTGTGATAGACGACTGGCCGCGCATAAAGAATAAAGAATAAAGGCCTGTATTCAAAATCGCGGGGGTCATTTTGAATAAACTTTATTACCATAAGAATCTATGTTTTATTAAGTTCATTTTGCTATATAAATGTTTACATAAATAATAAACATGTCTAAATTATTTCATATTGCACATGTGACAGAACTTATGACCTAACTATGTATACTATTTCTATTTGAGTTTTATTACGCTACTCGAGGGTCTTTATGTTTATATGTATCATTTGTGTGCAATAAAGAAATTATGAATTACTAGCTGATGCCCGCAACATCATCTGCCGTGTTCCTAGGAATTATCATTAACCGAGATAACGTTACCCTCCTTCTGGTGCAGTCGGATAAAAAGTATCCTGTATGTTAATCTAGCTTATAAACTATCTCTGTGCTAAATTTCATTCAAATCCGTTCAACCGTTTTAGCGTGATTGAGGCACGAACGCACAAACATCCAAACATCGCTACTTTCACATTTAAAATATTAGTTGGATTATGTCTAAATGGAAGTTTACATTAAAACTTTTTCATTACATAACATTAACAATATCATTACTTCATTACATTCTGCTTTTGGAGTGGCATGTATTGTCTGTGCAGCCCCTTTTCATTAAAGTTGATGAAAGAAACTATATGGAAATGTTTACTGCAAAGCATCATATGATCCAAATAAAGCTTTGTTGGCATTCGGATTCGGAGCATGCTTTATCAGGAACGCACCGCTTTGCCCACAATTCACAACTGAAAAATATTAAATGGCCTGTTGTATATCCAACTAGCTGGTGCCCGCAACTTCATCTGCGTGTTCCTAGGAATTATCATTTACCGCGATAACGTTACCCTCCTTCTGGTGCAGTCGGATAAAAAGTATTATAATGTTAATCTAGCAGCTAGATGTACTATATTTAATATGGTTCTTTAAAAACTACAAACTGGACCTTTTTCGTTTAAAAATTTGCACAATTATATGGTATATCATTTGGTAATCATTTTAAAATGTACCATCTTGTTTTACCGTTAAAATGTACCGTCTTGTTGTACCACCATAATCCAATGATTATGTTTTTATTATTGCAAATAAAATTAAGAGTTTTGAGTGTGTTCATTTGTGTGTGTGTTTATTTGTGTACTTTTCGTAATAACACTATGGCTGTAAGCTGGGGTTGTTCACGTTTAAGAGTTTGTTAGGAGGAGGAGGTTCGGTAGAGTATTGCTGGGAGAAAGAGAAAAATGGAGATTAAAAATGTAGAAATGGCTATCAATTAGAGATACATATGGGGATGAATCACGCTAAATTGCCCATCACAATTTTGCTTAAACACTTAAGTTTTAACAGTGAATTCACGTGTTCAAATAGCATAAAAATGCTTTTTTAAGCACTTAAATATACAAAATTTTTCAGGTATGGAATACCCCCCAAGATGGGTGGTGTCGCCCGTTAGGGGGCGGCAGGCTAGCACCAGCCCAGGGGAGGCAAACATGTAAATCCGCCACTGATCTAGCTCATAAACTAACTCTGTGCTAAATTTCATTCAAACCCGTTCAGCCGTTTTAGCGAGGTTCTTGCACAAACACACAAACATCCAACATCGCAACATCACGAGCGAAGAGCTCCATTTCGACAAGTCTGTCTGTTCTCGACGGTTTTGAATCCAATTCACTAAGGACTTCATTCTATACAGGTGTTGCGAAAAAAATAACAAATGGGGAATGGAGGGGGAAGCACTTCGGCGTATTTTCGACCCCCTGTCACTTAGAATGTTCTAGATAAAGCTAGACACCGACATTTCCGACATTTTCTTTGATTAAGGCCACAATGTAAATAGGCAAATTCCCAAAATTCACTCAATTTGAACCCATGGATTGGAAATGAGAACCGTTCAAAGAAAGAATAGTTATTTGTGTCACAAGGGAGCAAAATGATGTATTTACGGCGAGGGCGGTACATTGAATCCAGAGTGAAGGGAAGGATTCTATTAGAATCCTGAGCGTAACGAAGGATTCAAGCGTTAACGCCCATGACGAAAATAATTTTCTTAGAAGGATTAGGCAAAGGTCACCACAGATAAAATATTCCTGTGTACTTTTACTTATGTGTAAAAATAATCGAATCCAATATTACAATGATTTGGGATATCAATATTCATTATATCACAATAACAGTCATCGATAGTTTTGATTTCAGTAAAACAAATAATTTATTGTGACATTTTTTTTAAACATTACGAAAAGTTCATAAATTTTCATATAACGTTGTTAAAGTTAAAACTTGAAACATGTTCGTTTTAAATCGACTACGCCATCGTAGTCGATTGTATTGTAATTTCATAATTACATTCTATTATTTTAATCTGTGTTCAATTGGCATATTGCGTAAATGCTACATGCCAATGAATAAATTAAAAAAGTAGCTTGAACAGAAAAGTACCACTTTGCTCCCTCTCGTCGTGGAGCAAAACTTACTTTTTCGAATGAAAGGTGTGAAAAGAATAAACATTAACTGATTCATCATCGAGGGGTGTGGGTGAGGGGTGGGGTTTCGGTAAGGCGGGGGGAAATAGGACAACCGACGGTGGGGGTTTGGGGGGTGGGGGGTGTTAGTAAGGGTCTTTTCCACTTTCTTCCCAACATGGGTAGGTTGATTTCAAAACTCTGAAATGCCTTTGCTACGCCAGGAGAAACTCAGGAAGGAGAGTCCCGTAGAGAAACAAAGAACCCTTTATAGTTTTGTCAAGTCTGTCTGTCCGTCCGTCCGTCCGTATGTCACAGCAACTTTATGCAGCAACTATTAGGGCTACACAGTTGAAACGTGGTATGTAGATGTATTCTGTGAACCGCTTTACGATTTTTATACAAAAAAAAATAAATTTTAATAATTAAATACATAGAACTGAAACCAAAAATTTATTTTTTATCAAACCTATATGTGTGGCGTGTCTATAGATAGGTATTTAAAAATGACGTTGAGGTTCCTGAAACCATTTTTCTTCAAAGTAAATTGCCAAAGAGACTTGTGTAAAGTGAAATGTGAAAAAATGGGGGACACATTTTCTCACATCTAACTTTTAAAGTAAGAGAGTGAAAAATATACGAAAAATATATGCTGTGTATTTCAATACACAGTTTCAACTAAATTGGGTTGAACAAAATCTAATAAGCATTTTTTAAGATATAAAACATTTATTTAAAACCGCAAAGCTAACTTTGTCATCCATATAAACACTATGAAAAACAAAATAACAACACAAACATCCAGTCACATAATTACTTGCTACAACGGAACCCTTCATGGGCGAGTCCGACTCACACTTGGCCACTTTTTTCGAAATCTAAAACATTTTTCACCGTACTCAGGAAACAATCAACGGCCGCTACAGCAACGAGCAACCAGAATGGTTGCCCGACGATATTCTCAATGTGAACAGCGTGACCAGCCTGGACGAGCCAGACAACCTGGTGCACCAACTCAACGGGAACGGAAACGACAATGAGTACGATACTTACAGTAAGTGAATTACTTTAAGGATCCCGGAGACGATCAATCTTGCTTGACCCCAAGTAGCACAAAGCTGCATTATATAATTCCACATAAGGTCCACATCGGTTGTTTAAGCACTTTTAACGACTTATTAGTGTTCACTCGGACTGCAATAGCTGCATAGGAAATATCGAGACCCAATATAATGCAATATTAGGTACTGCGATTCTATTAAGCGCTACACAGACGCCATAGATTCACTGTTATTTAGCGTTTAGTAGAGGTGTACCCTATCAGCTGCAAAAACGCATTTTGTGAACATAAATAGTGCAGTTTTCTGAATAATGGTTCACAGGTGTACCTTTAAAACACTTGCATTTTAAGAGAGAACATACGAACCTATATAACGCAAACAGACACGATGTGAAGTCTATTAACAAAGATATAATGCTCTATGCTGCTTAAACGTGGACTTTTACCTCCTTATTCACTGATAGAGTATACTCGTATATCAGCATTATTATAGGCCAATATTGTACCTAGTGTGACCTTTTATGCAGTTACTCAGCAGCGCCCCGCTATAAATCTGTACATAGTGACCGTAAATTCAGACCTGGGCTGAATAATGGAATTTAATTCGGCATTAAGACTGCTAGTTGAGTTATATTTTACCATTATAAGCCAAGCGTGGACAATTATAAAGCATTTAGCATTAAATTTAAGAACTTTTAAATTAATTAATTTCTAACTTTAACTTTATATCAGAAAATATCAGCTTCCACTGAACTATATCAAAAATAAATGAATATGTAAACAGCGCTTAAATGTAAAAGTAATATGTAAAAAAAATAATGCAAATAGCCTATTTTGAACCTTTTTCACGTATTTGTGGATATTATGAGGGCGCGTGAAAGTTTTGACCTTAATATGTATGGTATTTCACAATAAAGTTACATTCCCGATACAATTTAACACATAATTGAAATAACTCAAAGTTTTACTTAACATTAACTTTCTTATTTATCCACAAAATGGCAACCAAAACATCTTCATTTACACGCTCAATATTACTTACAGCACTTCAACACTCTTGTACGGAATAAAAATTAAAAATGCGTTTCTGCATACCACAATTTCACTGATAATTTACTTTTAGCTCCGATAAAGCATTTAAGATGACCACACTTATTCCAATTTTGCGAATGATTATGAGAATGGCTGCATATTAACTATAATGAGTACCACATGCCTCGTTATTCAGGCAATGTTCAGCACTTGGAGTAGCTGTTGCCTTTATTAATGCTAACATAATGCTATTATAATTCAGTTGTACAGCAATGTGCCACGTAATTTGTGCCCAAATTAGAGTTATATCAGCATTATATGCGCATATAATGCTGATGTACAGCAATTTTTAGCAGCTATTGAGTCCAAGGTGTACTGTAAAAATTCTGTTACACAGAACCTTTGTGCTACTTGAAAAGCATGCTTGATTCAAGCAAAATTGACCGTTTACCGCGTAGGCTTGACGCAAGCATTCTGCGGCTTGACGGAGATTGACAGAAATTTTGATTGACGGCCCATCAAGCGGCTTGACGAGTTTCGTTCATTTGCAACTGTGAAGTGCGCACGTGATGCAGATCGGTATAGTCGAATGTGTCGTGCCCATTCAATCAAAATTGACATCAAGCATGCTTGTCAAGCAAGATTGATCGTCTCCGGGACCCTTTACGCGCAAGCGCATGCGCCGTCTCTTCATTCCATCCGGATTTTGCACAACACATGCCCGCTATTTGACGACCCGAATGGCCGAGTCGGCAGTGACTCTGCCTACGAAGCCAAGGGCCCAATATTTGTTTGTTGAGAACGGGTGTTTGTACCCTAGTCATGGTTGTTTATCTACCTTAGTGTAATATTTATCTATATAAGTATGTGTATTGTTGTCTAGTACCCAAGGTATAGGGAATCCTAGTTTGGGGCTAGATCAATGTGTGTAAATAGTGTCCAAGGTATTATTATTTGACATGAATCTACTTTAACAACATGCTAACATAATGCGAATTCTGTAGACTCTATTGGAAATTTTGTAAGTCTCTTGTTTAATGAGGCTGTGCTGGGTCTAATAAATAATCAGAACGTTATCTGAGTCCAAACAAACACAATTCTACCATACAATTGTAAATTATTGAAAATTAATACGTTGTATTGTAATGTAAGCGGAATTGTACGGTACGTTACAGTTTGGTATAATTTATCGACCGTTACAATCTGTAGGCGGAAGGTCCTGTGCCTGTACATAAAACTGCGATGCGACGTCGCATAGTAAAAATTACGAGCTCCCTACCTCTACCTTTACCCTCCCTGCGTGTTTGAAATAATGTCCAAATCTGGCTCATTTTGAGGAAAATGTGACGGTGAATCTCGTTGTTGTTTAGTTTTGGCTGGGTACTGGAAGTAGGCCAAAAACACAGATTATGAAAAATTCTTGGCGCCTCTTGCATTTTTCCATTCAATAAAATTACCATAGGAAATATATGAAGGATATATTTGTCCCGGGATTTTGCAGGTAATAGATTATCCATCACATTTCTTGCGTCGGTTCCAATACTTTCAGGAGTTAATTCTATTTCACTGTCACTTGAAGAACTCATTTTTCAAAACAAAACCATGATTTTCTAACAATCCGTGAAAATTGACGAACACGCGGGCGGGGCAGCTGACGCTACTTCGCGCGTTTTTGATTTGATTTCTTTTTTTTATTCAGCCGGGGCGGCGCGACGGCCGTCGTCCCAGTCAGTCTTTATTCAAACAATATGAGCGTTCGATTTCTTTGGCGCTGAACACTAAGATATTCCAAATTCAAAAAGTGCGCGGCAAAGATAATTGCGGCGCACTTATAAAGAGGGATCGGTCTCTAACGGTCTTGAACACAATATGACTACATGTGATGTTTGACTAGAACCTAAAGATACTATAACTTTTTGGGTCTAGAACTTAAATCTACCAAAAGACAAATTGACTAGTGTGTATTTTGTCCACATTGCATAGTGACATGAACACAAACTGCCTGGACAGTCAGGTATAGAAGATAATGTTTCTATTAACTATAAGTTTTTGAACTAAATGACTGGAAAACCTTGGTCCCGAACTCATCCTGTATGTAATTTAAATAATTAATAATAAAATTGAGATTCAAACATTGCACAATATATAATAATAAAACCTCTTTTGATAGTAGGAACATACGGCCTCTATAGTATATAGTATATAGGCCACTTATACGCTGTATGTCAAACACAAAGAGTATATGATTTACGTCAAACAGTTTGTGTGGCCGTTTCACGACAATTTCGGTTATTTGGAAAATGGATATAAATAAGATATTTCTAAGTAACAGAACAATTTTTTGGCGCGATGGGTTCCGGTACAATTTTGTATCTACAAATAAAACCGGCAACACATTTTGGAGATGCTCGAAGCGAAATGAGCGCAGTGCATCTGTTACCATTAACGAAAATGATGAAGTAATATCCCGCAAGAGACTATCTCTACATGCGTGCGAGCAGAACATTGACGAAATGTATAGATAATATGTCCTCGAAAATACTAAAACTCTGGTATGTTAAAACATGTCTTCCCTGAAAAAAAATTATGAAAAAGCCATGACGGAATTTATTGAAGGTAACCCTACTTGTCAAGTGCAATTTCAACAATTTGAAACAGTGCGAGAAAATCTACGTAGAACGCGATTGAAGTACTTGGATGTGGTGAAAACTGAATTTTCAAAATGCATTGATGTCATGTTACCGGAAATGATTGCTAAAAATTTTCTCGTAAGCGAGTATGAAATAGATTCCGACAACAAAATGTTGATATTTTGCCAAAGATCCTCACAAAAAGTAATGCAGCTAAACGCCAAAGAAAATAAAATGGTATTTGGGGACGGGACATTTAAGGTGGTGCCGCAGCCCTTTTGTCAACTGTTTACTTTACATGTGGATCTTAACAGTTGTAATTATTCAAGCAATGTAAGACCAGCAATTTATGCGTTATTGCCAAATAAGAGCACAAGCACGTATACTGCTTTCTTTACAATCGTGAGAGATGTTCTGAAGGTAAATATCAAGACTTACAAGTGCGACTACGAATTGGCCCAGATAATTGATGAAAATGGCCTTTAAAACGGTTTACCCACATGGAAACGTTTCAGGATGCTATTTCCATTTCTGTAAGGCGGTGTGTAACAATGCAGAAAAAAAAGGGTTGACTGCAACACAAGAGGGGAAGGGCATAATAGCACTAACCCTCAAATTGCCTTTCTTACCAGCTAACCTTATCCATCAAGGCTGGGAGAAAATAGTTGAGCACGGACCTAAAAGCGAAGAAATGAATGCCTTTGTTACTTATTTCCAAAAGCAATGGCTAAAGAATATATCATTGATATCCTGTTGCAAGGAAAGGCACAGGACTACGAATATGCTAGAAGCGTGGCATCGCCGTCTAGGAGTACGCTTAAACAGAAACCCCACCCTCATAAAATTTATTTTTAAGCTGAAGAAGGAAGCCCAATATCAAGGCATCGCTATGGCTGGTGCTTTTTTAAACACGAAAATAAAAAGAAGAAAGATATTCTTTTCAACAAAAGATATGGCGCTGAGTTGAATAATTTAAATACTGAAGAAATCACTACATTGGATTTCTTGAAAGCTATTATGGACATTAAGCGAATGTTGAAGTAAAAAACGGCCAAGCGCCACATGTTATGTTACATTATTATTAGGTTAGGTATGTTGTATGTTCACCAGAAGTGTCTGTAAATTTTGATTTGCTCAAAAAATTAAATTTTGCTTATGTTACCTTGTATGATCATTTTGTACCGACTGTACATTCGAAAACAAAAGACAACTGTAGGCAAAATCTATTGTAGGTTGTTTCAGCTCTAGTCAATTTATGCTTTGGTAGATTTAAGTTCTAGACCCATAAAGTTATTATAACTTTAAGTTCTAGTCAAACATCACATGTAGTCATATTGTGTTCAAGACCGTTAGAGACCGACCCATAAAGAGGATTAAAACCTCATTGCTGCCCGCTAAAAGTTTCTTATAGAAAACACCATCTTTGGGTGCACTTAAAGGCGAATCAAGTCGTCCTTTTCGAATAGATGGGATGAAAACTTGATTTTTCATTCCCGCATACGTTTTGGCCCGGGCGGTCAGCTGATTGATATGGGAGAACTGAAGCGTAAAGTTGCTCTGACGAAATCGGTTTCATCGTGAAAGTTGCTCAGAATTATTTCCCCTACAACCCTTTCTTTTACACCCTAGGTATGTAACTATTCATTTCCCATTTTACAGACGACGAGGACGTAACCGTGAAGTTGTTATGCGGCGCGGATCTGTTGGAGTCATTCGCAACGCCGGGACTCTGGTCCGATGAAGACGTAAGTTGACCGCTGCACTAACTGTGGCTGATCTGACTTTTTTGTGAATTTCAGTAATATATGTAGAGACGAGAAAACTACTTATCCCCACTTAAGTGTATGTGCTGGGGAGGTTGCCAAAATAATTTTTCATGAGGTAATTTTACCACTTTGTCAGCGTGATCAATATGTATCTCATGCCAAATAATTTCTAGTCCAAAGAGTCTCTGAGCTAAGGTGCGGACAGACAGGCGGACGTACTTGACGAAACTATAAGGGATCTGACGCTCTTACGCATTCGCAAACTGCACGTTCGGCGGCTGCTTTAAAATGTGTTGACAGCAGCCGACAGCATTCAAACTTCAATTTTTTTAATCAAAATAGATTCCTGCGAACACTTTTTGAATGTCATTTGAATCTATATAATGCAAAAAAACTACTATTACTCGACGCGCAATAAATCGCGACGGCATCGATAGCAGCCTTAAAACGTGTCGACAGAAGCTGAAAACACCTGCCGTCGGCAGCAGTCAACAGCAACCTTAAAACACGTCGACAGCAGCCAACTTTACCTGCCGTCGGCTGATGTCGACGCGCATTAAATCGCGTCGGCAGCAGTCGGCTGCAGCTGTAAAACGTGTTGACTGCAGTCTTCTATGCGTCGTCGGCGGCATCTTGTAGCGTGCATTCTATAGTACAGGAGCCAGTAGAGGTGTGAATATCGGCTGTTTTTAAGTAATGCAAACAACCGTTGTGTTGTTTTATAACAACCGTTGTTGTAAACGGTTGTACGACTGTACGTTGTTGGTAATACAAATTATATTTGTAGTTGTTGTTGTTGTCAAAGTGCGTTATGTAATGAGTGTCATTGCTGTAAGTTATTAGTAACATAATAACTATCACTTTTATTAAAATTGTTCCACGTTGCAAAGATAGACGTCCTCGATTATAGCATTTTTTAAATGTCTATTTAGAAATCACTGCACTAAGTACCTATACGCTTTACAGTAGGCAACGTCTTAATTCTTTTCTAATCTAAATATTATTTCACGAGAACACGAAAACAGAAATGCAAAATGCAAACGAGTGCCACTCAAATTTGGAATCACAAAATGAATTACCGTCGCACTAAAATAAAAACAAAGCACGGTCTGGCAACAGCGCACGCGCGACACTTAGCCGGCGCAGCGCAAATCACAGCGACTGAGAGCGGTGTGGCAACAACGTTGAAACTGACAACGTCCGTTGATGCTATATTCATTATTTCAACAACCGCTGCGCAGCGAATTACGTGTACTGGCCGTCGGAGGGGATTTTAAAAAGGAGAACGAGATGATTGTCCTTTTATAACTTTAATGTTTGAAAGTTACAATATTCACTTAAAATTAATTACAATGAAATGATCTCGATTGATCGACTAAACTAATGTCCTTTCGCTATCGCGATCAAAACGTAAAAGCGACGAGAAATTTGGTGACGGCTCCCACCAAGTAAATGAAAATGCACCATCAGGGTTTTTGGGTGGCATCGCGTGATGTTCGGGAAAATTCCATAAGCAATCTCAGCATTTCGTGGGTGGTCCGAAGTTACGATGAATACGAGTATATGGTGATAGGCGATAGATAATATCGTAACACCTCCCCTCCTAGAGGAGCAACTATTTGCCAATGTCTACCGCGAATATTGCGGATCTTTTCTCTTTCGGAGACATATTCTTGATTGAAGTAATGTTCTGGGATGTTTCAGGTAGTGCAGATAGTTCCAAATCGCGGACAGTCGATGCGTTCTCTTTCTTTGTCTTCTTATGTCGCAAGTAAAATGCAATTGATGCAACTGTGCAGAATATCACCAGTACATACATAGGTATTGTAGTATGGTAGGTGGTCAGTAAGTCCATGGTGACTGATTTCATTGGAATTTCCATTGTTATTTGCTTCTGGATGTCATGCAGTTTATTCAAATCAATTGAAGTAAGGTTGTAATGAATTGGTCGATTCTCGGAAGATAACTGTATGTTCGAAGTTGAGGGTGGAAACATACTGATTTCGACAGGTTGTCCACGAATTTTATCGTTGAAGTTGATGATGGTGAATCTCGGTGCTCGGATACTGCAATTTCGAGGAAGTGTTGCTAGAAAACTGCCTTCTAGGATTTGATGCTGTTCTGGTCCGCAGAGAATCTTGACTTTTGTAGGTTTCGGGAACGAAATAATGTAGTGCTGACTGTCTAGCTCCGTTAGAGCCTCCTTGGACAGAGAGATAGGCGCGGGACTACACGTTTCATATACCTCCTGTAAAGTTATCAGCGTATCTATACAGTCACGTTGTGTGCGGGTCTGGTGGCTCAGCTGTTGCTCGCAGATGTACTAGGTGTCGACCTTCGGGCATTCTGCCTCTATGAACTCATATTCCTTAGAATTGGTTGCCATGGGAATGGTGGGATAATGACGGTGGTGTGGTTATGGTGTTTATTTGGTACTGGGCAGAGTAAAAAAAAAAAAAAAAAATTATAGGATGATATGGAAGTTAAAGGAAATTTTAGGTCAATTACGATCTTTTTATCTAAAAAATAACATCCTAAGCTAATTAAATCATAGTAATATCTCAAATCTAAACTTATAATTTGTTCAGGCTCATATAAAACGTTTAATTTTCTTATCATGTAGGTGATACACAGAGTGATCTGTGAGGTGATATCATTAAGTGATAGAATAGAATGGTGCAAAGTGCCTGTGCAACTAAAAGCTAAAATATTCTCTAATCTATCTATCTCCGTACCTAAGTCTTGTACGTTTTCGCTAATCAAAGCGAATAACTGAGTCAGCTGGGTATAGTGCGTCAGTTGCACTTTATCTGAGGTAGAACTGTTTATGAAATATGATAAGGCTTTCGCTAACTTTGACTGATTAGTGGTTAAATTATTCAAAATCTGAGTTTGTTGGATCGTCATTTCCTTGTATAAGGAAATATGGTTATTGAAACTTTCAGAAATATCATGTTCATTTTTCTGTAAATTTTGAAGTATATTTTCATGTCTCAGGGCATCGCTATAGTCGAGATTGCCGGTGATACTTTTTATAAAAGTACCCAAGGGGTTAAACAAACCACGCTTAACACTTTTAGGCTGAAAGGTATCTAGTTGCAAAGAAATTTTATCTATTTTATGAAAGATGCGAATAATCTGATATTTGAATAATCTATATATATAAAAATGAATCGCTGTTCGTTAGTCTCGCTAAAACTCGAGAACGGCTGGGCCGATTTAGCTGATTTTGGTTTTGAAATGTTTGTTGTAGACCAGGGAAGGTTTAAAAGTAGGGTAGGATAGGGTATGGGTAGGGTAGGGTAGGGGTAGGGTAGGGGTAGGGTAGGGGTAGGGCAGGGGTAGGGTAGGGTAGGGTAGGGGTAGGGTAGGGTAGGGTAGGGCAGGGGTAGGGTAGGGTAGGGGAAGGGTAGGGGTAGGGTAGTGGTTGGGTAGGGGTAGGGGTTGGGTAGGGGTCGGTTAGGGGTAGGGGTAGGTTAGGGTAGGGATAGGTAAGGGTAAAGTAGGTGTAGCGCTACCCGCAGCGAAGCGAGAGCGGGTCAGCTAGTAACAGATAATTCTGATTATTAATACTATTCGCTGCGTCAGTGAGTTGAGATTTAGCAGTAGTCAGTTGTGTTTGTAAAAGGTTTAGGTCTATGTCTTGTAGGAAAGTATGGTAATGGGATATAATCTTAGTTGGGCCTAGTTTAAAGGATAAGATACCAGGTCCTTCGTCTAGTCTTTCAAGTCGTATGTCTTGAGCTCGGGCCAGGTTGGTCAGGATTATTACGGTCCTGCAACAAATCAGGATATCTATATTTAAGGATTCTTTTTAGGCGATTTTTGGCTATAGGTCCACGTTTTTTAGAGGTGTAAATGTGAATAGGTAAGTTAGAGACGACTTTATCCTGGGTGAATCTAGGCGCGAGTTTTTGTCTAGCAGCTGCTGGGTTCCGGATGAACACTTCCTGATCTGTACTATACTCTACTGCGGGTTCTCTACTCTGGTTACGTTGCGTCGTCAGCGCTTCACGGTCGGCTTGCGATGAGTCGTGTATTATTTGATAAACTGTGTCCATTTTATTGCGGTGTTCCAGTAGGTATTGTTGTAATAATATTTCAGTTAAATTTAAGTCGGTCGGGTCCCGGGGGTCAAAATGTCCAGTTATGAGGTCAAAAGGTCTGCATTTCGTTAAACTATGTACAGAGCTATTGTATGCTATTATAGCGTAAGGTAAAAGATGTTGGGCTGGCTCATTCCTGTGCTGAAACTTCAGCAATCTCAGGTGCTCTAGGAGTGTAATGTGGAATCTTTCTATCATACCATTTTCATTAGAAGCATGCGCTACGGTGGGTGGTATGATGATGAATCTTATGCAATTTCAGGAACTCTGAAACGACTTGATTTGTAAATTCAGTTCCACGGTCGATCGTCAAATTCTGGGGAAATCCGTAATGTGCGCTGAAAGTTAATAGGGACTTGACTATGCTAGGGGCAGTGCTGTCAGGTATTTTGTAAGCTTGGGCAAATTTGGAAAACGCGTCTATAATAGTAACGTATTTCTCATGTTCGATAGTTAAAACGTCTGCGTGAAGTAATTCGAATGGTTTTGTCGGTGGCGGAACAATTTTTAACTTTGGGTTTATAGGGTTACGGTCATATTTCGCAGAACTACACACATTACAATTACTGATGAATCTAGTTTCTTTTAACTTAGGCCAAAAGTATCGATGGTACAATGATAGGTGTGTTTCGTTGATACCACGGTGATTGGTTTTTCCTTCATGATAATTTCGAATGATATTCTGTTGCGCCAAGTATTCAGGGACATTTTCAAGTTCGTGTTTTACTAGAACTAAATTCATGGAAGAACTTTTGAAAGTTCTCTGTATTACTGAGATTATAGCACACATTTTTTTTGGGGGTTGCACTAATATGGCTATTCGAAGTTTAGGGTCAATATACTTTTTTATAATATCAATCAATTTTTCCTCAAAATTGATGTCTGGGATTTCAACAGAGACTCTCTGGTAGGTATCAAAGGGTTTTTGAATTTTTGGTCGCTGACAGGTGGAAGTAGGGACAATTTTTATCACAAGTTGTTTGCGAAACTTGTTCAGGGGTTCATCTAAAATGGGTATATTAAGTATGGGGTTTTCTACACTGGTGTGAACTGTTTCAGCGGGCGAGTCAACATGAATTGTAACTTCATCAGGGGGTTGGATATCTATGTCAGAATGTGCAGTGATGGTTGAAGATGAGAAGACCTTAACTATAATAATGTAATATTAAGTGTGTAACCCTGCTCATGTATCTTTATATAAATAAATAAATAAATAAATGAGCTTCGTAATGGTCTCTCACTAGGGGTGGTATCAGTTGATGATTGGCTGATAAATGGTCTGTCATCGGGGGCGGTTATGGTCGACGACCCTGAGGAAGAGATGTTAACTACCATAGAGGCGAGTTCCTCATTATGAATTTCGACTCGTGATTGGGCATCGGCATTCGTGTTATTTTTGCCTTCTTTATAGACGACTGTGAATTCGTAGTCAGCTAGCTTTAATCTCCACCTGGTGAGGCGAGAGTTCGGCTCCTTCAGTTTCATATGCCATTGCAGTGGCTTATGGTCAATAATGATTTTAAATTTTCGTCCGAAAAGGTATGGTCTGAAGTATTTAGTGGCCCATACTATTACAAGCATCTCTTTCTCAATAGTCGAGAAGTTCACTTCACTGTCATTTAGTGTCCTGGAAGCATATGCTATTGGTCTGTCTGTACTATCGGTCCTTGTGAAAGAATCGCACCTAGGGCGAAATTGGAAGCGTCGGTGGTCAGAATGAAGTCTTTTGTAAAGTCGGGGTACCGCAAGATGGGGTCATTAGTCAAGAGAGTTTTACAGTGTTCAAAGCACTTTATGTAATCAGGGGTTAATTTTATTTTAGCACCTTTTTTCAAGCACACTGTCATAGGTTTTGTTAAACGGGCGAAATCTGGAATGAATCGTCTATAGTAACCTAACAGTCCTAGAAAAGTTTTATCTGTTTCGCGGTTGTAGGAATCGGATATTTTGTCAGGGTTGGGCTTGATACCATTGGGGGTGAACAGATAACTTTATCGGTGACTGGTCATTGAATTCGGGGAAGCAGGGAATCCTCATTGAGTAGTCGTTTTTCGTGGTAGCATGGATGTTCGTAACAACAAAGGGGTCATAGTCCAGGGGCGTATTAGGATAAAATCTGTCAACGGCTTCAGGGATAATAAATGATTGGTTTGCTCCTGTGTCGATTAGTAATTTCAGTGGGGGATTGAAAATTTGTATGTAGGGAAGTTGTCTTCTATGCTGCAGGTTCAGTTATATTCTGGGGTAATCATTTTCGAATCCGGGGGAAAATCCTGCTCATTCTGTTCGGTCTGGTCATAGTCAAACGTTTGTATTTCACAGTGATCGTTTGAATCAGTCGGTACAAAGTCTGGGTATTCGGGGTATTCTTGGTAGTAATAATTATAAGCGTTGGGGTCGTACATCTCATACGCTTCATTACTGTGAATTTCTCTGGGTTTCGGTTGATAGGGAGCAACATTACGTGAATTCCAGTCCTGTCTCATCTGAGTTGGGGGTAGAGTACGGGCAACGGGGTGGCTTACACCACTCATTGGCATTGATGTTGGTTTATTTTGAAAATACCTGGGCTGGGGTCGGGGTTGAAATTTGAAACCAGTGGTCATGTCAGAACGGTGTAGAGATCCGAACATTTGTTGGGTCCTTGATGGTCCTTGATATGGGGGTCTATGTGGGTTATTAGATTGTGACAGGCTGTAGATGGGCCTGGGCACATTTTGCATTGGCATTTGGGGAGCAAATGACGGGCGGGGGGGCACAAGAAATTGTGTCGGGTTAGTCTGCATATACGGGGTGAAGAATTTTTTGGATTGGTCTTTATTCTGTAGGTACAGGACATTTAATTCCTCTTGGGCAAATTCTAATGCTTTCTCTAGTTGGGGGTCGCATTCACCTAATGCGTGATCCTAGTGGTTCCTTTAAACCCTTGAGGTATGTCTGAAGCGCTAACTTTTTATACAAAGTTCTTTTCGCTTCCACAGTGGTTGAGACATTGTCATGCAATGCGACATAAGCCATAATCACACTTAGCAAATTTTGGACACGCTCATAGTAAACGTGCGGGGTATCGGTACCTTGACATAGTGTAGACAAATCTGTGTAAAGCGCAGATTTATCTCGATGATCTGAGAATGAATTTATCAATGCATTCCGTATGCCATTCCAGTCTGAAGGTACGCCGTTAGTTGCTAGGGTTCTGGCGGCGGGTCCAGTTATTTTATTTAATATGCCATTTAGCATGGAATAATTGTTCAGTTCATGGCCAGGGGCTGGATTGACATAAGTTAGCACGAGTTGGTCACAAATATTTAGGAATCTGATAAGCACATTAGAGTTTCCATCAAACTCAGGAACTAATCTCAAGGCCTTATAAATTCTATCTGTCTGATCTATCTGAGGTTGAAGTGGAACCTCATTATTAGCGGCGGGGGAGGCATTCGCCAAACGCACTTGTTCATCATTCATTGTAGAACAATGATCTTCTAATGATTCCTCAATAGCTTCTAGGAGGTCTAAGTGGCGATTTTGGTCCTTTAGCTGTCTCCTAATTTCGTTACGATTGTTGGGTATGTATGGTCTTTGGTGGGATCCACACAGCCTTACATACAACTCAGGGTTAGCTAAGTTATCAGTTGGAAGTTAAAGAGTCTCCTTGTATAGTTGAAAACACTTTACTTTTATAATAATGAAATACACTCTAAAAATAGTCTGTTGTGGCTTAGATTTAGGTGCTACGGCGAATAAGTAAGTAGAACTGCAATATGTTAATAGTTAAAATACAATTATATAGAAATTAGAACGTGCTGATAAATGCCGCGTTCGCATTGTACAAGGTTGGCTTGTACAAGCTCCCGAGGGAGAAGTTAACTTAGTGCTAAACCACAACAGCTCACAAAGCAAGTAAATTAATAAATATTTTAGTCAAAACTGAATCTTGACTTTCCGACTACTTGCTTCGTTTGTTTGTCATTGGGGCGCCTGACTGTCTCTGTCATCTCAAATCCTTGGGTTTCATGGGATTGCATGATCCTTGGGGACGGCCGGCGACCTATGCATTTCTTCCTTATGCACCAAACCAATGCGACTATTATGACAGCTATCGATAAGAGGCTTGTAATTCCGATGTTTACAATGCTGTGCGTCGATAAGTTTGTTAAATTCAGCCAGTATTCGTTCCTCTTTTGTTGCGATATTTGTTTTTCGATATCTTGATATTCCTTGCTGTGATCCTCTTCTTTAAGATGAAGTGAAATGTTCTTGAAGTTAGTAGATGCCATGTAGTTTGGTGCTGGAATTTCAGGCACACTCAAGTTGAAGCCCATCATCATTTTGCTTCCGTATGAGTTGTAGGAATGTATCGTAATGTCTGACCGTTGCAAAATACATCCTTGACCTAGAGCAACGATCCCTTGCTTGCTGATTTGTTTTGTCGTAGCAAGGTTTTTACATATTATTCTTAGCTGACACTCATCGCAACAATTGTAGAGCCATGAGTTTTTGTTGTGTAATTGAACCCAGTAATCACTGCACGGAATTTGTTTCGCAGCGCATAGAACTTGCGTTCTTTGACTCAGCAGTTTTGCGGCGCATGAAGTGTTATTTCCTTGTAAGTTATGTATCGGGTGATGTTCATGACACAGCAGCGAATCTTTTGTTGACATACACTGTGACACATCTTGATTTTCCAATTCAATGTACGTATTTTTTATTAGATTTACAGCGATGTATGCCGCCGTGTCTGTAACCGTCGTATATCTTTCTCCATTTTTAACGGTGGTCGGTATCAACCGATAAAGGCTGTACTCATCATCGCTTACAAGCGGTATATGAAGCTCGAATAACAGGTGCTGTTGAGTTAATCTCGCCCTTACATAAATAAGTTTGTAGAGTTCTTCGGCGTCATCTTGCAGGTTTTTGATAAGCAGCGCTAGATTTTTAGGCATGGAACTCGAAATTCGTTCTAACTGTTTACTTAGTTGATCAGGGGTGAAAAGATTTATGTCCAGATGACCTCTGTAAATGTCGGTCAACGCATTCATGAGCATCCCTTGAGTTTTCTTCAAGCTGTTTATCAAGGAGCTTGCGGTTATTGCGGCTGTGTTAGCGCTACTTAGCCTTGATGACCCGGTTTTCGGTCGTGCGCATTTGCTCTTCCGATTGTTTAATATAATCCCTTATTACTTGGAATTGATTTTTCACGAATTGCTCGTTTTTCTTGACGATATTTTCCTCTGCCTCAATTATAGTTGTTTGGTTTTTTATCAGTTGTAGTTGGTATTTCTGATTTGTCCGCATGTTTTCTATGTCCTGTGTGTATTTTTGCGCGAAATCTTCATCTAGTACTCCAAAAAGGGTGCGAGCAAGGTTTCCCACTCCGTTGAAGTACCCTCTTGATTTTCTGTTCAGGTGATGAGACAGGAGTAAATTGTTGTAATCTATAAGTTGGTAGATTTTAGGCCTTTCGTGGCTTGCCAGTACGAAGATAAGTTGTAGTAAACAAGTAGGTTCCATTCGTCGTGGATTAGTTGTATTTTTCCGATTTCGTCGAAGTACATCGGTCGGTCTTCTTCAATCGTGATGATCTTGTACTGTTTCATATCGATGTTTTCAGCTCGAGACACAGGTATTGATGGCAGGCATATTAATGATAATAGTAGTAAGGTAAGGAAGCTGCTCACTTTTCCTCCGCGTTTTAACACGGGTGATGAGTTTTTAGTCTTACACTCCTCCGATTTTCCCAGTTCGTCGAAATCTGTTCGTTGGCTTCTATTTATCGGGAGGGGTGTTAGTTTGCTTATGGGGCGCTTGATTTCACCGCCCTTGGCCTTCATCGTCACTACTCGAACGAGACCATCTTCTCCGGGATGCTGTTCAATTATTCTACCCATTGCCCATTTTCCAGGTGGTAAGTTGGCTTCTTTTATTAGAACTTAATCACCATTCTGTAAGTTTTCTTTTTTCTGTAGCCATTTTGATCTTTCTTGAAGCTGATGAAGATATTCGCTTGACCACCGTTTCCAAAAGTGTTGTGACTTCGATTCCGTGACCCTCCACCTTTTCCTCATGTCAATTTTTCTTTCATCTGTATGATCTTCTTGTGGCAGAGTTAGGGTAGCGCTCCCAGTCAAGAAATGACCCGGTGTTAAATATTCCAGATCTTCTGGATCCTCAGAAAGAGGACACAAAGGAGGGCTGTTCATGCAGGCTTCTATTTGGCATAGGAGAGTACTGAACTCTTCATACGTCAGCTTTTGTTCACCAAGTACTCTGTGTAGATGATGCTTCATTGTCTTGACAGCCGCCTCCCACAATCCTCCAGCGGATGGCCAAATTGGTGCGTTAAAATGCCATCGAATTTGAAGTTTATTAATCTCCTCGAAGAACTCAGTCGACATCATGGTTTTAAAGGCTTTAAATTCTCGTCGTAGCTCTTTGTCTGCACCGACGAAGTTACTGCCATTGTCAGAGTAGACCTGGGCTGGCACTCCTTTCCGTGCACATAGCCTCTTGAGTGCTGCTATGAAAGTTGGCGTACTCAAGTCTGAAACCAGTTCTAGGTGTACTGCTTTGGTGGCCATACAGATGAAGATCGCAATATAACCTTTGCTGGTTTTAACGCCCCTTCCTCTGTTTAACTTCACCTCTACATGGCCGGTAAAATCTACTCCAGTGTGAGTAAATGGCCTGGATGGGGTGATGCGTACTTCTGGTAAATTCCCATTAGTTGTTGAGTTTTCGTGGATGAGTATCTGTGACATTTGACACATAATCTTATCGCTTTCTTCACGGCTCGGTTTCCACCTATTATCAAAAATGTCTGCCTGATCTTGGCAAGGGTAAGCCTGGCTCCTCCGTGTAAAGTTTGCAGATGGGCTTATAGGATAATAAGTTCAGTTAAACGACCCGTATGTGGCAGAATTGCAGGATGTTTCATTTCCACAGGTAAAGAAGACTGTTGTAAGCGTCCTCCCACTCTTAATACCCCATTTTCGGCAATGTAGGGATATAGTTTTAGCAATTTACTCTTATTAGGAACAGAGTCAATCGCCTTGACGCTCTTGATTTCCTCTTTAAATTCTGCCTCTTGAACCCATTTTACAACTCTGTGCAATGCATCTCTCAGCTCGTTAAGTGTCAAGTAGCTATTTTTCTGCTTTGTTTTGACTCGTAACAACCAGCCGAGCACTCGTACTACACGCGTCAATGAACTACTACGTTGTAACAGGTCATGTATCACACCTTGTTTGGGTGCGGTATCCGCTATCTTTTGCGCGCTGCTCGACTCAGCGTTTTTCGTCACAGCGTATGCATGTGTGATGTCAGGTTTTATGTCGTCATGTAGATCATTTGTGGTTGTTAACAATTCAGGTCCGTTCCACCAAAGCGTATGCTTGGTAAGTTGGCTGGGGAGAAGGCCTCTTGAAGCGCAGTCAGCGGGGTTTTCGCCGGTCTTGACGTAATGCCAGTTTCCTTGCGGGAACGTGTTGTTAATATATGACGCCCTGTTCGCCACATACTTGTCCCATCGAGAACAATCTCCTCGTAGCCACGCTAAGACTACTTGTGAGTCAGTCCAGAAGTGGACCGTCGTTGGAAACTCTGATAAGGCGTTGGTCACTTTCTCCATTAATCTGCATAGTAGAACAGCCCCCTCCAGTTCTAGCCTTGGTAATGTCAGCTTTTTCTTGATTGGAGCTACTTTTGTTTTTGCTGCCAGTAGCGTTACTTTTCGCTGTCCGCACTCGCCGTCCGTTGTGGTATAAATCCCACAACCGAATGCCTTTTCGCTGGCGTCGCAAAATCCGTCCAAACGTATGTTGTGTGACATATACGATATCCACCTTGGTAAAGTGACGTTGTTTATGTTCGGTATATCGCCGCGTAACTGCTCCCATTCTTTAGTGATTTCAAGAGGCAGCTTGTCATCCCTGGACATTTTTGTCAGCCACAGGGTTTGAAACAATATTTTTGTTTTTATGACTACAGGTGCGATCCATCCAAGGGGATCGTATATCTTGCTGATATCGGATAATAATGTTCGTTTAGTCATCTTTCCTTTTCTGTCGGTTAGTTCCCAGTGAAAACAGAATACATCCGTCTTCGTATTCCACCTAAGACCCAGAGCTTTCATTGCTTCTTTTTGTTTAAGGTCGATGGTAACGTGGGGGTGTCTATAATTTTCTGGAAGATCTTTCAGGATTGAGGACTCGTTGGAGGCCCATTTCTTCAGTATAAATCCTCCCTTTTTTAAAAGTTCGCTGAGTTGGACTTGTAGCGCCTCGGTTTTTTCTAAGGTGTTTTCTCCGCAAATTAGGTCATCCATGTAACTCTCGCTTCGGAGCGCCTTGTCGGCTAGTGGGTATGCATGTCCTTCGTCTTGAGCCAATTGTTGTAAAGTTCGCATGGCCAAGAATGGGGCAGCTTTTGTCCCATACGCTATGGTGCACAGTTGCATTTCTTGTAATGGTAAATGCGGGGACTCCCTCCATATGACTTTTTGTAGGCTTTGTTGTTCTTCATCAATTAGAATTTGGCGGTATATTTTCTCGATGTCGGCAGTTAAAGCATAGCGATAGGTACGCCATTTGATGATAAGGGTCAAAATATCTTTTTGAAGGTTTGGTCCACATTCCATGCAATCATTCAGACTGTACTTCGTGTCTGTTTTCATTGAAGCGTTGAAGACAACTCTAAGTTTAGTTGTCGCGGAATCTTCTCGAATAACACCGTGATGGGGGAGGTATGATTGAAGCGCCGTCGAGTTGTGAGTGGTTGTTGTTGACGGTTTCATGTGACCGAGATCGGTGTACTCCTTTATGAAGAGTTTGTATTGGACAGCAAGTTTTTCCTGTCTCGCCATTTTCTTCTCTAGTTGAAAAAATTGTGACATTGCTTGGGTTCTTGAGTATCCCAATTTAGTCGAGATGTCCTCCTTGAGAGGCATCTTCACAACGTATCTACCGTCTGGCAGTCGTTTTGTAGTTTGCTTGTAGTATTTTTCTTTTTATCTTCAATTTCCCAGAAGCGGGATAAGTCTTCGATGTCGTTCAGCGTTACACAGCAATTGTATGTCTTCGTATTACCGCTTAAGATCCAACCCAGTTTTGTTTGTTGAGCAACCGGTGATTGTTGATTTTGTTTAAGAAGTCCGTCCATGATGATATCTGCATATACTTCGGCCCCCAGTAGCATGTCGATACGGCCTGGTTGATGGCAATTGGGATCAGCCAGCTTGATGTTGTTTAAGTGGCTCCAGTCGGTCCTGTCAACCGATGTGTTCGGTGGATCGTTCATCAATTTTCTCATAACGAGTGCCTCGATTTTGAAGGTGAAGTTTGAGTTTAAAGACTTGCACTCAATTTTCACACGTCCCTTACTGGACTCGGGTGATGATCCGATCCCGGAAATAGCCGCGCTGTAGCGTTCCCTGGGTACCTTTAAGAGCTGGGCTGCGTTCTCCGTAATGAGGTTAACTTGTGATCCTTGATCGAGCAATCCTCTCAATACAACATGATTCCCGGTTACATCCTTTGCCATTAGTTGTACTGTGGTCAGAAGCACTTTTCTTTTTCCATTTAAGTGATTGCTCTTCTGGGTTGTAGTAGGATTCCGGGTTATCCTTCTCTTGATATCCGGATTATGCAGGGACGTGTGATGAAATCTTTTACATATCTTGCACGTTTTATTTGAGTCACACTTTCGACCTTCGTGACTGAATAGGCAGTTTTTGCATACGTGCGTTTGCTTGACTGCCGCATTCCGTGCCTCAATACTCATGTCAGCAAACGTAGGGCAGTTCATCAACACGTGCTCGCTTTTGCAGAGTGGACAGTTTCGAATCGTCGTATGGTAGGTCTTTGTCCACTTCACAGACTTGTTATAATTAGTCGACCTTTGATCGGCGAAATTATTTTCCTTTCGAGTATGCGAATTTCCTTGAGTTAAGGGTCCAGATTTCGCAGGGTTAAGGGTCTCTAAAGCCATGAAAGAAGACTCTAGGAATTTTACAAATGCCTCTACGTCTGGTAATTCTCTTGGATCCTCGAGGCTGTGCATGTAATCGCTGTAGGTTTCAGGATCTAGCTTCTGTACTATCAGGTGCACTATGAGTGGGTCCCAGGTCGAGATGTCGATTCCGATGTTCGTTATCGCATTCAAGCATTCAATAGTAGTGTCGTGTAGCTTCTTGATCTTGAGAGCGTTAGGATTATGGATGGTAGGTTGATTCAAAAGTGTATTAATGTGAGATGTAAACAGCAGCCGCTTATTGTCGTAACGGTGGCAGATGATATCCCAGCATGAATCATAATTGTCGGCACTTATGTTCAAATGTTGAATTAACTTTTCGCCTTCTCCTTTGACCTTTGATTTCAGATGTTGCATTTTTTGCGTCTTAGAAAGTAGCGGGTTTATATGTATAGTTTCCAGAAAGAGGTCTTTAAAGGATGTCCAGTTGATGTAGTCGCCGTTAAACTCTGGTAACTCCATTTTCGGCGTGCTTTTCTGGTAGTGCATGTTGGCCCACATCTTCTTATTGATCTCAGATTTGTACCGATCGTAAGTTTCTTCTCATTCGTTATACTCAATGGCGTAATCCGAGTTGGAGCCTTGAAGCAGGTATTCTATCTCCCAGTGGATTTTATCGATAGCATCCCACTTAGACGTTAATACCTTAAGATGGTCTTCTAGTTCCCACTTTTCGTTCACATCTTGAAGATTAATCTTAGAAACAACTCTTTTCAGTGCGTTGAAGTTGAATCTTTGTTGCCGCAGTAAGTCAGTTTTCCTGTCCTTTTCAACAACTGCGGGCTTAACGTGGGTCTGTTCTTGTTGGTTAACCTCCATATTTGCTCCTGAGGTCCCCGGCGAAGCTAGTGATCCGGTGGATAGTCGCAGAACCGCAGGAGCCAGTACAGCCTTCTGGGAAACTCCGGCTGTCGGGGCTAATCCTTTTTTCATGTCAACCATGATCTGTAGAGTTTCTTCGTACATTATTTTGGTTTTGTTATACACATCCTCCTTAAAGTAGTCGTAGTCCGTTGTTCCTGCTAGGGCCAGTATCTTGTGGTTCGAGCTAAACTCAAGCCAATTTACCTCCAGAGCACTGATGCGCTTTTCCAGGTACTCAAGAGTTTTGCGATCTGCCCCATCCTTCTTGAAGTTGGTACATATCGATTTTATACTTTCGAAGGAGATGAGCTGAAGATCGATGATTTTTCCGATCATTTTTGTGCTTGTATGTGTAGTTTCTTCAGTTCATGAACCAATTTCCACCGATCTTGTAGATTGATGCTGTACGAGTAGAATAAGACTTTTCTTGTCTTTATACACCAGATTTGTGGGTTCAGGAGTCAGTAAGATGAGGCTTCTCTTGCCTTCATACACTCGGCTACGGCCGGCGTCAGTGCGTTTGTTGCGTAAGACTTGTTGTCTTCAGTTGATTACTCCCTGCAGTGGAGGACAGTTCTATTCTGCGTGAGCTGCTATGCCGTTAGTATGTTATTCTTGATAGATACAGTGGTCGGGATACACTGCCTGTCGGTGGTTCATGTGATCAGGTCCGTGCTCAGTGCGTACAATCACGTTCCGGTGTGCCTTCCTGCTCGCTGCCGCTTCCGTCACAGTTGCCCAACACCAACACTCCAATCACAGAGTTTTGAAGAACCGATCCGGCTCGAAGGACCAAAAAGATGTATGGTCTTTGGTGGGATCCACACAGCCTTACATACAACTCAGGGTTAGCTAAGTTGTCAGTTGGAAGTTAAAGAGTCTCCTTGTATAGTTGAAAACACTTTACTTTTATAATAATGAAATACACTCTAAAAATAGTCTGTTGTGGCTTAGATTTAGGTGCTACGGCGAATAAGTAAGTAGAACTGCAATATGTTAATAGTTAAAATACAATTATATAGAAATTAGAACGTGCTGATAAATGCCGCGTTCGCATTGTACAAGGTTGGCTTGTACAGGGTATTATACCCCTACTAGATCGTGGGAAAAAAATGTTGATGGATACTTAGGAACTAGGATGTGGAAAAAATAACATATGTGAGGAAATAGCAACCAATGGGAATATTGCGTACTATTCTATAACTCACATGAGCATCAGCATCTCGTCTCGGAGCTTTTTCATCGATGTCTGGATAAGCGGCTCAGGAAATCCTCTTCTTCCCGGCTCTCGTACGTACGTAGGTTTGTAGATGTAGCTGTCGCGTGTCGTCCGATACGACTCTATCAGTGGTCCTCGATATTAGATTCACGCACTGACCAACTACCCACTACCGAGCTGCGCCAATTACGTGTACTGGCCGTCGGAGGGGATTTTAAAAAGGAGAACGAGATGATTGTCCTTTTATAACTTTAATGTTTGAAAGTTACAATATTCACTTAAAATTAATTACAATGAAATGATCTCGATTGATCGACTAAACTAATGTCCTTTCGCTATCGCGATTGAAACGTAAAACCGACGAGAAATTTGGTGACGGCTCCCACCAAGTAAATGAAAATGCACCATCAGGGTTTTTGGGTGGCATCGCGTGATGTTCGGGAAAATTCCATAAGCAATCTCAGCATTTCGTGGGTGGTCCGAAGTGACGATGAATACGAGTACATGGTGATGGGCGATGGATAATATCGTAACAAGCGCAACCGTTTTTGTAATTGACAACGGCGTTGTTCATTATTTTAAAACGACTCTTGACAATGACGTAATTCGTTGATGTAATGACCACCTCTGGGAGCCAGTAGCAAAATCAAAACGTCATTTTGGATTATCACTTTGCATGATGCAACATTTTGTGATAAAACAATCTTATAAAAATTACGATGAAGGGGAAATGACAGATTATTTAATACTAAAAATTAAATATAATTTTTAACATTCCTATGTAACCACAAACATAATATCTCCGAAAAGGCGCATATTAAAATGAGGGACCGGTTATTGTAGGTTAATAACTACAAATTTAAAACGCCCCGAAACATTAATGGAACCTTACGGCAAAAATTTGGTTCACTTCTTTTCTATTTAGGTTGATAATACATTATTTCTGACTTGTGTGTGTGTGACATCACCAAAATCCGTCCACCCGTTTGAGCGCCTATGCCACAGACCCCTCTTTTTCGCCTTCTCTGACTTGTACCGCATTACCAATATCCGTCCACCCATTTGAGCGCTAGGGTGCTACAGACAGGCACACACACAGAGACACATCCTCAAACACACACAGACAGACAGACACCCACACATAAACACAGACGTAAAATTCAAACTTATAACAACCCTCTTTTTCGTCGTCTCTGGCTTGTACCATATCACCATTATCCGTCCACCCGTTTGTGCGATAGGGTACCATAGATAGACACACACAAACAGACACATACACAGATACACCCTCGCACATCCAAAGACAGATAGACGCCTCAAACCTATAACAACACTCATATTTTTCGTCGCCTGGGGTTAAAAAGTCTAAAATTTGTTTAACTTGTGTCCTTGTTAAGCTAATAAGTTTCGAACTACTGAACCGATTTTGATAAATTATAGCTAAGAACTATCGCAGGGAAGTATACTATCACCAACAAAAAATCGCATTAAAACCCGTCCACCCGTTTGAGCTCTAGAGTGCCACAGCAAGACACAGACACACACACAGACAAACAGATAGACACACACTTCAAACTTATTACACCCCTCTTTGTTGTCGGGGGTTAATAAAAAGAAGAACGACACAAATTACTTTTTACTCGACTAAGCCAAAAAGAGGGTTATTATGTGTTTGACCGGTATTGTATGTAGTATCTTTTTTTCAGTGGAATATTGAACTGTTGCTCAAAATAAAATTATGCAAACGAATTATCTTCACTGATTAAATCTACCGTATACCAAAAAAAATGACTACTCTATAATACTCTAAACTTGATTAACAAAACAAGCACCACCAAAAAAATCAAAAATCCTATCAAAACAAGCTTTCTTACACAGTTCACAACTAATATCTGGCTTTTCGAACACAAATTCCATTTTCGATACAAAAATATTCTCAGTAAAACTAAAATACCGACTTGCACTCAAAATTATCCATCCATTTAACGGAATTTCTGAAATTCGTTTATTTTACTGCACCACACTATTTAATGTTTACTTTATACCAAATAATATTTAACAATTTCATCGTTCTTGTAACTAAAAAGCTTACTGCCATAGCTAAATTTCTTTTTTATATACTTGACTTGATATTAAACCGCACAATCAAAAATACTGATTTGCACAGCAAATATCAGACAGAAGTGGTGCGGAAGCTTAGGTGAAGGGGGTGAGCGAAGCGAAGCCCCCTTTATCCTTTGTGTTAGGTTGAACATGTAGGAGCATAAAAAACATAAGTGTTTTTGTTGAACATTTTGCTGTGTTAGTAGATCATATTTGATGTGCCATTAAATACTACCCGATTTGATTTTGTTTATTTACATTGAAATTGCAAAAAAATATGTTTCAAAATCTGATTCATCGTTATTTGTTGTTATTATGTTTGATTCATCGTTATTTGTTGTTATATGATTAGATAATAATTATTCATTAAATGTTGTTTTCATTATTAAAACGTATGTACCCAAAACTAATAGATGCTCGGTTCAAGTAAAGTTGAATTTAAGATTTTGTTGTTAATATAATTGTTTCACACTATTTTACACTATTAATGATTATGTTTTAGACAAAACTGCATGGCCTCAATGCCCCAAGCTCCATGATAATGATAATAATAATTAACCTTACTTTTACAAATGCAATAATGTAATTTAACCTCTCATAAACCGAGGCTAGTTGGGACGGGTCGCGATTTTGAACCTTATGCCATGTTAATAACGGAATCGGAATCGGACCGCACTGAGGAGCATGTAAACATTGAGCTCCGTTATTATTTTAAATTAAAATTAGCAATTAAGTGTTTGACAAGTATAAAACAGTGAATATCAGAAGACAATGGAACAATAGTGATGTGTTAGTGTTATCAACTTATATAACACAATATACACGGTGTAAAAGTGAAATATATAAATGTGAACTGAATCTAAATCTAAATGACAATAGTGACAATAAATGGAACGATAAATTGGTATCACTACCAACTACAGAGAAAGTGATCAAAATATAACAACAGTAACTTAGTAATTACGCTGTTAAACGATCTAACATAATTCGATAACGGGACTTTAACGTACGTTTGGACAACAACGACATCTACCGCGAGGACTTGTTACGCCAGAATAACATAGTAGTGTAGTGTCTCAAACTCTCAGTGCTAGGTGAATCTGGGTCAAAAAGTTGGCACTACATATCAACAGATGTCGCTAGCCCTGCGCAAAAATTGATGTGCCTCGGTACGGCTGACGGAAACGAAACCACTAATTCACACGCTGAAGTAACTGCGCTCGTGGCTTGTAGTAAACGACGGCGGCTTTACAAACCGGAGGTCAACATATCAAATCCAAAGACTGCTAAAACTTTTTTTTTTCTCTCTTTTCTTTTTGCCCTCATCTTACTAATTAAAAATGCAATCAGATAACTCCCGCCAAAACGTAACATTGAGAAAGGGAAGTGGAAATCGTCGACACTCACATGAAGAAATTCTGAATGCATTAAATATTTCAGACGTCTCTGCCAATCCTCCGCTGAGTCTACCAGATCTATCGGATCAACTATGCGAATCAACAGAAGAATTTCAGGAATTAAAAAATAGAATTCTTATATTAGAGACGCAACTAGAAAGTGCACATATTGAAATTGACTCATTGTCGACAGAGAACAATTTATTAAAAAAACAACTACTAGATCGTCAAAAGAAAACCAATTTGCTGAAAAGGATTTGTTCTGAAACGCCTACCATATATAGAAGCCCAAGATCAAGCCACAGGAAAAGAGAACTCACACCGAAACGCCTTATAATTGGTAATAAATGGACACCAGGTGTACGAGACTACGAGGAACAACAAAAATGTGAAGATGGAACAGATATTACAGATCGTCCACAAAACCGCTCAGAACCAGCAAAAATAGAAGAAATAGACCTAAAAACCAAACAACATGAATAAAAAAATC
This sequence comes from Argyresthia goedartella, assembly GCA_949825045.1. Classification (NCBI taxonomy): domain Eukaryota; kingdom Metazoa; phylum Arthropoda; class Insecta; order Lepidoptera; family Argyresthiidae; genus Argyresthia; species Argyresthia goedartella. The sequence continues at coordinate 22,490,822 of OX463831.1, forward strand.
GAGACAAGAGTATGAAATTAAACCTAATCAAGATGAAAACCTAAATTTAAAACGAAGTGATAACCTAAAAAGTACAGAAACCCCAAGGACCAATGGGAAGCACAGGGTTATGCTGTTTGCAGATGAAAGAGGACATGGTATCAGAGAATCTATTCAAGATCTTCTGGGACAGGATTTCACCGTTACATCACTGATAAAGACAAATGCAACATCCGATCAGGTGGTATCTTCCTGTTTGGAGATATGTAGGGACTATACCGAAGAAGATTATGTAGTATTTCTTCTAGGTACAAATGACAAAAACCCTATCAAAATGCAGTCGCATCTGTACCACATCATGAGTTTATTAAGGACAAATGTTTTACTTGGTATAATCTGTTGTACTAGGTTTCTTAATGAGAAAATGATGAACAAAATGTTCAAATTCTTGTGCACCCAATTTGACCATGCGACCTTTGTAGACTTAACACAACAAGAAAACAATGTAGGTGGTATGACAAGAATCCCTAGACGATTAACTATAAGTAGACAGATTTTAAGGGAAATATTGCGTATAACTAATAAAACAAATCATAGGAGCTTTTTAATAAAATCTAAACAGAACAAACAAAGTGTCAGACCACATCTGCATGCGGGGAACATACCAATTAGTAGCCCAATATACAACAATAATTCCTGCTCCCACCAGCCAGCCATTTTGCAAAAGGGCACCATTCCTTACTTATTCCAGAGAAACACTCAGAAGAAAACCGTTGTAAACCACAAAAAAGTAATCACACAATCAGATCTACCCAAAATGGGCACCATTCCATATTATTTTACAAATAAGACGAAAGCCAGCCTCACACCAAATAACACACAGTTTTTTCGTTCCTAACAACGATAAATCAGATAAATGTATAGGTATACCCTCTATAAGTACCCTTTCCACTGATAGAAAAGCTAGTAATATGGCAAAAATTAACATTTTTCATCAAAATGTGTGTGGAATCACCAAAAAAAAGGATGAATTAGAGATGTACATAGATAGTTTTCAAGAACATTGCCATTACATCGGTATTACTGAACACTTTCTAAACGAACACATGGCTTCATTATTTCAAATAGAAAATTATAAGATGGCTGCTTATAATACTAGAGTATCAATGAAACGGGGTGGTTCACTTATTTTAGGACATGCGCAAAAAGGTTATGACGAAATAGCAATTTGTAAGAAACTGTGTAAAGATAAGTGTTTCGAGGTATGTGGCATCAGAGATAAAGATAAAAATTTGTGTATTATCTGTTGCTATCGAAATCCGGACTATGACACGTATGATGAGTTCATGGTGTGCCTAGAAAAGCTTTTAGAGCATCATTTCACAAAAACCTGTATAATTTGTGGGGATTTCAACATGGACACCCTTAGTGATAATAATAGACTCAACAAATTTTTGGCCATGTTGAAATGCTACAATTTTAGATATTTGATAGATACACCAACCTTTATCAGAAATGGTGCTCGCGCATCATGCCTCGACAACTTTCTGACAAATGTGCCGGAAGAGTATATTGAAGGTACGGATGTGGATCATAACGGTATTTCAGATGGTCATGCAGCAATCTTTTGTAACCTTAAACTGCCGAATCTAAGTTTAGCACACAAGGAAAACCATACTCTCCTAATAGAACGCAGACAGTATTCAGAAAGCAATAATGAACGGTTTAGATCCGAAGTTATAAGAGGAAACCTAAATGACAAAGGAATAAATGGTTTTATTTCAAGTTTTGGTAAAATTTTCCATAGTTGCTTTGTAAAAAAGAAGAAAAAGATAGCGTTAGGAAAGTCAGGCAAAATTAAATGGCTTACACCAGGCCTAAAAGTCTCAAGTAAAATGAAGAGAGTTTTAGCCAATACGAATAGCTGTAACGAGAGTATCAAGCATTACCGCAGTGAGCATATTAGGATATACAGGAGAGTACTAACACAAGCCAAAAAGCTTGCAGTTCGGTCGGAACTAAATAAAGCAAAATGCTCTACCAAAGCCTTGTGGAAAGTAGTGAACAAACACAGAAATAAGAAAACGATCTCGGTTGCAGAAAAGTTATTGCTAAAAGTAAATGACAAAATAATTCACAAACCAATCGAAATAGTAGACGTCTTCGCAGACCAATTTGAGGTTAAATCCGTAGGAATTATAAACGGTTCTCAGCAAGCAGTAGATCTGCTAAAAATTAACTGTCCGAGAGTCACAGGCGAGATGGACTTTAGACAGACGTGTATAACTGAAATCAAAAATATAGTCCAACTTTTTGAAAGCAAGCCATCTTGCGGTTACGATGACATGCCAATCACAGTTATCAAAAACAACATTGATATTTTAGCAGAGCCACTTACAATTTTCTTTAATAACTGTTTGAATATGGCAATTTTCCCAGATCAATTTAAGATCGCCCGTGTATTGCCAGTTCATAAAAAAGGAACAAAAGAAAATCCGTCCCACTACAGACCTATTTCATTATTGCCAGTCCTATCGAAGATATTTGAGAAAATTATCAAGGCAAGATTTCTAGCGCACTTGGTAATTTATAAAATACTAAGTGACAGACAGTTCGGTTATCGGAGAGGTTTGGGTACATCTGATGCTATTGATACATTGGTAGATGACGTTATAAGTAAACTAGACGAGAAAATGAAAGTTGCTGCACTTTTTCTAGACTTGAGCTCGGCGTTTGATTTTGTTGACCATGACATTTTAATAGATAAGCTGGAACTGGTGTAAGAGGGAAATGCCTGAATTTAATGAAATCTTACCTTCAAAATAGGAAGCAGTTTGTTGAACTGTGCTCGACTGATAGTGGATGTCAAATGATAAACAGGTCCAGATTAGTTCAGTTGACTAGAGGAGTGCCGCAGGGTTCTATTTTGGGTCCAATCTTCTTTATTGTTTTCACTAACGACCTGTTTGAGTATATTGGTAGGGAAATACCTGATAGTCAACTTGTAGTTTATGCGGATGACACAAATGCTGTCGTTTCAGACAAGGATATAACATCACTCGAATCTAAAGTTAATGTTATTCTAAAACTGTTTGATTCCTGGTTTACCAACAATAACCTGAAAATCAACACCACTAAAACTAATCTACTCTTATTCAAGACCACCGCACGAAATAATGATGAAATAAAGGCTACCCTAAACGGGGACGCAGTGGCGACAGTCAATGTAGTTAGATTTTTGGGTGTTAATATTGATGCCTCTCTCAACTGGAAGCCCGAACTTACTGCCCTGGAAGGTAGTATTGGCTCAGCGTGCTATGCCCTGAGAAGTCTTAGGGACGTAGTAACTGAAGGACACCTGAAAATGGTTTATTATGCTCTGGTTGAGTCCAAGTTGCGCTATAGCATCAAGTTGTGGGGAAATAGCTATGAATATAATATTTTAAAAGCATTCGTGTTACAAAAAAGGGCAATCCGCACGATAGCTCGTATCCAACAGACGGAATCGTGCAGGCCGCACTTCATCAGGTTGGGTATACTGACAGTTCCGGCGCTTTACTTGCTTGTGCTGATGGATGTTATAGTTAAGAATATTCACAAAATAGAAAACCAGGAACAGAGACATACACGAGAGAATTCGCGTAGAAAGGACTTCCCGAGTATCTGCACCTAGGTTAGAAGTAGCAAGACATTCAGCGGGTTATCAGTCACTCAGGTTATTTAACCAGCTCCCGACAGAGCTTCAGCTCATGGTTACGCACAGCAGTTTTAAGGACAAGCTAAGAACATTCTTATTGGAAATGAGTCCATACAGTATTGACGAATTCTGCAATCAATCAAAATAACATTATACAATTTTTATTTATGACATGATATTTTATTCCTTGTGTTTATGAATTTATTTATTTATTGTGACATGCGCATGATTAATTTTAGTTTTGACGTTTAATTAGACGTACTTCACTTATGATTACTAATAACTGTTATGCCAGGTATGTGATGTGTATTTGTATTGAATAATTTATTTTGACATGTCAAAGTGTTTTGTTATTTTGTTTGTCTACCTATCATTTAATTTAATTTCAATTAAGTTACATTTTATTTAATTTCTGGCTTATAATGATTTCACTTGTATAGAATTGTTATACCATTTAAATAATATTTTATTTTCGATTCGATGTATTTCAGACACAATTGTACTGTACTGTTGTATTGTTTATGAATAAATACTATTGAACTATTGAATAAAATTTAAAACCTCTAACGGAAAGTGGCGTTAGCTAACGCCGGTGGTATTCAAGAGGTTAATAGTCTGGTAATATAATTAAGTGTACAAAAGTGCTATGTGAGGTGAATCATAACAATTTTTAGTTTAGTAAACGTAGAATACAAGTATTTTACCAAGAAACCAGAGTTTATGGTCATGCTCACTAAAATGTCTGCTTGCGGTGGCTCTGTGTAGCGGGTTGCTCTTCTCCTTAAAATATAACAAGAAGCGTGATGGCTGGTGCACAAGTCATACTCGTCAACGTCAACGGGTGCTGCTTGTGTGGACTGGACTGGAATAATGACGAAAATTTTCAAAATGTCATCCCCGTAGAGTTTTTAAGTACTATCTTTTCTGACGGGCGTATTTCCAAAGCACTGGTAGAGTTAATGGAGTTTCTTTTTCCTGTGCGAGATTCAGCCATGAATAAACTCTTGAAAGAGAAATTTTCTTTTTTCAAACTCAACCATAATCAGTCAGTTAAATTAGTTTAGTTGATCATATTTGATTTATTTTTTATTTTTCTGCATGTGTAAGTGTCTGACTTGCAAAAGTGCATTGTTTTTGCCTACTTACAATAAAAAATGTCAAGTATGTAGTAAGTTTGAAATTACAAAAATCAGTTAAGTAAAAAACGGAAGTTTATTTGATCGTTGTAATGTCTTATAACAATAGCTAATAGTAATGTCACACATTATTATATAACAGCAACACACTGTAAAAGTTTCAACTTCCGAATGTAATTTTTATTACCAATAACGTATTATCGAAAAGCCGTTTTCAATAACGTTCCTTATAAAATAACTGAGTTGTAGCGCGGAGGGTGTGGCTCTGCCTACCAAGCGAGAGGTCTAGGGTTCGAGCCCCGGCTGGGGAAAAAAAAGAAGAAAAAAAACTCGCCTTGGATTTATACGTGTATGTCGCTGTTTCTGGTTCCCACGACACAGGGTATCCTAGTGTTGGGTCAAAAGCAATGTATGTGCCTTTATGTAAATAAATAAAAATTTATAAAATATTATTTGCAATTTTTTTAAACACGCTGATCGGGTCTGTTTTTGCGCCAAACTATCAACTGTCGCTTTAAAAAGATTTTTTTTAAGATGCTATTCGACATGATATAAGTTAAAATGGAAGCAAAAATAAATGCATTAGCACTTTATTTTTCCAAATCGCACAACACCGTGATGGACTCGCGTCTTTAATTATGTACCATGCAAATTCTATAGAAAAGTCACGAGTTCTATGGGAAATTTGTTAAATCAATCAGGTATTTAATGAGGCCGTGATGGGTCTAATCAATAATCGGAACTTCGTCTGAGCCCATTTTTCGGGAGCCCGCACTCGGGATTTGATTCCCTATTCAAGGAATCGCCATACTTACTATGTAAGTAAGTATGGCGTTGATCTCAGGTGCCTCCAAAATGTTGGAAGATCATTTGGCATGGCATTTTGGATCATGGCAGCCGTAACCCAAAAACTTAACTTAACTTATAATTTATTTATTTATTTGTATTTATTTAATTATTAGACACGTCAACAAAATACATATTTTTACACTTATTCGAGTTATTCAATGACAAGTTCTGATATATATTCCTTTTACAGACATGCACAACATTTACAGTTTGATATTATTATTATAATTATAATTTATTATAATAATGAGGGTTGTATCGAATGATTACAGATGGAGGCGATAGTGGGCAGGCACGGGCTGGTGGTGGTCACACGCAGCGGCAGCAACCCCGACAAGTTCATATACGAGTCTGATATTCTCTACAAGTATAGGGTGAGTAGTTATGGTTAAACAATTTTGTGTTAAAAAGACAGCATTTGACTTTCACATGATAGTATTTCATAGAACTTGTGAGCAAATTTACTGTTTTAACAGTTCCTAAAAAGTTGAAAATATTTTGACTAGCAGTCAAATACCGTATTGTTTAATATATGAAACGGGCGGAAACTTGCGGGCGGCATGCACCGCACGGTGGCGCGCCGGCAGTCTCCGCTAGTGCGGGCACGAGACAGCCTCAACGCACTCTTGGCTACATCACCAATTAATTAGCTGTTTGGTGATGCATGGAGGGATATAGTGCGCGAATGTGGCAGATTCTGTGAGATGGATGCATGATTGTGTTGGCAACGAATTATTGAACTTTCAGAATGGAAGTATATAATGGTAATTGAATTTAACTGAATTTGTATTTATATTTTTGTAATTTGTAATTGTAATTATTTCGTGTATCTTGTACATTTGTGTCGATTTGGAATTTTCTGTAAGGGCACAAATAATAATTAATGTAAATAAATATAAATATAATAAATGAAAGAATCGAACACGATAAATGTCCTGCATTTTTTATTTCCAGAGAAACATAACCCTCGTTACGAACCACATAGCGAACGAGGTCAGTTCCACCGTCATACGGCGCCTGGTCCGAAGGGGCGACAGCGCTAAATACCTCACAGACGACGCGGTGCTGGCATACATCAGACAACAGAGGCTGTATGGCGCCCAGAGTGCAGTCACGTAAGTTTTACAATAATTGAAATCAAGAGAGCTATTCTTAAGGTGCAGGTTAGTTTCCCAGCGAGTGAGCGAGAGTGGCTTATGTAACTACGTTCGCTGTCTCGCTCACTCGTGCCGGAGCCGCGAGACTACGGACTTTATGGTGTCACGAATAAACTAAACTAACTAAAATGAAATCCTACAAACTTGGTTACTTTTAATAGTTTAGTTTTTAGTTACACACCCGAAGGTTCATTGCAAAAGAGGGACAGGATCTTTGGTAAAATACAATAATTACTACCAAATCGTATTCCACTAGATAAAGCAAGGACTGGCAGTCTTATGTCCCAGATCTTAGGTTCCCCAGTACAGTATAGTAATAGGAACATAAATAAAAATATATAGAAATTAATAGTATTACTTAGCTTTCCTAACATTTATTCAACTTACAATTGCGCAGCGAAACCAAAAACTAACAAGAGCTTATATCCTACACGCAAACCATGGAAACAGTGAGTATAACATACTGAACGACCTCATAGCAAGTTACGACAAGAAATCACCTCAAGACGCCGTCATGACGTCACCAGAAGAAGCCAACTTTAAAAACATTCTCATATCAATTCGAGACAAGCCTACCATCGTCGACGAAACTATAACAGTCAAGAAACCGCGAAAACACAACTATATCGCTTCACTAACTGACTCAGTCAGACCAGTATTCAATACCAAACCGAAAATGGCATACGTCGACAAGGTCCCAACCAATTACGTACCAGGAAAGGCTGTCAAAGTCATCAAAAGTGATGCAAATCAGGTGAGCGAAACATATTCTTCTTTGGAGAGCTATCTATCTGCCAAAGATGAAGTAGATTTAGAACTGTACAAACGTAGAGTCTCTGAAGGCAATGTAATGGACGACAATCTCAACCCGAAAGACATTAAAAAACGCACTTCATCAACCATTCGGTGGACGGGCAAGAAGGTAGATGTAAAAAAGAGCAAATCGGAAGTTAGCAAGCTCTGTGAAAAGATAAGGAACGTGAAGTTAAAGGAGAAGAAAGATTCAGGGAGGAACTACAAAACGCGTAGTTGCAATGATATTGTTAGGCTGGTGTTGACCAAGCATGGGATACAAGTGATTAGTGATACGGAGGCGATAGTTTGAACAGTTTAGGGTTTGAGGTTAGGAGTTTAAATGTGAACAGTTTCTCTCCAGTTGCAACATAATGTTTTGTGAAAGAGTTATTAAAATGCATGAAGTTTAGACCCGGACTCACAAACGATAACTCAAATTTTGACGGACATTAAATGTCATGCTGTCTCTGTCTTTCTCGGTAAATGAAAGTCAGTAGATATAACATTTAAGCCGGGGCTTTGTTTGAGTATCAGTCTGTGAATTCGGATAAACAGTATTCCCTACATTTCGATATCACTGCGTGTGATATAAGAATGATTGAAAACTAAAACGGTAGCATATTCGGAATTGTTCAGTCCTACGTCTTGCAAAATCTCTTCCATTTTATACATACAAATCATGGCTTTATTCCCAATGAAGAATAGCAACCGCTGCAAGATCACATAAGGTTCACAAAGCCACATTCAAATTAATACGAGGCATTGCAATTTTTTTACTAAAGTTATTAAAGGCAGCTTGATTTCTAAGTAAGTAAATTAAATGGTAGTAAAGTTAATGAACTTTAAATGTACAGGCAGAAATGGAGAGCTTGGTGCATACAGAGATCAAGCTAGGTTTAAAGAATTATAATGAGTCAAACCTTCAGAAAAGTAAAATAAAATAAAAATGCTCAGTATTTCATGTCAATTAATCGGTACGGTCTAATATGGCTACGCACAATATTCATGTTTCTACTGATTTTATATGGCTTTATCCTATATCTAATGTATATCGTTAACTGACTAGGAACAGTACCTATATATGTACAGGTAGTGTATTAACATTAATATCTAAACTTGAGCTGATGCATCAAATGTTATATATTATTTTGTCTCAATGTAAATAAGTAGGTTCCTAATATACCTATAAAGTTCATCGTTTTATTACGGTCGTGCCACCTTGGCAGTTGGCACGTGTGGTCCCCGGTCAGTATCATCCTTGTCTTTCTTATTATTATAACCACGTTCGCGTGCGGGTATACGACACTATCTAAGCGAATGGACTTTACATAGTTTAAAGTTATCATCATCGTGCAATAAATAATGCACATCGGGCCTGCTAATAGTTGAGGGCATAACATAATTACTACTCTTACGCTGAGCTGTGGCGGAAAAAAAATTCATTGATCAGAAAAAAATAAGAGTGTAAATTACGTAGCGTGGATTAGCCGCCAAACGATTGGGAATGGGTAAAAGGTAAAAAGTGTCTAGAATCAAAGTTTGTAGAGAATTTTATCAGCTTTCAATATATAATAGTACAAAAAAATCCTATGATTCGTCGTTTTCGATATGTGAGCAAAAAAAACGAAAAGCGGGACCTTTGTGCTCTGTAATGTTTTGACGTAACCCAATGACCGAGGTGCATTATTTATCGCCGTTTTAATGAAAATAACAATATCAGTATTGGGAGGACATTAAAGTATTTACGTAGTATTCTAATAAGTAAAGTTTACTAGAAATGTTTAACAGATAAACTAAGCAAAACATAATTTTATTATAAAATATACACTAATAAACGGAATAAGCTAGGCCGGCCCAGCTAATTACGTTTCTTACTGTACCTAAAAATATAAAAAATAACTAAGGACCTGTTTCAAAATGTCCGGATAAATTTTATCTGAAAATAAATCATACATTTTGTTGGTAAAATCACTATTTATCTGTCACATAGGGTTTATCCGGAATTGTTGAAACAGGCTATAAATGTTCTTGTAGTTGAAAATAAAAACAAGTTACAGGCGGCGTCTGCGCAGGGTAAAATGTGTCTAAAACTAGTCATTTTTACCTGCGCAGACGCCGCCATTGTGGTCCAACTTATACGCCGCGCATTAGACAACCAGCGAGATTTGTAACTTACCGAGAGAATTGAGTCCTTAGACTATATCCCCCTGTGATAAGAATTAAATTATAAGTGCCAATGATTCTTTGGATTATCTTCCCTTACCTGATGTATCCTTAGGTGTTGACAATTCATATTATAAAAATATACTAATGCGTAGTTTTATAAGGGTAACTGTACGAATTTATGTTCAATGAAATCCTACCTATTGTTAAAAATCTACCTTTGCCAAAATGTTGCCAATTGTTTTTAGTTTATATTTATGATGGTACATATTGTATTTGAAAAATAATAATTGGAATGACAACCTATCCAAAAATCTCGTCCTTCTGGTAAGTTCGCGTAAAAGAAGAACACGTCAACACTATGTTGCCACACAACAAAGAGAAGTGCTGTAATACTAATCATTCTATATTGTATAGAGTATAGTAGTTAGATATAGCATTGTTTGCAGTGTATTTGATGTGTTTATGTAGATATTGTAATTGCTTGCTGTAGTATTTGATGGTAATTAATCAAAAAATCCCTGAAACCAAAATCCCCTCTTTATATATGTATTTTTTTTTCAATCTTTATCTTTGCTATACATTATTATTTTGTTTCAACTTGAACGCTAACGTATTTAATATGTATTGTTTAACAATACAACACAATAATTTAATAAATAGTTGACATAAATCAATTAATTATAAATTAAAAAAAAACCTGGTAAGTAATTCGATATAGTCTTCAAAAACCAATATCATTTCCAAAACAGAAGCCACTCGAGAACTCGTGTAAGCCTTTAAGGATCTAAAATGGGGTCTTGTTCTTGCAATTGTATGCTTTATCACTTGCTACAGCTGTCTTTAACCCTTTAACACATACTAACTCTTTATTACCAAGCAATCAAGTTGAAAATCGCGGCCCATTTCGGGTAAGGCCATGCGTCAAGGGGTTAACACGGCCGTACTGCTTGCAAAAAAAGAGGCAATGCCTGTGTAGGAAGCCTGAATAAGTAATGACGCAGCACCGATAACGTCAGCGAGTTGAACGATCAGTGACTCTTATGGACAATGATCATACTTTTTCACTCTGCTAATTATTATAAGTGCTTGCCATGCTGTAAACACTTTCCAAACGTGCCCTTAAAAAAAGTCTAACATTCAGTGCAGTCCAACATAATAATGTACAAAAACCACATTTGCTTTTTTTGTTGACCCTGTCAACTGTTACTGTCACTGCAAGTATAAGACGCCATTTTAGATTTGTTTCTTCAGTGGCGGACGTTATATTGGCAGGCGACGACTCTGCCTACCGTGCGAGAGGTCCGGGGTTCGATCCCCGGCTGGGGGTAAAGTTTATATGTGTGTGACGTCTCTGTTTCTGGTTCCCATATTTTTTTCGCCTCCCCCTCTAATTTGTTTTCTCCCTTCCCCTAGGGCGGCGGCGGCCCGTGCGCTATCTAGCTGAGTTGTTGTCGCCCGCGTGAAACCGGCGACGAGTGCTAGCCCACGGAGCTAACGAATTATACAAAGAAACACCATAGTTTAGTAGGAGAGGTGTCCTCGTCGGCAAAAAGGTGCGACCTCTGTCCAGAGCTCGGCTCGACAATAATCGTGTACAGGTGGGAGCGCACTCTAAGATTAAAAAGTTCTCGATGCAATTTTGTTTTCTGGACAAAAGTTGGCACCCTGCTTTGCCTACAGCCAGTATAGGACGCTATACTGCATTTGTCCGGTCTTGTACTGTGACTGCCTTATCCATATCAAGGATGGTGATGTAAATACAAATATAGGCTCAGCACACTTTATCTTAATTGTTGAATGTTGACTTGTGGAGGGCCAGCAACATACTGGGAAACAAGTGTCAAATTTCCATTTAAAATTTTCTCGATTTTATCGTTACGCACACTGACAGGTCGACCAAACACAAGCGTTCTTTTGTGTGCGTGGTTTTTTTTTGTTGGAGGAGAAAAAATGGAATTATCCTGCTATGTCCGGGTCCCCACATATTGAGCGGGCATCAGCTCGCGTGGTATACGGACTAAAAACAACCCCTTTTTGCTTACAGTTATTCGACTAAGACTTTACTGTGAGCCATGGGGGTGCGTGGTTTTTGTGACGCGCATATTATTTTAAAGTTAAGCCCCTCCACATCCCATCCACTGCCTTAGACGGAGCTTAACACAGGTAAAAGGCGCACCTTTTTTCTTATGTGCATACCAGTTTTTCTCGAACATGTATTTTGCCTTGCTGCATGCAGAGAGGCATGTGTAGGCAACAGAAATAAATCGTGAAGTCTGATGTCATAGACATATTTCTAATAGTATTCTTGAGCTTTTAGGGACTATTATATACCTATAGTTCGGCTTGTAGCGAACTTCTACTAAAAGACTATATTTTTGTAAGCTTTTGAGCGTTCGATAGGAAATGGATCTGAAAATGGTTGACAATTTTTCTGTCACTTAAAAAGTTATTCTAGTGATTTATCCTGCGGCTTTATTTCTGTAAATCCTTGTTAAAATGTGGTGGTAGCTTTATGCATGCATTTAGAGTTATTTTTTTATTTCCGCTCAAATCGTCTTAATCCTAATTATTACTTATTCTGTACCACTTAAGACTTATTTTGATTGACCGAATTTAATAGAAAATATAATAAAATAAGTTATCCTTTTGGTGTCTTGAAATGGAGGCACAATATGCGTGACGCATGAGATAATAACTCCACCATCTTCTGTCTCACGTCACAAACACCTTGAAACACACAACAATATCTAACCTTGACGCAAGTCTATTTTACAGATGTGACATGAGACGAAGATGCCTGACAGGCGTCTAGTTGGCTTGGTGGAGTAGTATCCCTTTTTAATCCTTTGACCGCCATACATCAAATACAAAATGTGTCACTCACACGCCAAACACGTTTGCTATGCTATGCAAAAAACAACTTAATTCTTACGAGATAAGGCCTCTTTGTCTGTCTCTTCAGTTGTAGTCGAAAGGTTATTTTACCCTTTAATTAGGTCCAGAGCTCCGTGGTCTAGTGGTTTAACGCTCGCTTCTCATGCTGGAGATGTGGGTTCGAATCAGGTGCTGACCATCATGTACCAGTGAGATACGTAATTTATCTTAAGTATACGGACGTTCTAACGGTGATGGAAAACATCATAAGGAAACCTTCAATCTCCATAGCTGCGGCTCTAGACTAGCCCCCTGTCACGCAAAATGGAGTGTCTAATAACTGGCTATACTTGGAGACAATTGTGCCTCTGCCGCCCCGTATGTGAAAAGGCGTGATGCTATGTTATGTTTGTTAGGTGCACTTGTAACTAAATAACAGTATGCGACATTTTGCCCACTTCTTGTTTTTCTGTCATTGCCAAACTTGGTACAGTACGATTATTTTAAGCCTTTATGGGACTGAAGGATTATCTAAATGGTCTCAAGTTGTTCAATTCTCACAATCTGTCAATGTTTCGAATCTTCATTTAGTAGCTATTGTGAAAAATATTGCTTGTAATGGAACGTCAATTCCCTGGTCTCTGTTCAGCTGTCAAAATGACAACATCAAGAACAAGTGAGTCGTTGAGTGTGAAATTCCATATAAATAATTAGTTTTGAAATGTTTTCTAGGTACAAAAAATCAGAATGAAGTTCATGAATGAATTTGATGTACCTTCATTTCAACGGCTGTTGAAGTAAATAACTGGGGGATGAAAATAATTTCCCACATAGTACTAAAACTCAGTGCCTATTCCGGACTGCGATATTTTATTTCCCACATGTTTTCCCACAATATTATAAAGAAACGGCTTTTTGATTATTTTTTTAATCGTAAATCAATCCGCTGTTTTCAGATTTCTCCCTTAAACTCTTCATGATACACCTCTATGTCATAATTCAATTTTCCAGGACATCTTGATCACTTTCAACTAATAATAATAATAATAATAGATCTAGCCCCAAACTAGGATTCCCTGTATCTTGGATACTGGACAACGATACACATACACTTATATAGATAAATATTATACTTAGATAGATAAGCAACCATGACCGGGGTACAAACCTCCGTTCTCATCAAACAAATATTTGCCCCCACCGGGACTCGATCCCGGGACCCTTGGCTTCATAGGCAGGGTCAATGCCGACTCGGCCATTCGGGTCGGGACTAAAACCGCGCTGTGTCGGGTGGTAAAGCTAAAGTAATCGTACTGTACCATATGTAAGTTCAGATGACAATACAATAATATGGTACCACCGAGCTGTATGATGCAGCTCGAAGGTAGGAGAGGAAACCCTGTGTTGTCTACTAACCATCGAGTTTGGGCTAATATTATTCGTCTTAACAAGACCAAAAGGGTATTGTTTTAACTATTCCAAACAATATTCTTGATTAAAGCTCCTCACAGTGCCACAGACATAACCGTAGTGAGGGCTTCGCTAGCGTCAATGGCACACGAATGACATTTCATACTGGCGACTGTAGTGCTTATTTTGGCCACCAGATGTCAGTAAAGTTTTTATTCCGTTATGTAGTGGATAAGGAAATTCTAATAGGCTAGTATTTAATCGCACATCAAAAATACTGATTTGCACAGCAAAAAAGGATCAGCAAAAACACTTTTTATGTTTTAAATATTTTATGTGTACTCAAGTTTATGTTGTAAGTATTTTTTGTTGTTCTTGCACGTTCAACCTAACACGAAGGATAAAAGGGGGTTTCACTTCGCTCACCCCCTTTACCCTTCACCTAAGCTACCGCATATTTTGCCCTGATATTTGCTGTGCAAATCAGTATTTTTGATGGGCAGTTTTATATTTCCCATTCAAATATATATTTTCCGTTGTGATTTTATAGAATTAGCATTTATTTTTAACTTTAGTAATAAGTTTGCTCGTTATGCAAAGATTCCAAACTTTATTTCTAAGCATCGAACTTGGAATATGGCTGGCTGAGCTTTCTGTTAAGGTTAAGGTGCAACGTTGACGACCTCTGAGGCGCTGAGGTTGTGGCTCTGCCTGCCATGCGAGAGGTCCCGGGTTCGAATCCCGGCTGGGGATGAAACAAAATCCCCAGGTCTTGGATGTTTATATGTGTGTGACGTCGCTGTTTCTGATTCCCACGACACAGGGTATCCTAGTGTATGGCCAGAAGCAATGTGTGTAAATGTTTGTTTTGTTTAAAGTTCGCAGCCGAGCGCAACAGGCGACGTGGCGCGTGAGCGAGACAGGGAGCGTGGTTACTAGCGAGTGAGCGAGACAGCGAGCGCTACTGCTGCCTCGCTCACGTAACAAGTGCTCTGCAGATGCGGTCGGTTGCGAACCTGCAGCCTTGTCACGAGCGTGGTTACTAGCGAGTGAGCGAGACAGCGAGCGCTACTGCTGTCTCACTCACGTAACAAGTGCTCTGCAGATGCGGTCGGTTGCGAACCTGCAGCCTTGTCACGAGCGTGGTTACTAGCGAGTGAGCGAGACAGCGAGCGCTACTGCTGTCTCGCTCACGTAACAAGTGCTCTGCAGATGCGGTCGGTTGCGAACCTGCAGCCTTGTCACGTATTTTGCGATTCAAATTCCTAGATGTCAGAATGCCAATGCACCTTTAAGCTCTGCATAAGTGAAAGCAAATATAAATCGAAGAGTTCGAAAAAAAACTAATTAAAACCTATTTACTTGTTAAGAACAGTTCCTGTTTTGCCTATTTGTAAATTATTTATTGCGTCATATTAGTACAATAAGAAACATAATTGGAAGAGCCGGCTTGCATACTAGTTTAGTCATGTAGGCCGAGCCAGATGAATCCGTTTCTTACTCTACTTGTGTAAACATTGGTTACCTAGTTGTAATTGGTTGAGGCTGGTCTCACACGGCCGGAATGCCTTTATGAATCCAGTTTCGGAATTCCGTTACACGGCCTCAAAAAATAACATTGATCAGTGAGACGACCTGTCAGATTCGAAAAAAACAATAGTTGAGAATAGCTGAATGGTTTGCATTTCCGTGCGATCTGAATTCCTATGTATATTTTGAATTCAGAGAGGCGTGCCGTCAGTGTGAGACCAGTCAATTTGTCGTCACACTTGAGTATTTGTGTATCGATTTTGTGATAAAAACTTACCTAACCAATTTCGCAAACTACATGTCATATGCGTACTTACTTAGTGGCACCTATGCCCATCTATGCTCCAGCTCGGTGGCGCTGGCGAAGTTGGAGGCAAAAGTTTTATTTATTTGAGGTTAGGTTCTAAAACGTCACGTGATCTTGCAAATACACTTGAAACTGGCAAAATTACCCTCAAATGAGGTAAGCACGCTATATTATAGAAAGAAATGATAGCATTTGACAACTTTGACAGACAGGCAGCCCCAACGACACCAGCGCCGTCTACAATGAGCGTTTGAGATTAGGTGTCATTGCGTTAACGAATAAAATGCAGTTGTAAATAAAAAGTAAAAAATATTTATTTACATAAACACTACTACTTAGTACAAAATGTAGTCACATCCATATAAAACATAGTTGAATATTTTTATTATGCTTACAACATATTCACTGCATACTTAACAAACAATTAAGTTGATTTAAGGTGTATTAAACTGTGTAATATTCAGGACCCCTAACACAAAATCAGAAAAGTGTATTCGCGACCCATATTGAATGCCGGGTCCTGAAAACTAGATGATTCCTCAATTTGTAGTCAAAATGTTTATCAACGTCTGAGTGGTACACTGCACAATTTATGCTTCACTGAATGTACGAAATAATTTCTCTGTGGTCTTGTAAAACAATAAAGAAATAGATGATGTCTTAACTTTATTTTACATTGCGTTTTTTTTTTGTGTATTTCTTGAGCCGAATTCATTAGGCTTCTGTATCGTAAAAAGAAAAAAGGAACTCTTAAAACACACTATTCCGAAGCTCGGCATGATTACGCCTGCAAGCTATTTGAATTACTGACGACACTCAATGCCGATTACGTTGCGTTATATAGCGTCCATCAAACTTCGGCCGGGCGTAAGTTCAGCGGCAACTTATTCTGTAGAGCACACATTATACGCGACCGAAGTTCGCTTCGATTGCCGAGACCTCTACTGAACGAGACACACACAAAGTTTCTGCCGCGTAAGAGAAAGCGTGGCCGACCCAGGAAGAGATGGAGTGATGAGTTGGGTCTATGGGACAAGGAGTGGAGGGAGACCGCTCAGGATCGGATAGAGTGGAAGAGGGGGAGAGGGGCCTTTGCCCAGCAGTGGGACATGGTGGGCTCGTAATAATAATAATAATAAGTTCGGCAGTTCTGGTGTGTCATATCAGCCGAATATGTCGGAAGGTAAAATCAGCCGCGGAATCATGCCGAACTTCGGTCGCGTATCTTCGGCGTAGTGTGTTTAGACACTTATAGAATCACTTCGTTGTGAGTCCATACCTGAGCTCTGACAAACACCACTTCGACATGACTTGTTCGACACGCTCGACACGTCTTAATTACGACAGTATTTTACTTCGAAACAACAAGTTCTCGAAGATATACTTCTTCGAAAACAATGCTACTCGAAGGGGTCAAGATATAAAAGTCATTTGTTTTCCAGATGGAGTGGCAGAGGCATAACTACACATGATTTAACCTCCTTACCTTCATAAAATGTTATACAGCAGTCACTATTTTATTATGAAACATTTATTTACTTAATAAAAAAAAATACAAACAAAATACTGTAAGGTCAAGATACAAAAGTCGTATGTTTCACAGATGGAGTAGCAGAGACATAACAGCACATGATACATCCTTCATACCTTCATGAAATGGTTTTCTACCCGTCGGGAATATCTGTGGGCCTGTTCAAATAACGTCACCCAAATAGTTTCCATCCACGCGCATTCCATCGAGGCCCAGAGATATTTCCGAGTAGTACAGCCATCACTATTTTTAAAACCGTTTTATTAGGTTCACCTGTAACTATGTAAACAAATCTTGCAAGTTAAATTTGACCCAGTCTTCGATGATTACGAAACTTGATATAATACAATTATATGATACCATCGAGCTGGTCTGATGATGGTTCTCGAAGGTGGTGAAGGGAATCCTAAACAAATCTTGAAAGTTAAATTTGACCCACTTGTAAACGAAACTTGGTATGTATATGTAGTTCAGATGACAATACAATAATATGATACCATTGAGCTGGTCTGATGATGGAGCTAGAAGGTGGGAGAGGGAATCCTAGGATGTTTAATTGTAAACCCATCGAGTTTGGGCTCTTTTGATTCGCCTTAACCAAGCCTATTTATTTCAAAAGGGTACTGTTAGCTTTTAAACTACTATATTTTAATAGGGGATGACCTCTGCGGCGCATCGGTTGTGGCTCTGCCTACCATGCGAGGGGTCCCGGGTTTGATCCCCGGCTGAGGGTAAAAAAAAACAGGTATTGGATGTTTATGTGTGACGTCGCTGTTTCTGGTTCCCACGACACAGGGTATCCTAGTGTGGGGCCAGAAGCAATGTATGTGCCTGTGTGTAAGTGTTTATTATTATATTATGTTTTAATATGAAACATTTATAATTTACTCGTTTAAAAAATAATTACAAACAAAATACTATCTACAAACGCTTCATTTTTGATATTGCTTTTGCCCATTTTTTTGTGACAGTTATGCACTAGACAACTTGGCGAAGGGAATTAAACGCTGAAATGCACAATACATACAAGTCACCCTAAGGCTTGGATAAATAGTATCGGCTCCAGGGAGGCTAGAGGTCTCAAGTATCCAAGTATCCCTCAAAAGTATCCAAGTTCTTACGTGACTAACCAAACAACAATCCTGGATCCGCCACTGATGCTGTCTTTGCATGTTTCTTTATCACATCCATGTTTATAACAGCTTTCAGGGATGAGAGTTGTTTATATGCAGGTCTAAGGGTTTCGTTGATCTGAGTGCTTCCGGGCCAGGGACATGACTGAGCGCCCGTCAAACCTTGAGTAGTCGATTGGACATCCGGGGCTAAGTCTTCTTCGGCTTGGGCGGGTCTGGGCACTGGCACCACGGCGTGGATGTGTGGTTGCAGAGGAGCTCCACATTCAGTACCGTGAGTGCCAGATTGTCTATCGTTACCTGGAAGGTGACAGAAGTACCGGTCAGACGGAAACGTTCAACAGCAGATATATCGTTCCGGCCGGCCGGTCGAGATCTGCCTTGGCACATGTTTATTCACGCGCTCCGCTGGCTACACATCAATAGTAAAATCTAACCTAATCTACAGGTTTCTCACAAAATTTCGGCTAAGTTGACCCTGAAAAACATCAGCTATTCTGTTGCGTTGGGAGCTCGCAGATAGATAGATGAGGTGAGATGCCCGCTTAACACAGGCGGGTGATCGGTCCTCCATTGTGACTGTGATTATTTCATCCTAAATTCCCAGTATTTGGGCACTAGTTACTGTTAGTTCAAAGCTCAAATCTTCTTATTCTTGGAATGGTCAACAGTAACTCAATGTTACATGAGTTCTTGAGTCCACAGATCAACAAACGCTAGGCTTCGCACAGAGGCGGAATGAATAACTGGATATTGCAAATTGCAGTGGGGGCCCCACATAGATAAATTAGCTGGTAAAATAAGTTCTGCGGCTTACGCTTTTAGGAACATCAGACAAAGCACGGATGTGGCTACATCTAGGCTAGTATATTTTAGTTACTTTCATAGTGTCATGTCCTATGGTATCTTGTTGTGGGGGAAAGCAGGGGATATTCAAACTATTTTTATTTTACAGAAAAGAGCTATTCAAGCAATTTATAATTTTAAAAGAACAAACTCCTTAAGAGAGCTTTTTAAAGAAATCTCTTTTTAGAGATAAGCTCGCCTTTGCTTATTACATTACTTTTAATTGTCTGTAACTTTATATTATCTATGCAATAAAGAATAAAGAAAGAAAGAAAGAAAGAAAGAAAAGAAATTGACATACTAACTGTAGCTAGTCAATTTATTTTCGAAAATATAATGTATGTACGCAAGAACCTTACATCATTTACCAGGACTGAATGGGGTTTAATCTAGTTCAACACAGACCTCGCTGTTAATAATTTTGTAATTATTTATTATTGCCTGCTTATTAAATAAAAAAAAACATAATTGTATTAGTTAAGCACAACCTATTTTTAAAAGAGATCTAAAAATCAATCTGGGTGTTTCTACGCCCTGCTTCTCCCACAGTGGTCCAATGTAGAGAAGAGGCAAAAAATGACGTTTGATAAGTATATGTAAATATCTACAGTCATAAAGTACTTTGACTTTGACTTTTTGATAAATTTGTGTAGATAGCAAAAAATTACATGTACATCTGTCGTGGAAACACGTTACAGAACGTCCGTCCGTGGTCTAGGGTTATACGCTCGGCTGTCACGCAGCAGATGTGGGGTCGAAACCCGTTGGTAACCAGTGAGACAGGTCAATAATTAATCTTGTATATTATAAAATACAGACGTTCCAACTGTGTTGGAAAATATCGTGATGATTCAGATTATCATAGCTGCGACGATGGGCTGGTAAAGTACTATAATAAATTACCTCATGTTGACTAGCAAGCGTGTAGGCGACGTCATGCAAGCCCGTCTGTCTGTCCCTGCGCCGCGTGACGTCACGCTGGTTGAAGCACTTCCTCGTGTCACGCCGGCGGTAGGACTTGTCGTGGACGTGTCTGGAACCGAGATTAGGCTTTTAGACTAACTCTAGAATCTTATCACAATATCTGTGCACTTGTAGCTCCATTCTGTATCCTTTAACAAGTCATGATTCCTTTCTAATGAAATGACATCTCTTGTGAAGTAATGGCTGGGGACTAAGAAAAAGAATCCCCAGGTCTTGGATTTTATATATGTGTGTCGTTGTCGCTGTTTCTAGTTACGACAC
Source organism: Argyresthia goedartella (assembly GCA_949825045.1). NCBI lineage: Eukaryota > Metazoa > Arthropoda > Insecta > Lepidoptera > Argyresthiidae > Argyresthia > Argyresthia goedartella. The sequence continues at coordinate 22,511,477 of OX463831.1, forward strand.
AGGATATGCTAGTGTGGGCTAAGAAGCAATACTTGTGCCTGTATACTTGTTAAATGTTAAAATCGAAAAAACCATGAACATGATCAGCGGAATTTCCTGAAATGAGCAAAAAAATACTGAATCATGCTGCAAAATTAATGATTTGTGTTACTATTATAAGTAATTAATGGTTTAGCCACGGCTTATTAGCTAAATAAAGACTGTCTGGGCGAAGTGGTGGCCAGGATAGTTGAATGCAAAGCCCCTTTATCCTTCGTGGTAGATTAAATATGTAAGAACAATGAAATCCAACGCTCATTTTGTATTTTATGATACTCAAATTATAGTTTGCAAGTTGTTATTTTTAGATTTCTAGTTACTCTATAGCAAAAACTGGATTTGCAGTCATATATTTAAATTCTACCCAATGTTAAATAATCACGTCCTTATTGGTCAAAGCAAACATCCTTAAAAACATGAATTTGAATGAGATGGAGCTACTGGATTATATAACCGTCTAATTAAATCTTTGGGTTATAGCTTCTATTGTGTGTTATCACAATAATTTCTCCAGTCACATATACACTATCTAATAGCCACTATTAGACTACCCATCTAAATTGTGGCTTATCATGGTATGTAAGGCTAAATCTAGCAAGTATTCAGATGACAATGTGTATGTTAAGGTGGCTGTGGGATAACAAAGAAGCACCATGTCTGTTGGATGATTTGCTTTCACAATAGAGATTATCGTCATTGACTGTTGTTGTCTAGTCATCGTCTCAGTCAAAGGTCTGCCATGTCAAACTCAAAACAGTCCAAGTCCAAGAGAGAACAGGAGGATGCCAGGATCCTCATGGCCATGGTCAGTGTTCTTTGATAGCCCTAACAGTGGCTGACTATAATCTGATGTCTTTTATTTGTATTATATTCAGAACCAGCATAGAACAATAATAATGAATACATATGTTATAATCATATTGTTAGTTTAAGTCATTATTACTTACTATATAGTATATTTGCACTTACTTGAAAGTATCCTTGGGCCCAGTAGTAATATTAGACGGCCTAGTCACTGATAGTCCAGCATCCTTTAATCGGATATAGAACTCATCATCTTCAAGACCCCAGCCCCAATATCTATTCGACATTCCATTCACCAAATCAAAGTGCTCCCTTTTTAAGAGCAAAATACCACCAATAAAAGTTGCATAGTGATATTTTGGATGTGTGTCTGGAGTTGATATGTGCAACGGCCCATTTATTGGATATAGGTATTTTAAATCATTATTTATTGGCAGCAAATCCACATCATGCATAGCAATGTAGTCATATTCAGCCCTTGTGTGAAGAAAGCCGACATTTATCAAGGAAGCTCTATTGAAACGGTTCACATCCTTTTGCTGTACAATAAAAATGTGGAAAGGAACATTTTGCCTGTCCAAAAATTTGTACATGTGTGGTACAAATTCCAGTAGCTCTTCGAAACGGTCTCGGAATGGTACGAGAATTGCGAGACGTTTTTTTGAGACAGTATATGACTGCAATCTTGGCTTTACTGGGTCAGCTATAGCTTTCTTCTCTGCTGAAAAAAGATGCAAGAAATCAGGGACTTTTTTCCGACAGGTTTTGAGGTAACAATGGTTCTTCCTTCTGCTGGCATTAGCATTTTTCGCCAAAAATTACGGAAAAGGTTAATGGGATATTGTAAACATGCAGCTCCAGCAGCCCCTTTCTGGATCTTCAGGCGTTCATTACATGTATGTTTCTACTTTTACAAGTTGAGTTGAGGCTTCATAATATAAGGAGTTAATTAGGTACCTGTTTGTATGGGCAGAACGGCCAAATAACAGCCCATCACAAAAGTTAGTCCCAAACCAAAAGCGAGACATTTTGACCCGGATAACCTATAACCCATGAACTTAACTCCTCTATACATAGACGCTAGCGTAAATAACTGGTGGCTTTACTGGTTAAAAACATAATTATGTAGAAATACTGTGATTACAGCTGGAAAATTAAGATATTTTTAGCAGCTGAACCCACAACAAGACAAGGCCCAGACTGATTTGATGATTTGATTGACTACATTCTGAGTGACATTTCCGAAATTTAGTTCGAAACTTGTTACAATATCTATACTGATGAAGTAATTTACATTGCGGCTTTGTACATCATTGTGGTAGTAACGAATTAGGAACACATGTAAATTAAAATAATACTTAAACCATATTTTATTAATTACAAGCAAAATAAAATGTGTATTGTATACCTACAGATTCCACACAATTCTAGAATCGGAATCGGAACAAAAAATTGTTTCTCATTCGTACAGTAGATGGCGTTAGTTGCATTTAAACTGCCCTGCCTCCGTAAACACAGCCTAGGCTTACCCTAATATTTTGGAAGCTTTTACAAAAGTTTCACTATATTACAACGAGTATTCTATCACTACGTACGAGCATTAATTAGCAGTTAGTAAACAGCTAATCACGCATCTCCTCAGTTATCTTATTCCCAATTTACAGCTCTAGTTGTACACACAAAATCATTAAGCTTTTCGTTTACTATTTTAGAATCAACATATTATAATCACACTTTGTGCACTACCTACCTATGTATATGCTAATTAACTAGGTAGGAAGCCGCCTATTTGATACGGGGTAGCAGAGGCCAAAATTCTCCCACAGTGGTCCAAAGTAGAGAAGAGGCAACAAATTACGTTTCTAACTATGTATATCTAAATATCTACAGTAGGTAATAAAGAAATTTGAACTTTGAACATTCAAAAGCTAATTAGTATATCAAATGACTACAACATAACGAAATCACTTACCCACAAAAGCTATGCATGCTATAACCCGAGCAGCGTAACAACGAAAGTTGTTGTGTTCCGGTTGCACTTCATCACACTAGGTACTGAAGGTGAAGTATCCAATGAATAGTGATCGCAACGAAATTTGGTATACCTATTGTGTATGAAATTTAGTATATATATTTTCATGTAAAAATTTTGCAGTTAAATTGAGTTGATCTATAGGTACTGAGAGGAGAGGATGTGCCACAATAGGCGCTCCTACCCTACATTAAGCCTTAATGTTAAATGGCTAGTATTTAATCGCACATCAAAAATACTGATTTGCACAGCAAAAAATGATCAGCAAAAACACTTTTTATGTTTTAAATATTTTATCTACACACGTACCCTCTTTACTGCGTACAAAAACCGCACGTTACGATCAGCATAATGTTAACCTACTTGGTAAAAACTCATTTCTTATTTGAAAAATTACACATTTTGACCATAATGTGTAATTTTTCTACATATTATGACATTCAAATTTCGGCACCCGCCCTCGTGCCGCCCCTAGTTTCTCTGTGAAGTTGGTACTACAGAACAAGCTAAACAACTGCAGAGCCACAATGCCGGTCAAACATGCGGTTCCTGAACACATCAAAGAGAGCTTATGATATTTGTGTAGATAAACTAGTGTATGTAACTGTACATAATTAGACATTAAAACTCTCGAGTGATATTATTATGAAACTCGCCTACTCTCCCCATGCCGCCGCCGCGCCGCCGGCACTCGCCGTCTGTCATGCCCCCATTATGTAGCAGTCACATAATAGTTATTTGTGTCACAAGGGAGCAAAATGATGTATTTACGGCGAGGGCGGTACATTGAATCCAGAGTGAAGGGAAGGATTCTACAATAGAATCCTGAGCGTAGCGAGGGATTCTAAGTTAGAATCCTGAGCGTAATGAAGGATTCAAGCGTTAACGCCCATGACGAAAATAATTTTGCTCCTGAGTGACACATACAACTTTTCACACCGACAATGAGGAAAATTTAAATTAAATGCTCTAAAAAATTAAATTACTATACTTTGAATTATACTTTCACCGCTTTTACAGTAATCGAACAACGTAAACAAAACTTTTTTTTTAATGGCGGATTGTGAAGGATTAGGGAAAGGTCACCACAGATAATATATTCCTGTGCTACTTTTACCGATGTGTAAAAATTATCGAATCGAATATTACAATTGTTTCGGATATCAATATTCATTATATCACAATAACAGTCATGGATAGTTTTGATTTCAGTAAAACATATAATTTATTGTGACATTTTTTTTAAATACCATAAATCAATCATACGAAAAATCATAAATTTTGATATAACGTTGGTAAAGTTAAAACTAGAAACATGTTCGTTTTTAATCAACTACGATGAAATTACAATCGATTATTTTATTAAGATCTGTGTTCAATTGGCACATTGCGTAAACGCTACATGCCAATGAATAAATTTAAAAAGTAGCTTGAACAGAAAAGTTGCATTTTGCTCCCTCTCGTCGTGGAGCAAAACTTACTTTTCCGAATGAAAGGTGTGAAAACTACTATTACGGCCTTATACCCCGTCTAATTATGAAATACATATTTGTAGGCCTTCAAAGATGAATCACATATTTGTAGGCCTTCAAAGATGAATCACATACCTATTTGTAGGCATTCAAAGATGAACCACATATTTGTAGGCAGTCAAAGTACAATCCCGAGAAAAAAATCGATGTTTCATGGTAGTATTTGATTTTGGGAAATATTAAACTGCACATCAAAAATACTGATTTGCACAGCATATATCCCTTATGTAGCTGCGGTAGCTTATGTGAAGGGTAAAGGGGGTGAGCGAAGCGAAGCCCCCTTTAGCTTTGTGTTAGGTTCAACGTATAAGAACAATAAAAATACTTAAAATATAAACTAAAGTACTCATTAAATATTTAAAACGTAAAAAGTGATTTTGCTGTGCAAATCATTATTTTTTATGTGCGATTAAATACCAGCCCTTGATATTTATTTCTAACTCTGAGAATAATTATCTACCGTATCAAATTTACAACTATTATTATCCTAAATATCTTTATCAATACATACTTATATACATTATTGTACTAGGCCTCCCATGCATCATCACTATTCATCACGAACAAAAACGAAGTCAAAGATTTTGCGAAAATGCGAATTCCGAAATCGGAATTGAATTTATGTAACTATTCAGTCTGAGGTTTTATATTGCACAAGTAGGTATTATGTTTCTAAGCTCAACGCCTTTGTAGTTAAACGTCAACCCACTGTAGGTAAATAGATCAGGCTATTAATTATTATATGAATTATGGCCATTGGCTAATATCAGTATCATTATTTCCACAATTAGGGGTCTTTAATTTACTCATAATGATACATGTTTGTGCAGCCGATGTCCATAAAAACCTCATTTAAAAATATCCATAGCCTACAGCAACGACAAAACAAATAGTGTTGTGCCACATCCCTATTTCTGTTTCTTAATTTCCTTTAATTACAACACCAGCCTAGAAACCGTCAATTACGCTCCGGAAAATAAATAACATACGCCAGAAAACTGGTTTTAACCAGTTATTCTTAATAATGTGTAACAAAGACGTTATCCAAACCGCTGAAACTAGGTATTTAGGGAACTTATCTTTACTTGTGGACGTTGATGTATGGGCTGGGAGAAATGGAGAGTTTTTAGGGTTCCGTGAGCGAGGGGTGGTGGTGGAACCCTTTGGCCGTCTGTCCGGAAATTACAAAATAAACAAGGGTCACGAATATTCTCATACGGGGTGGCAGAGCACAATAGTGCACAAGTTCAGCCAGTTATTCAATACTCACTGGGCTAGCCCATCGCCGCAGCTTATACTAGGTTTCCACCACCGTTATAAGAAGGTTCGTAAAATGTTCTTAGGAGATAACCTAAGTATCTCATTAGTACATGGTCCGCCGCACGCAGCACCGGATTCGAACCCGCATCACCAGCGTGAAACAACTAGGCCATCATACAACGAAACGGGTATAGCCAAGAAGCTCAAAAACAAATTCACGATACGTCATCATCACACCTGTGTTATCAGTAGAGAGTGACATAAACATAAAAATAAACATTTACATACAGGAACATACATTGCTCCTGGCCCCACACTAGGATACTCTGTGTCGTGGGAACCAGAAACAGCGACGTCACACACATATAAACATCCAAGACCTGGGGATTTTTGATTGAGTGTGTGTTTGTGAAGAGTGTGATTCACAGTTACAAGTTTTTTTTAAATTACACAGGCGTGATAAAATATAAAAATATAAAATAAAATATATATGTAGTCAATCAATGTCTCCACCGAGGAGCTCATGCCTTTACCCGGGTACGAGTAAGATTAAGCCAGACTCCACCACGCTGGCTCAGTGCGGGTTGATGTAGGGGTTTGACGAACAATACCACGTAGCGATAGTAGCCGGGAACTACAGCTTAACGTGTCATCCGAAACACTTAACGTCCAATTCTGTACTTAAGGTAAATTAATTATCTCACTGGTACATGGTCAGGTTTCGAACCTGCATCTCCTGTGTGAGAAGCAAGCGTGAAACCCATTAGACCACGGAGCTCCAAACCAAATACAAAAATACAAATACAAGAATGTTTATTGGTTAACAAAAGATATCACTTCATCATTACAGAGTGATAACGTAACGTAAATTTGTCCTTGAGCTTCTTGGCTCTACCTGTCTAGTTTTCATACAATAGACCACGCCAATGCTCAACTAAGCAAATCGTGCGGCTACGGAACCCTCAGCAGTCAGTTTACCTCACACTTTTGCAACCCGCCGGCCACGGCTGGCCCCGTTCAACCACCACCATGTAATTAGGTAGTTTAAAAAAATACGTAATTAATTGTTCAGCTTTGTGTGCTTACAGTGCCTTTGTGTGTGTTAAATTGATATTTACTGCCGACATTTCGTGCCGTCAGCGTTTTTAGCTGTTGTTTAATTTTTATGCGTTTCGGGTTGATTTGAAGAGGTTGGACAAGATAGATAGAAAAAATTGCTTAATTTAGACCCCTATTTGATTCTGCCTGAAAAATAACAGTTTAAGAGTCCCTAAAACTGTGAATTTAGGAACCTATAACAGCGGTTCGCTACAGCGAATTATAGATTATATGCTTATACCTACTGATAAACATTTCAAATGTAAGAGGCACAAAAGCTAGAAAATGTAATCAGTAATTCAACATGGCAGTATTGACAGAGGCCTATTGTATTTAAAATGCGTATTAAATGTATAGATAGATGTGAATGTTTTGGATTAATAACCACACTACAATGAGGATATTAACTTCAGAATAATCACCCTGTCCATAACTTTAACCCAATTAATTCCACATGACCTCATAGAAACCAAGCCAGAATGGCGTGCGTAGCGTCCATCCCCTCTTAGATTAATTAGCAATTCAAACAAATTTAGCCTTAATAACAGAGCTAAACTCGGTAACCGATTGCGTTTAAACGTAATTAATGCCTTCCTAGCCATTAATTTCGTTCATGGCCGAGTAACCCCTAAAACGGCAACCATTTTGTTTTAAGCGTCTTTTGTTTTCCCGCCCGAATATGCGATGACGGTTTTATATTTCTATCGGCGATAATTTTATGAGTTGTGGTGAGATAAGCACACTACAATTATAACTTGTTTTAAGAGTTCCCGAAAAGCTGATGTGATGACATACATCTGTAATTTTACATAGATTTATCAAAGTCAAATTTATTTATTAGGTACTGTAAATATTTACATATACTTAGCAAACGTCATTTTTTGCCTCTTCTCTACATTGGACCACTGTGGAAGAAGTAGGGCGTAGAAACACAGATTGATTTTTAGATATCTTTAAAACATTGTTTGTGCTTAACTAATACAAATATTACAATATTAATAATTATAATTAATAAGCAGGAATAAATAACTATAAAACTATTAACAGCAAGGACTGTGTTGAGCTAAATTAATCCCATACAGTCCCATCATTTAAGTAATCTTGTACATTGTAATATCCTTTTTTCGACAAAGTCGCTTAACATGCTTTTTAAATTGCGCAAACGGCAATTTCAAAATCTCCAGAGGATCTTATTATAGTAGAGAATGCACCTTACCCTTGAAAGAACCGGGCCGCAACTATACTTTGTCCACTCTATTAATGGTTTTTGACAGCTCAAAACCTATACATTTTTGACGTTTGCAATGAAAAATATTGCTTATTAATGTAAGCTCTCTTTAGTTGTCTGTTCGTTTTAAATTACAAATTGTTCGAATAGCTGTAAAATAGAATTAGTTTGAATATCCGCTGCTTTCCCCCACAACAAGATAACATAGGACATGACACTATGAAAGTTACTAAAATATACTAACCTAGATGTAGCCTGTTATTTGCTATCATAGGTTATTCCAAAAAACTTCGTACCATTTACTAATTCTAACATGTTTCTGTATAAACTGGTCTCAACTAGCCTGACATTTGGAAGTGAGAATTTTATACACTTGGTTTTAACAGCAACAATAAAAAACAATAATAAAAATATTAACTGTGAACCAATTCAAGGTTAAAGACAACACACCGTTAACATCATCAAAATCTTCGTTTTGTCTTTCAATTTTGAAGTATCATCTGCAAACAACACTATGTCAGTAAATTTCTCCACCATGAAAGGCAGATCGTTAATATATAGCAGAAATAAGAAAGGGCCTATTAAGGAACCTAAAGGAATGCAAATTTTTACATCCAATCCATCAGATTTAGCGCCGTTGACTTCTGTCTTTTGAATTCTATTGCTTAACTATGATCTTACTAAATGCAACGCTGTATGTTTAACTACGTAATGATTTAATTTCATTAGTAAGCGTATCATGATCAACACAATCAAATGCCTTCGACAGATCGCAAAAAACTCGGATAGCATCCTGTGCGGCCTTCCATGCAGAATAAACTGGAGATATAAGGGTAAACCTGCATACATGGCATGAACACGCGAAGTCACCGTAAAGGACAGCTTGTTGAAATAATTGTGTGGTTATCGGTCCATTTTTTGAAATCGATTGAATTTTTTAGATGTACTTCTATCTATCTACTTACATAATACATTGCACGTAGGTATCTTGTGTTGTGTCATAGAGCAAGAGAAACATGTGATATAATAATAAAATTCGCGAGACATCGACACTGCGCAGCGGTAGGTAAATTTACCAGGCCTAGGCAACTCTTTAACAATCTGTGCCTAGGCTCGTTGACTTGTCTGGTTCATCGCTAACAAAACATCACGGAACGAGATATAATATTTTGAAACATTCTTAATTGAAACTAATTAGTTTTTATAAGTGTATTATATGGTACTTATTAAGTGTTTAAAAATACAGAAATTTTTGAGATATTTAATTTATTCCTAGGCATTTTATTTATTCTAATTGTGCACTGCCTACCTACCCTTACATGATACTTTTCCCTATCATGTCTTGTTATGCAGGAAAAAATCTCATTTTCGAAATATGCTCGCTTTTGTACATGCATTTTTTTATGTAACTGCTTTAATATTTGTGAGCCATAACGAATTATGAATTATGAGTGTTCTCAGAACAATAACCCAATATTGAGCTGGTTGAAAGGAATGGAATCAATAGTGAGTTGCCTCGAGCCTCAATTAAATACATTTGTAAAGATTATAATGTTAAGTATTTTTTGTATCATGGTACATTACATATCATGATTTAAGTTTCTATTTTGTGTATTTCAATGCTATCGTGGATATAAAACTTACGCCACCACCGTGGCAAAAGACAGCCATATAAAATAATGTCCCCACCGAGAGGCATAGGCCGTTATCTGAATACGAGTAAGGTTAGGCCATTCCTACCTACTCAACCACGCTGGCTCGGTGCGGGTTAATGGAGGGGTTTTAGCACGTGGCGATAGTAGCCCGAACCTGCAGTTTGACGTGTCATCCCAAACACTGAACGTCCGATACTGAACTAAGATACTTTAATTACCTCGTTGCATTCAGGATTCGACCCTATGCTTTTAAACATTATTCATTTTGATACGACCGTGCCAAAAGGAGACGCCAAAAAAAGTGTGGCAAACGGAGACTTTGGCAAAAGTGCAATAAGCCACACTTGATGGTTACAATCATCATCATCATCATCAGGCCGAGAACTTCCGTAACTGATGATTTAAGCAGCGTCCGATAGACTTCTGCGGTTCGTGACTACACTCGCTACTGTTATACTACGGGGATTAGAAACATAGGCAACAGTGGTGGGCCAAACATACCCGACAAATATTCGTTTGGGCAGGGTATAAATACGGTATTTGACTGCTAGTCAAAATAGGTACTTTTTAGGGTTCCGTACCCGAAGGGTGCCAAACGGGACCCTATTACTAAGCCTCCGCTGTCCGTCTGTCTGTCCGTCCGTCCGTCCGTCAACGGGCTCTATCGGATCAACAATAATAGGTAGCTGAACGAACGGTGACTGCAGCACTTACTGGCCATGGTTTCTTTAATAAACATCTATATGTCCTAGGTGTTACCGACAGCCCCCTTTGCAGAGCCTGCTTGGAGGCAGAAGAAACGGCTGCTCACGTCCTCATGGAGTGTACAGGAGTAGCGGACTACAGGGCTAAACACCTCGGTCAATCGAGGGACCTTCCAGGGATAGTCGGTAACGTAAAGGGCCTGCTGGCGTTCCTGGAGGAGTTGGGTTGGCTCGTATGATATCGCATTCCCACCCACACGCAAAATAGGCGCTTTCGTCGTCGAGTTGCGGAAACCAGCCCCCGTCTTACAATTGACAATTGACAATAGGTAGCTGAAATTTTCACAGAATGTGCATTTCTATTACAGCAACAGCAACAAAAAATTAAACCTACCGATTTTAAAGAAATAAGACCCATAGACAAAATTATTGGTACGGCCATTTTAGCCATTTTGTTTTATTAGTTTATCGGTGAAAAATGGTCTCTCCCAATCTTATCGGAAAAGATTTTTTATTGCAGGTATTGAGTTTTGTGCTTAGTTATTTGACATTATATGATTAATAATTGCTCATTCAAATTACCAAAATAATATTAAGTTTTTTTTTATCATATTTGATTTTATTTCTGTAAATAAGTTACTCAATTTCTATCCACTTTCGGTTTCAATGACCAAAGAGTTTCGATAACCTAAAGAGACACAAAACTATTTTCAATGTTTCGATGTACGGCCTTGAATGTAGTCCTACCTAGTATGTAATATTGTAGGTATTGTTAAAAAATAAATAGGTATTTAATTTTTTTCACGAGTTCTATGAAATACAAGCATGCTACGTCATTGTCAAATGCTGTCTTTTTAACATAAAATTGAGTTTATAAAATAAAGCAGCTGGAAATATACAATTCGATATTGTCAAACGTTTTTGTTGAAATAGGTTCAGCTTGAGACACGTTTCTAGATTTGTTGGACTACCTTGACAAATACCGTAATGGACCTAAATTTCAGTATGTATGTGTTATTTATAAGTGTACCTGTACCCATCGACAAATGAGCGGGGTTCGAATCTGCGACCGCCCGCGTCGCCCACCCGCAGTTATTGTTTCATGCGACACGTTTATGATTGATTTGCTAGTGTTGGGCTAGTATCGATAGTGGAATTTAAATAAAGCAATTGAAGATCAAAATTCTTCAAAACTGTTTCGAGGATTATTATATTAAATAATAATAATCCTATGTTTTTTTCACGAAAAAATCGATATCGATAAATACCTTTATGTAACAGTGAAATGTTTAGAGTGTGTGAAATGTTCGGCGAAATTAACAAAACGTCATAACTAGGCCCTCAGGGACATTGCATCTCTCTTCATCTTAAAAAATCGTATGTAGGAGCATTATCTTTGTCTTTCATAGATTTAGGGTTTTCATCTGTATATTTTTTTATTTATTGTAATATGTATTTTTACCTTATTGCACAAGAAAGAGGGTAATGTTTTTCGAGCGTATTTATTTATATATGTATGTATGTATGTATGTATGTACAGGCTACAGGCCAAACGGCTTTACGGTTTTTAATAAATGAGGTGTCGTTGGATTCGTCTCAGTGCAGTGGTGGGATTCTCATTGTATCTTGTACCTTTGTCAATGTCTTTTTTGGATTGTAATTTGTTATATCACGTGGAATAAATATATAAGAAAGAAGTATAATCAATATATAGGAAACTAACCAATTAACCTCTTGAATACCACCGGCGTTAGATAACGTCACTTTTCCGTTGGTTTTTGAGAGGTTAAGGAACATGAAGTCAAATCCGAGAGTTCTTGTGCGGCCTAGCTATAGATTACATTTTCAAACCCACTTATTTAATTAGGTAGTTTGGTTTTGATGTCTCCGGAATTGGCTGACTGTCATGTTTATTTTTACTACTACTACTACTTATACTTACTTTACTTTTTAATACAACCTACTTAGTTGATTTTACTACAGTTATCTCTCCACATTGGCAAATATATCTATCCAAACCAAAACATAATATTTTGTATTGTGAACTGCTTTTAAACCTACCAGCAAGATACCACAGAACAGAACTGATTTTTTTTATGTTGGTTTCATCCGTAACTGAAAAGTCATTGATTATTTATAATATATTAATTTATATTATTTTTATTTAATAATTTATTACACACAAAAGCATAAAAAAGAAAAGGCATTTACAAAATATATATAGTTATTGTCACATACATTTTTCGCTTGTATATTCTATCGATAATCTCATTTCCCCCAACAATAGTCCATCGACTATCAGAGTCCAACGAAGCATCACACCACGAGCCATTAACTCACTTCCTCGAGTTTAAATACAGTTTAATGCTGTGTTTTAGACTCCATTAAAGGCTGCTTTAAGGCTGCTCGACTTACACCAGGCATTTAGGCTGCTAATACAATAATAGCTAATTTCAAATTTATTTTCAACTTCAAAATATTTATTTAAAAATAGATTATTACGAACACTTTTAGAACGTCATTTGAATCTGTATGATACAAGACAAACTATACCGCTTCTGAACTTATTACGGCAGCGGAGAGGAAGCGGCACAAGAAACTCGTACACTGCTACTTTTCTTTTCTATTCTTATGTTTTTTTTTTTAAACAGGTCTTGTGTTACAAACCAAACCCGGGTCCTGGGTTCGAGTCCCGGTGGGGGCAAATATTTGTTTGATGAGAACGGATGTTAGTACCCTAGTCATGGTTGTTTATCTACCTAAGTATAATATTCTATCTATATAAGTATGTGTATAGTTGTCTAGTACCCAAGATACAGGGAATCCTAGTTAGGGGCTAGATCAATGTGTGTCAATAGTGTCCAAGGTATTATTATTTTATTATTATTATTATCATACACGTGCGCGTGGTTCTTGTGCTGCGCTGGAATATCAGAGCTCTATTCCTCTTTGTCACAAATGTTATAATCTAACCTATAATATGCTTTGCAACATAATGTTTTTTAAAAATATAATATGATAACTGTTGCCGATTTATATTTGTCATATTTAGGGTCAATGTTTTCACTGCAATTAAGTAAAACTTTTCTCTACTATTCACACACATTTTACCGACACAACCATAAATTAAGTGCAAAGTATGGCTACATACTATGGATATAAATACCCTGTTATTTAGGGTGTAAATGTGAGGAACCAGTGATCATAAAAAGGCATTTAAAATGCCTAGCTTGGTCGTTGGCCTGCTTAACGAAAACTGTAATTTTATGATTATTTTATGTTGTAATAATTTTCTGTACTTTTTTATTTTTTGAATAAACATTATTATTATTGTTATTATTATTATAAAAGGCGAATCAAGCACTAATTTCATCGATTACACAATAGCCATGGAACGTCATAAGTCAGGTCCAGACATGTTCTTTTGTCCGTAACGTACCTCCGTTTCGTATCACCGTCGCGAACCAAGAACGTGAAGTTAGCAGTACAAAGTCATAGAAAACGGGGCTCAAATTCAGGGGATTTTGAGCTTATTTTGAGCTCCCAGAATACTAAGTTTCAAAATTTGAGCTCGAGTGGTTTTCGAAAAAAACGCAATAAAACACCAGCAGTGCAAAGTCCGAGTAGAGAGGTGAAACTCGCAGCGTATTTGGGCATGATTTTGAGCTCCCAGAATATGCAATCAGAACTTCTCTAAGAAAAAATAAATAAAAACCATTTACACAACAATATCATCTATATAGTCAGGTCATAAGTTCTGTCACATGTGCAATATGAAATAATTTAGACATGTTTATTATTTATGTAAACATTTATATAGCAAAATCAACTTAATAAAACATAGATTCTTATGGTAATAAAGTTTATTCAAAATGACTCCCGCGATTTTGAATACAGACCTTTATTCTGCGCGGCCAGTCGTCTATCGCAGCACGAACGAGGTCCATGTCAATATCGGCGGCTGCCTTAATCAAGGATGCCTTGAGTGACTCCAAATCAGGATGAGGCTTTGAGCAGGCCTTTTCCTCCAAGTGTTGCCATATTTTGTAATCTAACGGACTCAAATCTGGACTGGAGGAGGGCCAGTCTTCGTGCCGGATGAAGTCGATTTCACGCGCCGCCAGCCAGTCTTGTGTGCTTTTCGCTCTATGAGCTGGCGCAGAATCTTGTTGGAATACCCAGTGCCTGTTATTAAACATGGTATGAGAAACAGGTTCCACAAGGTTCTTGAGGACTGTATTTTGATACACAACTGCATTCGTTTTTACGCCTTTCTCACAAAAATGTACCTCAGTTAAGCCCCAATAAGAGACTTCCAACCAAACCATGAGCTAGGATGGAAAATGACCTCGTTGGACACGCGGAATACGGTTGCTCGCTTCTTCATTGCTGTGTGCGTACACCTTATCATTTTGTTTGTTGTAGCTCTCTTCCACGGTGAAAATTTTTTCATCCGAAAAAATAATTTCCCGATGCTTTTTTCCCGCGTACCGCTTCAACAAAGCGCGGCATCTCTTCAGTCTCAGGTCCATTAAACGAGCGTCCAAACGATGTCCTGTTGTTCTTCGATATGCCCTAAGCCCTAAGTCTTCATTTAACACCCTTTTCACCGTGGTCCTGCTTAACCCCATCTGAAGGGCCAACAGTTTCTGCTTACGTATGGGATTTCTTTGAATTCGCGCCTTCACAGCTTTTATCACTGCTGGAGTCCTAACAGAGCGAGGGCGAACACTTCTTGACCCATCATCTACACTAGAGTCTTCATTGTATCGTTTTATGGTACGATAAACGAATCTTTTGGTTTTATTCAAATTTTTCAGTAAGTCGAAAATCTGAATTGGCGCGTAACCGCAACGATGCAACGCAATAACTGCGACACGGTCTTCTTTAAGTGTCCACTCCATATTTAAAAATGAGGAAAATTCTAAAAAGTACACATTTTTATTTTCATGAAAAATTCGAAATTCGAATTCAATAAACTTTTTTGTGGCCAGCGTTCTAAATTCAAAAGTTTTTATTGTGTGACAGAACTTATGACCTGACTGTGTATATAGATAAAATTTATATGTTTATATTTTTTTTATCGAAACCACTAGAGCTAGAAATCTGAAATTTCGGATTGCGGTATCAAAAAAATTACTATGCATCACGAACAAAAGAATATGTCCGGTCTATATATATATATACCTACCTGTCTCTCGGTCCTAAAATTTTCAATTCGATCTTTCTATTTTAATCGAATTATTTCGGAGCTTCTCTGTATTATTTGCTCGGTCTAGCTACGGAACCCTTCGTGTGCGATTCCCACCCGCACTTAACCATGTTTTTTAAAAGAAATTTAGTGGCTCAATCAAGATAGAGAAATAAGTTTCTTTTGGACACCATCTCACATTGGCGTCTCTGGCAACGAACTCGCTGATAAACTTGCCAGCTCTATAATAAAAAACCCCAATATTCACCAAATACCTGTCAAGAACATTAAGTTGCCAGCTTCAGATTGCAAAACCGACATTAGAATGAATATTAAACATCAATGGATGCTTCATTGGAGAGAAACGACACAAATAAAAGGAAAATGGTACAGCTATATTAACTCGGACATTAAGAGACCATGGTTTACCGTCGGAAAATATCTACATAGAAACTTTAACACTACAATTTGTCGTTTGAGAATTGGACATGGCAGATTTAATGAACATTTACATAGATTGAAAATGATTCCTTCCCCAAATTGTACATTTTGTAATTCTGAAAACCAATGTCTAAATCATATATTTTTTGATTGCCCTCAATTAAAGACTATGACAGCTTATTGAACATTTACAAAGAAGCCCTGGATGTCCCGCGCTCTATTCAGAATCTCCTTAAGAATATAGAAGCATTTTACCCTATTTATAATTTTATCAAGAGTACCATTGGAGTTATTTGAAAAATAATAATACACCGGAATAGACCTGATTTGACAACTCGGATGTGACCTATAAATACTGGAGGAAAATTGATACCTGATTTGACAACACGGATTGACCTAAACATACTGGATTATGAAGTTAAAGAATAAAACGTTAGACAAGGCTATGTGCCTCGAATATATAACAAAGACTGAAGAAAATAGGCTTTTAGCCTCAATCAATATGAAGAGAATAAAATAAATTAAAATAAGACCAGGCGGTATGGGCTTAAGCTCCTTAGCCTTTTCCATAAAGGAAAAAACATTACAAAAAAAATAAAAAAATATTAGTATTAAACACATCACAAGGATTTGTGTCAAGCTGCTTGCAAGCAGTATCAATTGAAGTATAGTACAGTTAGCACAATGCTACATTGTTCGTTGCCCATCAGCTCAGTACAGTTAGCATAACACGAAGCTAAGTTGTTGCCGGTTATGGCGCCCGATCACTATCGATCGGCTATTTGCTCACTTCGACAATGCGCCCGCGCATGACACGGCACAGAGATGGAAGCATTTGTTCGAAGTTTGAAGCATATCATTATGATACAGGATTCATTATGGTACCTATGTGGTTGTGGTCAAAGAACATATAATCACTGCGTTCGAGTATATCTGTGGTTCCAGTTGTGGTAGCCGTAAAGTCGTGTCAAATTATCTTAGAACGCGATTGTGAGAGCGTCCGTGGCCTAAAGGTTACACGCTTTCTTCTCACGAAGCGTCTCCGTTTCAGGATTGGGCAACAATGCTTGCTTAGGTCCGGATGTATGTCCGGATGTTCTCTTCTACAGGCCGCATTTATCAACTGATTCTCGTGAATTTTTGTGAGCAGGTTCGTTTTAAAAACAGTATTTTTGGTCGATATTTTTTTTTACAAAAATTAAGAAATTTTCGAAATTGCGGAGATGTGGGCGTTTTAAAATTTCAAAAAACCCCTACATTACAAACAGCTTGACGGATTATAACAAATGAGATGTCGTTGCATTTGTAGAGACCGTGAGAAGGCTATATAAATTTAGTGAAAAGTCACAACCTCTTGACTTTTCACTAAATTTATATAGCCTTCTCACGGTCTCTACAAATGCAACGACATCTCATTTGTTATAATCCGTCGAGCTGTTTGTAATGTAGGGGTTTTTTGAAATTTTAAAACGCCCACATCTCCGCAATTTCGGTTTAAGACCGAAAAATGTAGTTTACAAAATTATTTCTACGGCTACTTTCACATTCCATGTACGTAACCAGGTGCATTTATAAGTTAGTATGTGTTATTAAAAGAAAGTGTCAATAGGTATGCCATGCATGCACCATGTTATCCATAAATAATTATAATTCAATCTTCAAACGGACGTTCTAACGGGGATGGAAAACATCGTGAGGAAGCCTTCATTGACAATCTCCATAGACGCAGCGATGCATTACTAGACGTAAACTCTACTGTGCCTTTGCCACCCTTATGGGAAAAGGCGTGACGCTATGTAAAATCTTACACCTACAAGGTTATCCTGAAGGATCTTTTATCTAAACTCTCGCTGCACTCGTAGCAACCCGACCCCGCGTGGAGTATTGTCGCGGGAACGAGAGAGACGGAGCTATGCGCTATACAAAGCTCTGTCTCTCACCTCTCGACACCACTCGTCATGCTAAGGGTGCTGGTGTGCCTCAAAAGGTCAGCTCAACAGCTGATTCCCCTAATATTGAATCGGCCAGCACAGTTCAGAGGCGTCGACGGCCCATACTTATAGTCTCGCTACTCAAACATTACGGACGATAACAGCGAATTACTTGGCTGGATCTCACGGTAACACACAAGGAACCTTGTCGTAGGAAGCGGCATGTTCGGTGTGGAACTGAGGAAAGGCGCAGATCTATTGGAACCATGTTGTAGGAAGGTGAGCATGGGTGCAGATCTTGTTGTGTGGTAAAATCGCGATATCGAGGCAAATTTGAATCTCGAAAAGACAAAGACGTACTCTTACACAAATTTCGTTACCTACCAAACTCATTACTTGTACATTTTATTGGATGGATTTTATTACACTTTGTAAAATATATATTGCATTCTCATCATGTACTACATAGTAGAAAAAAAAGTAATGTACCGAAGTCACATTTAAAAACTATGTCACTCATACAATCACTTTCAATGTCTAAATCAGACACATTAGCTGTCACTAAACACATCACCTACCAATAAAAAGTTATGTACTGTTTAACTTATACAGTATTTTGTCCTTTTCATACGTCGAGTAAATATCAAATGTCAAAGCCATTTGCCAAATGAGAGTTTTCGATACTTTTTCTGCCACCAGGCGGCGCCTCGTAGGCGTCAGGTCTAAACAGCTGTCAGATAGTACAAAGTCAGAAAACCCTCGAGGGTTTTCGATACTTTTTCTGCCACCAGGCGGCGCCTCGTAGGCGTCAGGTCTAAACAGCTGTCAGATAGTAAGAAAACCCTCGAGGGTTTTCGATACTTTTTCTGCCACCAGGCGGCGCCTCGTAGGCGTCAGGTCTAAACAGCTGTCAGATAGTAAGAAAACCCTCGAGGGTTTTCGATACTTTTTCTGCCACCAGGCGGCGCCTCGTAGGCGTCAGGTCTAAACAGCTGTCACAGATGTCAGATAGTACAAAGTCAGAAAACCCTCATTGCCAGTTGTCTGAAAAGTAATTTTTTCGCATATCTGTGCATCACAGTGGGAACCAAAAGTAAGGTTTCATATTTTTATTTATTTTATTTTAATTTAGCCTAAATTATTGTTATTGTTGTGAGTATTTTATATTTTATATTTCACATTCAAATTTCGAACGCCGATGCCCGCCTGCGTGCCGTCCCTATTTTTAACACGCTTTTATTAGCTTGGGTTGTATTTATGGATGTAACTATGTATGTAACGGAATCTTTGAACTTAATTTTCACCAGTTTCCAGAAGTCTGATTAATTTGAAACTTTGCATACGTATCAAGGACCGATGACAATGCAATAATTTGATAACAGTTTCCCATTATCCTTATTAGGACGGCCAGGATTAATACATAGCAAAATGTTGTTTACAAAGTTATTGGTGCGACTACTTTCATACTTCATGTATGTAACCAGGTGCATTCATAAGTTTGTATGTGGTATTGAAAGAATTATTGTATCGACGCCCCCTTACATATTGATTTAACTCGTTTGCGACAGCTGAAAACCTCGGACGCTTGTTTTGTAGGCATAAACGTGATTCTCTTTGGTGATCTAATGCAGTTACCACCTGTTCGAGGACATCAAGTTTTTCAACAAGCAGAACACATGAAGCCAGCTACACATTTGTGGCGACAGTTCGGTCTGATTGAACTTAAACAAAATATGCGTCAACAAGGAGACACGACATTTATAGATGTGCTTAACGCCCTTAGAGTTGGAGAAATGACGTCTAGGCATCTTGAAATTCTACTTGAAAAAGTTTCAACAGATGCGACTAATGAATTCTCAATCGAGAGTGCATTAAGAATTTACCCAACGAATGATCAGGTTGCTAGACACAACGAAAAAGTTCTCCAGAGTTTTAAGAATAAAGTGACAGTTAGTTATACAATAAAAGCACAAGACCAACTCATTGATGCTACTCGAAATCTAGGTAACAAGGACTTAGATTCTGTGATACCTAGCGATATTAATAAAACCGGAGGTCT
Source organism: Argyresthia goedartella (assembly GCA_949825045.1). NCBI lineage: Eukaryota > Metazoa > Arthropoda > Insecta > Lepidoptera > Argyresthiidae > Argyresthia > Argyresthia goedartella. The sequence goes on from OX463831.1 coordinate 22,531,451, forward strand.
TCCGAATGTACTGAAAATATTCGTAGGAGCTAAAGTGATGTTGAGGACAAACATTGACGTGTCGAAAGGTTTAGTGAATGGCAATATGGGTTTTATCACAGAAATAATCTGGCCAAATTTTCGCAGAGGCCAACTATACGCGGAAGACATCCTGTCAGTCCGTATCGATTTCGGATCAGATGGTGTGCACATGATTAAACCAATATCGATACAGTTCCCAGCGAAATACAGTTATGGAACTGCTGAGAGACGAATGTTGCCATTAATCCTGAGTTGGGCTTCGACCGTCCACAAGATGCAAGGTTGTACAGTCGATCATGCAGTCATTTATCTAGGCTCGCGACTGTTTGCTGCTGGACAAGCTTATGTAGCACTTAGTCGTGTAAGATCTTTAGACGGTATTCGGATTGAAGAACTCGATTGTTCTAAGTTAACACGAAAAACCCCATGTAACAGTGAAGCTTTGAATGAAATGATGAGATTGCGAAATAATTTGTGAGAAATTTCAATACCACATGTCAACAAATAACTAATTGATAAATCGAACTAAAAAATGAAAAATAAATAATAGTTTAAAAAAACTAAAAAAACACGCTTTTATAGCTAACCGAACTAAAAATTAGAAAATAATTTTTAATTTCAGAGAGTTTATAATACAGTAGTAGAAAATCGAACAATCAATCAGAATTTATCACCTCAAAATAAAATTACAACAAAAGAATTCAATTCAGAGTAAAAAGCGTGGGGTGCATTTTACTACTTTTCATAACTCTCCTCTCATAGATAGTTGCCAATAGAACGGTTGTTACATTTACTTTATCAAGCACCCCACGCTGTTTACTCTGAATTGAATTCTTTTGTTAATTACTTAAACTTTGTTATAATTTTATTTTGAGGTGATAAATTCTGATTGATTGTTCGATCTTCTACTATTGTATTATAAACTCTCTGAAATTAAAAATTATTTTCTTCGTTCGTTAGCTATAAAAGCGTGTTTTTTTTAGTTTTTTTAAACTATTATTTTGTCTGTGAAGTTGGTACTGACATTCAAATTTCGAACGCCGACGCCCGAAGTTGGTGCTACAGAACAAGCTAAACAACTGCAGAGCCACAATGCCGGTCAAACATGCGGTTCCTGAACACATCAAAGAGAGCTTATGATATGTGTGTAGATAAACTAGTGTATGTAACTGTACATAATAAGGCATTATGTAGCAGTCACATAAACTACTATTATGTCACGTTAATAGAATTCAGAACCCATTCTACCCAAAATCAATCAAGGGGTTAGAACCCCCAAACTCAGCAGATAATCGGAAATATCACCAACTTGATATTTTCCATACGGCAGCCAGCCAAACTTATTTATAATCATACTGTTACTATTTAAGTACATTTTGGAATCAATAATAATATACCGACGTCCCGCAATTATTATCATTGGGCAGCAATCCAAAGTTCATTGGCAGCACTTCGGAGAACCAATGGTGTATAAATTCCGAATTCTGGTACGTGAGCAGAAATCGTACGATCGCAATTAGAGATATTTCGTCTTACAATTGGTTAGTCCCCTCTTACAATACCTTTTCCTGTATACTCGTATCTACTTACATATTTAGGCCCGTATTAATAAACCGCAGTCAGTTCTGAGAGCTATCTCAAGTGCGTGAAAATTTCAGTTTTGATGTGACACAGCTGAGACAATTCAATTCAATTCACACTTCACAATTCTTTATTGCACATAAAATTACAGAAATACATTAAACATGAAATTAAAAGGCAAAGGCGAACTAACCACTCAACAGAGATTTCTTCCAGCAAACCTATCAGGATAGGATGCGTGAAAAGGGTAGTCTAGTGCAATACTAAAATTACCAAATACCAATAAAATATAATACTTACTATAAAAATACATATATTATAAGAAATAATAGATAAAATAAAAACAAATAATAATAAACAGATAAGTACAATTACTTATATACACAATAACTATGATAACAAAAAAGTAAGTGCTGTTTCAAGCGATTCTTAACGGAGAAGAGAGTAGGACTGTCCCTAATAGTGCAGGGAAGTGCGTTCCACAGCCGAATGGCCCTCAGCCTGAACGAGTGCTCGCTCGTAGGCGACAGTGTTATGCTGCGGAATACATAGAAGATATACCGTATGAGATCTCTTCTCTTGTCTCGGGATAAGAGGAAGGATATCTGGGGTTTTGCAAGATGTTGAAGAGTAAAGCCAATGTGTGGGAATCACGGCGAAGGCGAAGTGGGAGCCAACCCAGGTCCTTGCGATACTGCGGGACGTGGTCATACTTGCGCAGCCCGTAGACGAACCGAATCCCGAGGTTCTGAATTCGTTCGAGTTTATTCAGTTGTTCTTTGTTCGCACTCACCCAGCAAGCATATCATAGTCAATTAAAGGGAGTAGAAGGCACTGGGCTAGAGTGACTTTAGTATTCCGTGGAAGGAAGTATTGTAATCTCCGAAGAGAGTGAAATGATGCGAAGACTCGTCTGCTGACCTCGGAGATATGGGGCACTGCTTCCCTGACTGCAGCGATTCCAACATGACGCAGACTGAAAGGAGAGTGGCAGGAGACAGTCCTGGAAAGCAAGTTACGGAGTGTAGCATCCTTGACAGATGGATCCATCTGGACGGGGGGGACAGCAACAATGTTTTTGAGACCGTTGAGGTCGAAGTTACCAACCGTGAGGACAACTCTCAGAGTTGAGAACGGTTTATTAATACGGGCCTTAAGACGCTGGCTAACGTCGAATTCGGTTAAATGACCATCTTTGAAGCGCAATGCCTCCTGAAGGAGACATTTTCTAAACACCAAAAAAAATAATAAGTGTGTTTGAAAACATCATCTCAACGGGAACTATATGAAAAAAATAGATGTTTTTCCCCTAAGACTTGCTAAAACTTGCTATTTCTTGGGATCTAAAAATAATATTTATATGGTTCTTGCGTCAACACATAGGTATACAAAATACATTAAAAGGGTGTAATTGAAATTAAGAAATAGTTAGTGGTTTTCAAGAAATAAATAAAATAACACATATTTCGCACAGTTCTACCGCAGCTACTGACGTTACAGCCATGACCAGTATAAGCTGTTATGAACTTTATTTGAATGTGGTTGTGTTCAAATTTCAATCACCACGAATCGAGTTTCTAATTCAGCAGATACACGCGCCTCAATATCTATAGTAACAGTGCAGTTAGAGTTAGAGTTGAGTTCGTCTTTACAGCAGGCTTTGATTATCAAATCAAATCAAAATGTTTATCGCCAGAAATAAGCTTTACATCATTGCATTGATCATGTTCTGATTGTGGACGTGGTTTTCTTCTTTCGATCTATTACGTCACTCATAAAGACGTCATAAATCGTAAGCCTCCAGCAATAATGGAAGCTTTCTCTAAAGCATGGGTGACCGAACTATGCCCGATGCTTGCAAAATAAAAGCTGAAATAGATGAAATGGAAAGGTGATGGATATATAACAATCTTTTTATCACACCTGCTCTGAAAATACATACTAATTATACCAATTAGAGGGAAGAAACGCCTTTATCCCGCCCTTCAAATCCTTTCATCCCAAGGTATGGAAGTTTGTATGAAAATCCTTCCGACCCAAGGGTGGGAAGTATGTATGAAATTCCATTACATACCCGGTTTTTTTTTTTATTTGGCAGCAGTCATACTGCAAAGAGACTTTAACTGTCTACTAATTAAATTTCAAGTAAATTGCTACTGGCCACATACAGTTTTTTTTTACCAGTTACCAACCTCCTTGGTGCATACAGAAAATTAAAAACGAAATTATTTTTGTATATAAAACGCGCGGAATCACGGAAGAAGTGGCTGCATGACCTTATGATCTTAGCTTACTCCAGAAACGGGCGAATAAAAAAAGGAAAAGCCCGCGCATTTTCGCAAAAACTTCGATTGATTGATTTATCTTTGTGTTTTTTGTAAAATATGGATACTTCGAGCGACAGTGATGATGTTATCCCTAACACACCGCCAGAACTATTAGAGACGGCCCAAGAAGTTGTTTATAATCTGTTGCCGGAAAAATCTAAATGCAGATACAACAGTACTTATGAAAATTTCATACGTTGGCAAAAGGAAAAGAAAACGACTTCATATTCTGAAAATGTATTGCTCTCGTATTTTAGTGAGAAAGCAAAACAATATAAGCCGAGCACGTTATGGGCTATGCATTCTATGCTAAGAACCACGATTTTAACAAAAGATAACATCAACATAAAGGAGTACCCAAAACTGACCGCATTCCTTAAAAGGAAATCTGAAGGATTTCGCAGTAAAAAGTCAAGAGTGCTGACTGCAACAGAAATTGATAATTTCTTACAAAACGCCCCTGATGACCAATACTTGGGACTGAAGGTAAGTCCTGGCTTTTACCTGTTTATGATTTCCTTTTGCATTCACGTAGTATATACATACTTACCTAATTCTTGTGTATAATTTTACAGGTCGTCTTGATTTTAGGCGTAAATGGTGCCTGTCGTTGCGAAGAACTGACCAACATATCTACAGATGACCTCGAAATTCATGGAAATGTTATGCTAGTGAAGATACCAGACACTAAAACAAAAATTCAGAGATCTTTTGTCATTGGTGACAATTTTTATACCATCGTAAGGAAATATAGAGAACTACGACCTGATAATTTGAGTACCAAGCGCCTTCTTTTGCAGTACAGAAATAACCAATGCGTAAGACAAGTTATGGACAAAAATAAAATTAGTCAAATCCCGAAAATAATCGCTACGTTTTTAAATTTGCCTAAACCAGAAGAATACACCGGACACTGCTTCCGCAGGACTTCTGCCACATTACTAGCTGACTCGGGAGCTGATTTAACCACGATCAAGCGGCACGGTGGATGGAAATCGAGCACAGTCGCCGAAGGCTATATAGAGAACTCAATAGGAAATAAAAAACGGATCAACGAACAAATAACAGAATCAATAGCTTTCACTACTAATCCAGCTTCATCATCGCTTCAGCCTCAGCCGAGTACAAGCGCGACACTAATGCCCTTACCAGTGGTTCCTCGTAGCTCATCACCGCAGCCTTCTTCAAGCCTTCAACTAACAACTCAAGATGTAAACATGTCTCAAAATATCAAGATACCCGGACAAAATGTAACATCTTATAATAGCTGCACTTTTAATAATTGTACTTTTAACTAAATATAAACATTTCTATGCATTTATGTCTATAATTTTCCTCGTAGGTGTAATAAAAAGCACTATACATACCTCAGGATAAAGTACAGTTCCATACCTCAAATGGTTTGCGCCCCTCGCAAGCTCGTGGCGCAAATGCCATAATCTCGGTATGGAACTGTCATTTTCTTCCCTCTGAAGTAATGTACTATTACACCTGCCTTGCTCGTAAAGACCTACTTACTTACGTTCAAAGAGTGAATGTAAGTTAGTCTTTACGTCATTCATTCATTGTCTGCATTGAAAACTACGTTCCATTTTCAAATTACTTTGCAGAACAAGCAATGCTTGATATGTAATGGATTTTCATACAACATACAACTTTACTATGCAAACCTCCTTGGTCAAAAACTCAACCAACACAAAAAAAAAAAATCGCGGTAATTCAATCGATATTATTTGAAGTTTGATAAATTTACATACTTTCCCAATATCTAATTCAGAAATTACACACACAACTTTTTATTAAAATCACATTAAAATTAATATGTAGGTACCTCATTAGTTTTTTGATATGAATTTAAATTACATTGTTTTATTTTATTTGTTGTGTTTTATTTTCCTCGCAAGAAAGGTGTAAAATAGTATACTTCTCTCGGGTTGTAAGTAGCTATTGCACCCTCGAACTATATCCGCCCTTGCTCGCTTCGCTCGCTCGGGCGTCTAAATATCTCGGGTGCACTCGATCCTTAGAGCCCTTTGCGAGCGAAGCTCGCACGGGCACCAAATTGCATCTCGTTCCGTAATAGCTCACTTACTTCCCTTGTAGCGTAATGTACTATTATATAGGTTCCCACTTCGAATGAGAGTCAACACTGTTCTCTGAATGACTTTGACATTAACAACTCCATAGGTATTTAAAATATAATAGTGTTGTCTCGCGTTGGAAGTAGTTGGCCTAAACAGCCGAAAGATAGATGGAGTCAGACGAGATCGCCTGTGACAAGTCTTTGATATTTTATATCCACTCGCCTGTGGTTAGATCAAATAAAAACCGGTCAAGTGAGAGTCGAACTCGCGCACGAGGGGTTTCGTACTACCGCACAATGGTAGGGATGGTGTGCAGTGAACAGTTTGGATTTTACACAACAAAATATTGTTTACAAAGTTATTGGTGCGGCTACTTTCACACTCCATGTACGTAACCAGGTGCACTCATAAGTTTGTATGTGGTATTGAAAGAATTGTTGTGCTCCCTTAAATATTTATTTTATTCTGTTTTTTAGTATTTGTTATAGCGGCAACAGAAATACATCATCTGTGAAAATTTAAACTGTCTTGCTATCACATAGGTAGATATTCATCAGCCTGGTGGCAGACGGACAGCGGAGGCTTAGTTATTACTAAGTTCCCGTTCGGGACCCTTAGGGTACGGAACCCTAAAAATGGCCCGCGATTTAAAAATTTGAAAACCTATGAAAAATAATCAATCTTCTGTTGATGGCCCCACAGCTGCGAGGAACGACATGGTTGACCTGAGCTTAACTTGACAAGACCTGGACCTGGAGGCTTTGCGACTTTGAACCTGCCATGGTTATAAAATTCAAAACCTATAACGGGAAATGATCATCATATGATGACGCCACGTCTCCAAAAGTTAATGCTATCTCGCATTCTTTATACCGGGCCCAATACACACATATATACAGAATATAGCCAAAAGTATAGTTTTACTTTGTATAGGGTTGCTCGGAACATTATTTTGAACAACTTTCACCAGGAAACCGATTTGATCAGATCAACTTTGTTTCCAACATCTCCATTGTGGGCGTTCACCTGATTTGTATGGAGTTGCTCTGATCAAATCGGTATATCATTGGGAAGTTTTTAATCGAACATAAAAAAAATTCAAACCTAACCTAATTAATTAATAATTTAACTAATAAGACAAACACACACTGGCCTGCAAAACTAAGTTTTTCACTCACATTTTTAAACACAGAACTTTCTTTCGAAATTAGAAGGATTCGAAATATGTGGTAAGTAGTTTTTGTAACTGATACATAATGGAGGGCATTAAAACTCGAGAGTGGGTATATGAATCGAGCCGAAGGCGAGTTTCATAATATTATCACTCGAGAGTTTAATGCCTAATTATGTACAGTTACATACACTAGTTTATCTACACACATATCATAAGCTCTCTTTGAAGTCTTCAGGAACCGCATGTTCGAACGGCATTGTGGCATTGATAATTTCTCTGCACTTGCTTAGCTTGTTCAGTAGTATCAACTTCACTGCCAAACTAGGGGCGGTACGCAGGCGGGCGTCGGCGTTCGAAATTTGAATGTCATAATTTGTCGAAAATTGGTACATTATCGTCATAATGTATCAATATTCCGATTACAAATTAGTTTTTACCAAGTAGTATAACATTATGCTGGTCGTAACGTGCGGTTTTTGGACGCGGTAAAGAGGGTTTATGATACGTGTGTTGATAAAAGAGTTTAATTGTGTACTATAGTTTCAAAGAAAGTTAACAAAATTTGCCTCAAAACTTTTTTATTCTAAAACTCTAACTTCTATAGTTAAAAAAAAAGTGTAGTACTTAGTTTTGCAGGCCAGTGTATATTTAAGCCTTAAAAGAGCGAATTCATGCGCGTTCAGACATTTAAATACAGTCACGACATGGTTCCCCAGCATGAGTTCACACCCATATTTGCTCATTCAAACATTAGCATTTACCTATTTCGTCTAACAAGAATGACAAAAGTTAGCCTGTCAGTTTTTGTGTAGTACTAAGATTATTTTAAGCGGTAAATTCGTGCTAGTGGTGCTGACCACACCCCTTTGGCATAGGCGTGAAGATAATAAGGTGGAAACAGACTTAACTGATAGTTATCTTGGTGTATTATTCGCTTGTCGATAAGCATTGAGTAATTTTCGCTCTCTCGGATTTGAATTACAATGAGGTCAGACGCAAGTAGTTTGGAATAGTTCGAAGTTCGTTGTGATTTCTTAAGTTACAGCCTTCGTATCTACTGGTTTTAGTTGCAGTAAGTGCATCGATGCTCTTATGTTTATTTTGTGTAGATATGGTTACATAGTAGGCGGTAACATAACATTTATCGGCACTGCACATCTAGCCACATAGTGACATGCAAATATTAGCAATACAGTAGTGCAATACCATTTTTAAATATTATCTAAAACAGGTCGGTGTTTATTTTCAACTAAAGAGATCGGTTGGTAGTCAAAGAAATGAATTAATTGATTAATTAAATTTATACTTTATAGATTAATTTTATTAACACGAGAGTCAAAAAAATATTTAACGTTATAATAGCATTTAGTGATCAGTATTTGATTTGATTAAAAACCGGTAAAGGGTGAGTTAGACTCACATACGACGGGTGCCGTATCCGTACCATCGTTCAATAAAAAATGCAAAAAACTATTTTGTATGGAAACCCAATTTAGATTGCAAAAAGTGTTCATCATTTGTTTTTAAGGTACATACTTTGGTTAAGACATCATCATCATATCAGGCCACTTCAGCCTACTTGCTGGGCCTCTCGCAAAAAAGCACTCTAGTTCCGGAAGCCGGTCTACTGCTGATCTGGTTAAGTACTGGTATCTTTCACATTCATATGTATAGTGGTAATAGAAATACCCATTCTGTGAAAATTTTAACTCTCTACTTTTACAGATCATCAGATCCAGTTCGCTGACGGGCAGACGTACGGACGGACGGACAGCGGAGGCTTAGTAATAGGTTCCCGTTTGGCATGGCATTCTTCGGATACGGAACCCCAAAAATAGTTCGGTATAAAAACCGATTCCAGAGACGTCGCCTAACTAAATATTTAAACAAAAACGCGGTAAAATGGTATCTCAAATGAAGGCCCCAAAGACCTGGCGAATAGAGTTTAGGTACTGTTCGGCAGAAAAGTTCTGCAGGTAATATTTTATGAATGCGTCAAAATATTAGCAAAAAATTTGGTGTGTAATTTTTCATTTTTCCTTGAATTAATGAGCCGAAGCTGAATCTAGTTTCACTTTGCTTCGGCAAAATGTTAAAAAAATGTGCTAAGGTATGCACTAGGTAGGTACCTACCGATACAAAAATAATATCCCTATATAAAAGTTTTGCATAGAAAAGTGTAAAATAAACGACTGTTTAGAGCTTGACATAAAAATGAGGAATTTCATTCTAGAGCTCTTACAGAAAGCAAATTCAAATTCCAAATGCAAATTCCTAAAAACTTAGTTGTTAATTAAAGTTTAAACAAATTATAGATAGTACAAGAAACAAAGTTCCAACGGTCAGACATTCATTACAAACATTTAAACAAAAATCAATCAAAATCGCAAATTTCAAAGCATAAAAAACATAATTAAAAAATCAAACCGTTTAACAAACACTGTTTAGTTTATAATTTGCGTGAAATTCAATCCTTATCAGCTTTAATTAAAATTTTGTTAAACAACTAACAGTGTAATCGCTCAGGCAAAACAAACAATTATTTTATTGTTGATAACAATAATTACAAATCAAATACCAGCGCGGTCAGTTGTGCGACATAAATCATTTAGTTTATGTTGTTAGTTCGAAAGTGTTGAACAATTTATTTGTAACTCGCAACATTGGGCTAATAAAGTATTCGAGTTAATTAAAAAAAGTATTACCAATGCAAAGGTGAAACCGATTGACTCAATAAAGAGCAACGTGCACTCAAACGCACCCAATCCGCACCATAATTGAATCAAAGGCAACAAAATGCAAGAGTACAGTCGTGGCCAACACGCTTTTTAAATCTGACGTAGCACGCCATCTGGCAGGCTAAAAGCACAAGCTCATCGCAGGCACCGCCCATCCCGAAAGCGTTCGTTAAAGACACCTCCTAAACACGCCTTCTAACCAATAAGAGCGCCGGGATTCAAATGAAGAACACCGTTCGACACCTCGCCAACACCCGCCACGGAGTCTCCACCAATGAGGTTGCAGCCGTCCATGTTCCAAACTTTTTTTTCCCGCCTCGCCAGCGCCGGTCACCGGTGAGGCTCTCATTCGGCCGCGCGCCGTGCTGGCGTACGTATCGCGCGTCATGAGGATTGTGTTGTGTGTGACATGTGCTGATTCAGTGTTGATGTGACAGAACCCGTGAGCAAAGCATGATGCCTCTCGCACCGACCCCTGTGGCGGCGGTGCCATCGAAGCCGAAGATCGGATTTAGTATCGACAGTATAGTGGGTGGTTCGGAGCGGTCGAAGCATGCATCGCCGCCGCTGGCCAGCCCGGGATCTCCGTCTCCTGTTGCCTCACCTAGAAGTCCTTCACCAAGACCTTTGCTACGTCCGAGCGCATTACCAGCCTTTCCAAACCCGGAATTAAAAAGGCTACCGTACTTAGAAGCCCAGAGTCATCACCACCAGTTTCTGGCGCACTTCCAAGGGGCTGCCTTGGCGGCGGCTCTTGCTCATCAACAGCAAGGGTTCCCGGGGCAGCTGCCGCAGCATCACCAGCATCATCCGGCTCCTGTGCCGAGGGAGTCCTATCAGCTCTACCCCTGGCTCATCAATAGGCACGGGAGGATATTCCCGCATAGGTTTCCTGGAGGTGAGTGTGTGGTCTTTAGCAGCATTATTCGCATAAATATTAAATTTTACTTTACGCCCAGAAGGTAAAATTCAACCCATATCAAAAGACTTGTTGAATAAAATCAGGCTATTTGTCGGCAGGATTAAAATTATTTAAATTAAACACAACAGTACAATAAACATACCAAAATAAATAAGATTAAATATTTGATGTTTTTGTGGATTTCTAAGTTACCTATATATAATATCAAGCGCAATATTAATAAAATTATTTCAATTGGAATTGTCAGTTACCTATCTAACTAGTTACTTAAATGAATACAACCTCTATAATATAGAATGCTAACAAAAAAATGCTTGTTTTTACAATACAACTTGACAAATTGGTCACACACTTTTAAACAGCCGTCGATCAAATTTGATTTAATTGAATGTCACAGAGACAAACGTTGTTTGAATCACAATTAAAATAGTATCGTTGCTCACAAAAGTGTATATTTTTAAGTAGGAAACGTTTGACCGCATACAAAAAATATACATTTTTGAGTGCAAGACACTTTTTTTCCGTCGCACAGTATTTATCTCCATTACCGTTTAATTTTACTGAATTTTAAACGTGAAAAGAAACAAAGAAACATTTAAATGTATAAAAACGACGAACTCTACACAAATTGTATTAGTTAAAACCCTTGTTTGTATCTTGCTGCGGTCTTATCGGAGTTAAGTGCTTTACCAGTTTTTTTGTCTGACGCTGTAGGCTCAGTTGTTAATCTTTAAACAAGCCCATTATGATGAAGCACCGCTATCTTTGAACACCAATCAAAAACATATGTTATTAATTAGATACAGAAAATTGACAGTATAAATAATTGCCACTTACAATAGAAACCTATTTATTTTGAGTCAAATTATAGCCACACTTTTTAAAGAAACTTAGCCGTCGGTTAGAAGAAAATAATTTGAATTAAACCTGTGTACGAAATAACATTCGCTGATATTTGAGCCCCGTAATATGGCAAATCATGTACATATGCGCTTCTATCACTTATGCCTACTTATATATGCTGAAAATAATTATGAATTAAATGGTTGGAACTAATAAAGAAGAGGCCGATGCTCTGCAGTGGGTCGATGTGGGTTGATCATGGTGATGATGATAATGAAATGGTTAGATACTTAATTAAACTACCAAACGACTCAGTACCATATCTACTTTTGTTTTTACTACATCTGTAACCTCTGACACTTCAGAACTATCAGATTCATTCTAAGGTACTTTCAGTTATCAAATGAGATAACCTCTTATGCAGGTCTCACCAACATTGTAACTATCAGCTCATTTGTATCGTAATTATGTCAATGATAACTTAATTATAATGATAATAGTTGAGTGGTATGAACAACCACATACTATGTTTTACTATAAAATGCAACATTGTTGCTTAATTGCCTTGATTTGTTTTGATAACAATAGGTTACGCAGAAAAGTATAGTGATAATAGCTATGTGATACGATAATACCGGTTACGGGTCACATTAACCTGAGGCAAAGTTAGTGAAATGAAAAAATGCCTATTTAGTACAATTCCATGTCAAAGGATATTTTATTACATATAAGTTATATCTCGTAGATATCTCACAGCTCATGCGCTTGCGACAGATCGGAGAAGAGTATGGAGAGCTGACCGCCAACCTTCAGTAGTGGAGAACCACAACAAGAAGAATAAGAAGTAACATCATTCCTCTTCATCTTAGTTTATAAAATACACCATCACCAAGGTTAGATATTTTTTTTGTTAACGGTAGATCTATAGATATTTTTTCAATGATGTTGTGCATACTCAGATGATATTTATTAATCTTTAAAACAAAATAGGAATTTTTAGTTAATGACACTCGCTGTGTGTCTGTCGCCTAAAACGATTGCCATGCGATTGCGATATTCCACCCCTCACAACTCCAATATTCACGCACATTACCTTTGTCAACAGAGAATCCATCAAAACCCTTCGGGGTATCGCTCAAAAGATCAAATATTATTCGGCAAATAAGCATCGCCCGATCCCACATCCCGCACCCGCAGAATTGACTGCCACCCCTCCAAATGATAACAATATTATTTTTATGAACCCGGCCTATTATAAAATGACTGCTTCTTTTTAATTAAAGCGGCTTAGTAAGTATAGGAGCGCGTCAAAATCGTCGCACCCGAAAAATAAGAAATAATATTTTTATACAGAAGTAATAAGCGAGTTGACAAAGGGCCTTTTTTGATGGAGCGGGACCTAACGCCCGCGATTATCAACCGACGCCTTTGTGTTCGAAATTTGATTATTCTGGTAGAGCTGAGGGACTGTTGTCGATAATTTTATTTGAATTTCGGGTATCAAATGCGGCATAAAAAAATAAGGGCGTGAAGTATATGCTATATTTTTTTTGACGTCACTAAAGAAGTTTCGGTATCCAATTGTATAAGTCAGTTTGTTGTCGGTTCGTAGAGAATTTTAATCAAGCAACATTAAAAAAGAAATCTTGGAAAGCACGACACTTAAGTACTGTTAATTAAAACTTTGCTAGCAAATTAATGTTATATCTAAAATCAGCTGGAAGCAGAAACATGAATCACGTTATCTTATTATATATAACGATACATTAAACATCACTATTATCTTGTTATAACATTTGGTAGCGTCTGCCGTCACAAATTTTGTTACGCGTTCATTTTCTTAATTACCACGATTGTTGGGCCGTGTTTTTTAATATATTTTCTAAAAGGTTTGAATGGCTTATAATTGGATGTAATTTTAGACTACTTTGTTGCTGAGCGATGACCGGACGATTACTTGACGTTTGGAGCGCAGTCGACTCGTTATGTTTTGTATTACTTGTCAGCCATTTTGTTAAAGCAGTGATGGTGCGATCGGTAGTTAGATAAATGATTTACAGTGTCGAGTGGTTTTAAGTGGCACTACAGAATTGTGATTAATTAATAGTGTTTATTGTTGATGACTGGTGGCCACAACTATTATTTTTAGAGCGTTGTTACGGTCCGGGATGGTGTTTTGAAAGATGTGAATGGGTAACTATTAAAAGTTATGTGTATGTGCATGTTTTATACCCTTATTTGTTGGCTCAGAAACAAGGCTATAAGATTGGTTGAGTAGTAGATGAGATAGTTTTATGCCGAAAGTACAATGGAACATTTCCGGTCGATTTTTCCTAAACGTCCGACTAAGTTATCATAACTACGGTATGGATTCCCTAAAAAATATGTACAACACGCTTTTCAGACCTCCACCTCAGTTATACTTTATTAACTGACCGTTTTACGCACTTAAGGGCCAAATGATGATTGCACTATAATGACAACGTTGTTCTAAGGCAAAAAATATTACACTCCCTTTAATGGCGCGGGTGGTCGTTATAAACAATAGTTCCACTCTCTACGCGACTGTACTTTTTGCAAACCTACCTAACGCGATCTTTTGGCAGATCACGCGAAATTCGCATTTACTTTGACACTTAAGCTGCAGTAATTATAAAATCGTTATAAAGCTGTTATTAGTGATATTTTACTACATGCGTACATAATAGTTTATTTTATGGTTCTGTATATTGTTACGATATTAAGCTCATTAGCCGGTAGGTATTGCATTTTATGTGAACACTAGCTCTGCCCTGGGGTTTTACTCGCTTATAAAACTGTTATGTTAACAGTAGCAAGCATATGTAGTATTATATTTCTTAATTTTGACTTACTTACTACTAAGTTAAATAATACCACATAGTTTATTTAATATGAAATATAAATTTTTTAAACGGACTGTTTCAGATTAGTTTTAATGCAGAAGGTGCTTTGCCTGGGCGATATTATACGCTGCTAAAATTAAGAACTAAGTTTAATAAAATAGAACTCTCGAAAAACCGCGAAAGCACTAACCTTGTTACAACGCTCTATTAAAATTAAATTAAACACAGATTATACTAATCGAGGGGGAAGATATCCGTGGCCGCTACAATCTATCAAACGTTTACGACCCCGTCGAACTAAAGTCATACTTACCGAGCAAGATACAAGAGCTAAAATGACTTGCCCAATAGCTGTCAGTAGGACGGACAACATGTGATTTTGCTGTTTAGCTTAGCTAAGAAATATGAAGTAATGAAAGATGCTAAATTATAGGTATGTTACAAATTGTAGTCACTGATACATGAGGCATTCTGCTATGACGCCCGACGTGGAAATACGTCGAAAGATAAATTATATGAAATATAAACTAAGGCATTGCCTTGTTTTTGCGCATACAATGTGAGGAGGCACGTTTTTCCCAGTTGTTCAATACTTCAATACGCTATTGAACTGCTAGTAGAATAGATTTAGAAAAGACCTTTAATGAAGTGATAAAATCGTAATTTTGTTCGTGAGCTCTATGAAATACAGGCTTGTGATGTCATAGTCAAATGTTGTTATTTTTTACACAAAATTGAGTTTATAAAATACAACTACTGGAAATATTATTCTGATATTGTCAGAATTGTACAAATTGTTTTAACTTCAGACACGTTTATTTGATTGGGATACCTTGTCCAATAGCGAATTACCTACCATGACAGGTGGCTAATTATTAGAGCGTTTCTTTTAAGTGCGGAATCACACTTTTTCTTAAAAAAAAAACAATGTGATTCTGTGATTAATAGTTTTTATTAATCTACTATAAACACTTAATGTGTAGAAAATTAAGAATAGACGCAAAAGCAATATATTTCGCTAGATTTGTATGGGCCATTCAACACTGCATAAAACAAACACTTAAAATAAACAGCCAACAGACATACAGTTGGTCGTACATTACTTATTTGATGTCTGAACATGCCGTAAGCCTGTCTTTAGGTATAATGATGGATGGCTCAAGAAGTTTCAGACAAAATGTAGAATATATACACAAAATCTGTGCACGCTGTTATGACGTCACTACGGCGCTTCAATGTTACAGCGTTCGTGCGAGGTGCGCAAATAAATGAATATTAAGAACACTCGTGGAACTGATGATTATAATGAATGATTACGTGTTAATATATATGCACTAGGCGAATAGTGCATGACATTATGACTAAACCAGCGGTGAAGAGGTAGCCACATGGCTCTCAGTCAATGTAGAGGTTTTTGTGTATATATATGGGAAATATTAAACTGCACATAAAAATACTGATTTTCACAGCAAATATCAGGGCAAAATGCTGCGGTAGCTTAGGTGAAGGGTAAAGGGGGTGAGAGAAGCGAAGCCCCCTTTGTCCTTCGTGTTAGGTTGAACATGTAAGAACAACAAAAAATACTTAAAACATAAATTTAAGTACACATAAAATATGTGTTTATGTTGATCCTTTTTTTGATTAAATACTATACAAATATTGATAAACGCGTGGACAAAATTTGTAGCGTTCGTTTCGAACCGATCGTTATTCAATTAATCGAATCGACCTATGATTGAATAAGTGACAGCTTTCCCATACACTAAAGGCATGTTCCAAGAAGTCCCGATAAGCCCTATTGAACAATACAAATCATCATTTTTGTATGTAAAATGAATGACAGATCAACCTGTCACATGTAGCTTATCCGGAGCAATTTGTCATAACCTGTCGATTCGACCGTGATTTGAATGAAGCAATTATGGGGGCGGGTAGATTTTTTTTTGCAAACTAAAAGCTGGGTAGTATGTGGGGTAGTTATATTGATTATCGACCTGGCGTAAATATTATATATATACCACTTAAATGTAGTTAGCAGAATAGACTCCTGGAATGCACTTGGCCGTTTCACAAGAGCTGATTCTATTAATGTTTGAGAATGTGGAAAAGCACTAAGTATATGTACTTAGGCATTTTCCTTGTTATCGCTTCAGAGTAATTTGACAGCTGAGGGCCCCTCAAGCTTCTCTAAGCACCTGATGCACAAATTCTAAATCAAATTTTGACTGATACTCAACGGTAACCTAGCGTCTTTCTTCTCCCCTTTTATTTGTGGCGGACGGACTAACCACTTTTGAGGTTAAATTTGCAGGTGTCAAGTGGAAAGATCACAATTTGGTCAGGTTTATCGACAACCTGGAAATTAACGTGTTGAGATTAATTTGTTGAATGAAGAAAAATAACAAATGAAGAACAACTGAACAAACTCGAACGACTTCAAAATCTCGGGATTCGGTTCATCTTCGGACTGCGCAAGTATGACCACGTATCTCAGCATCGCAGGGAGCTGAAGTGGCTACCGATTCGGCTTCGACGGGACTCTCATATCCTGTGTTTCTTTTATAATATTTTGTGGAACCCTCGTTACCCTAACTTCCTACGTGATCGATTCGAATTTCTTTCTTCAAGCAGGCCTCGGTGAACTCATATGGCGTCTACGCTCAAAGCTCCAGATCGCTCCACTGCAGCCTACGAGCACGGGTTCAGAATCCGAGCCGTACGACTGTGGAATGAGCTTCCTTGCACTATCAGGGACAGTCGATCTCTAAATATATTCAAAAACCGGCTAAAGAAGCACTATCTCTCCCTTTCCATTTAGATATATATACACAGTCAGGTCATAAGTTCTGTCACACAATAAAAACTTTTGAATTTAGAACGCTGGCCACAAAAAAGTTTATTGATTTCTAATTTCGAATTTTTCATGAAAATAAAAATGTGTACTTTTTAGAATTTTCCTCATTTTTAAATATGGAGTGGACACTTAAAGAAGACCGTGTCGCAGTTATTGCGTTGCATCGTTGCGGTTACGCACCAATTCAGATTTTCGACTTACTGAAAAATTTGAATATAACCAAAAGATTCGTTTATCGTACCATAAAACGATACAATGAAGACTCTAGTGTAGATGACAGGTCAAGAAGTGGTCGCCCTCGCTCTGTTAGGACTCCAGCAGTGATAAAAGCTGTGAAGGCGCGAATTCAAAGAAATCCCATACGTAAGCAGAAACTGTTGGCCCTTCAGATAGGGTTTAGCAGGACCACGGTGAAAAGGGTGTTAAATGAAGACTTAGGGCTTAGGGCATATCGAAGAAAAACAGGACATCGTTTGGACGCTCATTTAATGGACCTGAGACTGAAGAGATGCCGCGCTTTGTTGAAGCGGTACGCGGGAAAAAAGCATCGGGAAATTATTTTTTCGGATGAAAAAATTTTCACCGTGGAAGAGAGCTACAACAAACAAAATGATAAGGTGTACGCACACAGCAGTGAAGAAGCGAGCAACCGTATTCCGCGTGTCCAACGAGGTCATTTTCCATCCTCGCTCATGGTTTGGTTGGGAGTCTCTTATTGGGGCTTAACTGAGGTACATTTTTGTGAGAAAGGCGTAAAAACGAATGCAGTTATGTATCAAAATACAGTCCTCAAGAACCTTGTGGAACCTGTTTCTCATACCATGTTTAATAACAGGCACTGGGTATTCCAACAAGATTCTGCGCCAGCTCATAGAGCGAAAAGCACACAAGACTGGCTGGCGGCGCGTGAAATCGACTTCATCCGGCACGAAGACTGGCCCTCCTCCAGTCCAGATTTGAGTCCGTTAGATTACAAGATATGGCAACACTTGGAGGAAAAGGCCTGCTCAAAGCCTCATCCTGATTTGGAGTCACTCAAGGCATCCTTGATTAAGGCAGCCGCCGATATTGACATGGACCTCGTTCGTGCTGCGATAGACGACTGGCCGCGCAGAATAAAGGCCTGTATTCATAATCGCGGGGGTCATTTTGAATAAACTTTATTACCATAAGAATCTATGTTTTATTAAGTTCATTTTGCTATGTAAATGTTTACATAAATAATAAACATGTCTAAATTATTTCATATTGCACATGTGACAGAACTTATGACCTGACTATGTATATATTTGTATGTATTAGTTTATTATACGGTTTATTCATATTTTTACGTTGTATTTAAGTAATTGTGTATGCAGTCTATTTTTAGCAATTAGGGTTATCAGTATAATACATACTGTTTGTAGTATATATTAGTCGTAGTATTTATAGAGTTTTATTGTACGCGCAGGTCTTCCCCCGCTCAACCATCACCTCTCCTACCATCTTGGTTTGCTGGAAGAAATCTCTTTTGAGAGATAAGCTCGCCTTTTTACATGTTTTTTCTATTATAAGTTATCTGTATGACTGTTTTGTGTAGTACAATAAAGAAATTACAAATTGTTGCTCGTTATCACTACCCAGGGAGGACGTGAAGGGCTGTGGGACCCAAGTATATTACCTTCGGGAGCAACTGCCTTCCCGTCGCTAGGGGAATCTCAGCATCGGTATGACATTTAAGTTGTACTTAACTTGAACAGCAATAGTAGTTTATGTGACTGCTACTTAATGGAGGGCATTAATACTCGAGTTCGGCGCGTTTCATAATAATGTCACTCGAAAGTTTTGATGCCTAATTATGTACAGTTACATACACTAGTTTATCTAGACACATATAAGCTCTCTTTGATGTGTTCAGGAACCGCATGTTCGACCGGCATTGTAGCGTTGATCACTCTGCAGTTGCTTAGCAGTACCAACTTCACAGACAAACTAGGGGCGGCACGCAGGAGTGCGTCGGCATTTGAAATTTGAATGGCATAATTTGACAAATTTTGGTACATTATGGTCATAATGTATCAATATTCAGATAAGAAATGAGTTTTTACCAAGACGTTTATCATTATGCTTGTCGTAACGTGTGGTTTTTGGACGCAGTAAAGAGGGTTTATGATACGTATATATAGTATAGTTTATACACACGTAATAAACCCTCTTTACTGCGTACAAAAACCGCACGTTACGATCAGCATAATGTTAATCCACTAGGTAAAAAGTAATTTCTCATCTAAAAAATTACGCATTATCACCATAATGTGTATTTTTTCTACATATTATGACATCCAAATTTCGAACGCCGACGCCCGCCTGCGTGCCGCACCAAGTTTGTGTGTGAATTTGCTACTACAGAACAAGCTAAACAACTGCAGAGCCACAATGCCGGTCAAACATGCGGTTCCTGAACACATCAAAGAGAGCTTATGATATGTGTGTAGATAAACTAGTGTATGTAAAGATAAACTGTACAGAATTAGGCATTAAAACTCTCGAGTGATATTATTATGAAACTCGCCTTCGGCTCGTGTCATAAACCCACTCTCGAGTATAATATGCCCTCCATTATGTAGCAGTCACATAAACTACTATTAAAATGATGGCAATCTATAAAATCTGGAATATTATTATTAATAGATTCTGAATATATACTGTGGGCACACCACCGTCCCGATGGTCAGATGACATTGCTGAGGCGCGTAGGCGGCTGGAAAGCAGTGGACGAGACTGGCGGGGGACCGTAGCGGATGGCGTGCTTTGGGAGAGGCCTGTGCCCGGCAGTGGGATGACAAGGGATGATGATGACGATGATGAAATAAATATGCAGGAATAAATAATTACAAAATTATTAAGGAATTTCTGTGTTGAGTTAGGTTAACACCATGCACTCTAGTCATTTATGTAATCTTGAATATTATGATATCCCTTTTTAGATACAGTGGGTTTTTAAATTGGCCATATGGCAATTGCAAAATTTCCAGAGGTATCCTTTTGTAGTATCTCCTCGCTAAGTGTCCTGCCCACTACTACTTCTGTCTCGCGAACCGCTTGCCGACATCGATGATCTGACTAATCATAATAATTCCTAAGTATTTATAACAATAAATAAGCATTGTTTAGTATTCGTTTTTAAATCAGAAAAAAAAACCTAGCTTATTTATATAATATAGAAAGCGAGTAGCTCAAATTAACTTTAACATTCCAAGAATAGTTTTAACCGACTTTAAAAAGGTTCTCAATTCGGTTGTATTTATTTAAATGTTCGTTGCTTCCAAATTGGTATTTTTTAAGAAGCAATATGAAAAAATCTTTATTTATTTCAAAGAGTAGGCCTACACAGTTTTACGGTCTAGGTCGGTTTGGTATCTTCATTAAAATGAAATGAACTCGCGCACCAAGGGTTCCGTACCACCGTATACAATGGTAGGTGTGGTGTGGAGTGTATAGTTTTGATTTTACATAGCAAAATGTTGTTTGCAAAGTTATTGGCGCGGCTACTTTCACACTCTATGTACGTAACCAGGTGCATTCATAAGTTGGTATGTCTGTTTTTTAGTATTTGTTGTTATTGTGGCAACAGAAATACATCATCTGTGCAAAATTCAACTATCTAACTATCACGGTTCATTAGATACAGCCTGGTGACAGACAGACTGACGGTCGGACGGACGGACAGCGGAGTCTTAGTAATAGGGTCCCATTTCACCCTTTTGGTACGGAACCCTAAAAATGACATTATGATCCACGCAAACAAAATTGCGGATTGCTTTTCTATCCTGTGTCTCTTCAGTGGTATTTTAACGGTCTTTATATGAGTTGAATTCTGGCACTATGTACCGTATTTTCCTTTAAGTCTTGTAACATGTGTGGACTTGACTGTCAGAAGACAGATTTCGTAGCCTCGTTGTCGTGTATACATATAGACATGTATGTATATATATAGACGACATTCGCAGCCCGCCCGGGAAGGAAAAAATAGGCCTTGAACTCGGTTGTTTTTAAAGATTTTAACTTGGCGATATAGGTACAGAACTTCCCCTTCGACCCGTGACTCCTGCTGGACTAGATTGTCATCTCTCGGCCCTTATAGTGCCTAACATATTTAGGCCTAACGAGTCTTCTAACATTGTTCCCCAGCCGGTGTCTCATCTGGGTTCCGTACCCGAAGGCTGCCAAACTGAGGGTATATAGACTATAGGTACAAAGAGAGAGTTCAATTTTTCACAGAATATTTATTTCATTACAGCAAAAAATAATATATTACTTGCAAAGATATAAATTTAAGGGTTAATCCGATCCAAACTTGAACGATTTTTTATCCGCTAGTATTTAATTGCACATCAAAAATACTGATTTGTACACCAAAAAAGGATCAACAAAAACACTTTTTATGTTTTAAATATTTTATGTGTACTTAGGTTTATGTTGTAGGTAAGTTATTTTTTGTTGTTCTTACATGTTCAACCTAACAATAAGGATAAAGAAGGTTTCGCTTCGCTCACCCCCTTTACTTTTTAACTAAGCTACCGCAGCATTTTGCCCTGATATTTGCTGTGAAAATCAGTTTTTTTTATGTGCATTCTAATATTACCCTTTTTTATCACAGATATACATTTTCTCATATTTAATTAGTTGTCAATTAACGATATCTTCCTTATAATGGTGTTGCTTAGTCATTTTGCTATCTGTTTGGCCTAAGACCGGTAGAGCGGTTGTCTGACAGACATACCTATATATGTCTTAATCAGCTAACATTGTTAACATTTAAATATCATTCGCTATATAACGTTTCAATTCCATCAACAATATCACCGATACTCTTAATAAGGTGTGTTGTGACAAATATATAGGTATCTTATAAGTTTTATGACAGGTGACAGCATCATTGAGGGGCTGTTCGGGACCAAACAACTTGTGGGACCTTTCTTATACTTTGACAGTTAGTTAATTACATCGATGCCCAGGGAAAATAAACCCCCACATCTGTGGTCTAGTGGGTTCCACGCTTGCTTCTCACGCAGGAGATGCAGGTTGAATCCGATGCTGACCACGTAAACTCAAGCTCAAATCTTTTATGTGACTGATACATAATGAAGGGCATTAAAACTCGAGTGTGGGTTTATGAAACGTGCGAAAGAGGGTTTATGATACATGAAATTATATAATTACTAATATAATAAACTTAATGCTTATAACATTACTATTACTATTATATACTAATAAATAGTGTCATGTACTATCTAATTCTAAAGAGAGAGGGAATGCTTCTTCACACGACTTAAATATATTCAGAGTAGGAATGTCCCTGATGAGAGGAGTGCATTCCACAACCGAATGGCCGGGGTCTAAAACCGTGCTCATAGGACGCGGAAATGCTATGGAGTTCGAAACCGCGTGAGATCTCTGATGCCTGCTGGAAGAAAGAAACTGAAAACTGTTTCGTACGTTTGATAGCGTTGATTCCGTAAAATGTTGCAGAGGAAATTGAGGATGTGTAAATCCTGGCGAAGACCGATCGGCAGCCACTTCAACTCCTTGCAATGTTGTGATACATGGTCGTATTTGCGCAGCCCGAAGATAAACCGAATCCTCGAGAAGTCGTTCGAGTTTTTCCAGTAGTTCTTGGTTAGTACTGACCCAGCAGATATCAGCATAATCGATGAGAGGTAGAAAGAGAGATTTTGGTCCATCAAGGAAATAATACTCGGCGACTGACTTTATTGACATGCAATTACCAGGACAGCTGATTATCGAAGATAACACCCAGGTTTTTTAGCTTTATCGCGATTTACGATTGTGGTATCATTAAAACTGACAGATGGAATGGGCTGTTGCTGCAACAACAAATGAGGATAATGTCTGTTACCTATAATCATGGCCTGGTACTTGCTCGGTTGACCAGGAATCTGAAAGATGACGCTCAACTTCTTATACCTTCAAGATCAGCGTTGAGTGCCTCCACAGCAGAGTTTGCATCGTTAGGAGAGAAGTGGCGATAAATCTGGAGAGCATCTGCGTAAAGATGATATAAGGAAGACAGGACGTCCGAGATGGAGTAAATGAAAATCGAGAATAGAAGAGGAGAAAAAATGCCACCTTGAGGGACGCCTGTAAAGAGGTCACACACAGAGATTGTCGAAATCTACGCAGTTGAAGGCTACCTTTTGCGTCTTCTCTACATTGGACCAAAGAGACTCAATGTACTGGAAAGTGTAGCGTAAGAATAAGCAAAATTAATAGAGATTTTACTGCTACATGCATTAATAATACCTTGGACACTACTTACACACATTGATCTAGCCCCAAACTAGGATTCCCTGTATCTTGGGTACTAGACAACGATTCACATACTTATATATATAAATATTTTACTTAGATAGATAAACAACGACTAGGGTACAAACATCCGTTCTCATCAAACAAACATTTGCCCCCACCGGGACTCGAACCCGGGACCCTTGGCTTCGTAGGCAGGCTCACTACCGACGTCATCAAACGGATTTACGGATTATGTACATATGTTTAATGTCCCATACAAACTTCCCCTTTTACTGGGTTATCTTCGCAAATATTTTGTGTAGGTAGATACATATTGTATAATACGTGAGGTACATATGGTTCACACGTTATAATTATTATCCAATGAAATTGAAATAACATGTTGCTGCGACAGGCTAGACAAGTAATGTATTATTCATCAATGCTATTATAATTATAATAAGCATACGGCTATATTCATACGTTGCAAGAATGTTGCTGCTACTTTAATTTGAGAAGCAAATTAAATTAAAATAAAGTAACTGTTGGCTGTTAATTATACCAAGCCATTGTGATGACATTTATGGTCAATAACTTATTGATATAAATGGGATCTTGATCGAACCAACAATGGAATATAGTCTGCATGTAATACAATGCTGTGACAATCTGGTAACAATTTATTGAATCATAATATATAGGAAGATACTGTTGAAACAATTCGAGTTGGCAATGCGGCTAGAAGTTGTTAAGCTATATTTAAGTGATATCGTTCCTTCGATTTCTAGGTATTCAGGAATGAAATACTTATTTGCATGAATGACAGATGTATAAGATGAGCAACTTTTTGGACCTAGGTTATTATTTGTCGAGGATCGATTAGACCAACATACAAGTTCCATAAAAGCAATAATATTTACCCCCGGCTAGAGTTTTAATATACTTTACGGAAGTTTTATATTATTTTACGGAAATTATTTTGCGGAAAATAAACTTACAATCTTTGGTTAAATTAATTACTGGAACATTTAGTTACACGAATGGTCCCCCACAGAGTATTTGAGCAAAGAGTTTCGTATGTAAGTGGTCCCCTCCAGCCGCCATTTACTTTACAGTTATCTTTTTTATTAATGCCCGTCGTAGACATTCTGTCCAACGTTGATTTCAATAGTACTTGTAAACCTTCGGACCAATAAATTTTACAAGTTGAAACAAAGAGATCGCGGAAAAATGCGAATGCAGAAGAAGAAGTCACTGCACGGGAAAACAATTCAGCGGAAACTGTCTAAAAAATTCTAACAATGTAACAATACATCATAAGTTCTATGTGACAAATTCAAAAGTTCTATGTCTGTCATTTTACATGCGCTATTGTGATTGGTTTGTTTTTAAACGATCACCAAAAACGCACCTATTTTACTACCAATAAATTCGAAACGACCGCCAGAGTTAGTAAACGATCACCAAATTGTGTTTGTCCAACCAACTTCTTTTTATGTTTTATGTACTTCAGTTTATGTTTTAAGTATTTTTTGTTGTTCTTACATGTTCAACCCCCTTTACCCCCTTCACCTAAGCTACCGCAATATTTTGCCCTGATATTTTCTGCAACTTTTGGTGACCATTTACCCATTTTGGGCAGGAAAAAAATATTGTGATGGTCATTTAAATTGTTCTCATTAGGATTTATTTCTTCAATAGAGCTTATCGAGACTTCTTGAAACTAGTACTTATATTAACATAATCGTCTGTGAATTAGAAGCTTTTGGTAAAACTACATAGTCTCACGACTATTGCATAAATAAGGGTTAGCCAGAGGGACAGGACATGAACAACCACATATGAAATCTTGGCCATATTCCGCATCGTATGTGGAACAAAAAAAACAATACAGCGTCACTCCTTTTCCTATACGGGGTGGCAGAGGCACCCAGCTATTCAATAGTGCTTTTTGCGTGGCGAGGGGCTAGCCTATTATTGGTAACCTGGTGTAAATGGAAAACCGATCTCAGAAGTTGCTAACTTCTAGCCTGACAGAGGTCTTCGCTATCATATACAACCCCGCTCCCAATTGGCAAAAAATATTCATTCAATAATTCACCAAGTTAAGAATTTCAAAAAAACTACTTACGTCAGCGATGACCTTAAACATTGTACTGTATATTATTGTCACTCAGTCAAAACAGCATTATTAATTTCATCAACCTTTCTCATCCCAATGGTTTGCTGGAAGATATCTCTTGTTAGAGATAAGCTGGCCTTTGCACACAATTTCTATACAATTCTTGCAGGCAGTTTATTATTTGAGTGCAATAAAGAAATTGTGAATTATGATAATTGGCTAATAACGAACCCGCACCCACAAGTAATTATGCAAAAGGTTGAAGCATGAAATATAGTAAAGTATAACTAACTTTAAAACACAAACAATTAGAGTTGATTATTGAAATTTATTCACGTTATAAATCATTCTTGTCTTGCGTTAGTTGTAATCAGCATTCGTAATAGATTGTACTGGCCACAAAAAAAAGTGTTTTATTATAAACATCGATCGGACAACAACAACACGTGCTGGAAGATATCTCTTATTAGATATAAGCTCGCCTTTGCACACTATTTTCATGTAACTCTTTTTATACGATTTGTGTCTATAGAAATTATGAATTATGAACTTTAAGAGTCACTGCTTTTCCCATATGACGTGGCAGAAGAACAGGTGTTCTCGATTGAGTCAGACAACACAAATCAGAAATCAGATTAAGGCGATACCTCGTCCGAGCAAAGGTCCCCGTTACTCCAGGCGGAAAGACCCGCAGTGTGAGAGGGACGGTATCGGGACAAAATGTCATAACGTAGCGCTAACCCACAGAAAAATTGATTAAAAATAAACTACGCTATTTTGTTTAAAAGTTTTTTAAGGAGAGTTTACGTATACATAATAGTTACATTTTGAACGCAGTTCCATAATGAAATTAGTTACGATTTCAGAATAACAGGAAAAATTATAACAATTTAGAGGTATTTTCGTAATTAAATTATATCGAGATTTTTTTATCCAATCGCGTTTTCCTTTAGTGAGAATGTTAATCAAATACTCAATAAACGTTAACCCAAAAATCTAATCTGTAGATGACTTCATGGTGGAGTAAATGGATTCGAAAAAAACCCCATCTTTTTAAAAGCTTTTATTTCGTATCAGATTAAATACGGTGCGGGTCAGGTCCAGGGATTACGGGATAGCTCCAGAATGTCAGTACTTCACAGGTTTTAGGGCCTTTCTATTTTTATTTGGGAGGAACAATACTCGCAAGCACAGGGTCGAAAGCGCGAGAGAGAGAGAACAAAGACAAGGGCGGAAAGGGATGGGAATAGTATGGCGGCATCACACTTCTGGTTAACAAACATTTGCGATCAAATGAGCTTCCTATAATTGGTTTTTTACCCCCTCCACTGTTTTGTTTATCAGGATAATAATTTTCAAGACTCTAATCTTTTATAGTTCTTGAGAAAAGTACCTGTGACAGACGGATGGACAGACGGACGGACACGCGAGTGATCCTTTATAAGGGTTCCTCCTTTTGAGCCACGGAACCCTAAAAAACAAAACTAAATGGATGTTCTCCTCCCAAATCTTGCTATTTTTGGGATCTTAAAGGAGTATGTGGTTCTTGCGTCAAAAAATGGGTATTCGAAATATCTTAAAATGTTTGTTATTAAGAAATAATCAGTGGTTTTGAAGAAATAAATAAAAACACAAAATGTTCCCACTGTTCTGCCGCAGCGAGTGACGTTCTACGTCTTCCAGAAATACTAAGAAACTTTAGTTAAATATAGTTTTGCCCAAAATTACAACAACCACGTATCGAGTGGCTAATTATTTCGATACAAGGGTCTTAAGCAAGAGGTCCTGCATTCCCCGTCCTGAACTCGCCCGGAAGGAAAAAAATTTTTTTTTGTTTGCGACATTGCTATTTCTGCAGGGTTGGCATTGTTTTAAACAATTGTTTTAAACAAGAGTTTTAAACAGTGTTTAAAACACAGAGAAAAAAACACTCGTGTTTAAAACTTGTTTTAAAACAATTTGTTTTAAACGTGTTTTAAACACACATAAAAAACACTGTTTATTTTCTTTTGTTCTACGGAACGTACCGTAATTTTCAATTTTGTAATTATTGAACGCATCCAAGTGGCATTGAATTTTCACTGGCGATGGCGGGGATTTCCCCAAAAATAAATATCTGGGCAAGCGATTGAGTGAGGTGAGGCGGTGTGTGTGTGTTGTGTACGGACAGACGATACTTGAGTGAAAGCAATGAGAAAAGTGTATATGTGTGGGTACGTTTTTGTGTTTGGGTGGGTGGGGTAAAGCTAACTCACCCAATCTGAGATTCCAAAGCTGAAAATTGGTCCTGCCTGCTTGCTTGTGTTGTGTGGTGTGTGTGATAGATAAAACAATTCAATATTATGACAGGGCGTAAAAAGGATCCGCTTTGGCGGCATTACAGTCCTTTTAGTTCTGGAAGTGGTGCAAAATCACCGCGAGTAAAGTGCAAGTATTGCCATAAAGATTTGGTTGGGCTAATTGCCCGGATGAAAACACATCTTCAAAACTGTTCTGTATATTCATGTCGTCCATCGACTTCACGAGACTTGAGACCGGAAGTTTTATGTGATTCAACTAGTGACGAAGGTAAGTAAGTAAATAAGTTTGTTCATGATCATGATTATCAAAGGGTGTGAGTATGTACGATTAGTAGTCGTACGTACCGGGGTGGACTGGACAAGTATAAAATTAAAGCGTTATAGGAGCAGGACAGTTTTCGTGCATGCGATCCTTCGTTTTAATTTTAAAGCTACGTGTATGCTTGGCAGCTCCTCCACTTGGTTTTATGTCAAAGCGTCCTTCAAAAATAATAATAATATAGCGTCATGGCTTGCCGAACCAAATCATAATCCCCACGTTGATTGGTGGCCGATCATAATTGTCCCATTTGCGTCACATGAAGCTATAAAATAAAGAGCTTGCTGACTGTAAATGTTTTTCTTATTTATTTTCGAAAAGCCAATAATAATAATAGATCAGGATGATTTGGGTGACACTAGAAATCTTTTTTAGAAATGTTTAGGAAGTTTTTCAGACTATTTTCGCTAATATTAATATTATCTACTTTTTAACAGATAACGAAGAAAGAGAAATGATCCAGGTGGCTGTCAGTGATGAACCTATCGCGAAAAAAACAAAATTTGAGGATTCACCAATTTCAATGATGTCTCGGTTTGTAGTGAAAACATCAGAAAAAGATAAACAAAACATTGATAAACAGTTGGCAAAATTCTTTTTTGCAACCAACACTCCATTTCGTCATGTCGAGCATCCAGAGTTTATTAAGCTGACGCAAATATTGCGACCAGGGTATTTGCCACCTAATAGAAAACAAATTGCCGGTAAATTACTAGACGAAGTTTATGAAAGTACGAAATCAAATATGAAAAATAGTTTGAAAAATAAAGTGGTTTGTATGGCATTGGATGGTTGGAGCAACATACGCAACGAGCCTATTGTTTGTGCTAGTGTGACAACCA
Source organism: Argyresthia goedartella (assembly GCA_949825045.1). Classification (NCBI taxonomy): domain Eukaryota; kingdom Metazoa; phylum Arthropoda; class Insecta; order Lepidoptera; family Argyresthiidae; genus Argyresthia; species Argyresthia goedartella. The sequence continues at coordinate 22,560,733 of OX463831.1, forward strand.
TTGAAGATGACGGTAAAGGTAAGGTGTATCTCATAAATACGATTGATACCAAGGACAAAAGTCACACTGGTGATTACCTTCTGACCCTAGCAGTAGATAGCATAAAAGCATGTCAAAGTTTTGGTTGTCATATTCGAAGCTTTGTTACTGACAATGCCGCCAATATGGCAAAGATGAGAAGGCAATTGGCTGAGTTGGAGGACAACGAGATTGGGGATGTTATCACATATGGTTGCTCAGCCCATCTTTTGAATTTATTCGCCAAGGATATTGTAGCAGAAGGGGACATAAAAAAGAAGGTGAAAGATATTATAAAATATTTTAAATATCACCATTTTCCGGCAGCCAAGTACAGGGAAGCCGGTGGGAAAGCACTTGTTATTCCTCAGGATGTGCGTTGGAATACCTTGGCAGACTGTCTTGAATCCTATACCAGTAACTGGCACTGTCTTGAGAAAATATGCAGCGAACACAGGTCTGTATTAGACTTGACGATTGTAAGAAGTGTTCAAGATATGGAGTTAAAAGAAAACATAGAGCTCTATAAAACTAAGCTTAAAAAAATATCAGTTGCCCTCGATCGCATGCAGAAGGAAATGTGTGCTTTAAGTGAATGTACCGACATATGGAAAACACTTTTGTCATTGGAATGGTCACAAGAAGAACAAAGGAAGCTTGAAGCAAGGTATAACGCTGCAATGACACCAGCACACTTTGCAGCTTATTTACTAGACCCCAAATATAGTGGTGCTGGTTTAACGGAAGAAGAAGACACAACAGCTATGGAATTCATAGATTCGCACAGTCCTCAGGCTATGAGAGATGTCCTTGCATATCGGGCAAAAACATTTCCTTTTAAGGAATATCTATTTAAGGATGATCTGTTAAAAATAACTCACGTGTATCTGTGGTGGAAATCATTTGGGTCTAAAATAGATAATAGTACCACAATACTTACAACTCAACTATTCTCAGCTACTGCTTCATCGGCCGGAATAGAAAGATTATTCTCTTCATTTGGGCTAGTGCACAGTAAAGTGCGAAACCGTCTAGGGACTGAAAAAGCCGCCAAATTAGTAACCATGATGAGGTCACTAAATCTAGGCAGTTCATTGCCTGAAGATGGAGATGTGGATGATTGATTGCTAGTTGTTTTTATGTCTATTTACTCTCATTAAAAATATTATGAAAAGATTTGAATATAGCTGTTTAATTTATTATACTTATACCTGCTTATTATAACGCATACCAATCCGGTACATAAACAAAATTTTTAAACAATGTTTTAAACATGTTTTAAACATGTTTTAAACATATTTAAAACAGCTTTGTAAAAAACATAGTTAAAAATTAGTTAAAAACATGTTTTTTTAATTTTTTTGTTTTAAACAGGATGTTTTGTTATTAATAAAAAAAACTGTTTTTTTTCCAACCCTGTATTTCTGGTATACTTCACACTGGCACACTCTTCTCCGTCACAGGGCAGCCTGGTGTGGGGTCAGAAGCTATGTATGTAAGTATGCTCTCTTGGTTCCAGGTCCCGACATCCCGGGCTTCCTCCTTCAGCCGTTCCGAAAACCGAAGAGGATCCGGACCGCCTTCTCTCCATCGCAACTGCTCAAACTGGAACACGCCTTCGAGAAGAACCACTATGTGGTCGGGGCGGAGCGGAAGCAGCTGGCGCAGACGCTCAGTTTAACTGAGACTCAGGTAAGGATGAAATAGATTTGTTTTTAACCTAAGACATTATTTACAAATATCTACTCCCGTTTGTCTCGGATGCTCTGCTCCGATAACGGGGATGTAGAGAGGAGGCAAAAAATGACGTTTGCTAAGTATATGTAAATATCTACAGTAATGAAGAAAGGCAAGAAACATAACGCTCACCAAAAAAAAATTTTCTTCCTCAAAATGGATAAATGATCACCAAAAGTTGCAGAAAATATCAGGGCAAAATACTGCGGTAGCTTAGGTGAAGGGTAAAGTGTGTGTGTTTGAAGTGTTAGTTTGAACATGTAAGAACAACAAAAATACCTAACAGCATGATTTAAATCATACTTAAGTAAACAAAACATAAAAAGAAGTTTGGTGATCATATATCCAAACACAATTTGGAGATCATTTACTAATTCTGGCAGTCATTTCGAATTTATTGGTAGCAAATTTTCGAAATTTTTGGAAAGCGTTTACACACAAGCCATAAAGAAATTTCAACGTTGAACTTTGGGGTAGACCAAACATTTCAGCCTACTGACTCGAGCGGCCTTCGGGTCAGAAATATATACTTTTCGTTATGACGTTATTAGGGTTCCGTACCCGAAGGGTTCCAAACGGGACCCTATTACTAAGACTCCGCTGTCCGTCCGTCCGTCCGTCCGTCCGTCTGTCACCAGGCTGTATCTCAAGAACCTAGCTAGCTAGAGAGTTAAAATTTTCACAGATTATGTATTTATGTTGCCGCTATAACAACAAATACTAAAAAACAGGATAAAAGAAATATTTAAGGGGGCTCCCATACAACAATTCTTTCAATACCACATACAAACTTATGGATGCACCTGGTTACGCACATGGAGTGTGAAAGTAACCGCACCAATAACTTTGTAAATAATATTTTGCTGTGTAAAATCCAAACTATTCACTCCACACCATCGCTTCCATTGAACGGTGGTACGGAACCCTTCGTGCGCGATTTAGACTCGCACTTGACCGGTTTTATACTTTCTGTTTTTGTTATGACGCTCAGGCCCGGGGTAGAATCCCCGGGTCAGACGGGAGTAAATCGGTCTTACTACAATAAATATTAAAGATTTTCTATGCTGTGTCTATCTCTTTTAACAAACGTCAAACACAGTAAGTACTGTTTTTTATACATGTCACAATATCACCGTCGAGGTAGACCTGCCTCAGATACGAGTACATACATGTCACAATATCACCGTCGAGGTAGACCTGCCTCAGATACGAGTACATACATGTCACAATATCACCGTCGAGGTAGACCTGCCTCAGATACGAGTACATACATGTCACAATATCACCGTAGAGGTAGACCTGCCTCAGATACGAGTACATACATGTCACAATATCACCGTCGAGGTAGACCTGCCTCAGATACGAGTACATACATGTCACAATATCACCGTCGAGGTAGAACTGCCTCAGATACGAGTACATACATGTCACAATATCACCGTCGAGGTAGACCTGCCTCAGATACGAGTACATACATGTCACAATATCACCGTCGAGGTAGACCTGCCTCAGATACGAGTACATACATGTCACAATATCACCGTCGAGGTAGACCGGCCTCAGATACGAGTACATACAGGCCTAATATAATAATATAATATGATATATTACCTTGGACACTATTAACAAACATTGATCTAGCCCCTAACTATGGTTCCCTGTATCTTGGGTACTAGACAACGATACACAATTACACATACTTATATTGATAAATATTATATTTAGATAGATAAACAACCATGACTAGAGTACACACACCCGTTCTCATCAAACAAATATTTGCCCCCACCGGGACTCGAACCCGGGACCCTTGGCTTCTTAGGCAGGGTCACTGCCGACTAGGCCATTCGGGTCGTCATGTATCTTCAATCATGTATCGTCAATATGACTTCAGTAAAAGTATCACGGTTCTCCGGATATCGGCAGTTTAATTAAAGTTCTATAGTTTTTTTTAAATGACTTTATACCTCTACTTTCTTACTCTAAAGATCTGTATTATACTATATTATTAACGACACTAAATAATAAAAGTCTTCCATTTACTATTCATTAGATTTCGACGATCTTGCGATGTATATCAACTTATTAAGCCTTTTATTTACATGTAAATTAAAAGTTAAACCTTAATCAACTTAGCGACAAATTAAATGATGCTTTGAGTTATAAACAGTGTTTGATACCGAACAATTACAGCTTGCATTAATTATTGTCATTCGTAATAAGTGGGACGCCTGCGCCGTTGAAAGGCCACTTCGTTTGAAGTTAAATATAAAATTTTACTAATGTCTCAGCAAAGTTGGTTTTCGTGTCTTGTTATATCACTCCATATCTCCACAGCAGCGTCGATGAGCTTGCCCCCTGTCACGCAAATTGCTAAACGTGTGCCACCCCGCACGGAACATGTTGAAATCACGAATAAGGCGTTTCCTTTACTGCTGGAATACCTGCATTTCCATGGCAATTTCACTGAATATAAACAGGTGCTTAAAGTCGTCGTCAGTATCAAGTGATAAGTTGCTAGCCCATGGCCTGACACAACAATGTTCCAGCGTTACTCCCAATAATCGAATTACCCACAGTAAACATTTTATCCCATAATAACCCGCTAAAAAGAATAAGTTAGGCCGAGTGTACACAACGCAGCTGCGGGTAATTTACTTAATAATATAAAATTACTCGAGTATCGGAGGCAACCGGTATGTAAGGGCCATTATAGGTGCTCACGTCATGTGGACGAGATGAAAAAAGTTGTTTCGTTCAAGATTAGCTGTAGGATTGGGCCCTTGTTAGCGGTTGATTACGTTATGTTTTGGATTGTGTGCCTTTGCTGTCCGAACTGAGAAAATAAGTATCGTCTTCAACCCTGTGTGGGCAAAGGGGGTACTTAATGATCGTTTGTATAGGGACAGGTTACATAAATAACAAATGTCTAGTCCATTACAACATGTTGTTTCGCTGGACTTCTGTGCACCTCTGTACCCTAATTGCTTCGTTCATAAAAGGACTTTGATATTTATGTTGACCATGTAAAGGTGCCAAGTCAGTGGTGTCAAGTAATAATAATAATAATAATAATACCTTGGACACTATTTACACGCATTGATCTAGGCCCAAACTAGGATTCCCTGTATCTTGGGTACTAGACAACGATACACATACTTATATAGATAAATACTATACTTAGATAGATAAACAACCATGACTAGGGTATAAACATCCGTTCTCATCAAACAAATATTTGCCCCCACCGGGACTCGAACCCGGGACCCTTGGTTTCTGAGGCAGGGTCACTGGCGACTCGGCCATTCGGGTCATTAAGTAGGTACACACTTTTTTAGAAGATTCTCAGGTCCACTATAGCATAATTGCTCAAATGACGAAGGAAACTGACAGCTTGAAACGTCACTTCTCGAAATAATGGTACCATTTACAGTTTTATGGTGATGTTCTCATTCATTCTAAATAGAATGAAAAAGTGTAAAGCATTTACAATAAGTAACTGATAAATACTCTACAAATTAAGGTTTTAACTACCTAATGGTTTGTGCGTTATACAGGATGTTTGGTAGATCGACTTAAAGCGAAGCATGTAAAGACCAATTAGAACCATTTGAGCGAAATACGCCTATGGTTAAGTCTTACCCCTTATTTTTTGTTATAGATGATTTATTGTTTTTGGCGAAAATTACCAGATTTTCACAGTTAATCGTGAAAAACTGCGAAACTAAACAATAACTCAATTATTTTAAAATTTGGTCTTATTTAACACTAATAAAGCATTCTAATAAATGTTTATTTGTGCATCTGCTACTTCACACTTAGTTTTTACAGACCTTTGAAGAGCACGACATTTAATCATCAAAAAAACAAGTTTTTCGGACCCAGTTTAACAAAAAACCAGTTAAAGCTTTTATGTGCGAATCATTTTTAAAACATGCTTGGTTATTGTTCTATCATTTGAGGTATCAGTTACGCAGATACCTTATAGATTGTGGAAATTAAGACCTGCAAACCAGATTGAGGGAGAAGAATATTTTTTTAGGCAGACTGATATGAACCTTTTTCATTAATTTAACTTGTTTTATTCTTGCTCAAAATGAGAACCTAGGTTTCTTATACAGCCACGAGCCCGCCTTCTGACTTCTGTGGTCATAATTTTCAACATCATCTCTCTCATGATTTCAAAAGCCAGTCTATTTTTTAAACCAACTCCTCTATCGTGTTAATCGCTTGGTTTGAATAGACCAGTTCTTTGGCTCTGCCCCACACAAAACGGTCCATTGGGGTCAGGTCTGGTGAAAGAGCGGGCCAAGGAATGGGTCCGTCTCTGCTGATTCAGCAATTGGGAAAACAGTCATCAGGAAAGCATCTCACATCAATTGCCCAATGCGCTGGACAGCCGTCTTGTTGCAATATTAGTTCCTACTCCATTGGAGCTCTTCCACAAATACTGGAAGGTTTAAATAAGAAAATCCAGGGAGTTTTGGACGTTTAAAGTAACTGGTAAAAAGCGTGGCCTTTTTTTTGTTGGAGGGGAAAAAAATGGAATTACCCATGCCCAGGAGTCAGAGCTCCCTGCTATTTCCGGGTCCCCACATATTGAGCGGGCATCAGCTCGTGTGGTATACGGACTACAAACAACCCCTTTGTGTTAACAGTTATCTGTCTAAGACTTTTCTGTGAGCCATGGAAAGAAGCTTGGCCCAATCAACATTCTGCCTATCACTCCAGTCCACCCATTGACAGAGAATTTCTTCTGGAATGAAACCGCCATTTTCCAATGTGGATTGTGGTGCTCGTCAGCCCATTCAAGCTTATTAGGGAAGTTTGTGATACCTTCTCTGGAAAATTGGCTTTCATCAGATTAATTTTATTTATAATAATAATAATATCGATATTGATTTAAAAAAATGCGCATTTTCTTTGAGGAGAAAACGGCAGAATTAACCTTTGCTGCACGGAACCACAAACCGATCATCGACCGTCATCTGTGTTTATATTTTTTGTTTTCTTGATTTTTTCTGAATATATTTTTTTTTTATGGGACCACCTCTGAAGTATGACCTACCAATCAAAACAAGAATCATTAAAATCGATTCAAACTTGAAGGAATAATCGCGTTACAAACATGAAAAAAACTGTCGAATTGAGAACTTCCTCCATTTTGAAGTCAGTTGAAAATCATGCCTATCTACAATTTTTGTAATAGCTACTCGTATTTTCAATATAGGTTAATATTTTTTTCAATATAAGGTTGGTAGGTGTAACATTTTTATGATATAATTATATTTTGAGATAGTAGAATTTGCTATTCGAGCAATTTATTATTTAAAACGAACAGACTCATAATGAGAAAGTCTTTTAAAGAATTTGACATACTAACTGTCTCTAGTCAATTTATTTTCGAAAATATAATGTATGCACGCAAGTACCTTACAACATTTTCCAAACATAGCGAATTTAAGAAGATTATTAAACATCTACAGAAAATAAATACATTTAGAATTTGAGTCACGTGATCAATTTCGTTCCCTTAACTTATAAGTTATCATCACTTATCCTTACTGATAGACAGCGAAACTAGTTTTTTCCGCCGCCTTTGCGATGGCCATTTGAAACCTGCCTTAAAGCAGCTTCTATAAGGTTTTTATATCGCCTGTTTTGCCTAAAAACTACCACTGTGGTCGTCATGCCTCGCTGACTAAAACGAATGAAAAACTGTTTTCCGAAGTTCATTACAGTCATCAGGAAAGTTATTAAATGGTGATAAATTACTAAACTTAGTTCATGCTTCATTTGCCGCCAATTTTAAACCACAATTCATTACGGAACGCCACTGAGTTGGGTTTAAAAAGTGTAATTCTTTTAGGGTTCCGAAGGGTGCCAAACGGGACTCTAATATTACGAAGCCTCTGCTGTACGTCCGGCTGTCTGTCCGTCAGCGGGCGATATCACGTTAACTGTTATAGGATTTAAAAAAAAAACCGAAATTTGTATTTCTGTTGCCACAACAGCGAGAAATAAGAAACTACAAGCAATTAAAAAATACAGAGTTGTCAACATTCAAGAGACGTGATATTCTTGTTCCATGGTACGGAACTCTTCGTGTGCTAGTCCGACTCGCACTTGACCGATTTTTATGTTTTTGCATTATTTATTGTCTGATAATTGCATAGAAGCTTGGTTAATGCTGTATAGTAATCGTGTACCTAGCTAGTTGTATCATAGTCTGTCAGGGGGCTAGTCTGTGATACATAATTCATCAGCATCATACATAGATTTATAACACAATTACCGTGCAACTATTTTACCTGAAATCCAAAATTGTTGCACCACTTTAAATGAAATTATGACATAATGACTTTTAAATTCCGATTAAGGAATTCAAAAATATATTTTTTAATCTTTCATTTTTAACATGAGTCTGTATAATTCTAATATATAACAGATAGTTCTTATTATGACATTCTATAGACATGATATTATATTTGTTTTTAATTGTGAAGAGCTCCGTGGTCTAATTGGCTTCACGCTTGCTTCTCACACAGGAGATGCAGGTTCGATTCCTGACCATATACCAATGAGATAATCAATTTATCTTATGTAAATTATACGGACGTTCTAACGGTGATGTAAACATCGTGAGGAAACCTTCATTACTCCATAGCTGCGGCGATGGGCTAGTCCCCTGTCTCGCAAAATGGAGTATCGAATAACTGTATCAAAGTGGGCACCCAGAAAATCAACTTCCCTTTTGCGGAAATAACAAAAATATAACTATGTTACTGCGGTTATCATTGGAAGTTATCTGACAGTTCTAACCAAACCCATTTCATGCAAACAACTTTTATTAACTTATCCCATAATCTTATCCCTAGAAAAGTCAGCTTGTTCTCATAAGCGTCAACTGACAGATATCGGCTGTGGAACGCACTTCCCTGCACTATAAGGGACAGTCCCACTCTCTGCTCCTTTAAGAATCGCTTGAAAGAGCACTTACTTTCTCTTTCATCATAGGTATTGTATATATAAGTATGTAATTGTATTTATCTATTTATTATTATTATTTGTTTATTCTTATTATATCTACTATTTATTTGATTATATGTATTTTTATAGTAAGTATCATATTTTATTGGTATTTGGTAAGTATTTAATTGCACTAGACTACCCTTTTTATTTTATATGTATCCTATCCAGATAGGTTTGCTGGAAGAAATCTCTGTTGAGAGATAAGCTCGCCTTTGCCTTTTAATTTCGTGTATAATTGTATTGTTGTAATGTTCTGTGCAATAAAGAATTGTGAATTGTGAGATATCTTTCTATTATAACCCCGCCCTAGTTATTAAAAAAAAGTAATGGCGATGGTTTTCAATAAAACTACAATGCTTGTACAGTTTTCGCTATGCATCCGGAGTAATAGCTGCAAGTGTACCTTTATATGGCACTTATAAGCATACCCGATCGACACCTCTGTATCATTTTCTGACATTCTTGAGCAAATATCATTGAAGTAATTACCGCCTGATGATAGTAGCTGCTACTAATTGCTAACTAGTGCTGTTGTGTTCGCACGCAATTCTGTACACAGGATGTTACAGCGGCGTATCGTCGTGGTGAACACCGGATGGCTGCAGTTATCTATAGCTAAGAAAACATTGTCAATGTGACCTAAGTCCCCAAAGATACCGTAGTCTCACTGATTTGTTTAGGTTCGAACCATCAAGGTGTAATAACCTACCTCTGAGGTGATGAGCTACCACTTATAGAGGAAATCAAGATATTCAACTTAATGTTTAACTGTTTATCAAATTGTCTAAAAAGGTACATCCGATAAAGAATTGTTTCATGAATTCAAATGTATTTGATGAAAATTAAAAAAAAAAGCATCAAAATCAATAAATGTACATCACATTGGCTAGTATTTAATCGCACATCAAAAATACAGATTTTCACAGCAAAAAAGGATCAGCAAAAACACTTTTTATGTTTTTATGTTTTAAGTATTTTTGTTGTCTTACATGTTCAACCTTATAAGAAGGATAAAGGGGGCTTCGCTTCTCTCAACCCCTTTACCCTTCAGTAATTTGCCCTGATATTTGCTGTGTATATCAGTGTTATTGATGTGCAGTTTAATATTTCCCCATCACATTTATTAAATGTTTATCAAATTTTATACTAAATTACTGGGGTCGCCTTGCTCCTCTCCGCTTCGCTTCGGCTCCAGGTTGTGACCTAATAAAACCAAATTTAGTATTCGGTCAGAAAGTGACCAATAGCAACCAATACGGTTCTGTGAATCTACATGGGAGCTCCCAAATTTACTAAATTTTATAAAAAAAATGTAAATTTGGGTTTCAAAACTTATTATTAGTAAACAATTTATTTGTTGCCTTTCTCATCTACCTCCTACATAACCATTTATATATAGGTAGTAAAGGCACATACATTGCTTCTGGCCACACACTAGGATACCCTGTGTTGTGGGAACCAAAAACAGTGACGTCACACACATATAAACATCCAAGACCTGGGTTTTTTTCTTCCCGCACGCAGCGTCATAGTGGTCTTCCCATTCCAAATTTCCATTACTTCTGTGCTTTCAGATCATTAACATTATAAGTACTTTTCCATGCTCACAACCCACAACACTACATATTCCCACAATAGTTGGCAGGGGCATAAAACGCACATTTACTTGTCTAAAACTAAAGCGGTTAGCAGTTTCATCACATCAGCATTGTATGTCGGGTTATCAATGTATGTATAGTTAACGGAAACGCTTGTAAAAACGTTTCTAATAACCGTTTAGAAATCGCCTTCGTTGCTGACCACGCCCGGGTGTGGCCGAGTGCGGCGTTAGCAGTGCTGCTTGATGAAAGGTACGGTTTGCAGATAAGTTTGCACAAACCAATCATACACATTTACGCCCACGTTTGGGCAGTCAAAGAATAGTTATTTGTGCAACAAGAGAGAAAAGTTGGTTTTTGCTGCGAGTGGATGTTGGAGTCCCGAGTGAGTGAAGGATTGTATATTTGAATCACGAGCGCAACGAGTGATTCTACGTTAGAATCCTGAGTAAGCGAGGGGCTCAAAGGCACGAGATGCAAATAACTTTGGTCTACATAGTATTGCACACATAGCTTTTCATCGCAGCAATGAGAAAATGCCTATTAAGATAATAAAAAAACACTGAAAAATCAAATAACATTTATTGTAGTTTATCATGATAAACTTCGACTAATTTACGCTACTGAATATTTATCTTATTGTATATTTTTCAATTAGAATGGCTAGGAGATACAATAAAATAAACTCGATTATTTTGAATTTAATAGCACAAAATCGAGTTAAAAATCGATAGCAGTCTCTGTGACATTGGCAAAATCACAAAGAGCCAAAGAACATCGAATTACAATTCGATGCCCGTTTGCTGTTTGCGATTTCGCCTGTGTCCGCGGCAATAAAAAGCTATTTTGTCTCACTCAGTGAGCAACGTGCAACTTTGCACACTGTTTACTCGTAGCAACAGCCTCTTGTTCGAGCTGCTGAGGTGAAATAGTACATTTCCCATGAGTTCGAAAACGCTTTTATATTTACGAACCGGGAAATTTACGGCAGGAGCCGAAGGCGAGGGTCATAGCAAGGTTCGTAAAAGGCCTTTTCGAACGAGTTAGGAATAGATTTTTTCCGCCTGAGAACCCAAAATCAAGCGGCGAAGGCGCTATTTGTAGCTCAGAATTCGGAAAAATATATTGTTATATATTATGATTTGCATGCAAACAAGTATAAGATGATTTATCTACGAGTTCATGTTGGTGAAGTGACGTTTTGCGACTTTCCAAACTGGTAAATAAAAGAGAACACTAAATGATTATTATTATTATTAATAATAATGCACAGGCAGCTTAAAACTGATGCGTGATAAGTCCACATTTCACTGCATTTGTTTTATAAAGTTGCCAAGTCGATTTTTGAAGCTGTTCACTGACGGCGCACTAATGACAGTTTCTGGGAGGCTGTTCCACGCGTGGACTCGGTTTGACAGAAGGTTTTTGCGATGGTTACTTGTAAAAGTAAGTGTTATGATGTTTCGTTATCATTTTTAGGTAGGTACGTTGGTATCTTTATCTCTAATTTTACGTTATTTCGTGATTAGCGCCAAACCATATTCTTAGCTAGTTTAGCAACTTTTATGATTGGGGGCTTACTGCAGTATATGCTAATTTAAATAAGTATTACTTAGTATAGTAATGACTTAATCATCACTTTTATACCATATAAGGCAAACGTTAAACTAGGCGTGTGATTATTGCATATTGCACCGTGTCGTTCAAAAACATGATCAGTATTTTGTACCTTTATTTTGTTAATGAACCAAACGTATATTCTTTTCCATAAATAAGATTTTAGCATAGGCAATTCCTTTTTAACATAATCAAAAATCGAGACATATATAAATTGACCACAAATATATATTCATACAACTTAAAGTAATCGAACCAATCAAAAAACTTACAGGAAATCTTGTGACTCGGCAATATTTGGTACACACTTTAGTTATAACATTTAAGAATATAAAATAAAGCGTCACTCCTATTTCCATACGGGTTGGCAGAAGCACAGTATTGCCCACTTTTGAACATAAAACATAAACAAACAAACATTTACATACAGGCACATACATTGCTTCTGGCCCCACCCTGTGTCGTGGAACCAGAAACAGCGACGTCACACACATATATACATCCAAGACACGGGGATTTTTTTTCTTCATCCCCAGCTGGGGATCGAACCCGGCGCCTCGCGCATTAAAACATAAAATATCTGCCACTTGTTTTGCGAACGCTGCCCGCGCGCACGCAATACTGTAGTATAATAACTTGGTAATTAGGAGTTTTTTTGCATTCGCGTAATTATTAGTAATGTTGGTTGATATATTGACTATGACTGCAATTAGCGCAACGACGGGGTAATTGTTACAGCAGTAGAAAACAATGTTTAGATACGATCCATGATCCAAGGTGATTGCGCTGTGACAACAGCGTTGGTGGTTACCACAATCTTTTTCCGATTAAAATTAGGTTCAAAACAAGAACATCACCATGGCAACCGTTTCCATTTCAATTCGCCATAATAGCTTTATTTACCTAGTACCAAGACTTGTTTTAAGACGGTCACGGTAATTTTGCGGATCAAATTAGGTTCCTAATCTGAATCGGCATAAGACTTTGTGGTAACCCCCATGGTAATCGGTTTCATACTCCTTAGAGCTTGATAGTTTAGTAGAAGGGTTGTTGAACTTATTGTTATGTTTACCATCTAGCTTTTGAACAAAAAATACTTAAAACAGAAACTTAAGTACACAAAACATAAAAAGAAGTTTGGTGATCATTTATCCAAACACAATTTGGTGATCGTTTACTAATTCTGGCGGTCGTTTCGAATTTATTGGTAGTAAAATAGTTGCGTTTTTGGTGATCGTTTAAACATAAGCCTCAGTAAATTTACCGTAGTATTTACAGACAATTTTTGGGTTAACGCAAACATAGCAGCGAGCAAGAGCTAATAATGTATGTGTAAAGCCCACACGACCTTAATCAGGAACTTTCGTTTTTAGGGTTCCCTATCCGATGTGTGACAAACGGGACTCTATTACTAAGCCTCCGGTGTACATCCGTCCGTCTGTCACCAGGCTGTATCTCATGAACCGTGATAGTTAGACAGTTGAAATTTTCACGGATGATTTATTTTTGTTGATATAACAATAAATATTAAAAAACATGATAGAATAATTTATTAGTCTGTAAACTACATACAAACTTATGAATGCACCTTGTTATGTACATGGACTGTGAAAGTAGCCGCACCAATAACTTTGTAAACAACATTTTGCTGTGTAAAATCCAAACTATTCACTCCACACCATCATTACCATTGTACGGTGGTACAAAACCCTTTGTGCGCGAGTACGACTCCCACATGACCCTTTAAAAAAAAACATAACATGTTGCCTTCTAGTATGCGCCATATTGAATTTATTGTGACGGTTCGTAGCCAATAACCAGTGGACAATCAATTTAAAACTCACTAAATAAATTCATAAGCTCAAATCACTCCCCTTTGTCTGAATAACATTACGCATTCTTCCAAAAAAATTGTTACACCCGGAACGCACTACCTCTGGTATGTCATCCCATATCTTAATCAACCGTTTCTTGGATGAATCCAAATTCAGGCCCTCTGTACTCCCGATCTTGCTAAGCATGTATCCCCACACGGAAAAGTCCAGTGGGTTCAAGTCTGGTGAAGATGAAGACCTTTCTTTACACGGTATAAAATCGGGAAAATTTGCTCGACGCCAGTCCTGAGTGAGTTGAGCTTTGTGGCTGTATATCAATTAGATGCTATGGAATTATTTAGAGAAAAATGCAAATAAATTAATATACTTACGGTTACCTGTCAATATATATACGAGAATATCGTGCATGTAAGAAAAAACGTAGCTTTATTTAAAACTGTAGGTGATAGATAGCCATACTATTACACTAGAAAAAGAAATAGGTTAGCTCCACCATTATTTAGACTAAGTAAAGTTGGCACATCATTCAGGGGGCATCGTATTCGCTTCTACAATAAATTACCACAAGAATCATTGATCCTTCCTGAAAAGAGGTTCAAAAACTTTGTTAAAAATGAGCTGATAAGAAAGTCCTATTATAGTATTAAGGAATACTTGGATGACAAAACTGCATGGTCCATACCATCTCAGCGCACAGAAATTCGACGAGGGGCGATGGATCAAGTCTATCACTCGCCGGCAAATTTCCTGAGACCGAAACCAGTACCTGTTGTAAAGTCACTTTTTAAAAAGAAGGTATGGGGGAGTTTCTTGCCGTTTCTTTTTAACCCTGAGGCCCACCTTCCGAAACGGTGAAGTCTTTTTTTATATATAAAAAATTGACTTTGAATAAGATTATTTATTGATTTATATTCAATTAAAAATTGAATCTGAATCTGTGGGAGGAAGCACTATCTTGCTGGAAACAGAAATAATCATCCCCATACAAGCTTCTTGCATTCTCCAGCAAATGATTCTGCAATACGGTGTCGATTGTAATATTTTTTATCGATATTAACACCTCTGTCGATTAAAGTAGCGGCAAACTTCTCGCACCCCATACCATGACTCCCGACGCACTTGGATATCGTTGACCGGCAAATTTTTCAGCAGTCGTATTCCTGAACAAAACATCATACACGTGTTTTGTTCAGGAGTGTTTGTTTGTACACTCTGAGTCGGATTTCGTATGAGTCGCTCACGAACACATCTGATGATCTCTTCAACACGAACAGGTGGTTTCTGGCCAGATTCGGGCCTGTTTCTTTGAATCTTTTTATGGTCCGCGATATCAAGCTAATATTGGTCAAGTCATTCAGTTTCCTTGAATCTCGCGCGGTCTGAAATTTTGTTTTTGCAATTCACGACAAGTTCGCATTTCACGTCCATTGTTCTAAAACAAATGATATGACGTTGTCATTTTACGTTTATGAACGTTAGTTATGTCGCCATAAGATAGTCAAAACCGTTAGTAGATAAACTAACGCGTTATAGTTGATAGTAAACCAGACCAACAGATTTTATAATTTGCGTTTCTTTTGTTCTTACATGTCGACCTAACACGAAGACTATTCGGGGTCTTCGCTGCGCTCGCCACCACTAGTCTTCACCTAAGCTACCGCAGTGTTTGCCCTGTTTATTTCGTTTGCAATTCAAATTTAGACCAGTTTACTATTTAACGGTTTTAACCGTTAGTTTATCAACTAACGCGTCATATAGTACCTGGTACCTAGCAGTACGCTACAGTTTACTATCCGTCGATAGTTGACTAACTAACGGGAAAAAAAACGTTAGTTTATCAACTAACGGTTTTGACAATCTCACGGTTACAGATATATAGTTAGTTAAGAATAGATTATAAGGATATTACTTACATTATATAGAATAGAATATTGCTTGTGCCCAACAGGGTCCATAATTATCCACCACTAATATTAAGATCTTATTGTTATTATGGAGTGCAATAAATAAATGAATAAATGAATAAATGAATAGTTAATGAAATCAAGTTAAAAAGTAGGACAGTTAGTCAACCCAACCCTGTACAATACATAAGTACATACCGGTCAAACACATAACCTTACCTTTTGACTTTGCTGAGACGAGTAATAAATCATTAGACATTTACTGTTTTTATAGTATTTATTTACATAGCCACTTCATTGATGGAACGAAAAAGTGACATGATATCATTCATACAATCAACATAAAAAACGAATCGTTAAATTAATCAAATCACTGAACCAATCGATTTGACGTAGCGATGATCATGATTTAATCATCAGTATTCATATGCCCATTTGCCATTCCGTTAACCCAGGACTAATGACCGAAAAGACAAACATGTCAAAATTGTCGACTTAAATTTCTTGCGCTAGTGAGCCAGAGGAAGCATCGACAATAATGGAAAAAAGTTTTCTGTAACACAAAAATGCAGCTTTAAATTTCTGCTTATAGCTACTGCCAGATAAACGTGCATTATAATAAATATATAATATAAATGTAGCCCATTAATATCCCCACCGAGGAGCACGGGCCATTACCCGGTTACGAGTAAGATTTAGCCATAATCCATTATCCTGGCTCAGTGCGAGTTGATGGAGGGGTTTTACATCCACTGCCACGTAGCGAAAGTAGCCGGGACCTACAGCTTAACGTGTCATCCGAAACACTGAACGACCGATAATATACCTAAGATAAATTTATTATCTTAGGCTAGTATTTAATCGCACATTAAAAAATAATGATTTGCACAGTTTTTATGTTTTAAATATTGTATGTGTACTTAAGTTTGTTTTAAGGATTTTTTTTGTTGTTCTAACATGTTCAACCTTACACGAAGAATAAAGGGTGCTTCGCTTCAACCCTTTAACCCTTCACCTAAGCTACCGCAGCATTTTGCCCTGATATTGTCTGTGCAAATCAGTATTTTTGATTTGTAGTTTAATATTTCCCATTATCTTATTGGTACATGGTCAGGATTCGGACCTGCATTTCTTGTCGCGCAATGTTTTCGTAGCGGGTCAATGCACTTTATTGCACATTTATCTGGCAGTAGCTATAGACGTGGCCTCTGCTACCAGTACCTACGCATAAAGTGCGTGGCACTAAGTTTTTTTTGTGAATATTTTATGGCGAAGCGTTGATGGATCGTTTCACATAACTATTTTACAATTCACACTAGATTTACTTTATTTTCCCTCCACTTTCGCACCAGCGCCCCCTGGTGTGAGGTCGTGTGAACGCGCTGTTGTTTGTCGAAATCGGACCCCCCGCCGGACCGCCCCAAGCATCCCCAATTTTTTTGTGATGTCGAAAATAAATCTATTTTTGCTCTTATGGAAATGAAAATAAACAATAAGTATATTTTTAGTAATAAACATCGTGAGGAAACCCTCATATCTCCATAACTGCGATGATGGACTAACCCCCTGTCACTATCACGGAAAATAGAGTATATAGTTATTGACTATGTATATCTATATAATGTCGTACATACAATGAATGAATGAATGAATGAATGAATGAATGTTTATTTCCCATAAATAAATTACATTTCTATTTATTATTTAAGTTGTATTCTAAGTTATATAATTTTATGTGGTCTCGTTGATCCATACACTAGGAAGACTAGAGGTCTTCCTAGTGTATGGATCAACGAGACCATATAACGCTGTTGTATGGAACAGCGTTTCCGTCTTAATATCCGCCATTTTAACGAGTAGTGATATTGTGCGAGAAAAGACCCTCTGGTCGACCACGTAACTCCAGGCTCCAAAACCTCCGAGAATGGTTCGGGATGGGCACAGACAGACTATCTCATGAGCAGATTGCCTTAACGGTCGCCGATGGCACCCGAAGAAGATGATCAGGCATGTCTATGCCACTGCAACCCTGTTTGGAAAAAGGTGTGACGCTGTGTGGGTGTGTTTAAAAAAAACAATCGACCAGTTCGGTCAGCTAAAAACCAACGCTCATTATGTCGTGAACAGTGGAAGAGCGCTCTAATCGTAACATCCGGTGTTTAATGGCGGACGTTGAAGCAAATGGGTTACTTGGGTTCGTTTGGTATTTTCGGTAGATTTTCTCTGCACAATAGAGCAATCTAAAACACTCAGAATTAATAGGACCATTTATAGGTTATGCTGAATTTGTTTTTCTGGCTAAACGGCTGCGCAAAACTTCACTGCCACGAATACAAAAGAACTTATGGCAATCGGACAAGAGCTTTCGGATTTGATGCTGTCAGTTTAGCACGTTAGTTAGTTAATTTTAATATCTTCAGAATCACCTTCCACAGAGTGACATACTTCAGTGTGTCGCCAATTATAAAGGTACAGCATAAAGAAATTTCTTGGATAAGAGAATGCCGGGAATCTGAGGTAAACGTGAAAACTGGTCATGTTAAGCCTTCAATGGATGTTGAAAAATTACTAAATGACTCCAGGGAGCACCTTACCGAGGAGGAATTCCTTAAGGCGCGTAGCTTACTGCTACGATATCGCAACGTCTTTTCTTCGCATGATGATGACATTGGAAGAACTGGAGTGGTTCAGCATGAGATCGACACTGGGGAAACTATGCCTATCCGACAGCGCCCTCGGAGAGTTCCAGTAGCTCGGGAGAAGGAGGTTGAGGGCATGATCGAGGAAATGCAAAGAAGCGGCGTTATTGAACCTTCAACAAGCCCGTGGTGTTCTCCCGTAGTTTTGGTGAAGAAGAAGGACGGCACCATGAGATTCTGTATTGACTACCGTCGACTTAATGATGTAACCAAGAAGGACAGTTATCCACTATACAAGCAGTTTCATACAAAACACGGATGTGGCTACTTGTGGTACTTTCGTAGTATCATATCATGTAGTATCTTGTTGCGGGGGCAAGCAGCGGATATACTTACAAACCATCTTTATATTATACATAATAGCTATTCGAGCAATTTATGATTTAAAATGCACAGACTATCTAAGAGGACATTTCAAAGAAGTTTTCATATCTACTAACTGTAGCAAGTACATTTGTTTTCATATCTACTAACTGTAGCAAGTACATTTGTTTTCATATCTACTAACTGTAGCAAGTACATTTGTTTTCGAAAATATAATGATGTATGTATGCAAGAACCTTTCAATATTTCCAAAATTAGCGATGGCTGTAATGTTAACGTAAGCAAACTCAAACCCAAATGTTTTATTTGTAAGTAGGCACAAATATTGCACTTCTACAAGTCAGTCACACACTTATACGGAGCAAATTAAAAAATAAATCAAATATGATGTACTAAAATAATGGCTAGTATTTAATCGCACATCAAAAATACTGATTTTCACAGCAAAAAAGGATCAGCAAAAACACTTTTTATGTTTTAAGTATTTTTATTGCTCTTACATGCTCATCCTAACACGAAGGATAAAGGGCGCTTCGCTTCGCTCACCCCCTATACCATTCACCTAAGCTGCCGCAGTATTTTTCCATGATATTTGCTGTGAACATCAGTATATTTGCTGTGCAAATCAGTATTTTTATGTGCAGTTTAATATTTCCCTAAAATAATGAGTTAATAATAATAATAATAATAATAATAATAATAATAATAATCGTTTATTGCAGGCATAAAAGTCCATAGAATAAATTACATATTATGTCAGCAATAAAATTAAATTAAAATTCAAATAAATCATTACAAAATAAAAATGTCAAAAAATTTAAAAATAAAAACACACACACGGCAAGGGAAGAAGGACGAGTGCCTAGGCTACGCACTAACGTGTAGCCTCACCCAGTGAGCCAGCAGCGGCGAGTCCCACCGTCCAGCCAACGTGCGAAGAATGGAGTTGGAGCTGCCGCGTACGCGCGCTAATAGCGAGGCGCTGCGTTTCCTAATGATCGCGGCAAAGCCGTCGACCCTTGCCTCCGCAAACATGCCTGAGGCGCTGCAGTACCGCGGCATGCCCATCATTAATGATATATATATTTTATTTTATTCTCCATCCCTACTAAAATAGGTAAGAATTTTGAACGCTCCTTCAAAGGTTTGTCTCTGTTCCTATTCCGTACTCATGTGGTATTACAGAGTAGCCTATCCTCGAACTACCGCCCCCCGCCACTTTCTACTACTTGCTGTTTTAGATTACATCTAACTATCTGTGTTGTTTATTTGTCTCATTGTACCTTCCCGTAAACATACTTGGTTATTATTCGAGATCAAATTATAATTTATGCCTAGTTTATTTAAGTATTTCACACAAATTATCTGAGTTATTTGTAGACAACATACAGTTTAATTTCTTGGTTTGTAATTTGGTTTGAGGTATCATAAGGTTTGAGTTTGAAAAAGAAAATTTCCCTTTCAAGTGGTGATTCATGGCTAAATCTAAGAAGTAATCAAAACTAGTGCACTCCGGTTTAGACTCGCGAAAGTTAGCAATTATTTCAAGGGTCAGTGCATTCTTTACGGCAACAAATATAATGACCACCAAAATATTTTTTTCCTACCCAAAATGGCTAAATGTCCACCAAAAGTTGCAGTTGAAAATATCAGGGCAAAATACTGCGGTAGCTTAGGTGAATCATTTATCCAAACACAATTTGGTGGACATCCATCCATTTTGGCATTCGAATTTATTGGTAGTAAATTTTTGAATTTTTTGGTAATCGTTTAAATACAAGCCATTCTTTTTACAACAAGATACCTCTGAAAATTTTAAAATTGCCCTAGAAGCAATTTAAAATCCTTGTAAATCCCACTTTATCTAAAAAGGTATATTACAATATTTAAGATTACATAAATGACGAGTGCATGGTGTTAATGTAACTCAACAAAGATTACATTATTCCTGCATATTAATTATGTAATATTTGTAATAGTTAGACAAAATCTTTATTTATAACAGATCTAAAAATCTATATGTGGGAGTTTCTTCACCCTTCTGCACCTACCGTATTTTTTAAATATTTTTAAGGTACGAAAAAAGATGTATTTTTTTCGAATCCAGTTACTCCACTATGAAGTCATTAACAGATTTAATTTTTGGGTTAGCTTTTATTGAGTATTTGATTAAGATTCTCACTGAAGGAAAACGCGATCGGATGAAATTTTCACGATATATTTTAATTACGAAAAGATCTCAAAACTGTTTAATTTTTCCTGTAATTCTGAAATCTTACCTATTTTCATTGAGAAATTGAATTTAAAATATTTTGTATTCGTAAACTCTCCTTGAAAATCTTTTCGACAAAAAAGCGTAGTTTATTTTCTAACAATTTTTATGTGGTTTGGTGCTACGTTATTTAAGTTAGAGTCGGGCTTATTGTTTGCGTTCTCTTTTCTTTCTTATTTGGAAGTAATTAACGCTGTCAATTTTGTTTACATTCGTATTCCTTGTATATATTCTTTCGTATGACCTTAATATTTACCAAAAATAAAAATAAATGAATTTAAATATGAATTCACTCACGACGTCACCCCACTTCCCATACGAGAAGGTAAAGGCACAATGGCGCTCTTGTTTGGCCAGTTATACTCCATTTAGGACAGGGGGCAACCCCATCGCCCCAGTAAAGCAGATATGAAGCGAGGCAAGCAAGCAAGCAATACGATACCTAGTATAAATTGGCCAGACTAACTAAGTACCTAGTTAGCTTGGTCAAGCGGCTGCGTATCGGCGCCGGGATCGAAGCGGTATCGCCGACTCGAGCGGGCCTCGCCACTGTTGTCGACATATTGTCGCGATTCCGACATATTTTGTAACAACAGGTGGAATCCGACTGCGTTTTCTTTCAATACCACACACAAACATCGAGTATGAAAATAGCCGCGCCCATTCAAAACATAAATCATTTATACCATGTAGGCAAAAATAATGCACTTTTACAAGTCAAACAAATAAACATAGAGAAAAATAAAAAATAAATTAAGTATCATCAAGTAAACTAATGAGTTTTAAAAGGGACATTTCCCTTTGAAGTGGTGATTCAAGGCTGAATCTCGCACAGGAAAAGAAAACTTCATTAACTCTACCAGTGCTTTGTTTACTTAGTAAACTAGATTTTGCGATCTCAAATACAACTTATAGGCTTTTCACTAAAAAATATAAAGCCTTCGACACTCCTGTCCTACAACTGAGACGAGTCCAACTACAATTCATTTATCAAAATCCGTCGAGCCGTTTGGTGTGTAGCGTCTGCTAACAAAATGATCATAAATACGTACAAACATACACATAATGCACTGGAAAAACATTACCCTCCTTCTTGTGCGGTCGGGTAAAAATGGGGAAATGACGAACACAGCAGTTTTCAATCATTCTGTTCATATTTGCATCAAAAGATATATACCTAGGATTAACGTTGACGACCCGAATGGCCGAGTCGGCAGTGACCCTGCTGCCGACGAAGCCCAGGGTCCCGGGTTCGAGTCCCGGTGGGAGCAAATATTTGTTTGATGATAACGGATGTTTGTACCCTAATAGTCATGGTTATTTATCTATCTAAGTATAATATTTATCTATATAAGTATGTGTATCGTTGTCTAGTACCCAAGATACAGTAGGGAATCCTAGTTTGGGGCTAAATCAATGTGTGTAAATAGTGTCCAAGGTATTATTATTATTATTATTATTATTATTAAGGAAAATCCTCAAAAGAAGTAGCAAACAATATTTGACGTTCGGGCTAAACGTGAAATCTGTGATGCTGCCGCAATGTAACGCTATTAGCCTGCACACTACATATATTTTTTTATCTATAGATAGTGTAAATTCCTTGTGCCGCGGGGCATGTCGTAATTACATATAAGTCATACAAGATCTAGGTTATCTAGAGTCTAACAGATTCTAGACTGATTTGATTGGATAAAGTAGTTAATTATGATTGGTTTTAATCTAGTTTTAGCTCAAATACTGTAATTGACCTGCCGATAATTGCCTTATGGGCGTAATTAAATTTAAATAACTTCAAACATATATTTGGTAAAGTCATTCAATTAATTTTACATCTTATTTTTAACTGTTCACTAATTTAAATTGGCTATTTAATCGCACATCAAAAAAGGATCAACAAAAACACTTTTTATATTTTAAATAATAAATGAGTACTTAAGTTTATGTTTAGCAGCAAATATAAGGGATATTTGCTGTGCAAATCAGTATTTTTGATGTGCAGTTTAATATTTCCCATTTCAATTTTAAAAAATTGTATATTTAATACATAATCAAGTCAGTCTCGGTTTCTCGGTTGTAGTCGCTGAAAGTGATCAAGATGTCCTGGTTATTTGAAATTTGGCACAGACGTGTATCATGAAGAGTTTTAGTTGAAATCATGGTACTGTACCTGACTATGCTTTACTTAACTTTACTTTATACTTTATTGCACAAAACAGTGAAAACAAAACAAATATAAAGGAAAGAAAGAACAAGAGATTTCTTCCAGCAAACCTAGAATGGAGAGGAGCGCACAACAATAAAAAACGGTCAAGTGCGAGTTGAACTCGCGCGCGAAGGGTTCATTACCACCGTACAATGGTAGGGATGGTGTGGAGTGAATAGTTTGGATTTTACACAGCAAAATGTTGTTAACAAAGTAATTGGTGCGGCTACTTTCACACTCCATGTACATTCTTAAGTTCACAACCAGGTGCATTCTTAAGTTTGTATGTGGTATTGAAAGAATGTTTGCCCCCTTAAATATTTATTTTATTCTGTTTTTAGGGTTCCGTACCCAACGGGTAAGAACGGAACCCTATTACTAAGACTTCGCTGTCCGTCCGTCTGTCACCAGGCTGTATCTCAAGAACCTAGCTAGTTAGAGAGTTGAAATTTTCACAGATTATGTATTTCTGTTGCCGCTATAACAACAAATACTAAAAAACAGGATAAAAGAAATATTTAAGGGGGCTCCCATACATCAATTCTTTCAATACCACATACAAACTTATGGATGCACCTGGTTACGTACATGGAGTATGAAAGTAACCGCACCAATAACTTTGTAAACAATATTTTGCTGTGTAAAATCCAAACTATTCACTCCACACCATCGCTTCCATTGAACGGTGGTACGGAACCCTTCGTGCGCGATTTAGACTCGCACTTGACCGGTTTTTTAGTATTTGTTGTTATAACGGCAACAGAAATACATCTGTAAAATTTTCAACTGTCTTACTATCACGGTTCATGAGATACCGTCTGGTGACAGACAGACAGACGGACGGACAGCGGAGGCTTAGTAATAGGGTCTCGTTTGAAACCCTTCGGGTACGGAACCCTAAAAATAAACTGTACCATTTTCTACATTATACTAAAAATAATGCTATGTATAAATATGTATAATAGTAGAAGCAAATAAATGCTAATACTTATCATGGAAGAGATAGATAGTGTTCTTTCAAACTACTTTTGTAAGTGTGAATTGACGGACTTTCTCTGAAGGCGCTCTGGGGAGTTTGTTCCAGAGGCTGATAGCTCGTAGTCTGAACACATTCTCATAGCCGGCAGTGTTATGTTGCGGAGTTACAAGTACTAGTACCTATACATTTTTATAGCATAATTTATATATCTAGTTATTTTAATAGTTTAAATATAGTAGTTTAGTTATTTTTATAGTAGTTTATGTGACTTCTACATAATGGAGGGCATTAATACTCGAGAGTGGGTTTAATATCACTCGAGAGTTTTAATGCCTAATTATGTACAGTTACATACACTAGTTTATCTACACACATATCATAAGCTCTCTTTGATGTGTTCAGGAGCCGCATGTTTGACCGGCATTGTGGCTCTGCAGTTGTTTAGCTTGTTCTGTAGTACCAACTTGACGCAGGCGGGCGTCGGCGTTCGAAATTTGAATGTCAGTACCAACTTCACAGACAAACAAGGGGCGGCACGCAGTCGAGCGTCGGCGTTCGAAATTTGAATGTCATAATATGTAGAAAAAGTACACATTATGGTCATAATGTGTAATTTTTCAGATAAGAAATGAGTTTTTACCAAGTAGTTTAACATTATGCTGATCGTAACGTGCGGTTTTTGTACGCAGTAAAGAGGGTTTATGATACGTGTGTAGATAAAATAATTTTAGATGATCACAAAGCGCCATTACTATCGCGACGCCGACTTCAGTTGAAATCGTGAATGTGCTATGCGCGCTGCTTCCACCAAACTGTCCGATGGCGTTTCAGTACCAAGCTCATCGACAATCCGCCCAAGCAACCGGTTTTCCGGATTCCGGACATTTGAGTCGATATCTGGCTAAACATGAGAGCTAAACATAAACATGAATGAGAAAAAACGTGACGTAATGTAAGTCTTAAAAGTTTTAAAAAAAATTCGCTAAGTTAAAAACTTAAAAAAACGGATTTTTGGGTCGGTTAAAAAATTAAATACACATAATGACAAAATTTAGTCAAAAATTAAGTTTTTTTTTAAGCCAAGCGTCACGCCTTTTCCCATACGGGGTGGCAGAGGCACAATTTTGCACACGTTTAGACGATGGAGATTGAAAGTTTCATGATGTTTTCCATCACCCCTGTATAATGTACTTAAGATGAATAACTTATCTCATTGGCACAAGGTCAGCACCGGCGTCGAACCCGCGTCTCCTGCGTGAGAAGCGAGCGTGGAACCACTAGGCCACGGAGTCTTTCAAAAGTAATCTTAAATGTTGTAACTAAAGTGATATTAAGTCGAACAAAGCGGCATTACTATCGCGATGCCGACGTGGAGGCGGGATTCGAGTCGGAAGTGTGCTAAGCTCGCCGCTTTTCCACTTCCTGCTATAGTGCAGACGCGCGAGTACAGTTTCGTAGAATATAAAGGAACTGTTTTGGCGAGTATCTGTAGGAAGGAAGGTATAAGGGTCCCGGGTTCGAGTCTCGGTGGGGGCACAGATTTGTTTGATGAGAACGGATGTTTGTACCCTAGTCATGGTTGTTTATCTATCTAAGTATAATATTTATCTATATAAGTATGTGTATCGTTGTCTAGTACCCAAGATATAGGGAATCCTAGTTTGGGGCTAGATCAATGTTTGTAAATAGTGTCCAAGGTATTATTATTATTATTATTATTATTATTATATGACGAACTCTGTGGCGCTGCGATTAGGTCCCGGATTCGATCCCCGGCTGGGAATATAGAAACAAAAATATCCCAGGTCTTGGATGTTTATATGTGTGCGACGTCGCTGTTTCTGGTTCCCACAACACACCTTGTGTTGGTGCCTGTATGCTGTATGCTGTTTGTGTTATGGGTTAACCAGAATCTAGTTCATATAACGTATAGATTTTAAAATCATATGTGCTTGAACTGTGGGAGATGAAAATATCCATTCTGAATAACTTTTGTGTGGGAGCTCTTTAATTTAAGTATATTTTTGCAATACAATCCAATGTACGTACATGTGATGTGAAAACTATGATTTATTTCATTTACAAAAAAAAATTGAATAGAACTCTGTATCACCCTAAGATGGATTAAGAGTTACTTTAAAAACATTTTTATCTAAATCTATAAAAGAAAGTCAGGTTAGTTACACCACCTATAACTCAACAACGGCTGGACCAATTTTAATGATCTCTCATTTGTTGGTTTCGTTTCCGCCCCGAATAGCAGAATAACTTTTGAAATTTCGGAGAAAAATACTTTTTTTTATATAGAACATGGATTTTTAAGTTTGGAACTCCGCATTATCCGCAATTGACAGCTCACTCATCACAGATTGTTAGGCGGTAGAAAGATCGCGGTGTTAGCTAGTTATTACTAAAATAGTCTAAAGACACTCGCGCGTCTGTACTATGCGCCTTACCTTTCCCTTCTAAGTCGATAGTCCGAGGGCAGCGAAGAATTTAATTTACTGACTAATGTCGATTTGCCTGATATCATTTACAGGCACAGACATTTCTTCTGACCCCACACTAGGCTATCTGCACTGCGCATCTAATTTCATTAGGTACCCATTTGCAAAGACCTGGTTGGAGTAAATAAATAAATATATAAGGGAATTTCTTTGAATCAACGTAGCAAGAAATTAACTTGTGTTATATTCTGAAGTCTTCAAAACTGGCTTACATTCAACTAAACTGAAATCAGACTCTTCTTGGTGTTAAGGACCGGGCATTATATCCTAGTGTAGGAACTTAGTCTTAATAATTAGTGGTTCTGAACAGTAAGACTCACTTCAATTTCAAAAATTAAAATCCGTCCATATATAAACGCTCCAGTGAACTTCCCCGCCCTTCACCCCATAAATCCCCCCCCTCCCCCCCCTCCCCCCTACCCCCCCTCCCCCCTCCCCCTTTTTGATTTTTCTCGCAACATATTATGTAAAGTGAAGTTCTTAGTGTGCCCCTTAAATTTGATTGAAATTCGTCGAGAAATAACGCTCATCAAGATGTCGACGATTGATCTGTTACTCAGAGGTGTAGCAATCGTGGCAGATATGATTAATAAATAACTGACGTAGAAAACCATGAGAGGGAAAGAAGAAATAAAATAAAGATTTATACTCAAAATGGATTTTAAAACGTGACCAACTGGGTGCTTTGGTTTTGTAGTCATTTAGCCTAACGTCCCACAACACTTCCTCGGCTTCATATATGGCCGACTCGGCCATTCGGTCGGCAGTGTCCCTGCCTACGAAGCCAAGGGTCCCGGGTTCGAGTCCCGATGAGGGGCAAATATTTGTTGATGAGAACGGATGTTTGTACCCTAGTCATGGTTGTTTATCTATCTAAGTATAATATTTATCTATATAAGTATGTGTATCGCTGTCTAGTACCCAAGATACAGGGAATCCTAGTTTGGGGCTAGATCAATGTGTGTAAATAGTGTCCAAGGTATTATTATTATTATTATTATATAGTTCCACAAAGCTCATAGTTTCATGTTCTGTCCACTTTTTCTTTTCATCCGTTTATATTTGTCTTAGTTGGCGCCATTTTGTTTTTATAAAACTATCCGAGTCAGCTCGTAAAAATAGAACCGCGCACGAGTTCACTCTGATCGGATGTCGACGACCGAGTACACTCGGACACTTGTTTACACAGTACGAGTAGCATCCGAGTAGTCATCCGAGCGCACTCGGTCCGAGAATACTCGTACAGTGCAAACCCCGCTTTAAATAAAATATTTAATTAAATCAAGGAACTTGTGTGCCAATAGTCATTAAAATCGGTTGGAAAATGCGATAAAAGCATTTTTGGTCAATCTCAAAAGTGGACGCTTCGCTCGTTCAGTCATTTATTTGCCTTTTATTACCTAATTTACCTAACCCTAAGTCCTTTCTGGACTATTGTATATCTTGCAAAAACTACTTTATCTTTCCCTTACAAACGTTTTGAAACCTTACACGAAACTATTTCATCATCTAAGCTTCACAGCAGGTGATATTCTGTCTAACCCATTACAAAATCATTATAACAACTATAAGCAGGCAATAAGAAAACGCTTTAATAATAACGATTAACAAACTCATCAAAACATAACCAAACAAATTAACTTAACACTGGAATCCATCACAATCATACGTTAAGTGCGTAACAATTTAAAACGAACATCAAGTCTTATTACAGAAAATTACGTTCACAAAATGGCTGCCATGTTCAGCTAAAGCAAACATTAACATTAATCACAGTGAAACGATAAATTACATAACTGATTCCCAATTAAATCTGACAAAGAGCACATTATTACTGGGCAATTGGTCTTTCGTAACTGCCTGCATTTGGCACAAGCGATCCTTTTCAACCCCCTAACAAATTGGCGGGAAGACGCACTGGGAGTTGCAACGTTAAATTTCAAATTCGGAACAGCCCCAATTTGTTCTGTAATGGCGTCTCTTTTTCCCAAATAGCTCCGTCCCTTTTCCACCGTAATGGATCGACAATAAAGTAATATACAGATAAATAGCTTTCCGCTTAAATTTTGGCCCAATTCACGCGCTGCCCTTTAATTGCGTATCTCCCCTATCTGTTCTGTCCCTTTCACTCTAAGCCCTAACTCGCATTTCCATCTCGTTCTAATCCCGAGGGGAAGCCGGGCATAATCGGGTACATAAGTACTTAATCGCATTTCGGGGCATGTTCCGAATGACCCCCGCTATTTATTTAGTACGGGTATATTATATGACGGATTCACCCTCCTCTATTAAAGCGATTGTTTGCGGAGACTTACGCGTTTTGTTGCGAGACCAGTTTTGCTTGAACCGCGTTTTATTAACTCAATTTAGTTTATTGAAGGCCATTTTGAGCTAGTTCTGCGATTGTTGGCTGCAGATGGTAGCTACCCCTTTGTGTATGGAACCAATTAGAACTTTTATTGTTCTTCTATGAAGTTGAACACGAGGCGATTAAATTTGCATCAAAACGAGATAATTGTGTCGTTTATAATTAAGTTTGTTGAGTGCTGTTTTTTGTTTGGGATGGTTTAAATGTACTTCGTTAACGCAAACTCGTGAGGGAAGCGTTGGCTTTATATTGCGTCATAATTTTAATTCCAATGAAGAAATAACGGCAAAGCTTACACCATATTAAGTGAATGCTAAGGTAAAGCTTACACCATATTAAGTGAATGCTAAGGTAAAGCTTACACCATATTAAGTGAATGCTAAGGTAAAGCTTACACCATATTAAGTGAATGCTAAGGTAAAGCTTACACCACATTAAGTGAATGCTAAGGTAAAGCTTACACCATATTAAGTGAATGCTAAGGTAAAGCTTACACCATATTAAGTGAATGCTAAGGTAAAGCTTACACCATATTAAGTGAATGCTAAGGTAAAGCTTACACCATATTAAGTGAATGCTAAGGTAAAGCTTACACCATATTAAGTGAATGCTAAGGTAAAGCTTACACCATATTAAGTGAATGCTAAGGTAAAGCTTACACCATATTAAGTGAATGCTAAGGTAAAGCTTACACCATATTAAGTGAATGCTAAGGTAAAGCTTACACCATATTAAGTGAATGCTAAGGTAAAGCTTACACCACTTTAACGCCTTTTCTGATTAAGTTTTATGTGGGTTTGTTTCCACAGGACAAAGATTGAGTGCACATCATAATGCGTCTTACACTTATCATCTTCGTGTACATCTTTTTGGCAACTTGAGTGATATATTAGCGGTCTACTGCGTGTTCTTATAGACAAACCAAATATTTTATTTAAAAAAAAATACGGCATAGACTGCAAATGTTGCCATCATACATGTTCTAGCATTTACTGCCAGGTCAAAGATTTCCAAACTAACTAAACTTGTGGACAGATCGCTGAGTTTCAAATTACGAGAACTCCGATTTCATTACCAAAATATTGAAAGCCTTCATATTTTAAGCGTTACGTGGTAGAGATAATAGAGAAAGTATCGTGCTAAGGGTACAGATAATTTAGCCGAAATGGCTATGTTAACCACCCGTCTGTCCCACAGGCCAATTTATTATGCTCACCGAACAACCCTACTCCCTGCTCTACCCCCGTGATACTGTTCCATCAAACAGAGGGCGTCGATTCTACTAAACGAATTATAACTTTACTCACTCCCCTATCGGTTGAATTTCGCTTTGCTATTCAAACAAATTCAATGATAAGCTTCTGTGTCACAGTTTGCACATTGGGACGATTCGGAACGCCGCTAACTCTAACTATCTTCTATAGAGAAAATAAAAATAAAAACCTAGCAATTTCGTGCAAAATACCGACGGACCCACTAAAATTTTGACTGAGCTACATACAGATACATTTCGACATCTTGGGCAGTATTGCGTCAGCGAGAGGCAAGCGATAGGGGAGTATGTAAGTTCCAAATATTATAATCCGGTCCAGTGTAACCCAGCTTCCCCCTGGGGACATTGGGTACGTGAAAGGAGATTCCACGATTTATCTGGATATTTGTCATTTCGCTTAACTTTAACATGTAGGCGTTGTGTTATTGGCCCCACACTGGGATTGAGAGACGTGTAAGGTGTAACAAAAGCAATTATCGTGCAGCAACAATACAACGCTCCTTAGGAACAATGAAAATGCAATATTTCACGACCTCTGTGGCGCTGCATTGTTGCTCTGCCTACCATGCGAGAGGTCCCGGTTTGATCCCCGGCTGGGGTTAAGAAAAAAAAAACAGTTCTTGGATGTATATATGTGTGTGACGTCGCTGTTTCTGGTTCCCACGGGTATCCTAATGTGGGGCCAGAAACAATGTATGTGCCTGTACGTTTATGTTTATGTTGTTTGTCTAATAGGACGATCCAAGAAACAGTAAAACGACATACCGGGAGCCTAAAATCCAAAAAATAATACATACGGCCTCTGAATAAGCAAACAAATGCTTACTTAGCCGTCACAACCACAACACATAAGCATATTAAAACCTGTAATTATACACTCATAAGCCGCACACTTAAAAGATTTAAAAAAAACTCACAATATCGCAAATAAGAATTCTTGCACCCTCGACCACTTACATCAAAGTTCAAAATGCCACAGAGAGACAAAAGTTTTGACGACTTTTACAGTTGTTTTACAACTTCAAATCACAGTGTTAAAGGAGTTAGCACAAAAGAGGCTTTACAGGTAATAAAATAAGGATTCGGTACTAAAACGGTTTGTGATTGCAGATCTTAACAGTCTTCTTAAGTCAAGACAAAGTAATGCATCGCAACAAATTACAAAGCAGTAAATAACTAAGGCCAAAGCTATTATTTTAGAGTTACTAACCACCCTATGTCCGCCATAAAAGAACCTGCTTGCCATTATTTAAAAAAGCTTTAATTTAATATAATTTAAAATTTCAGCCAAATCGGTTCAGTAGTTTTGTCGTAGCGGAGAAACAAACTGATACATACATGTACGAACATTTTTGCTGGTTGGAAGAGTAGGGCATAGACAATTTGTCTATGGTATGGGGCACAATTTTAGAGGCTTATATATGTCACCGTAAGATTGTCAAAACCGTTGGTTGATAAACTAACGGTTAAAACCGTTAAATAGTAATCTGGTTTAAACTTGAATTGCAAACGAAATGCCAGGGCAAACACTGCGGTAGCTTAGGTGAAGACTAGAGGGGGCGAGCACAGCGGAGCCCCCGAATAGTCTTCGTGTTAGGTTGACATGTAAGAACAAAAGAAACGTAAATTTTAAACCCTGTCGTCGGTCTGGTTTACTATCTGTCGATAGTTGATCAACTAACGCGTTAGTTTATCAACTAACGGTTTTGACTATCTTACGGTGACATATAAAGCAATCGACCAATATGTGTTGATTAAGATGTTTCATGATCGATCTTAATAAATAAATCATTAAACATAAATGAATGAATGGTTTTCTCTTCTCTTCGTCGTTCGGCCTCTGATGTCTTCTTTCATGTGCTCTACTGTCGTTGGCGAATCCGAATTTGTTTTTTTATATATTTCACCCACCGTAAGATTGTCAAAACCGTTAGTAGTAAAACTAACGCGTTAGTTTGTAAACTATCGACAAATAGTAAACCAGACCGACAGGGCTTAGAATTTACGTTTATTTCGTTCTTAAATGTCATCCTAACACGAAGACTATTCTTCACCTAAGCTACCGTTAAAGTGTTTGCCCTGGTTTTCGTTTGCAATTCAAGTTTAAAACAGTTCACAATTTAACTGTTTAATTATAAAGTAACGGGCCATATTGTAAGCAGTACTGTACAGTTTACAATTTATCGATAGCTTGTAAACTAACGAGAAAAAAAACGTTAGATTGTAAATTAACGGTTTTGACAATCTTACGGTGACATATATATTTAACATATCGTGACAGATGGCAAGCCTATCGCTGAAACTCTGGAGCTATGAATATATATATATATATTCAATTTCGTTCCTTAAAAAACAAACAAACATAGCATCACAAGTAGTGATGCAACGAATACTACTTTTACGTATACGAGTATCAAACCTACTATTCGGTGAATACGAATACGAATACGAATATCTCGCCATGG
Organism: Argyresthia goedartella; assembly: GCA_949825045.1. Classification (NCBI taxonomy): domain Eukaryota; kingdom Metazoa; phylum Arthropoda; class Insecta; order Lepidoptera; family Argyresthiidae; genus Argyresthia; species Argyresthia goedartella. Next base: position 22,593,567 of record OX463831.1, read on the forward strand.
TAATAAAAGACTACTTTATTTGATGAATTTCTATTCTCGTAATAATTAAAATTAACAAAAGGCAAATTTTTATTTAAAAAAATTAAATTTGTATATTTTCTGCGATTTCTTTTTTCAGTCTGGATGTTTCCAGCTGTTTAAAAAAGTCTTTCCGAGGCGACTGAACATGGCTTCAGTGAAAAATATTTTTGGCGAGTTTTTACAGACTTGGAAAATGGACATCTTCTCGCCAAATGCCTATGCACACGTCGTATTTTTACGTGCCGACGACTTACGCGCGTATTCGCCGAATACGAATATTCGGTAAATGTCTGTTATTCGGCGAATACGAATATTCGTATTCGTATTCGTTGCATCACTAATCACAAGTGTTATACGGGGTGGCAGAGGCACAGTCGTACCCACGTACAGCCAGTTATTGAATACTCCATCTTGCGTGACAGGGGGCTAGCCCATCGCCGCAGCCATGGAGATCGAAGGTTTTCTCACGACGTTTTCCATCACACGCATCGCACGTCCGTGTAATGTACTCCAGATAAATTACTTATCCCATTGGCTAATGATTCGAACCCGCATCCGTTATGTGAGAAGCGAGCATGAAGACACAAGACAGCGGAGCTGTTTTCTCATTCCTCAAATCGGAATCAAACACTCATTCAAATAGGCTAGTTTTAATCGCACATCCAAAATACTGATTTACACAGCAAAAAAGGATCAGCTAAAACACTTTTTATGTTTTAAATATTTTATGTTTACATAAGTTTATGTTTTAAGTATTTTTTGTTGTTCTTACATGTTTAACCTAACACGAAGGATAAAGTGGGCTTCGCTCCGCTCAACCCCTCTACCCTTCAACTAAGCTACCGCAGCATTTTGCCCTGATATTTGCTGTGCACATCAGTATTTTTGATGTGCAGTTTAATAGTTCCCGTTCAAATATGCCACCAGCCCTATAGATAGATAAACGTAGAGATAACCTCTCTCCCTCGATATCGCCTCCCCCTGTATAATACGCTACATTAAGTACAGGACATAAAGGGTGACTCGGATATGGGTTGATTGATTTTTGATGTCGATATAAATGTCTTAATGTACCGTGACCGAGCTGTAATATGATTATGATATTTTTCCAAAGGGGACGGATATTTGATGAATGTCTGGGGGACATTGAGCTGACTAGCTATTGGCTGGGGCTTCGCATCGTTTTTGCTATTTAAATCGATAGGGACCCAATGACGAGTGGAAGAAATCAATCTTGAAGAGGCGTTTTTAGTTTATTGTTCCATAGGCGTCTAGTTGTCATTATAATAATAATAACACCCTGGACACTATTTACACACATTGATCTAGCCCCAAACTAGGATTCCCTGTATCTTGGGTACTAGGCAACGATACACCTACTTATGTAGATAAATAGTATACTTAGATAAACAACCATGACTACATGGTACAAACATCCGCTCTCATCAAACAAATATTTGTCCCCACCGGGACTCAAACCCGGGACCCTTGGCTTCGTAGGCAGGGTCACTGCATGCGGATTCGGTTATTTGGGTCGTCAAATTTCGCGGTTTGGTTGTTTTTAGTAGATTTGTTGGAGTAAATTTCTTTCCTTTCTCTTCTCATCTTTTACCTAGTAGGTACTTAAGTGCTTAGTACGTTTGTTTGCAAACATTTTAAAACAGTTTCCAGTATCGCAGTATTTATTTTCCAATAAGCTTGCCTTATCGCTAAAACGGTTTAGCTTTTTAATCTCGAAACGGCAATAAAAGGTTATATTTTAACAGTTTTGCATTACGCAGTCAATTTTGTTAAAACAGTAATATTTTGTTCTCAATAAACGTTATTGTAAGGAATTGCCGTGAAATCGTATGTGAATGTTATGGGTTTTACATTCAGTACAAGTTATAAATTACTTTTTACTGGTTTTCTGATAACTGCGATGTAGTTTTTGAACGGCGGTCGTTTGTTTACGCTTTTGTTTTATCTGATTTATGTTTTTGTTTTAACCTGATTAAATAATGCTCTATGATGATAGCAACGTTCGTTGGGGCAATATTGGTAGGGAACAGATGAAATAATAAATAAATCTCAGCCCAAATATCAATGAAGCGATAATAATTGGCCATGACCTACCTAATATATATATATATATTTTCTAATGGACGATTGGTCCATCCCCAGATAAACAGTCAGATAACTTCATTTGGCATGGCAGATAAACGTTATTGGGGGATGGAAAAATCAGCCATATATCACATAATTTCATGATCTAAAGATGCCATTGCAATACGCGAAACTAAACGCAAAAAAGTAGCACCCGCAGCGTCCCAGCACAGGCAACATGAATAGATTTCACCCGCCATTAAACCGGTGACATATATCACCAGAGCAAGATGGCGGACTCTTTTTGCGCGGGAAAATCATACGCCATTGTTGGAAAAATTGCGACGACATTTTTCTTTTGAATTGCTGTTTTGAAAAATGTAGCTTTGCAGACATGAAGGGGTAGTTATTTATAGTTTATTTCATCCATTCAAGTTACCCTATGGCATAAAAAGCGATGTTATTGCAATTGATCTAACTTATAGGCTATGCCAGTGGTACTCAATTCAAAGGGCGAGTTTTTAACGGTTTATACATAACGAAAAAGGTTTTATAGTCTTAAGGATTTATTATTATGAATTAATTAATTCGTAAATTTACAATTTCATTTTATTGCTAGCATTGGGTGATTATTAGCTTCTACGACGGCGTAATAAACTCAATTAACTAGGTATAACAATTTTAAAAAGGTGTCGTGGAATTTATAAGTTCGTTCAATTTATCTATTATGCACAGTTAACTCTTTCGCTGATGTAACTGGTATCACGTTTTTCACAGTATATTTGTGTATGGGAAAAACTGAAATGCTAGGGAAGTTGTGTCCATTATGCAATTGTGACATGAAATAAACTGAGGGATAAGCGAGACAGAACAATCATATGTCTTCAATGTGTGAAAAAGTGGAAAAATATGACACTATCCGACTTGTGGAAGTACTCACAGTGACACAAATAGTAGGGCTACCTATGATTGCAATGAAAATACAAATTCTCTAGAGGACAATCCAAAGACGAATGCTGCAGTAAATGCGTCACTCTTAGTTTTCATTGAGGACTTCTATAGCATTCGCTAACCGCGATAGTGTTAAAAGATCGATCATTCAGGTGTAATCGATTGTACATGGACATATTAATTGCGGTACTCTCACGCCCACAGCCATCACACTATGACAATATTTCAGCATTTATTGATAAAATTAACATAATCATACTATATCGTAAACTACTGTCAGTGACTGGTCTGTAGGCATATAATAACAGACTATAAAATTAAATGAAAAGACCTGATTATTGATAATGAATTCGTATGATGGTTAATATTTATTGCTGAACCTTGAAGGTGTTGATGAAAATTAATGAAATACAATTACTACATATATAAAACTGAATGATTAAAATGATTGACCAATTAATAGGAATTAATAATATTTTACACATTTGACGTTGAATTTAGGTAAAAAGCTAAAGAATCGTTTAACTCAGTTCAAATCACAAATATTCAGTTGAAACTAACATAATTCTCCTTATTTTCAGGTTAAAGTTTGGTTCCAGAACAGAAGAACGAAACACAAAAGAATGCAGCAAGAAGAAGAGGCCAAAACGGGAACCAAATCCGGTTCCTCTAGCAATAAACCTGATGACAATCAGTTCAACAACTCCTACGAAGAAGATGAGGAACTCATCGATATGGATATGGACGAACTAAGTGAAAGTGAAAACGAAACGTAAAAAAGTGCGAAAAATAACGTTAGAACCGCTGATCCAGGACGATTTGAAACATCAAAGTATAATCGCGTTGAAAAGTGGTACGAATTTTAGAATGCACTTTAAATAGTCCGTGTGAATGCCATATGATATTGTGCATGCATATTTCCCAGTGTAAAGTGCTAAAAACTGTAAATAATAGTTTTAATGTAAATTGTAGTCGTTGAGAGCGATGTTCTGATTTAGATATAATAAATATTTATTAATAGTATACGTAACGATTTCTTTCAATAGGCCTAGAAACATGTCTCCAAAATATGAGTGATTAAAACTTCAGTGGTTTTAATCGTCAGCAGAGGCTTTAAAAATATATTATTAATCACAGCGGAAACATATAAGCTCAATTTAATGAAAAGGTTCACGTCGTCACCAATTAAAAATATAAACTTTAAATATGGCGTCCCTTCAACAGCTTGTTAGCGCGTCTCAATTTCACATCTATTATATTAAAATTGACCATATTAAATTACGTTCTGAAACTAAATTAATTAGAAATGCCTCGTTTAATGCGCTCACGAGTGATGTGGGTATAATTAGGCCGTTTAGATATGAAACGCTGATATGCGTGACCATAGTTTTTGAACGTAAACTCTACCTGTCAAAGATACAGAAAAAGACAACACTAGGTTCATCAAGATAGCTGGCGTTAAGCGTGGCGTCATTGTCCTTAACACAAGGCAGTATGAGTTACTTTTTGGGCTAAAACTGAGGCCTATTATTATGTTATGCTTAAAATGCTGTATCGTAGTCTCGAATCACAGTTTTGTAATTACTTAAAGGACTTTACCAAATTGTTTTTAAACTTTTGACGATTGTTATTTAGGCTATTTGTCTGTATGAAATTATAGATTAAAATCTACTTTGGTCTTCTTCCTATTTATTGTGATGTATTTCGGCGAGATCAGCATTTATTAACGTAGTTCAATTTAGATAAAATCCCGTTATTTGACATCCTGCACGTTATTTGACATCATAACTTTAGGTCAGAGCTCGATGGACCAAATAGATCATTCACATTTCGGTCCTTCGATCTCCGGAATAATTCCATTTTAACTGCATACCAACACCAAGAAGTAGGTAACGTATCGGTAATTGTTTCCGGCATAATCCAGTAGCGGATTTTAATTAGAAATCTTCAATCGTCGCTTGCATTATGGTGAAATTAATCGTGTAATTTAACGCCAGGAAGCCAGGTTTCTGAACGCTCTTGTGCGTTCTGGCACATTAACTTTCGAACAAACCCGATTGCCATTGTTCGTCGAGATTTTTCGAAAAAAGAACTTAATTGCTGGCTGGTACAAGTGCGGCTACAGCACCGCAGTTTGGTAACATTTGGTTGTATAAATAATGCATCGGAAAATAAAATATTAAACCGAGTCGCGTTTTGTTTTTCAATACATAATATTCCGAACTTGAAATGCCGAATATCGGAATTGAAATTACTCTAAGTTTTGCTTTGGTCAATCAAAAATAAATTGTGCACATAGATTATATTATTAAATCCAACCAAACACTCTACAATCAAAATCCTAGATTGATTTTGTTATCTTTGTTATAGCAACTTTATACTTATGTTTGTTGTCTTCTTTTTGACATTGACAGTTGACGCTTATTAATGAAGACATAGGAACTTTGTTATAAAAACTTAATACACGCTTTTATAATTTATTGCACTTTCAAATTACTGTCCAAACAATTTCAACCGCTGTGTAATTGATTCATAGTACTGTGGTCTTACTAACATGTAGGTTCTTTAATAGGCACGTGATTATAAGGCTAATTTGTATTTTAATTCCTTTCCTTTGTTCCTCTGATTTACGGCACGGGTATTGGTTTCGCAAATCGGTTTACTTACCACACAACGACTTAAAATCGATAGTTACAACGAGTTAAATTAATAGTTTAAAATTACATTTGTAAATAAAGGAAATTGCTACATTTATATTTTTCAATATTTTTAAGACTCTTTTAAATATTACTTATTTATTGGGACGCTTTGGGCTACAGAAAAAAAACGCCAAATAAACTCGCTCTCACAGCCTTTAAATATTATTAAGGACTCACCTCCCATGGCATTTCTTGATATTTCATTTCCCGTTATCGGTTTTGAATTTTATTATCATGGCATAAGGTTCACAATCGCGATGCCTCGCGAGTAGGTCGAGCTAATTTAGCCATATTTTCCGGAGTTATCAGTAAAATTAAAAATAAACTATGATTTGCGTTATCAACCTCCGTAAACCTTCAGAATTACAGTCATCTTATTAGCCAGAAGAAATTCAATTCGGATTCCATTTTCAAGTCGATTAACTCTTAGGCGATTTTAATTATCGATTTTCTTCATTAAGTGCGTTCGATTAGCGACCATGTCGGCCATTTTACGATGTTTTCCGCTGAGAAAAGTCCGTTTTTAATTACACACAAGACGATTGCTTTTAATTCGCTGATTAAACGATATAATGCACTCATTTGTTGGAGCCAATCGTGAAGCTGATGATCGATGTAATGGAGGCCACGGGACGGCAGAAGTTAGGATACCTGCCTGATGAATCGATGACTTATAAAAGGTGGCATGACGGTATAAGGAATTGTCGATTTGAATCGAGAGAATCGTTATAGAATCATATCGTTTTGTTTCATTTTAGAAAAATCGCTCAAAGGTAGTTTTATTAAACCAGTTCCTTTAGAATTATATAATGTATGTCTCCAAGTTTCCGAGCGAAAACAGTCGCAGTATTAATAATGTTAATTAGGTACTGCTCTTTAAATTAACCGACTGCTAAAAAATATTACAGAAACCGCAAACATTTTGGTAATAAACCTTTAATAATGGATTAGGTAATTGTGTTTTTTGAACATCAGTGATCACATCATACCTTGTTTGAAAGAAACAAATGTAAATAAATAATTATTTATTTCTTACATTGTACTTAAGATTTAAATATCAACCTACAAATTAAGTATCTCCATACCTAACAAAATAAATATCGAAATTTTTTCTTAGAAAAAAGAATACAACTCGTTCCTTCAAGTTATAAATATTCCATGGGTTGCATTTGCCATAATCCTGTTATGTAAATAATATAAATTATTAAAAAATAGATATTACTTACAAAATAAGTAACAATCTTACAACATAGGTATTAATATGATGGTAGTTGACTGGTAAGTCAAAAGAGTTATTTCTGACTAATAAAAAATCTGTAGTACCTGAGATACACATTTAATTTTGTGAACTGTGACGTCATAATGTGTTAATATATTTATTATGTTTGGTTTCCAATAAAGTGTAGTGCAATTATGATACAAAAAATAGCCTTTTTTATAATAATAATCTAAACAGGCTCTTTTCAGTACTTTCTCATGCCAAGTTTTGTATTAATTACCTATTTGGTACCCAGTCAACTACCTTCTTGTATATTAAAGTATTTTATGCAACAACTTTGTAAATACTGAGTGTTAGTGTCCGGTAAGTACCTACAATATGTTTATTAATTATTACATGTATTTGTGTATATGCGGGATATAGACTTTCCTTACTGACTGTACCCAGTGTCTCTGAACATTGTTCTGTCATTCATCATCGAGTAAAAACTATTGTAGTTGGTTAAAGACGAGTGATATAAAATATATGTTTTTACTCATTTCAGCTTGTTGTTTCAATTTGCTGTACACTCTTACACTTTGAATTTACACAAAACATACAAACAGGTCAGATAATATGATAAAAAATTTGGTAGTGATTATAAAATTGGCATTGGTTGTTTCCAATCCTACATTAAAGTCTAACTTTTTATCAGCTGCAGTAAACTGACGTTTCTAAATGTCATTCCGTAAAATAATGTTGACAGCCTAATCTCAATAGGGATGTGATTCAGTTCACAGAAGATATAATCGTTCCATAACTGACTCATAATGATCTTACTTCATTCTATCTATTATTCATGTAAACAAAAGGTTGTATAAACGTTGATCCTTTTACACACATACAAGTTATCGCTCGAGAAAACGCTCTCTCAAGTTGGTAGGACTGGTTTTTAGTTACGGTGCTACGTTGACGCTTGGCCGCCTTTTAACAATATTGAACATCACACTCCCTTTACTTCCACAAAAAAATATCAATCCTCTATTATAGTAATAATAATAGAATAAAAAAATACATTACAACTTAATATTAAGTCTCAAAAACAAAACCAAACTGATCATTCATTTATTGAATGAGTCACTCACTCATTTAGCTACATCCCTATTTATTATTCTTAAAAACACGGCAACCCACAAAATGTCATTTTACTGCAGCTGATAAAAAGTTAGACTATAGGCAAAACATGACAATTCATAGGGAGTATTGAACGCCACGTTTAGTCAGCTAGGTATCCGTATTATCGGCCACCCATCCAGGCACCGAAAGCTTAAATGCTCGAATAAAAGTTATTAAAGTAAGGCTAGTATTTAATCGTACATCAAAAATACTGATTTTCCCAACAAAAAAGGATCAGCAAAAACACCTTTTATGTTTTTTAACAATTTTTGTTGTTCTCATATATTCAACCTTAAATGAAGGATAAAGGGGGCTTCGCTTCGCTCACCCCCTTTACCCTTCACCTAAGCTATCGCAGTATTTTGCCCTGATATTTGCTGTGAAAATCAATATATTTGCTGGGCAAATCAGAATTATTGATGTTCAGTTTCCCTTAAAGTAATAGCAACACCAACCTTACATTAGCCTACTATACAACACTAGCATATAACGACGAGTGGGCAGTGACGCAGCCTACGAAGCCAAGGGTCCCGGGTTCGATTACCGGTGGGGGCAAATATTTGTTTGATGAGAACGGCTGTTTGTACCCTAGTCATGGTTGTTTATCTAAGTATAATATTTATCTATATAAGTATGTGAATCGTTGTCTAGTACCCAAGATACAGGGAATCCTAGTTTGGAGCTAGATCAATGTGTGTAAATGGTGTCCAAGGTATTATTATAATCATTATTATTATTATAAAGGTTTTTTATATAAAACTATAAAAATAGGAAATACAACTATAAAACCTCAAGTGCCTACCTATTATTGTTCAAGAGATATGACCCTACGCTACACCACACTTTGGACACCCGCTAAACATAGTCTAAATATGACACGGTCAAGCAATGAAAGATTATCGCCTGTCAGTCAGCTCCTCACTTGACATGGCTATGTTGTATTTAAACCTCATTTAAACTTTATTTAGTGACTATCAAAAAGTGTAGTACAAGTCCACCTATGACAGACGGTCAACAGCGGTGTCTACAAATGAAAATGCATTTTGAAGCTTCCTCCAATAGGATCCTTATTTAAAATGGCTAGTATTTAATCGCACATCAAAAGTACTGATTTGCACAGCAAAAAAGGATCAACAAAAACACTTTTTATGTAACCTCAAAACCACGTCAAATCCTATACATTTTTGTCTGTAAACAAGTGTTGAACAGAAGTTTTTTTTTGTGGTAAGACCATTTATGTTTGTACTTAAGTTTAAGGTTTGTTGCTCGTACATGTTCAACCTAACACGAAGGATAAAGGTGGTTTCTCTATGCTCACCCCCTATACCCTTCAACTTAGCTACCGCAGCATTTCGCCCTGATATTTGCTGTGCAAATCATCAAATATTTTGATGTGCAGATTAATATTTTCCAATTAAAATTGGCAGAGCAACATCTCAGCTTTAAGGCGACATTCTCAGAAAAAAACAAAATGGCTAACCTAGGTGACGAACTGGCGCGTTCTTAAGATTCCCTTTGGTATTTTTCTGCACGAATAGTCACCGTCATCAAAATTAGCACACATTGTAGTGTCAACCTCAAAGGTTTTTTAAAGCGCTGCCTTTTTCAAAACCAATAAAATGCATAACAGACCACACATAAAGAATGTGCCATTACGTCATGCAATATCCATAAAACATTCAACACAGGAATAAATATTTCAGCCTTAATATCAGTGCCTAGGGTCTATTTTGGACGTCAAAGCTGTTGTTGAAGGTACTTCGGCTGCAATGATCAATATTAAGATCGATTGAATGCGATTTGAATGAAGAATTAGATAGGTATTGTACGTGATGAGTGTGAATGATAGGCTTTATTGCAAAACAATTTAATATGGTCGGGTTTTAAGGACAAAAACGCCTGCTTTGGGACTACCAAACAGTTGCACAGTTTGGGAAACGTTGGTTGGAAATTCCATTCATTCCATGGAAGTTTAAGCACTTATACATGAAGATTAGCTTAGCTATGCTGCTATAGCTAATCTCGTTAAGGCGTCACAAATTTACCCATATGCGTTTGCAGAGGCACTGTTGTGGATTATGACCGTGTTTAGCCAGTATATATGTATATAGTATACATAATTACCGGTAATTTAACCACAGATTTTGGTAAATGTAATAAACAAAGCCAAAATCAGCCCTATTAACTATTTTTATCTACACACATATCATAAAACCTCTTTACTGCGTACAAAAACCACACGTTACGATCAGCATAATATTAAACTACTTGGTAAAAACTCATTTCTTATCTGAAAAATTACACATTATGACCATAATGTGTAATTTTTCTACATATTATGACATTCAAATTTCGAACGCCGACGCCCGCCTGCCTGCCGCCCCTAGTTTGTCTGTGAAGTTAGTACTACAGATCATGCTAAACAACTGCAGAGCCACAATGCCGGTCAAACATGCGGTTCCTGAATATGCTTAAAGCAAAGAGAGCTTATGATATGTGTATAGATAAACTAGTGTATGTAACTATACATAATTAGGCATTAAACTCTCGAGTGATATTATTATGATCTCGAGTATTGATGCCCTCCATTATGTAGCAGTCACATAAACTACTATTATCTACACACGTATCATAAACCCTCTTTACTGCGTCTAAAAACCGCACGTTACGATCAGCATAATGTTAAACTACTTTGTAAAAACTCATTTCTTATCTGAATATAATGACCATAATGTGTATTTTTTTACATATTATGACATTCAAATTTCGAACGTCGACGCCCGCCTGCGTGCCGCCCCTACTTTGTCTGTAATGTTGGTACTACATAACAAGCTAAACAACTCAATGCTACAATGCCGGTCAAACAGCGATTCCTGAACACATCAAAGAGAGCTTATGATATGTGTGTAGATAAACTGGTGTATGTAACTGTACATAATTAGGCATTATGTAGCAGTCACTTAAACTACTATAACCGGTTATTAATACTCACCGAGAGGGTTTTGTGAAAGTAATAAGACACCCGTATTTCCTTTATCAAATATGGTTTATTAAAGATAAAATAAAACAAATAGTTAAACTCTTCTTAACATTGTCTGTCTATAATACACAGTACTGCACAGGATGTTTATTAGTTAGGTGTAATAGTAGTTTATGTGACTACTACATAATGGAGGGCATTAATACTCGAGAGTGGGTTTATGAAACGAGCCGAAGGCGAGTTTCATAATAATATCACTCGAGAGTTTTAATGCCTAATTATGTACAGTTAAATACACTAGTTTATCTACACACATATCATAAGCTCTCTTTGATGTGTTCAGGAACCGAACCGTTTGACCGGCATTGTGGCTCTGCAGTTGTTTAGCTTGTTCTGTAGCACCAACTTCGGGCGTCGGCGTTCGAAATTTGAATGTCACAGTACCAACTTCACAGACAAACTAGGGGCGGCATGCAGGTGGGCGTCGGCGTTCAAAATTCCGATATCATAATGTGTAGAAAAATTACACATTATAGTCATAATGTGTAATTTTCAGATAAGAAATGAGTTTTTACCAAGTAGTTTAACATTATGCTGATCATAACATGCGGTTTTTGTACGCAGTAAAGAGGGTTTATGATACGTGTGTAGATAAAATAATTAATGTGTACTTAATTTTATGTTTTAAGACTTTTTTGTTGTTTTTATATGTTCAACCTAACCCGCAGGATAAAGGGGGCTTGGCTACACTCATCCCCTTTACACTTCACCTAAGCTACGCAGTGTTTTGCCCGGATATGAGCTGTGCAAATCAGTATTAATCATATTCACTACGGACGTTTGGTGATTATATATACTAACCGGTTAATGTGATAAATCTTGGTGTATTAATTACTTTATCCATCGATATTGGCAAGTATGAATAGAAGCCGGTTAGAATGCCTAATAGTCTGTTAGTATGCATAATAGCCGGTTAGTATGCATAATAACCGAATCATTATCTTTACCTTATACAATAAGTCCAATAAGGTGATACATATTTTCAAATGTCCATCTGTAAATAAGGTGATATATAGTCAGGTCATAAGTTCTGTCACATGTGCAATATGAAATAATTTAGACATGTTTATTATTTATGTAAACATTTATATAGCAAAATGAACTTAATAAAACATAGATTCTTATGATAATAAAGTTTATTCAAAATGACCCCCGCGATTTTGAATACAGGCCTTTATTCTGCGCGCCCAGTCGTCTATCGCAGCACGAACGAGGTCCATGTCAATATCGGCGGCTGCCTTAATCAAGGATGCCTTGGGTGACTCCAAATCAGGATGAGGCTTTGAGCAGGCCTTTTCCTCCAAGTGTTGCCATATCTTGTAATCTAACGGACTCAAATCTGGACTGGAGGAGGGCCAGTCTTCGTGCCGGATGAAGTCGATTTCACGCGCCGCCAGCCAGTCTTGTGTGCTTTTCGCTCTATGAGCTGGCGCAGAATCTTGTTTGAATACCCCGTGCCTGTTATTAAACATGGTATGAGAAACAGGTTCCACAAGATTCTTGAGGACTGTATTTTGACACACAACTGCATTCGTTTTTACGCCTTTCTCACAAAAATGTACCTCAGTTAAGCCCCAAACCAAACCATGAGCGAGGATGGAAAATGACCTCGTTAGACACGCGGAATACGGTTGCTCGCTTCTTCACTGCTGTGTGCGTACACCTTATCATTTTGTTTGTTGTAGCTCTCTTCCACGGTGAAAATTTTTTCATCCGAAAAAAGAATTTCCCGATGCTTTTTTCCCGCGTACCGCTTCAACAAAGCGCGGCATCTCTTCAGTCTCAGCTCCATTAAACGAGCGTCCAAACGATGTCCTGTTTTTCTTCGATATGCCCTAAGCCCTAAGTCTTCATTTAACACCCTTTTCACCGTGGTCCTGCTTAACCCCATCTGAAGGGCCAACAGTTCTGCTTACGTATGGGATTTATTTGAATTCGCGCCTTCACAGCTTTTATCACTGCTGGAGTCCTAACAGAGCGACGGCGACCACCTCTTGACCTGTCATCTACACTAGAGTCTTCATTGTATCGTTTTATGGTACGATAAACGAATCTTTTGCTTATATTAAATTTTTTCAGTAAGTCGAAAATCTGAAATGGCGCGTAACCGCAACGATGCAACGCAATTATAACTGCGACACGGTCTTCTTTAAGTGTCCACTCCATATTTAAAAATGAGGAAAATTCTAAAAAGTACACATTTATATTTTCATGAAAATTTCGAAATTCGAATTCAATAAACTTTTTTGTGGCCAGCGTTCTAAATTCAAAAGTTTTTATTGTGTGACAGAACTTATGACCTGACTGTGTATATATTGTCAAATGTCCATCTATAAATAAGGTTATATATATTGTCAAATGTCCATCTATAAATAAGGTGATATATATTGTCAAATGTCCATCTATAATAAGGTGATATATATTGTCAAATGTCCATCTATAAATAAGGTGATATATATTGTCAAATGTCCGTCTATAAATAAGGTGATATATATTGTCAAATGTCCATCTATAAATAAGGTGATATATATTGTCAAATGTCCATCTTTAAAGCGCTATTCCTCTTGAAAGATACACTTAGAGAAAAATCGGCTAACAAAGTGACACTAAAAGCTTTGTTAGAATTTTATTGCTACCGCACGTAAGTGCATCGTCGCTGCAGCTATAGGCCCATAGTGGCTGTGACAACTTTTTTATTATTGAAATGATTTTTGTTATTTTAGCTAAAGACACGTAGATACGGTAACTATGTTAAAAATATTTAAACGGGATAACAATAGCACGTTGTCAACTTATCAACGTTATGAACTGATATTGTAGCAAAGTTTAATATATCAAAATAGCCATTGTTATTTTGGCTAAATGGTGTTGTTGATACGGCAATGTTATATACTAACAAAATACGAAGTAGATGTTTTGACAAAGTATTCTTAGATAAAATTACAAAGTGAAGTCTGATACTTGTTCTCGCAAGCGTAAAACTGTTTCTTCTATTCTGCCAGTTTCAACGTGGATGTCGTGCAGAGAAGTAGTGTTTGTGCTCAAGATTGATATGAAATATAGTAATGGAGACTTTTTTAATAGAAAATAAACTGCAGCATCTGCTGCTGTCTATGCTCGGTAAGTAACAGTGCCCTAATAAAATTATGAGGCACATGTCGTTGCTTTGCGATATTGGCTGTAACCTGTGCTTTGTTTCCCATCACACTTCAAACAAATATATTCGAAATGTTTTCGGACCTTTGACTGCAGCTGTTAGCCGGGTGAATTTCCTTTCTGCCAGAATTTTAGGTTAGGTAGCTGGCTTCATTCATTTTTGCAGGATAAAAGTATCCTTTTTTCTCAGTGTTACTTACTTTCATTGCAATCATTTCAGTAGGTATCCTCGCCTAACGAGTTATGAGCGCTGAGCGAAAACTGGCGCCTTGGGGAGGGGGTTACTGCGTATTTGTTAACATAATCAGCGCCCAGTAAAGCAGCCGTAAGTGCCTTTGTCCATAGTTCGATATATTACGGCTCCGATCACGTCCATTAGTCAGGAAAAATGTCGAAAATTACGAATAGTCTTCAAAAAGTAGCCAAATGTATGAAACTTCCAACAATTTTAGTACTTAACTAAATGCCCCATAAATTTGCTAGATCTAGCTACAAAGTAGTAAAGATGGCAACACTGGCCGTTCGTTGGCCTTCGTTGGCCCGGTGAACACTCAGCATTTTGTTTTTAAAGCCACTAAAATAACCTAACCTAACATATGGCCAAAATATCACAAGTCTCAAATAGCTTAAGCATAAAATAACAACGTTCTTCTTTTTCAGATCAAGAACTGGCGTTAGAATTACTAATGGAATCTGGAAAGCACACTAACTGAACACATAGAAGAATTAGGAAAGTACTTCAAAATTTGGCGAATAACACCTAGAGTTCATGAAAAACAGAGGTCAGATGCTTTCATCTACACAATAAACTAGCCAAACACGAGCTTAAAGTGGTACTCGGAGGTTCCATACTAAACCAGAAATTTACTCCTAAGTACCTTGGCGTCACCCTGGACCGCTGTCTCACTTTTAAAAAAACATCTAGCAGGTACTGCATGAAGGTCCAGTCTCGCAACAATATAATACAAAAGCTTACGGATACCACCTGGGGAGAGAGCGCCGACGTGCTTCGTACATCTTTCTTATCGCTGGTGTACTTGACGGCAGAATACTGCGCACCGGTTTGGTTGGGCAACTCCCACACCAACAAGGTAGACGTGGAATTCCACAAGGCCATGCGATGCATCTCAGGTACCTTGAACTCCACCCCATGTCACTGGCTACCAGTGTTCTGCAGGATTCCTCCCCCTAACTTGAGAAGGAAGTACGCTCTCCTAAGAGAGCCCCGCAAGATTCGTGACCACCAATGCCTTCTCGTACCCCCAGAGTTTATGGATACCACTAAGCACCATCTTGAATCCAGAAACCCACCAAACAAAATCGCAATAAATCTGCTGCAAGAAGACTCCAACCTCATGCAACAATGGTCGCAACAATGGAACTCAACAATGGCTGGCAAATTGGGCTCAGATCTTGTTCTAGGCTCCATAATAAAGGGGTCCCAGCTGCCGAGGCGCGACTGGTGTAACATCAACAGACTACGCACGGGTCATGGACGCTGTGCCCAATTTAAACATCGCTCCGGCTGGATAGACTCCCCTGCTTTTACCTGCGGAATTGAAGTACAAGACATCCAACATATTATCTCTGAATGCCCAGAAACGCGATATACCGGGCGACCTCCCGAGGTACTGATCAACCTTACTGACGAAGCCACCGAGTGGCTAAAATCCCTTAATATTAACTTGTAATTTGGTATGAACTGTACACGAATTCCATAGGAATAAATTAGTAAAGTAGACATTAATACATACTTTTGATATAAATATTTTCGTATTTTCATTTAGAATTCTTACTGTAAACTTCTGACTGTAAACCTTTGTCTTTTTAGAAATACCCCTTGTCATCGGGACAATATACCTTTGATATGATAGCTAAAGGCATTTGTCATGGGAACAAAAGGACAATAAATCATATAGTGACACGAAAAATTGTAGCATTGTAATTTCAACAGTTGTTTTATTGCTATTACATCAAAATTTGTAAATTTGCGGCATTAGCAATTAAAGAGTAGCGTAGAGTAAATAAAAACGTTGCCCTTATAACTAGGCACCACAGCATCATTTATTTTTTGTTGCAATGGCAATATTTTTAGAGAGACATTTCCCAAATTCCGAAAAAATATATGTTATGAAGACTTCCTTTTCCTTCAATCTATATGTTTGAAAACATTATATGTAAGTCAACTATACGAAAAAATAACTAAATAGATGTAATTTAATAGGTACCCATAATTCATCTAAAACTTACTTTATACTTGCTATTTCTTGGAAACTAAACATAATATTTATATGGTTCTCGCATCAAAAATGTCTTAAAATCGTCACAGTTTGAAACTAAGAAATAGTCGGTGGTTTAATAGTAGTTTATGTGACTGCTGCATAATGCCTTATTATGTACAGTTACATACACTAGTTTATCTACACACATATCATAAGCTCTCTTTGATGTGTTCAGGAACCGCATGTTTGACCGGCATTGTGGTTCTGCAATTGTTTAGCTTGTTCTTTAGTACCAACTTCACGCCGACGGGCGTCGGAGTTAGAAATTTGAATGTCAGTACCAACTTCACAGACAAACTAGGGACGGCACGCGGGTGGGCGTCGGCGTTCGAAATTTGAATGTCATTTTATGTAGAAAAACTACACATAATGACCATTATGTGTAGTTTTCCAGATACGAAACGAGTTTTTACCAAGTAGTTTAACATAATGCTGATAAGAACGCAGTAAAGAGGGTTTATGATACGTGTGTAGATAAAAAAAATGAGAAAACACAACCCAATGTTCGCACTGTTCTGCCGTTCCGCCGACGTGGCCTGTAATAGACAGCAATAACAAGTTAATTATATAATAACCATGTTGCAGTGTGAGCTGTTATGTGTAAATATATTTTAATATGGTTGAGTCTAATATTGGGTATCTCTCTGGTTGACCGTGTGCCAAACATCGAAATTCGACGGAAAACGAAGGTCACAGATGTAGGCAAACGGTTAACGAGATTGAAGTGGAGACGGGCGGGACACTTGGGTAGACGGGAAGACGGATGGTGGCCCAAACCAATCACGGAGTAGTGGCCACGGGGAGCGACAAGGCCAGTGGGCAGACCACCAGCGCGATGGTAGTGGCCACGGGGAGCGACAAGGCCAGTGGGCAGACCACCAGCGCGATGGTAGTGGCCACGGGGAGCGACAAGGCCAGTGGGCAGACCACCAGCGCGATAGTCCAACAATATCATCAATACGTCGGGATCCCACTGGGTGCGATTGGCACAGGACGGGGAGATTGGCGCTTTGAAGAGGCCTATCCCCAGCTCCCAGCTGTGGGTCGATGTGGGCTGAGTATGATAATAATGATGATGATGAGTCTAAAATTTCAACCATACTTATCGAGTTGCTAATTTTATCAATACACGATGCCTTGACTATGGTTAATGTAGGCTTAGAAACACATACCTACTCGCATAATCTCGGTTGCATTCTTATCAAGAAGTAGTCTATGCCTCAGGTCAGGACCAGGACTGATATTACACTTCATTGATATGATACACATACATATGTGTGAAAAGGTCTATAAGTGTGAAATTCTTATAGATATAAGCCCCGCAGAACCGTGGTAACGTCAAGGCGTGTGGACCAACAATCAACATTATGTATTCAGAAATGGGAAATATTAAACTGCACATCAATAATACTGATTTGCACAGCAAATATACTGATTCTAACAGCAAATATACTCATTTTCACAGCCAATACCAGGGCAAAAGATTGCGGTAGCTCAGGTGAAGGGCTTCGCTTCGCTCTCCCTCTTTATCCTTCGTATTAGGTTGAACATGTAAGAACAACAACAAAAATACTTAAAACATAAAAAATATGTTTGCTGATCCTTTTTTGCTGTGAAAATCAGTATTTTTGATGTGCGATTAAATACTAGCCTTCAGAAATAAGGGCCATACTCTATAGAAAAAAAAGTAGGGAACAATCAAGCGGTAAATTCGGCGCGGCTTATACAAAATCTTAAGAAAATCGCGTTCAAATCAAAGGCGTTCATTACGGAGTTGATTCCTAAAAGGTGTTCACGGAACCTACTTAATCTAAAAAAAAAACACTTTATAAAAGGATTAACAGAATTTAAAGAGCGCCGAAAACTTGGCGAGATTCTTATCTTGAATTTTGTTTGCTTAATCTCTAATGTCGTTAGGGCTTTTTAAGCCACCCACAGATTCTAAAACTTCGTGGAAAATGGGCTTATTTCTTACCCGGGAATCAAACGCGGGCTACCTGTGCATCTGAGGTAATCCTGTTAGCGATTTTTCTCGCGCTCAATAATGCGTTTGAAAACCACTACGCTTGATGTGATGTCAGTTAATGCTGTAAAGTAGATAATTAAAGTTATCTGTTGCGGGTTTGTATCTGTTTAGGATATTGAGCCTTTTTTTTTGCTAATCGGGTTGGGTAGGGCAGAAAAATTTAAGTACTTACCTCCAGGTATTTGGTGTTTTTATATTTTTTCATAGAAAACAAAAAGTTTCAGTTTCGAAAATAATTTCTGTTTTGGATACTAGTAAATAAACTTAGTAAATATAGCGAATCCGGGCCTTGATCATCATCATCATCAGCCCTATTCATCCCAGCAGTGCTGGGCCTTATCCTCTCACAAAGCACGCCATCGCTACCTACGGATTAAGTATTCTGTGCCTACGGTCACCCGCCAGTCTCGTCCACTGCTTTCCAGCCACCTTAACAATGTCATCTGACCATCGGGCCGGTGGTCTGCCTGCTGTTCTCTGTCCTGTTCGCGGCCGCCACTCTGTGGCTGCCTTGGTCCACCTTCCGTCCTCCCTTCTAACCAAGTGTCCCGCCCATTGCCACTTTAGCCCCGTGACGCGCGTACCCACGTCTGTGACTTTGGTAAGTCTGCGGATTTCAACGTTAGGCACGCGGTCAACGAGGCTGATGCCTAGCCAGGCCGGTGACACTCCGTACTTTACCTGCAAAGCTACAAGTACATCCGCGTCCGCGTTTGTGAGGACAGATTCAGAGGTTCCCGACCGCAACGCCACATGGTTAGCACGGCAAGCCCGAGCAAGACGAGGCTCGTTTTTCAAGCTAGGATAACAAGCTAGAACCCCGGGTAGCTGTCCTGGCTTGCTGTCTTCGCTATGAACATGCTAGCGCTATTTACACGATGCTAGGTCAATTTAAGCCAGCAGTGAATAAGGTGAACTGCTTTCGTAAAACAAACCAAACACTATTCGACTGAAACAAATACTTCGGAAACTATGCCAATTCGCACTAGACTAATTAGTAGCAGACGTATTAGAAAAACCTAACGAAGGAAGTAACCATGCTTAGATTTCAGCAATACAGAAAAGATCGTTTGAAAACTAATAATTGAACTATGTAGGTGCTGTGCCTTGGCATTAAAGAATTATTTTATTTAAGGCTTGTAAAAATCTCCTGAATGCTCGGTACTCAATACAAACGGAGTTAATACACAGTCAGGTCATAAGTTCTGTCACACAATAAAAACTTTTGAATTTAGAACGCTGGCCACAAAAAAGTTTATTGAATTCGAATTTCGAATTTTTCATGAAAACAAAAAGGTGTACTTTTTAGAATTTTCCTCATTTTTAAATATGGAGTGGACACTAAAAGAAGACCGTGTCGCAGTTATTGCGTTGCATCGTTGCGGTTACGCGCCAATTCAGATTTTCGACTTACTGAAAAATTTGAATATAACCAAAAGATTCGTTTATCGTACCATAAAACGATTCACGAACGAATTCAAAGATATCCCATACGTAAGCAGAAACTGTTGGCCCTTCAGATGGGGTTAAGCAGGACCACGGTGAAAAGGGTGTTAAATGAAGACTTAGGGCTTAGGGCATATCGAAGAAAAACAGGACATCGTTTGGACGCTCGTTTAATGGACCTGAGACTGAAGAGATGCCGCGCTTTGTTGAAGCGGTACGCGGGAAAAAAGCATCGGGAAATTCTTTTTTCGGATGAAAAAATTTTCACCGTGGAAGAGAGCTACAACAAACAAAATGATAAGGTGTACGCACACAGCAGTGAAGAAGCGAGCAACCGTATTCCGCGTGTCTAACGAGGTCATTTTCCATCCTCGCTCATGGTTTGGTTTGGGGCTTAACTGAGGTACATTTTTGTGAGAAAGGCGTAAAAACGAATGCAGTTGTGTATCAAAATACAGTCCTCAAGAACCTTGTGGAACCTGTTTCTCATACCATGTTTAATAACAGGCACTGGGTATTCCAACAAGATTCTGCGCCAGCTCGTAGAGCGAAAAGCACACAAGACTGGCTGGCGGCGCGTGAAATCGACTTCATCCGGCACGAAGACTGGCCCTCCTCCAGTCCAGATTTGAGTCCGTTAGATTACAAGATATGGCAACACTTGGAGGAAAAGGCCTGCTCAAAGCCTCATCCTGATTTGGAGTCACTCAAGGCATCCTTGATTAAGGCAGCCGCCGATATTGACATGGACCTCGTTCGTGCTGCGATAGACGACTGGCCGCGCAGAATAAAGGCCTGTATTCAAAATCGCGGGAGTCATTTTGAATAAACTTTATCACCATAAGAATCTATGTTTTATTAAGTTCATTTTGCTATATAAATGTTTACATAAATAATAAACATGTCTAAATTATTTCATATTGCACATGTGAAAGAACTTATGACCTGACTATGTATAAATAGTTTAATAATTTAGTAATAAGTTTTGCATAGAAGTCCTAGTTACGCAAGATATTGATTAATAAATGAGTTGTTTTTCTTTTCATAGCCATTCGAACCAATTTAACTTTGCCTTATATTCCTCTTGAGAACCTGCTAAAGACCTGGTTGATTTATCAATTTTTTACAGTCCTCGAGATGTTGCTCTTAATTTTTCTTAATTTACCTTTTACATCTTTAGTACAAATTTTTATGCCTGTTTTCAATATTTCAATAATTCTTTACATATTTTTTGAAGTGCTGAATCACGATGCGGCTTGACTTTATAAGATGGAATGGTGGCGTTCCATAAACATTCCTCTTCACGGTACAATTGTACGAGCTTTAAATTAATTTCGTTTCTTAGTTTAGGCACATTTTATCTTTAATCACAACCGAAAACACGTAGGTAGTCATTAAAATAAAACGTATAGCAAGCTTATTAGCCAATCGAAAACTAGCTTCGCCGGGCACATGAAGCTAGTACACAAGCCAGGATAGTAAATAAATAAAAAGTAATCGGTGGTGGAGGCTGCCACTAGCTCAAAAAATAGATCCCATCCTACTAACTATCATTGCTTTAGAGGCTAGCTTACTTGCCTAGAAATAAAGCTACCTAGTTCTGTATACATGAAGTCAGAGTCACTATCTTGCTAGCTTACTAACACTAAATTGCTTAGCCTAGCTTGAAAAACTAGCCACGTGTAGCTAAATAATAACAAGCATAAGAACCTATATAACCTTATACCTCGCGCCACGAGTTATGAGCAGTGGCCTTGAATGCGCAGTAGTCACTTATAGCCATAGGTATACCTCGCGCCACGAATTTAGAGCTCTGGGCGATGTTGGCGGGAATTACTGCACATATGTATAGGTATTGAAAAGTGACTACTGCGCATATTATAAGGCCACCGCTCATAACGTGTGTCGCCATACTTATTCCAAATGCTAAATTTGCATTAATATTTAATTTCTATTTAGTTTCGTACACAGAACATAACAGTAGGTAAATGCCTATCTACTTAGTTTACTATATATATAGAGACATTGTAAAACAGTTTTCTGATTACTAAGTAATGTTATTAAATGGAGAATAATAGTAATTGATTCTCTTTTCGAGTAAATGCATTGCAAAAATAGTAGATTGTACAACAAGGGCATAAAAGACGGCATTTTATCCAAAATGGTATCCAACCGAGGCGTAATAGGCGAGTTTTACACTCTGCCTTTCACTTCGATTACGAGGAAATGAAACGGTGATAATTTGAAAAATACTCCGTAAAAAAACAAGTTTTACAATGAAAAGAACTAAATGAAAGTCAAGAACAAGAGAGTCTCTTTCCCGTCACTGTATTTTTTATTTATTTTTTCTGCATGTAATTTTTAGCTTAGGTCGTACGCCATACTGCCGAATCATATGTTGCTTTTTATTTTTTTTTATTCGTTTTTTTTTACTATGCAACATAGAATGCAAATAAATTAAATTAGTGCAGTCACCTCGTCTGTCAGGCTGTATGGCTCAATTGTCTTAGTCTAGATGACGACAACACTGCCTAGTGTATAAAATTCGATGTTATGCAGGCTACATCCAGCTTAAAGTAGGACTTTTTGTGCAAGAAAAGGTAAGTGAAACACACATTTTAAACACAACATAAATATAAAAATTTACATACACGCACAAACATTGCTTCTGGCCCCACATTAGGATGATTTAGGATGATTTTAGCACCGGATTTGTTCAATTGTTATAGAGCATATTACATAGTCAGGTCATAAGTTCCGTCACATGTACAATATGAAATAATTTAGACATGTTTATTATTTATGTAAACATTTATATAGCAAAATGAACTTAATAAAACATAGATTCTTATGGTAATAAAGTTTATTCAAAATGACCCCCGCGATTTTGAATACAGGCCTTTATCCTGCGCGGCCAGTCGTCTATCGCAGCACGAACGAGGTCCATGTTAATATCGGCGGCTGCCTTAATCAAGGATGCCTTGAGTGACTCCAAATCAGGATGAGGCTTTGAGCAGGCCTTTTCCTCCAAGTGTTGCCATATCTTGTAATCTAACGGACTCAAATTTGGACTGGAGGAGGGCCAGTCTTCGTGCCGGATGAAGTCGGTTTCACGCGCCGCCAGCCAGTCTTGTGTGCTTTTCGCTCTATGAGCTGGCGCAAAATCTTGTTGGAATACCCAGTGCCTGTTATTAAACATGGTATGAGAAACAGGTTCCACAAGGTTCTTGAGGACTGTATTTTGATATACAACTGCATTCGTTTATACGCCTTACTCACAAAAATGTACCTCAGTTAAGCCCCAATAAGAGACTCCCAACCAAACCATGAGCTGGAAAATGACCTCGTTGGACACGCGGAATACGGTTGCTCGCTTCTTCACTGCTGTGTGCGTACACCTTATCATTTTGTTTGTTGTAGCTCTCTTCCACGGTGAAAATTTTTTCATCCGAAAAAAGAATTTCCCGATGCTTTTTTCCCGCGTACTGCTTCAACAAAGCGCGGCATCTCTTCAGTCTCAGGTCCATTAAACGAGCGTCCAAACGATGTCCTGTTTTTTTTCGATATGCCCTTAGCCCTAAGTCTTCATTTAACACCCTGTTCACCGTGGTCCTGCTTAACCCCATCTGAAGGGCCAACAGTTTCTGCTTACGTATGGGATTTCTTTGAATTCGCGCCTTCACAGCTTTTATCACTGCTGGAGTCCTAACAGAGCGAGGGCGACCACTTCTTGACCTGTCATCTACACTAGAGTCTTCATTGTATCGTTTTATGGTACGATAAACGAATCTTTTGGTTATATTCAAATTTTTCAGTAAGTCGAAAATCTGAATTGGCGCGTAACCGCAACGATGCAACGCAATAACTGCGACACGGTCTTCTTTAAGTGTCCACTCCATATTTAAAAATGAGGAAAATTCTAAAAAGTACACATTTATATTTTCATGAAAAATTCGAAATTCGAATTCAATAAACTTTTTTGTGGCCAGCGTTCTAAATTCAAAAGTTTTTATTGTGTGACAAAACTTATGACCTGACTGTGTATGTTGCTCTGCTAGTCCTCTAAGCATCGATTAAGTATTTTTTAAGATTTTTTAATTCTAAGTTCCTCTGTCACGGTGCCCAGCCTTAATCGACGTCATCGATGCGTATCGTATTTCCAAACGATTCTCGTCTCTTTAGCGCCACAAAATCGTTCGAAATTCAATCTCCTATCGTCATCATCAGCACCAAGTCCGTGATTGGTCGAGCTGTCAACATGGCGTCCGACATCTAACTCGGATTGACAGCTTCATTGCGATAAGTTTAATCTAATTATACAGGCTGTATCAGAAGTATGTAGTCATATTTTATGGGGTTGTTGGGGACGCGATTCTAAACAAGTTTGAGTATGAATTCGATTTGATCAGAGCAACTTTATTTATCACTTCTCCATACAAAACAGCTCGGTCCGAAATGTATGGAGATGTAAAAATAAAGTAGATCTGATCAAATCGGTTTTATAGTAAAAGTTGTTCAGAATGATGTCCCTAATAACCCTTTAAAATATGACTACACATTTATGTTACACCCTGTATAGGCAGTAGACTAGCTTTTGCCCCTGAGCTCCACTTCATACGAAATTCATGGCAAACTTATAGCTGAGGCTTTCAGAATATTGCAATTGAGTGTAAAGATCGGTTTTAAATTTCCCTTTTAAATGTTATTTATATATAATTTGGAGTGACGGGGCTAGCCCATCGCTGCAGCGGCGAAGATACGGAGGTTTCTTTAAGGCTCAATATATGGACGAAGCCACGTACGCATTGTCGATGTTGCAGGCAATTTGTATGATTCAGCATTTTACAAACGGCGTAGTCCGTTTACAAACGCGCGCTGCTATGTAATATGCCGAAGGCAAATTGACACTCCTTTATGTTTTTAGTATGTTTTGTTGTTCTTACATGTTCAACCTAACACGAAGGATAAACGAGGCTTCGCTTCGCTCACCCTCTTTACCCTTCACCTAAGCTACCGCAGCGTTTTGCACTGAGAATTTGCTATTTTAATTTCAATTTGCAATTTGCCTTCGGCATATTACATAGCAGCGGGCGTTTGTAAACGGACGACGCAGTTTGTAAAATGTGGAATCTTACAATTTGCCTGCCACATCGATACGACATCACAAAAACTGTCTCACACAGTTGACATATTATAAGCGTGTGTAGTGCCGATATCTTGAAAATGATGTCGGCATCTTGGGACAAGACTAAACATTGTTTAATTAATTAGGACGGGCTGTAACCACATGAGTAAGGAATAGGAACAGAGACAAACCTTTGAAGTAGCGAGCAAAGTTTTACCTATTTTAGTAGGGAGTGCAAAAGAGAATAAAATTAATTGCTGAACGTGGCTGTAGCATTGCTTATGTGATCCTGCAGCTCTGGCTACCCCGTTATGGGAATATAGCCATGAATGGCCAATGGAAACCAAACAGCAAAATATTTGTAGATTCAGCAATGAGTTATGTAATTAAATACTAATAACAATTAAGTACCTAACTAAATATCACGGTTTGTGCGATAGAGGTATTATCTGATATTCATTTACTTACCTAGTAGACTCCTTGGGATGAATGAAGCAGGAATTATCTTTTCTTTTCCTTGTATTGTTCACACAAACAGTACAGTAAACAACCATTATACTATCCCAAAACGTACACTTCTTAACAGTTTCATAACTATTTGCTGTTTATTGCACTTAAAACAATTCGATAAGGTAGGTGATGAAACGAAGAATACGTGATTTATGCAGTGCAGGCCCTCCGTTTGTCATCATCCCGGACGAGCGTAAACCGGTTTTATCGGGTGGAGGCGCGTACGCGACACATGGGCTGATGACACGCACACATACGCCTGTGTTACCTACGTTCGTCGGCGTGGTTGTATGAATCTCTGTCTCTCTTCCGTTTCTTTACTCATGTGCTGTGACCGATGTTGTGATTGTTAGTTGTTGATAAACTTTGTCTCTCTCTTCACTCTTAAATGGACTTTAATATTTGTGTAGACCATGTAAATGTACCAAGTCAGTGGTGTCGAAGTAGGTACATTTTTTTAAAGCTTCTTATGTCTACTAACGAAGGAAACTGACAGCTTCAAACGTAACTTCTTGAAATAATGTTACCTACAGTTTGATAGTGATCGACGACCCGAATGGACGAGTCGGCAGTGACCCTGCCTTCGAAGCCAAGGGTCCCGGGTTCGAGTCCCGGTGGGGGCATATATTTTTTGCCTCGTATTGTCAATAAGTAAATATTTTTATTAATTTAGATAGGTAGCTATTAGAAGCTAAAGTAACATTTTTATTAAATTATTCTATTTTGAGAAAATAGAATGAACTTAATCATACGTTACCCCCTAACTATTTTTTTTTACCAAAAAGTGTTAAAATCGGACCTGTCATTTTTCATGCTTATTTGAGCAATTACGGCCTTACTATTAAAAGAAGTTGTTCACTGTGTAACTTATATTGTGTTTTGTCTTGCTTATTGTGTAATGTTATATTAAAAACCGCATGAAAAGTTTTAAAGTAGGTTTAGTATTCAGTCAGGGACTAGTAGAAAGTGTCTATATACTTATGTTTTCGCCTTATCGCTATTTTGATGGAGTTTTGCAGACCGTACAGTACTATAATTGCAAATCCATGAAATGTATGTTTTATTTCTTGTGTTTAGTTTAGTTAATGCTATTTTTGGAAAATAATCATGAACTATCACTGTGTCAAGCTCAAACCTCAAGTATATTGGTTTCTTAATAAGGTGTACCACACGATGTGCTGGATTATAAGATAGTGGTAGGCTCGCTTCGCTCGCCTTATAACAATATACAATACACACCTGTCACGATTTTTTCCATCTGGTGGCAGAGGCACAGATTTGCTCCCACGTGCAATAATTCGATACTACTTTTTGTGTGATGTGGGACAAGCCGATCGCCACCAAAATCTTACCGACCGCCATCTCAACTCGCTCGACTAACTTTGTTTGACAAAGAAACCATCTGAACCTTCCAAAGTGGAAACCTCAACGACAATAGATAAACATCTTATAATAAGCCTTTTTAGGATTAAGTAACCGACAAATTAACAAGCTAACCCTTAAAGTGCCGATTTGAATAACCGTTTCGGAATAAAAAATGGCTAATCCTAGAAAAGTCATTCCTAAATCCTGCAATGAGATTAAATACCGCGTTTTTACCCCACTATTACTTTTACCGCCTGAAGTAGGGTAGGGTAACGGTTAGAGCATTTAAGATAATATTTTTTTTTGGTAATTACTCTTCTTGGACATTTATTCTCGGGAACTACCTCGGAGTGAAACAGTAACTTTGTAAGGGGGGTCATTCCACGTTATGTGACACCAGACAAGTGTAAAATAAAGGTCGAAGATTAGTTTAAATATGCATTTAGAATAACAGTACATAGTCTTAACCTCTCCTTTCCCGGGAGTTCGAGACGTCAAAAACGACAAATACCGGAGTGTTTTTGAGCGTGCGGGCTGCGCGGCACTTGACTAATATATCAAGTGATTCTGTTGGAATGGTAACACTTAGAATTATGGGAGTTGTATATCTGAGTAGCTAATGAAACCCTCTTTTACACAATGTGTAGAAAATGTCACTGTGACCTTAGTTTATTTTTGTACTGGCATGAGAAACACAGACTTCTATGAAAATGCTCCCTCTCGACACAAATCTAGCCGACATCAGAAAATTATCAACAACATGTACATGTTGTTTGATACCTACGTAATCTACACAAAATAACCTTTTCAAAACAATAAAAACATTAGGGTATTCTTATAGAAACTTTCGAATATTTCAGCGTTTCAAATTTTCATAAAATACGGAAAGTAAACTGACGCATCGCGCGAATTATGCAAATCTTGTGAAATTATTTGTGAAGAGACTAGACTACCTAGCGTTATATTTCTTAGTTCCTAGGATAGGTAATTTATTCAATAAGAGGAAAACAAGTGGTATTTGCCACTAAATCATAAATGATAAGTGTGAGGACGCCATATCTCGCAAGGAAAGTATAAAATAGGTAGAAATCAACACTTTGTACTATTATTGAATTTATAGGCAATAGGTGATATTTATCATTCTAGAATTAGTGGTTCTAAGTAGAAGACAAACTAGGCTTTCTAACAGTGTATCGTATTATGTACCTTTTCATACAAAAATAATTCAAAATCATGCATGTTATTTCGTGTCACGGTGTGTTGTTTCTGGGCTTTCTCAAGGTCTCGGCAGGTGTACGATATGCGTTTATACAGAGTGTGCAAAGATGGAACGAAGAAAATGTTTCGCCGTGATTTGATTCTAGGTAAAATAGCTAAACTGGTGTTTCGTTCGTGTAGGTATGGTGTAAGTTTGAGTTAACTAGTATTTAGTTGTTATGTGTATATGAAGTGTTTCCACGCGGCTCCGTTCACGCGCAAGTACAGATACCTACTGTTCTTACAAAGTGTAATATTGTGTAATATTGTGTTAACTAGTGTTATGCGAGATCAGATATGTACTTTTGACAATTTAGTGTAAGATTACACAAATTTGTAAAAAATAAACAATTATTTGAAATGTGTAATTAGTAATTAGCTACCACCTACCTAATGTGTAATTGTGTAATTAGGTTTTGGAAAAATAAAAAAGAACAAAAATTTATATAGTTATATATTCACATTCTTTATTGCCCTGTGCATAAAAATGTACTTAAAAGAAATTTTATAACAACAGGCGAGCTTATCTCTAAAAAGATATTTCTTCCAGCAAAATTTATATAGTTATATATTCATATTCTTTATTGCCCTGTGCATAAAAATGTACTTAAAAGAAATTTTATAACAACAGGCGAGCTTATCTCTAAAAAGATATTTCTTCCAGCAAACCTGGGCGAGACATAATTGTTTAAAAAACAGGACAGTACTAATGCACAATGAAACTGTATACATTATATTTACACACACACGAGTACACAATTATGGAAAAGTAGTAAACAGTAAGTAAGTAGGTAAACAATTCTATACAAGTTCTTAGATAGTTGTTTGACTGATATTTGTAACTTTTACCGTATAAAAAATGGAATAAAGTACACAATTACGGAAAAATGAAAAAGAATTTTGTTGCAACTGTTAAAGTAAACAATTTCTATACAAGTTATAAGATAGTTAGGTAGTTGGCCACAAATAGAAATTGTTATTTACACAAACGCATAAATATTAGACACATAAAAATTCCACACAAAAAGATAGAAACATTGCAACTGTTAAAGTAAACAATTTCTATACAAGTTATAAGATAGTTAGGTAGTTGGCCACAAATAGAAATTGTTATTTACACAAACACATAAACATTAGACACATACACACATAAAAATTACACACAAAAAGATAGAAACATCCGGATCGCTAAAGCTATGAAGGAGGAGAATTACAATCACACACTGATGGCTGATTTAGATGTGTCTAGCAAGACATAAATGCCCACAGGAGTCATTGAGCGATTTTATCTCAGCAGGGACGTGTGCCCTTTTGCGATTCATCGTCCCAATGACATCAGTAGCACGGGATTTGAGGTACCTCGTCAAGGGCATTTGGTTATATCAATTGTCCATGAAAGCGATTGCGACTCATCAACTTCCTGAAGGCAGGCATTCCCAACACACCAGTCTTCCACCAGTTTGATGCTGCAACGTGGAAGTTATATGATATGGCATATTTTAGTAGTTTTAGTTACCCACTCAAGCAAGCGATACACCCGACCGAAACCGGTCCAAAGCGAGGTGTGCGTAGTTTTAAAACCCCTATTACAGAGACATATTAACCAGCCATCAGTACACAGTCAGATATCAGTCAGTAGGCATGCCGGCAGCGCCTTGATGTCGACGGCTGCGGGGAGGAGTCGCCCTCGCTCCCGCTCCGGCCCAGAGAAGCTGGTTGCTTCACCATCTATAACATAAATAAAATAGGCAAATTAAATATAAACAAAATACCAGACTGGCAGTCAGTGACATTTGCAGTATAATTATTTGTGTCCTTTTAGTATAAAACTTCACATTTCCCAGGTAAATATTTAATTATACTTGGTAAAACTATATTCAGACCGTTTAGGCTGCTGAATGGAACAAATTAATGGATATGTATATATATAAATATAAAAGGAAACGAAGCAAAAACGATGCGAGTGAAATTTCAATTATTTACCTTCATCCGACCGGAGCGGGAGCGCACATACACCAGCTTCTCATCGGATAGAATGCGCACCGGCGGCGACCGACGCGCAAGCTGGGCATGATAGTCATGATCCATTCTGAAAAAAGTAGCTAAGGCATTAGGATCAAAACGTACACTCTGTGCACTTTTACAAATTTGTGTAATTTTGCATTTTTTTGTCATTTTACACTAAATTGTCAAAAGTACATATCTGAACTTGCAGGCAAACGAATCCGCCTAAAAAGACAAGTTAACACAATATGACACAAATTTGTTATTTTTTTATTTTATTTTTATTTTAATTTTTTTTATTTTGATATTTTCACTTAGGCATCGTGTAGGGTGTCTTACGAGCATAATTTTATGTCATATGCATGTTTTCCCTAGGACCAATATTTATAGAGATATCGATATTACAAACATAATATGACGTATATCTCGAAATCGGTGAGGTGCACGAGGAAAATGTTTATAACCAAAAGTGATAGCAAAAAGCAGCACTACACGATTCCGAAGCAAAAAATAACAGTCAAAAAAAATATTTTTTAACACAATTTTTAACACAATTTTTCTAAGTCGCTGGATGCTGGATTTTTCCATTGATAAAAAAAAGGGGCTTCCGCCCCCTTATCGACACTGAACTCCAATCATAAACCCGCGGAACCTTTGATATGGAAACCCCAATCATCACATCACCCCGAAACCTATGATATGGAGTTTCACCGAATATGACTGAAAACACCCGCACCCTGTAGTGAGATTCTGTCTGTGTGTGAGTAAAATGGCGTCGCGGAATGCTTATGTGTGCGTGTGAAGCATGTGAATTGGATGCCTGATCACGTTTCTGACGGAAAATCAGCAAATTGGTACATTATTTTGATAAAGAAACCTATAAAAATGGATTCCTTATAAGATTTCCAATAAGATATGTGTATTTTTTATTGAAATCTAACTGTATTTCTCATTGGAATTACAAATAGCATTGGGGGGAATCCGTCTGGTTGCATGACGTATCATGTAAATTTGCCGATTTTCTGGACATCTTGATGAATTTTACTATGATTTGTGGTTTGTTTATCGCAAATAGAGTTGTAAATATGAATAAAACAAATACTTACCTCAATTCATCAAAAAAACCACACTTTTCTCTCAATAAAATTTCACCACCACATACGTTGGGAGCGTCCGGAAGAAAGTGATTTTCAAAACGCGGTTGAATTATTTTTTTCTACGGAAAAGCATAAACTAGCACACAGACCATAAAGTTTGTCTAATTGGGTGTCCACACATGATCGAACCGTAAAAATTGGTCCAACCGTTGGATAAAAAATACCGGTTTCAAAAAGATTAGTCATCCCGCTGCTTATGCTGACAGCGGTACATAGAGTGATCGGGGCCGCGCTGCTTATGCTGACGGCGGGAAAGGAGAGGTTAAGTTTATGAAATGAATAAAAAAAAAACGTAAAATACTGTATTTTTACTTTTTTGGTCAACAGCAACACCAGATGTTAGTGAAGCTCAACGCGTAGAGTAATTGACTATGGTTTGAAAAGAACAAAACTCGGCCATTTTGAATGTGAATCGGCGTGTTGTGAACGTGCGCAAATTAAAATATTATTGAGGATATACTGCACAAAATACAAAGTGAAACGGTAAGTCAATTTCTATGGTATTAAGCATTCATTGGTAACAAGAATTACGTCCCGGACGTCACATTTTTATTCACTTTTGTCGAATCTAACCTCAAAAATGCGTGTTTACGATAAAATGTGTATTTGGTAAGTAACAAATAGATCTTAACTATTCGACATTTTTTAAAGTAGCGATGGGCTGTTGTGCTTTTTACACATTAATCTTAAGTTGTGTCTCAAAAGTATCAATCCCAAGTAGCAAAATACTTTATTTTTACAAATATCGCTTCCATCTGCCTCATTATATATCTCATTCCCAACACAAGTATTATTATTACTTACTGGGAAGTCTTGTTATATGCTATGTTAACAGTTTCTATGAAATAAAACAACTTTTATTTATTATTTATTTATCTGCCTGAATATGACTACCTTAATATTGGCTTGATAGATTGACTATTGATTGACGATCCATAATATGATTTGATTGGATTTGGTTTTGGTTATATTTTAAGTGGTTGTGGTGTCGATTTAGATGTCTATGGACGCGACAGCACGAAAACGTCTGTCCAGGGCCAAACAAAGAGAAGACCCGGAAAAGAAAAACATTTTATTAGAGAAGGAGAAAGAAAGAAGTAAAAAAGAAGGCTGGAGGCTAAGGAAAACCTTAAGAAACTGGACGAGGACGAAAAAGAACCAAGTGTGGATGAATTAATACTAAGGACTTAATTCTGAACAACTTTCTTCCGGGAGCATGATATATAGTATTCAAGTGAAAT
Organism: Argyresthia goedartella; assembly: GCA_949825045.1. Lineage (NCBI taxonomy): Eukaryota > Metazoa > Arthropoda > Insecta > Lepidoptera > Argyresthiidae > Argyresthia > Argyresthia goedartella. The sequence continues at coordinate 22,626,306 of OX463831.1, forward strand.
TAATGTAAAAAATAATGCGCTTCTGTTCCTATAAAGTACATATAGTGTCTTTCTTCGTTCTCTGTTGATGTTTTTTCTGACAATTCTAGCAACATTTTAAGGCAACAGACAAAAAACCTCTTCAAAACAATACACGATACAAATAAGCAAGGTGTGTCCAATTTACGAAACTTACAGATGTCAAAAAATTAACAAGAATCCAATTATGAAAATTACGTCCGAAATTAGGCAGCACTCGAAATGCTGTTATATATTTTTTATTTATAAAACCTTTGACCGCAAGAAAGCATCTGTCAAATTAAAAACAAAAGGTTCTCGCTAAAGGAAATACCTGAAGCAGTTAGAAGGTTTAAGTTTATTGGATGCGATCGTTCCAAATTATGCTTTACAAAATCTTTAATATTAAATTTTATTTATATTTGTCTTAATGGGGTATACGCCTCAGCATAGCTAAGGGAAGCGCGTTTCCATTGCACTGCTACAGTGAGCCCAAAAGGTAAACGTTATCTATGGATGTTTTTGATTACCTACACAATACACTTTTATATTGTACCATTAAAAGTGGTATTTCATCGTTTTGTTTGCAGATCTAATATTTTCAACCTGTGTACAAATGCAGTTTTTTTTTTCACGTTCGAACAGCTTATTGTTTTTTATTTATTTATACTAGGTGATATTTAATTAGCTGACCATATTTTGGGGAATGTTCATCATTATCATTATGAACAACTTTCCCCAAGAATGTACGGCCGTAAACAGAAATCAATTTTGGGTCTCCCCCTATTATCCCCTATTAGCTTGTAACACAGATACTATAATACACCAGTACACCCAGTACTTGTAATCAGCTGATCATAATATAATGAGGGTCGAATTTATTTTTCATCTGCTACCTTATGTTTCTTGGGGAAAATTGTTCATATTCATGGGTACGATCATTCCCTAAGATATGGTCGCCTTATTTAATGTCACCCTACATATGCATTGCTTCCGGCCCCACAATAGGATACCTTAGGATACAGCGTCAGTGCTTTTCCCCACACGGGGTAACAAAGGAGCATTTGTGCACATTTTTCACGGTACAGGCCACGCCTTTCTCTGGCTCTGAGCGATCTGTGACGTATCGTTCTCGCATAAGGTAAGGCGGGGTGAGACTTAAAAGTATCGTGCAACAATGGCAACAAGCCCACGGCGATATCCCATTTAGCGGGCGACTTTGTTGATGGGATAAGTGGGTGTTTAAATACTCATTTTGGGGTAATTTCGTTACAAACGCCCCCTCATTTCAGCCATCATGCGGGACTGACCCGCCATAACCGTAGGAATAACGCATCGTTTATGTGAATAATATAATAGTATCAATTATTGTGCTATTTTTAATTTGGGAGCTACTTAATTTCAAATGGTGCTTTTAAAGTAGTAGTGGCATTGCGATTTTCAAAAAGATCAATGCAGCTCATATCTGCAGCTTGGACTTGGACTTAAATGAAGAAAAAAAATGGTAGCGTAAGTGATTAGCGGACTGCTTCGTTTTTTATCGCTATAATTTAAATGATCACCAAAAAAATGTTTTCTTACCCAAAATGATCACCAAATGTTGCAGAAAATATCAGGGCAAAATACTGCGGTAGCTTAGGTGAAGGGTAATCTTCGAGTTAGGTTGAACATGTAAAAACAACAAAAAATACTTAAAACATAAACTTAAGTAAAAAAAAACATAAAAAGAAGTATCATGATCATTTATCCAAACACAATTTGGTGATAATTTACTAATTCTGGCAGTCATTTCTAATTTATTGGTAGTAAATTTTCGATTATTTTGGTAATCGTGTAAACACAAGCCGTTTTTTATTAGATTCGTAGTTAAAAAAAAAGAACGCAGAAGTCTGCAAATGTTGCCATTATCATGTCATTTCATTTTATTACACATGTGGCGATTATAACGATGCAGTAAAAAAGAAATTACCTGGGTTAGTTTAGGTACTAATTTAGTCTTATAGCCGGTCTAGGTAATTTAGTTTTTGACTGTCTTTAACAACGGTTTTAGAATGTGTATCTATAAGCTACCTAGAGCTTATATCATTATTCATTACACATACTAATAAAGTGCTTGTAGAGTTTATGAGGCTGTTACGAATAGGAGAAGTGGTTATTTTGAAACTCAAAAACGAAGAGCAATTATTTTTGATGTGAAATAAGTTAAACTAGCGTTATAAGAACGACGTAAACGGGCCCTTCCTGTTAGCTACACTGCTGGTGCTAAGAGAATGAATTGATATGTTACGAATATAATTTTTCCGCCTGAGAAGCCAAATCAAGCGGCGAAGGTGCTAATTTGAGGTAAGAAGGTGGAAAATAATATTATTTGCTTATTTTGGGAGTGTGATTTGTATCAGAATAGTGCGTTAATAAATAATGCAATTAGTTATGTTATGATAGCTCGACGAAATCGATCCCGAATGTTCGTTTCATCGAATAATAATGTTTTTTTCCAACTCGAAATGCTTTTAAGCTGGTTCTTTCTTGCGTTCAATCAGTCAATTCGGTGTAATTTTGAATCAACTTCAAAAATTATTTATAAATTATTATTGATTATTCCGTTAATTAAGAATATATTTTGATGATTCTTGTTTTGATTTGGTAGGTCATACTTCAGAGGTGTTCTCATATAAATTTAATCAAACTTGGTTTAGCTTTTTGAAAAATCAACAAACCAAAAAAAAAACATAGCAAAACAGCAAAAGTTTTGCTAAGGACTTTTCATGTACATAGATTGAATTCGGCAAGTAAGGCTTGTAATTAAAGTCGTTTTTTTTAAATTTTTAACTTGCTTAATTATTACAGCAGTAAATCTGTATATATTAATTTTTCATAATTCTTTATTGAACACAGTTATTTAAAAAAGATACATTAAGAGAAAACATATGTACAAAGGCGAGCTTATCTCTAAAAAGAGATTTCTTCCAGCAAACCAAGGCATGACAGGAAATTTTATCAATAAAGGGTAGGCAGTGCACAATATCTAAACAATAATAAAATACATGTAAGTAAATTACATATCTATAAAATACGGTAAATAAAATACATACTCGTATATACCAAAATACTAAATACGTATCAATACATACATAAACCTGTACATAAAGTTTACATATAATAATAATATACATATTAAACTATCACAAAAGAGAGAGGAAGTGCTCTTTTACCCGGTTTTTGAAAGCGAAAAGAGTGGGGCTGTCTCTTATCGCACAAGGAAGTGCGTTCCACAGTCGGACCGCCTGCAACCTGAAGGAGTGCTCATATGCGGAAGTGGTATGCCTTGGAGTGGCTAAGAGTGAGACCGTGTGAGATCTCCGTTGCCGATCTCCTGAAAAGATATACTCAAAGCGGTCTCGAAGGTAGCTGGGGTAGCGCGGATTTTTCAATATATTGAAAAGATAAAAAAGAATATGGGAGTCTCGGCGACGACGAATCGCAAGCCACCCCAACTCTTTGCGAAATTGAGGGACATGGTCGAATTTGCGCAGCTCGAAGATAAACCGAATCCCGAGATTCTAAAGTCGTTCGAGTTTGTTCAGAAGATCTTCGTTCGCGCTCGCCCAACAGACATCGGCGTAGTCGATTAGCGGCAGGAGAAGGGACTGACCAAGGGTGATTTTGGTCTGCCGCGGCAAGAAGTACTGCAGACGCCTGAGGGAGTGAAAAGACGCAAAGACCCGTCTGCTGACCTCGCTGACCAAGACAGCTGGTTGTCAAAAATAACCCCAAGGTTTTTCGCCTTATCTGTGTACTCTATTGTGATGCCATTATATGATACGGGAACAATGGGTTTTTGTAATAAGGAAAGAGTGTGCCTGGTTCCTAAAATCATGGCTTGTGATTTATTCGGGTTTATTAACAGCGCGTATGATGAGGCCCAGTCTTTCACATTCTCGAGGTCAGCATTCAGTGCCTCCACGGATGAAACTACATCGCAGGGGGAAAAGTGGCGATAAATTTGTAGATCATCTGCGTACAGATGATACGAAGAAGAGAGGACGTCGGAGATGGAGTTTATAAAGACTGAAAAAAGAAGAGGAGAGAGAATACCACCTTGAGGCACTCCTGAGGAAAGATCACACCATTGAGTTTCGGTCTCTTCGGACTTAATGCGCTGCTGACGACCTCTCAGGTATGAGTCGAACCAGCCAGCAGCGTGGGAGGAGACATTCAGCGATGTTAATATAGCGACAAGAATGTCAAAATCGACGCAGTTAAAGGCATTGCTAAAGTCAAGCAGGGCCAGCACCGTAACCAACCTCTGATCCATGGCTAGCTGTATATCATCGCTGACTTTTAATGCTGTGGTAGTACTATGCCCTGGTCTGAAGCCAGATTGGAAAGGATTGAGAAGTTTGTTTGATGAAAGGTAGGAGGTGAGTTGGGAGTGGACAATGGATTCAAGGACTTTGGAGAGAATAGGTAAAATAGATATGGGCCTGTAATCTTTGAAGGAGGAGCGTTTGGAATTTTTGGGCATTGCGATGACAAGAGCTTTCTTCCACAGACTAGGAAAAGATCTAGCTGATAGAGAGAAGTTTATGATGTGGGTAATTGGAGGGAGCAACTCTTCAAGGATGCTGTGGATCATCTGATGGCTGACGTTGTCGCCACCAGCAGCTTTGGATGTGACCGCTAGCACTGCCTTTCTAACTGGGCCGATTCCTACGAGACTAAAGTTGAACGGTGAGGTACAGACTGCAGCCTTCAACCGTAGATGACGAAGGGTTGCCTGCTTTGTGGCGGGGTCTATCACGAGGGGGGGAGAAGAAAACAACTGGTTAAGACCGTTGAGATCGACATTAAAGTATCTGTCAAAACAAAATGGAGGCCTGATTGACGACCTCTGTGGTGTTGCGGTCGAGGCTGTGCTTTCCATGCCAGAGGTCTCGGGTTCGAATCCCACAAGATAGGGAATCCTAGTGTGGGGCCAAAAGCTATGTATATTGCCTTTATGTAAATGTTATGTTACATTATGTAATAGCTGGCTAATTGTGGATGCAACTGTCCCTCTTGCCAACCCATTTGGGAAAAGCGTGACTTGATATTTTGTGAATAAACTTTTTAAACATAATCCTTGCGGTCGCCAATATGAACTACAATCTTGGGAACAACCCATCACCAGCAGTCACGCGATACCCTCAAAAATACAAATTGTTGTATTAGATTATAAAACCGGCCACTTTAACACAATTACTGGCGTGTAAGCACTTCAACCTCAAGCTAAACAGCGGCTGATTTGAGCTGCATCAAGATTCCGGACTGATAAGGCCGGTTTTAGGAAATATGGAGCTTAATTGGAGCAGGGCATCCGTTTCCAACGCACATGCTAGAAGTGGGTACTTCTAGGATTTAAAAGTATTTAAGGTGCTAGGAAAGGAAAAGTATTTAAGGTCCTACGAAAAAAAAATGTGTTTTTTTCGAATCCATTTACTCCACCATGAAGTCATCTACAGATTAGATTTTTGGGTTAACGTTTATTGAGTATTTGATTAAGATTTTCACTAAAGGAAAACGCGATTGAATGAAATTTTCTCGATAGAATTTAATTACGAAAACACCTCTAAATTGTTTTATTTTTTCCTGTAATTCTGAAATCCTAACTAATTTCATTGTGGAACTGCGTTCAAAATGTAAGTATTATGTATTCGCAAAATCTCCTTAAAAACCTTTTTAACAAAATAGCTTAGTTTATTTTTAAACAATTATTCTGTGGTTTAGCGCTACGTTTTTTCATTTTTTCCCGATTCCGTCCCTCTCACACAGCGGCTCTTTCCGCCTGGAGTAACGGGGACCTTTGCACGGACGAGGTATCGCCTTAATAAATAATGATTGTATTTTTCTTCCTACCTGGCTGGGATTCGAACTCAAGATGACGCTTTTTAGGCAGATCTTCGGCCTCTACGCCACAAAGGTAGACGGACTTCATATTAAGGTCCACTTGCATTACCATGGCTCATAGTTGTATCGACTATCGATAACTGTAAACACAAAGGAGTTGTTTTTAGTCCGTATACCACACGAGCTGATGCCCGCTCAATATGTGGGGACCGGACATAGCAGGGAGGTCTGACTCCTGGGCATGGGTCATTCCATTTTTTCGCCTCCAAAAACAAAAAGGCAGATCTTCGGCCTCTACGCCACAGAGGTAGTGGGACTTCATATTCAATTAATCTGCTTAACGGGCTAAAATTATTGAAGTTTGAGATATTTCATACATTCTGACAGCTGTTAAAGCAATTTAAGACGCTGATGAATTATATCTAGTAAATTTCGTGACAAAATCTCGGTTTTTACTCGGGAATAAATATCTGATAATAAGTAATCTTGAGGCGTCCGTGGCCTAGCGGTATTAGCACATCGGAAACGATCGTGCGGTTAGCAACATCTGGCCGAGACGGGCACTGGATGGGTGTCCGTTTCTATGTGGAATTTGTTTCGGGCGCTTTCGTGTTATAAGCTGTAGGTCGCGGCTACTATCGCTACTCGGTGGAAGTCGTAAAGCTGGTCTGAGGCCCTAATAGGGCAGCTTGAAAAATTCTGACAGTCGGGTTGGCCACTAGCTCGCCACCTCTCCATCAACCGACACTGAGCCGGCGCGGTGGAGTATGGCTCAATCTTTCTCGAATCCCGGTAAAGGCCCCTGCCCCTGGGTGGGGGGGATATTACTGGGCTATATTATTATTATTCCGATAGTCTTGCTTGACTCTGCTCGACCAATCGTCTGTAGGTACACTATAACAAGTTTGGTGCCATACATCCATACTTATAAGTTTATAGCATACTTTAAAAATAAGTGTGGCTCGAAGTACATTTTGGGTGAATTTCACTACCATACAAAATGAAGGCCACAAATCATACAAGCCACTATCCACAGGCCATATTAAAGTTAAATGCCTGTAATAACAGATATAATGTTATTGGTTATCACGACACACGAACTGATGGGTTAAATCACCCGTAGCGTGTATGTGTGTGTAAGTGGTGTGTATGTTTGTTTGTTAAGATGGGGCACCCCAAAAGTGGAACTTCGAATTTCACGTTCAGCCTACTTTTAGAGGCATAGGAATAAAAGAAAAGAAAAACCGGCCCAGTGCGTGTCCAACTTCATTTGTTGACATTTGTGGTTCGGTAACAAATGTAGAATAATAATAATAAGAATAATAATAATCACCAAATGTATTGTCAATGGAAAGTTAAAAATTTCTTGGGTACACAAATTTGTAAAAAAATTGGCTTCTCATTCCTTTGTGTATCAATATTTTTAAACAAGAAATATTGACTGTATTTATCTACAAAAAAAATTAAACAACGATACCCCACTTGATGTGGTAAGTCCTTTTTTTCTCGCCTCCTTTAGCTTTACGGTAGCCCCCCTTAAAAAACATAAAATATTTTTTGACAATTTGTAAGGCTTAACTTAACAAAATATTTACACTATGAAAATTTGAAGACTTGCTCTAACCACTTGACTGTAAAACCTGTGTGATGATGAACGACGGACGGACCGACGGATACGTGAGTGACAGCAATAGGGGATCGTTTGGACCCTTCGGGTACGAAATCCTGAAAAGTATGACAGCGACAGTTAGTGTAAGGAGGATTAACAGAACAACATTACTATCCTAACATTTTATGAACCAAAAGAGTAAATAAATAACAAGTACATATATTCAAATGCGGTGAGGATTGTCCATTTTTCAGACCACCTGCTCTACAATGACACATTCCAAATTATGCGATCCTTATTTAAATCAAGTCATTATAATTATAGCCCTTGGCTTGAGCCGTATCCGAAATATTGTACTGAATTTCATTATAAGCCGCTGGTTAATAATTTGATTTAAATATGCACGTCCCGCTTCTCGAGGCGCTTATTTTTAAATTGAATATATTCGAAAATCGAGCCATCGCAAGTTGAATGGAATACATTTTTAATAAAAAAAAAGCCGCGAGTGTTTGATTTCAGTGATTCTATGAAAATAGAAGATAAAACCCTTTTATCTTTCCACAACTGGACTAATGTATCGAATCTCAATCTTCAAGCCATGATTTTTGATTCAAATTGTAAGAAAAGAAGAATACACTCCTCGGGGTTATATTTTTTTGTCTTGGGCGCACTTGTGCCCATCACTGCACTCAGGACTAAATCTTAAATTAATACCAACCTCGATACGCTCGAGAGTCAAATCTGGAGTCGTTCGTTACATTCAGGTTTCGATATCATGCTCGTGACATAAAACAGTGCTTTATCCCCCTAGTGTATAATCTATTATTATTGTGTACTAACATATTTTATTTTAAATTCGGGATACTTTTCTGTCTGACCAAAACTCATCCAATTAGGTAAATTTATACATCATTGAATGCATGCAAACACTCATAATCAACAAACTAGTACAAACACAACTACATTAATAAATAACGTACTATTTGAGTAATTTGAGAACAACAACGAAAGACCATTTTGGCGTAATGCGTCGCCTTAAAACTCTCTTCTCTACAAGCATAGCTACAAGTGTACGAACACAAACACAGTCGCGTACAAAAGTGTTAACTCGCTCGTCGTAGGCACAGTCGTGTGCGAAAGTTCCGACGCAGGTACAGTCGTGTGGGTAAGCGCGAACAAGTTGTTTGTTCAGAGATTTAATACACGGTAAATTTCCTCGCGTTACCTGCCGTGTCGGGGTTGAAGAAAAAGGTTGTAACTTTTGAATATTTCTTTGCTTGCAATTTTGGAACACGGAATAAAGTAATTCCATTGTTTTGTGCGATAAAGTAATTTATAGTTTATTGCACAAAACAATGGATTAAAGACAATTAAAAATGGAATACTCACGACTTCCTGATCCAGCAATCATTTATATAGGTGCCTACCTGATTAATTACTTGCTGTTATCCAGAATAGGGGTGTATGTTTTGTATTATGGTATTTTTCAGCCTTCATCCAATTAAGCAATTAAACGTGTTTACCGACAATGCAAAAGCTAGCAACAATTAATTATAAGCTTACTAAATGATAGACAAGTATACAACTCATAAAAAACCCAACATAGAATGGTTCGTTATGAACTCGCAACGAAATAAAATATCCTTGAAATAAGCTTGTCGAAATAAAAATTGTTCCTTATTCACAGAGCCCGTAAGCCAGTCCAAAACCCAGTTTCGTTGAAAACAAACTCAAAAAAGTCAGTTGCCTCGTTATAACTGAACCCGACTTAATTGGATATATCATAGGCGTCTGTTTGCGCATGCCAATTGATTGCAACTTAACAACATGCCAGCAAATTGCCAACACGACCGACGGAGATGGCAACACCATCAAACTCTAAGCCAGAGCGAGATAGATAGCTTTTGAGGTTTCAACTTCAAAGCCGGGCGCATGATGGCGATGTAACGACGCGGTGGTGAATTTTACAAAACGAGCGAAATATTTATTTTTAAGGGCGATTATTTTTGTTTAAAAGCGTTTAATCACGGCGAGTCGCCGGTTAAGTGAGATCGTTAACGGCCAGTGTTTTCTAAATCATTTATTATAATTGACCAATAAAATGTTAATTTTTATAATTATCGTCGTTTTTCTTTATTCAAATTGTGAAGGCGAGGCGATTGAGATCCTTTTTGTATGCTCCTCGGGAGATGTTCGAAACTGGCAGCGTGTTTAGTGGCGTTCTTAATTTGAAATTAGTTTAAGAATTAGTTACTGTGATAGTTTTCATGTTATAATTATGGGGTACTGTGGTTATGTACGCTTTTAGTCATTTATAAAACAGTTTGATTAAAAACAAATTTTGAATTCTAGAAATGCTTCGTGACGTAGTCCTGCCTGCTAATGCGCTAACTCAAAAACGTCCACTATGCAATTTTAGTCAAATTTACCTTATTTTATTATTTACCTTCTCAATATGACACATTTCGACACGTTTCAAAATTGAGTTTTATAAATAACTCGTTAAAATTCTATCGAGGAGAAATCGCTTTTTAGTTAGCATGCTGCATGAACATGAAAATTAAGCATAATTTTGACGTAATTGTTGTGCAGTAGATTGCTGAATATTAAATAGTGATTAAGTTTTTGTCTATAATACATGATGATTTTGCTAGAAACAGCGACCTGATTCAATGTTTTAGCGTCTTTTCTTTTATGAATCTTCTTAGAGTAAAATTTTAACAAATAAAAAGTTATGCAAACAAAATTTAAATTAAAAAAATATTAAATAATAAAATAAATGTTCCGCTTCTGAATTGAAAAAACCTGTGTGTTGGTTAAACCTGTTCTCTTCCCCGTAACTTCGTTTCGATTGTTTAAAAAAAAACTCCATTATTTTTATCTTCGCGCCTGTTTGGCAGAGAATTGATTCCCATAAGTTATTATACTATCTTAGTGCCTCCCTGTATGGGGCCGATCCACTTTTGATATTAAATCCGAATTTATTATTATAAATCAGAAATAAACGTCAGTCAGTTCGACGCCGAACTGTGGAGTATTCAATTTCAATAAACAATTTAAAATACTGATATTTATTAACATCGCGTTTTGCAAAAAGGAAATTTTAAAACTCCTTTTGCCATAAGTCAAATTCGAAGTACGAGGTCATACGCGGTGGCAGAGGCACATCTGTGCTACGTTTTTGCAGTTCAATTTGGCGTGACAGGGGGCTAGCTTATCGCCACAGCTATGGAGATACAAAGAAAAACAATGGTTTTTCGGAAGCCGGAAATAACTACTGCGCAAAATTCTCTATTTAAAAAAAAATGGCGTTGCATAATTTTAAGCAAAATAATTAATTGTAAAACCCTCAAAATAAACAGTAATTATTAAAGCGATAAAGTCATGGCATATTCCAATGCTGTTGGATCGAATAGCAGGAGGTTAAAATAAAGAGCTTAGAATTTTTAGACAGGGTCATAAAATTATGAATGATTCTTTTTTTCTATCCTAATGAGGTATCTTTAGTGCCTATTCGTTATTTTATTACTTCAGAAAAGTAATTTTTTATCGTAAGGAATATTAATAAGCACTTAAATACTGACTGAGCTTCTATTCGATGTAGAGCTTGTAAATAGTACAGCCAAGTTGATATTGCTAACAGATTGGTCAGACGTTTTTTGATTTTTAATGAAATATAAATTAAAAAAATAAATGTAGCCTATTAATGTCCCCACCGAGGGGCACAGGCCTTTACCCGGATACGAGTAAGATTAAGGGTTGATGTAGGGGTTCTACGACCACTACCACGTAGCGATTCTAACCGGGACCTACAGCTTAACGTGTCATCCGATACACTGAACGTCCAATAATGTATTTTATCTACACACGTATCATAAACCCTCTTTACTGCGTACAAAAACCGCACGTTACGATCAGCATAATGCTAAACTACTTGGTAAAAACTCATTTCTTATCTGAAAAATTACACATTATGACATTCAAATTTTTGCCCCTAGTTTGTCTGTGAAGTTGGTACTGACATTCAAATTTCGAACGCCGGCGCCCGAATTTGGTGGTACAGAACAAGCTAAACAAATTGCAGAGCCACAATGCCGGTCAAACATGCGGTTCCTGAACACATCAAAGAGAGCTTATGTTATGGGTGTAGATAAACTAGTGTATGTAACTGTACATAATTAGGCATTAAAACTCTCTAATGATATTATTATGAAACGATAAATTAAATTAATTATCTCATTGGAACATGGTCAGGAATTGAACCTGCATCTCAGGTGTGAGAATCAATCTTGAAACCCATGAGACCACGGAGCTCTTCACTAAAATGAATGAGCTTTAATAAAATAATAAACATAATTAGTTATATTGTATTGCTTGCCTAAAAAATGTAATTAAATTATATTTGACAAGTTGCTAGCAAATTAATAACACAGGTTGAATGGAAAAGACATACAATATAAAAAGACCCCAATTTCTAACTCTATGTCCCAATATTTCATCCTTCTCTTTCACTCCAGGCTGACCCGTGATCTTCTATCTTTCTCGCACTAGCAGCGAATGTTCATTCACACCTGTACATTATTTCACTTATTTATTTGTTTGAATTTAACACTCTTTTATTTTGTACCTTGTTGGCCTCGCTGCTGTTGAAGAAGGTTGTACGTGAAAACCAAAAGCTTTACATTCCACATTGTGTAGCTGGTAAAATCCAAAGGATTTATGAGAATTACATTATCTTTATTATGTTCAGCTGTGTTTGGAGGAACCGGACAAATGTTGAACAGTAAAGCTAAAAACTTCGCCCATTAAGGAGATAATTATTATTTGTCGACCTCTACAGAGGTCGCAAGAGGCGCTACAGCGCTGCGGTTGTGGCTCTGTCTACCATGCAAGAGGTCCCAGGTTCGGTCCCCGGGTGGGGATAGTAGAAAAAAATCCTCAGGTCAAGAGGTTTCTGGTTTCGATTCATGGTATACGTCGCGCCACACGCAGAATGCGCAGTACTAAATTTTCAATACCTGTACATATACGAAGTAATTTCCGCCAACGTCGCCCAGCGCTCTTAATTCGTGGCGCGAGGTATATCCTAGTGTGGGGCCGGAAGTAATGTATGTGCATGTACGTATATAATTGTTAAATATATACTACAATAATAATAATATTCCTATGACTAAACTGTGCCATATTTACGAATTAAATCACTTGACCTTAATTCTAAGCTTAGCTTAAATATTTGAGATTTATCCGTTTCCCGTCGATTTTATCCATTTTCGACTAGTTTTTACCTCGTATGTTCCTGGTTTGGATTTGCCCGGGCTTTCGTCGCCTGGCAGATGGCGCCATTGTAGTTTTCGTAAATGGCGGAGTGCTCATTTTTATCATTGGCGTTTTGGTTCCCGTCGGAGAAGCAGCAAATTCTGCTGCGTAAATCATCAGTAAAAACAATGTGTGAAAGATTTGTGCAGTGTTACAACCATCAGTGCCCCATGCGTATGCGAGGCCCTGGTTGTCTTGTGGAAAACAACTAAAAAATGGATCAGGAGGAAGTGGTATCCCATGTTTCGAGAGCTGTAGCTGGTCCTAGCGGCAACGCAAGCGAGCTCGCAGCAGCAGCAGCAGCTCCTCGTCCAGGTCGTCTTCGAGTTCTTCGTCAGGGCAAAGAAAAAAGCGAGCGCAGCGCCGCCGCCGCCGCAAGAACAAGCGCGGCCACAAAACAAGCCAGGTGCTGGACAAACTGTATAAGGAAATGGGTGAGCTTCGCAAATATATTGATGACAATATGATCTGTGATACAAATTATCACGATAATATTTCGCTTTGCTCTGCAATAAGCGGTGATCTTTACCAAGATACGGGGAAATATTCTGAGACAAATCAGGTAGGAAATTCCAATCCTAACTTCACGTTTGATATCGAAACAAAATTGAAAGAACAGTCTGTCTCTAAGACGCCCGACAATTTTTTGAAAATGTTGGTTTACGTGCAGTGTTTCGATAGCAGCTCATGGGCAGAGGTTCGATATGCTGAAACGCAGAAACTTTACACCCATACTCCAGGTTTCATAGACTTGGAAACAAACGATGAGGTGAAAATATATGATACCTTGCGTCACCTGGTATATACTGACAAATCCTATGCTGCCATCACATACTGTTTACTGAAACAGAAGGAGTCACTGCAGCATAACATAAGTAGCCTTCTCACATGGACAATGACACCAGAGGGAAACATTGATAATTTGAGCAACAAAGTCGAGGAATTATTTTTAAATGGAGACTTTCTTAAAATCTCCACTGATCTTTTGCAACTCGTGTGTGGCCATAGAGCTGAGGCAATTGAAATGAGGAGAGAGGCTATTACAAGTCAGGTCCGAGATCCTTTAGTGAAGGCTGCCCTTAACAAGATTCCTCCTTCACACACGCACATATTTAACCCCGACTCATTTACCACAACAATAGAAAAAGTCGGTGGAATGCGAAAAGCTTTTTGGCCTCAAAAGTCGGACAGATCTTCTCAGGCGAAGCCAAATAAGGTAAGACACTACCCCTCGCGGGGGTATTACAACAATAATACAGAGTTGCCATCGCGTGGTACTCATTGTGATCAGCATGAGTCTAGCATGCCCGCCATGCACCATGACAATCCATCCTCGCGGGGTGGACATTATCAGCACAATAAACCGAACAGAGGATTCCAGCACAGACCATCAGGAAGAGGTGCCTTTCACAACCGTGGCTCGCGGCCCAACCGTGGTTCATAAAGAGGTCAACGAGGGCGATCTTACTCCCCTCAAGGACAAAGAGGCTACAAACGGCATTGACTCGAATCTATTTCAGGCAGGTCAGTTGTCGCAATACTACAGACAATGGGAGAGAATGGGAGCACCACAAATAATCTTAAAAATGATTCAAGGGTATCGCATCCCATTCACTCAAAGACCGCCTCTTATATTCCCCAATTTAAAGTTAAGCCCATTTCACACTCTAATCTCAAAGGAAATGACGGCAATAATAGGCAAAATGACAACCCAAGGCATTCTAAAAGTAATTCAACCGTCTCCGAGTTTTATTTCCCCTCTTTTTCTGGTTCCAAAGAGCTACGGAACTTCCCGTCCGATTTTCAATTTAAAATCCCTCAACCAGTTTGTAATTGCCGATCCATTTCGTCTCATATACATGTATCGCATCCCCGATTTCATTCAACCAAGAGATTGGATGTGCAAAGTGGATCTTTCACAGGCAAACTTCCACCTGAATATACACCAGTCACACAGACGCTTTCTTCGTCTCATATACGACCAAAAATTACTGGAAATGATTTGCCTGCCATTCGGTCTAAGCACAGGTCCAAAGACATTTTCCATTCTAACGAATTGGGTGGCCGAGACCCTGCGACGGAAAAATATAAGAATTGTTGTCTACCTAGACGACTTTCTAATTGTCCATCAAGAAGCTATGCTTCAGGAGCATGTAGAAGTAAAAGTTCGCACCTTGCAATTAGGATGGAAAGTAAATCACGAAAAATCTGTCACGATTCCGCAAAGGAGTATAATTTATTTGGGCGTGTTGTGGAAACCCTGGAGCAATCTAAAGACTCTACCAAAAGAAAAGACTGCTATCATTTTCAGAAAAATAAGTCAAGCTCTCGTAAAAGGAAAAGTCACTTTAAGAGAAGTACAGAGCATTGTAGGTCTCTTAAATTTTGCAAGCTTTGTTGTACCACGGGGTCGACTCAACCATCGTCAACTGCTTTTGTTCATGAGATCGCTGCCAGACCATCCGTCAATAAAGGCTCATCTGTTGCCTGCCATGCTCACTTAATGTCTCACAGTCGCATCCTGATGCAATGCGACAACAAGACTGCGGTCACACATCTCAGGAAGGATGGGGGAACGAAATCATTTTCAGAAAAATAAGTCAAGCTCTCGTAAAAGGAAAAGTCACTTTAAGAGAAGTACAGAGCATTGTAGGTCTCTTAAATTTTGCAAGCTTTGTTGTACCACGGGGTCGACTCAACCATCGTCAACTGCTTTTGTTCATGAGATCGCTGCCAGACCATCCGTCAATAAAGGCTCATCTGTTGCCTGCAACTGTCCGGATAGAACTGAGTTGGTGGGTAGAGAATTGTCATCTTTCAACGCCTCTGCATCATCCTCCACCCGTAAATTTTCTAACAACAGATACGTCGGATCTGGGATGGGGAGCTCAATTGAACAATCTAGCTCTTTCGGGTACCTGGTCACAGAAAGAACTGCCCCTACATTGCAATCAAAAAGAAATGCTATCAATACTTTATGCTCTCGAGAACCATGCTCACTTAATGTCTCACAGTCGCATCCTGATGCAATGCGACAACAAGACTGCGGTCACACATCTCAGGAAGGATGGGGGAACGAAATCTTTTCAGCTCATGGAGTTAACGTACCGGATACTGCAATTGCTCAATCACCATCACATTCAGCATATACCACATCCCAGGCAGATACAACAGCCATGCCGATCACCTGTCCCGGCATCGTCTTCCTCCGGAATGGCACCTGTTGCCGACCTGCGTGGAAGTTGTTTTTGCGAAGTGGGGAACACCTGTCGTGGATCTCTTTGCATCCGAAAAAGCACATGTTGTCTCCAATTACGTGACCCTAGACCAGCAGGATCACCAAGCGATGTTTCACGACGCATTCAGTATTCCGTGGAATTTCCCACTAGCGTGGCTGTTCCCACCACCATTCCTTATACCGAAAGTGTTGACTCATCTGAATCAGTCTTCAGGAATCATTCTCATAGTGGTACCACGATGGGAGAAGGTTTTTTGGACAGCGGATCTCAAAGCCCGCGCTCTCGAAGCCCCCTTCACACTGAGAAAATTGCACAAATGTCTAGTGGACACGTCAACGGGCCATCCGCCCCCGAAAGTCAAACAGATGATACTCGAGGTATGGAAATGTGGGGGTGGACCCCGGAAGTAACTACATGGCGTTCGCGGCAATTAGCATTACTTAAAAACTCCTGGCGTGCTATAAGGAAATATGAATCAGTCTGGAAGCGTTGGATATCATGGAGCGATCTTAACAAAGTTAACCCCAAGAAACCAACAGGATCCTAACTAGCGCAATTTTTTGCAGATTTATGTCTGATTCACGGTTTGGCATATAACACGGTAATTTTGCATAAGTTAGTTGTTTCCACTCCCTGCAATGCGGATTTATCCAGTCAACTTAGCTCACATGTCCTGGTGAAGCATATTTTAAAATCAATATCCCTTAAAAATCCTAAAATCACCAAACCACCTATTTGGGATACCAGTAAATTGGTCACATTTTTATCTAATTCCACAATAGATCCAAATAATACTTATCAGACATCACGACATGCACCCATTATTTTACTATTATGTTCAGGTCAACGTATTCATGATCTGACATTACTCAGAGTGGATCCTAATCATTACACAAGAACGAGTAGTTGCATTATATTTATTATATTTTGACCTGAGTATGGCTCTAAAACTGATAGCAGCGACTACAGACAGTCTGGTTGGAAGCTTTACCCCAATGAAGATACCCTTAGCCTAGATCCTGTATGTATGGCACGAACCATAGAATTATTGAAAGACAGGCGAGACTTTTCCAAATCCTCGAATTTATTTGTTACCGTAAGAGGTAAAGCAAACCCTGCTTCTCGTACAGTTATAGCTGGCTGGGTTAAACATATTCATAAAGAAGCAAACATCACAGCTACTCCCGGAAGTGTTCGGTCAGCTGTAGCCTCAAAGAGCTGGCTGGAGAATCACCATGTAGATGACATTCTGGCACATGGAAATTGGCGCTCAGAAAACACTTTTCAGCGGTTTTACCGCCGTGAAATGATGAGAAGCAGTTGTGATAATTCTCAAAGTGTATTGCAATTGTTTTATCCAATTGATTAATTGTAATAAGGAATACCTACCATGTATGGTTGTTGTGTTTTGATAATATTTTCTTTATTTAATTATTTAAATTATTTATACTATACGTACGAGTATAATTAAGACTTGGATTATGAATTAAACATTGATTTCATAAAATTCACATTGGCGTTATTAAAATAGCTTCCGTCACCAGGCGATAACAAACAGGTCTCAAATATTTAAGCTAAGCTTAGAATTACGGTCTAGTGATTTAATAGAAGCGTATTACCTGAAAATAAAAGCATATTAAAATACTTACCTAATTCTAAGCTTAGAATTTTATCTCTGCCTGGTGTGTTTTCGAGCCAATGATAAAAATGAGCGCTCCGCCATTTACGAAAACTTCAATTGCGCCATCTGCCAGGCGACGAAAGCCCGCGCAAATCCAAACCGGAAACATACGAGGTAAAAACGAGTCGAAAATGGATAAAATCGACGGGAAACGGATATGCCTATCTCAAATATTTAAAATAAGCTTAGAATTAGGTAAGTATTTTAATATGCGTTTTATTTTCAGGTAAAACGCTTCTATTAAAAATGAGCATAACCATTTCTATACAGGCACTTACACTCGGTTCCCGAGCGCAAGCACGACCTAATTTCACTTAAACCCTTCTCCATTTCCCCTGTAAACCTATAGATCTCGTTAGCGCGCGCTTATAAATTGTTCTGTCTGTCTGTCCGTAAGGCCTTTACTGCTCAGATCAACTGATTGAAGCACTGGCTAAATAATTGTTTTAAATAAGTGATTTTTCGAGCAACGTGCTTTCGAGTAGGTGTAAATAAAGGTATATTTTCGCTGTTGCTCACGTTTGATGGTTTCGACTGCTTTTTTTTCGGCGCCATCATTAATAAGGGGGTATATCGTCAAGATAAAGAGACTTTATGAACTTATTTATCCTGTTCAAGTTATATAAATTAGTCCCAGTAGTATAAGTCCTAAGTTAAGTATAACAATTTTGGAAAGTTTTGCTAGATTATGATTATGAGTTATCAATCAGAAACGTGATTGAAGCAATTTCAGTCGTTAGAAATAATTACCTTTTTGAAATGAGATCTAAATTTTCACCTTTTTTATTTGCTGACAAATTGGTATAGCATACAGACTTCAAAAATATTTAGTTAAATACCTAAATTGCTGGTTTTGGAAACATTGTACTTATATTTTAGTTTAATTTTGTATTAATTTAAAAACGTTTTTTGTCGATTATCCCCGATTCCGTCCCTCACACACTGCGGGTCTTTCCGCCTAGAGTAACGGGGAGCTTTGCTTTGCTTAATCCATGGGATGGGTTAACCTCCTGTCGCGTAAAATTGTTTATTTAAAAAATAGGCTAGTTCCCAACTGTCCTTCAGCCTCCCCGTACGGGAAAAGCCGTAGCAATGTGATTGACTTTGTACGAATCATATTTTAATAATAAATAAATATTACAGGACAATCTTACACAAATCGAACTAGGCCCATAGTAAGCTCAACAAGGCTTGTGTTAAGGGTACTAGACGACGATATATGTTATAGAGATAAATACCTACTTATGTAAATACATAGAAAACATCCCAGACTAAGAAACAAATATTCGTGCTCATTACACAAATATTTGCTCTTACCGGGATTCGAACTCAGCACCGTCAGCTTCGTAGGCAGGCCCACTACCCGCTAGGCTAAACCGGTCGTGAAGATGTAGGTACACAAAATGTCTTGAGTACTGACATATCTCAGTTTATAGATTTTTATTTTATTTTACGTCTTCAAACAGAAATATTTAGGTACTGAGCGACCAACGCAACTGGGCGCAAGACAGCTACGTACTATGTTCTACGTACTTAGTACATGCTAGTGACTTGTACGTACAGGCGTAGGTACGTGTACGTACGATTCGTAGGCGTGTTGCAGGCGCCGAAACCTCATTACTGTCATGCACCTAGTTGAGTTGGACGCTTAGGAAGGAGGTTCGATGTCTTTTACAGTTTTCCTATACTTGTGATATAAGACCTAGCTTTGTGCCTTGTTTCATGATTCTAGGTCAGCGGGAAGTATCCTAAGCATAAGGTTTTATTCCCTTGTGAGTATCAATCAAATTCAGCAAAATTGTGATATAGGTAAATGGCAGTGTATCATTTGATTGAGTTTTATTTTTTCACAACTTTTAGAGACCACAGACTTGAGTAAGTAGTTCATATTAATTTCAACTTGACACCTCCTTGAAAAAGGGTCTTTCCAGACCCACTGGAAGTCGGACAGACGGACATCGAAGTGATGATTACGGTAAGGAACCCTAAAATACGTTTTGTGCGGAACCCTCGGAGCACGAGTCCAACGCGCACGTGGCCGGATTTTTTAATTTCTATATAAAAAATCCGGCCACGTGCGCGTTGGAGTCGCGCACCGAGGGTTCCGCACAAAACGTATTTTAGGGTTCCTTACCTTTACTTGGTCTCTATAGCAAAAACATTCAATGTATAACAGGTTCTCATCTTATGTAATGTTTAGCACGCATACAGTAATTACATATTGCGCTGCATCTGTCACTGGAATTCAAATAACCCGTCGAGCACACTTGGGTACTGTAGTACCCAAAAACCCATTAAAATTTTAAATTTTATTACAATGGCATAAGGATCAAAATCACGACCCTTTTTTTAAAAAAGGGGGGGATAAAAGGGGGGGATAATGCTTGTACTAACGACCACTGTGGCGCTGCGGTTGTGGCTCTGCCTACCACGCGAGAGGTCCCGGGTTCGATCCCCGACTTATATTACTATACATAACTACAGGCCAGTGAGCCTAATTATGGTAGTAGCCTCATAAAATGACGTCTTTTGTTATGTTTTACTACCTACCTATAGTGTGTGAAGTCGCTGTTTCTGGTAATCACGCTACAGTGTATCCTAGTGTGGGGTCAGAAATAATGGTATGTTCCTGTATGTTAATTAATGTTTGTGTTTGTTATTAAGTTCGAACATGTATTTTGTAGGTACCTCTTTATATTATGATGAGAAATGAAATTGTTATTGTTATTATTATATTTGTTTTATCCTCTCCAAGGAGGTTTAAGCTAGAATGCGCTTGGTAATAAGAAACAAGACAAATAAACACGTCTTTTCTAAACAGTGAGATTCTTGACATAAAAGACCAATAAAAAGGCCCTAAAACCCAAACGGAACACAACACCAAAACCTCAAACCTCAGTGTTGCCACAATGAAATAAATTACCCGATTCTGGGTAATAAATTGGAAAACGACATTTGAGAACGGTCATTCAATTAATGATAACATAAAGCGAACGATTCGGGGAATGTTAACGGGTTGAATAACTCAATCTAACACGTTTATTGAGATTCTTGCCTAGATAGATAACAAAAATAAATAAACTAAATTTTGTCATTTTCATTGTTTATTTTGATTTCATCGAGTGTTTTTATTGAAAAAAATAAGGGATTTTCAAAACACAACAAAACCAATCAAAAATCCGGTCAAGTGCGAGTCGAACTCGCGCACGAAGGGTTCCTTACCACCGTACAAATGTAGGGATGGTGTGGAGTGAATAGTTTGGATTTTACAAAGTAAAATGTTGTTTCCAAAGTTATAGGTGCAGCTACTTTCACACTCCATGTACCTAACCAGGTGCATTCATAAGTTTGTATGTGGTATTAAAAGAATTGTTGTATGGGAGCTCCTTTAAATATATATTTTATTCTGCTTTTTAGTATCTGTTCTTTTAGCGGCAACAGAAATACATCATCTGTGAAAAATTTAACTGTCTAACTATCACGGTCCATGAGATACATCCTGGTGACAGACGAACGGACGGACGGACAGCGGCGGCTTAGTAATAGGGTCCCGTTTGGCACCCTTCGGGTACGGAGCCCTTAATATATTCGTAACCAGACCAGAGCTAACGATTTCAAGCTTTCAGCTTAGATCGCTAATTAGTTGGATGTTATGTTCAGATGGTTAGTTTTTGTTTTATGGCAAAATCTCAAATGTTTTTTTTTTCTTTTCCAGCCAGTTTTTTCGACCCGAATGGCCGAGTCGGCATTGAGCCTGATCACAATCAGTTATTCATTAGTTTAGTTGATCATATTTGAATTAGTTTAGTTGATCATATTTGATTTATTTTAATTGTTCTCCGTGTATAAGTCTCACTTGTTCACGACTCACTTGATCTCACTTGAAGTCTCATTGACGACCCGAATGGCCGAGTCAGCAGTGACCCTGCCTACGAAGCCACCGGTCCCGGGTTCGAGTCCCGGTGGGGCAAATATTAGTTTGATGAGAACGGAGTTTGTACCCTAGTCATGGTTGTTTATCTATCTAAGTACAATATTTATCTTTATAAGTATGTGTATCGTTGTCTAGTACCCAATATACAGGGAATCCTAGTTTGGGGCTAGATCAATGTTGTAAATAGTCTCCAAGGTTATTTTTATTAATTTCAAAGTTTGGTGTAAAATAAAGTCCATCTTGAAACCAGACACACCCAAATCCCCTCAATCGTGTCCAATAACTTAATTTATAATTCCGTGAACAAATTACCGTATAAATTAATTATTTCTGATATTATCCCGAGATAGAACTGAATACCAATACTTAAAGTATCGTATTGCTATCTATTAGGCAAATGTCTTTATACAACTCTCGTGTGATATCATGTTTCATTGATGTTTATTTATACTTATTTACAGACCGATTTATAAGACGTGTATAGAGAGATGTAGCCCAGATGCACATCGAAAATACGGTATTTGAAAAGTTTGTCCAATAAATCTAGAAACGTGTCTCAAGCTGAAGCCATTTCAACAAAAATGTTTGACAATATCAGAGTTGTACATTTCCAGTAGTTGTATTTTGTCAATTACCGTTTTGACAGTTCCTAAGAAATATCTATTTTGACTAGAAGTCAAATACCATATTTAAAAGTTTGACAGGTACTCAAAGTAATGTCACTGTCATTTACTCGAGAACTGAAAGAGCGCAACGGACCTCTGGTCATTATTTGCATGATCGTGCCGGTAACAACATCTTGCCGATACGGATACTGTGTCCGTTTTGATGTGGCATTTGTATCGGACGTTCCGTGTTTTGGGTGACACCTTAAGGGATTAAATATGGCCAGCGCCAGGGGACGCGAACAAAGAAATGCATCTTTAGCTTCAATTCTAGGCTAAACTAGACAACGTAAAAATGTAGGATAAATATATGTTATAAAAGGTCTATTAGAGATAAGAATGGACTTCTAAAATTAACGGATATCTGTTATATTTAATACTTAAAAATATTTTTCGCAATGCATTATTATTCAACTAAAAGCGCTCGGAGACGAAATCAGTTTCCTATATGAAACTTACAAGTAAAAATAGGTAAAAAAGGGAAAAATTTTGGTTGTTTTATTTTATTTTTAATGTTATTATTACAGGAGTTTGGTAATATTTTCTATAATTT
This sequence comes from Argyresthia goedartella, assembly GCA_949825045.1. Lineage (NCBI taxonomy): Eukaryota > Metazoa > Arthropoda > Insecta > Lepidoptera > Argyresthiidae > Argyresthia > Argyresthia goedartella. The sequence goes on from OX463831.1 coordinate 22,649,186, forward strand.
TCTCGGTCTCGGAGCTCGGGCTGCCCCGCGGGGCTCTGCGCGGGAGCATGCGTCAGTCTGCTTCGACGCGATGCGACGGGTATTTGTTTTCTTTGTCTAATTCTCAATGCCATTGGCCCTTGTTCAGCCCTTTAGCTGTGGTCCCGGCTACTATCGCTACTCGGTGGTAGTAGTCGTAAAGCTGTGTCAGAGGCCCTATAGGGCAGCTTGATATGGTAACTTCTGACAGTCGGGTTAGCCAGAAGGCCACTAGCCAGCGTGGTGGTGTATGGCTCAATCTTACTTGTATCCGGGTGAAGGCATGTGCTCCTCGGTGGGGGCACTAATGTGCTATATTTATTATAAGATTCCGGTTAAGTTAAGTGTCACTTGTCCCGGGCTCTAGCAGTCTTTGATCAAATCTTGCAAGTTAAATTTGACCCACTTTGCGGTTTCCGATTGAGCTGAAATTTTGGATGCTTAAGTAAATCGGATGACAATGCAATATTTAAAATTTAAAGATATGGAGCTGATCTGATGATGGAGCCGGAAGGTGGCAATCGGATCTCTGAAATATAACGACGCAACGCCATCGAGAGTGGCCTCGTTTAACCTCTCGAAAGCCGAGGGTAGTTGGGACGGGTCGCTATTTTGAACCTTATGCCATGGTAATAAAATTTAAAACCTAATACGGAAAAGTGGCGTTATCTAACGCCGGTGGTATTCAAGAGGTTAATTCGTCTTGACAAGTACTCTGGTTCTGGATGATATCCAGGGTCTGATGATGGAGCCGAAAGGTGGCCATGGGAACTCTGTAATAAAACGACACAACACCATCGACTTTGGGCTCGTCAGATTTGTCTTGACAAGACTAGGCCTAGATTAGTTTAAACCTTTTAGGGTGCCGTATTTATTAGTTAAAGTAAAGTAATAAAAGCTTTTTTTTTGTTTATTTCATCTTTTTATTTTTATTTGTGTTGCAATCTGTGTAATCGGCCTCAATTCACTTCTAATTTTAGAATTTATCCCAATCGTTTCCCCTCCGACCGTGTGTCGAACCCGGGACCCCTCGTTTCTCGACCCCTGTGCCACAGACATGCACAGGCATTCCACAACCGCCCCAGGAGGTCCCAACAATCAGACGCCACTTAACACTATCAAGTTAATAAAATAACACCTTTCCATCAAATCTCCCGAATAACATAAGCAGCCTAATCTACCACCCATCGGTTCCAATGAAGAAGTACGGTTATCAACAAAAGTCCGTGTTGGAATAATTGAGTGAGTCAAAGAACAAACTGACAAACCATTACTCTGGGTTGAGATATTGATCGACTGTACCGAGGTAGGCCGGGAGCTTGGGTATTTTTTTTCCCCCTACAAGAGACATGTTTAAAATTACCAAATCGTCATCAAAATAAATCTCTTGATATAGCATATCGTCGTCCGTGGCACAATGGGCTTGACGTCAGATCTGTCATCTACAGGGGCCGGGTATCTCAACCAAGCTAAGGAGATTTTAAATATTATTATTTTTGTCCTTAAATTTTTGAACGTCGAAAAACGGTACCGTCAAAATCAAAGTCACAATTTATTTATTACTGTAGACATTTACATACACATAGCAAACGTGGCTTTTTGCCTCTTCTCTACATTGGGAGAAGCAGAGCGTAGAAACTCCCACCGAACCCTCGGTGTGCGAGTCAGGCCCGCCTGAACTTTATTGATCTTGTTCTGAGGATGAATGTAGATGTTTTACACTCACAATTGAGTTTTAAGTAACTGCTAAACGTTGTGGCAACGCACCTCTGCCAGCCCGTATGAAAAAAATGGTCAAGTGCGAATCGGACGGCGCCCCAAGGGTTCCGTACACACTTTTAGAGACCTATTAGACCTGAGCAATTGATATTAGTTTCAAATTGATACCTCCACGCGATACTGAAAAAAAGGGTTTGGACAGACGTATAGGCACAGGCATACAGGCAGACAGACTGAAATTTACAATTTTAATGCCAAATTTTATGATCTTACGTCAACTGGAAGTACCCTATAGGTTTTGATTCCCTTGCGAGTATCAAGCAAATTCAGCAAGTTCAGAAAAATTTGGGACATTTGGGAAGGAAATTTGGGACGGCTTTCGTTTTTGATTGCGTAGACCTAGAAGTTTGAATTTTTCATAGCTCCAAGGGTCTACAGATGTGAGAAATTGATATCAATATCAATTTGATACCTGCACGCGTTCCTGAGAAAAAGCGTTGAAGTGATATTGGTTTTCTTTTTTTTTCCTTTTAAGGTACGGATCCGTAAAAAGCCGTAACGCTTTGCGTTTTTAAACGGCTTGTGTTTAAACGATTACCAACAACGCACCTATTTTACTACCAATGAATTCGAAATGACTGCCAGAATGGATAAATGTCCACCAAATTGTGTTTGGATAAAATTTATATAAATTGTCTTTTTATGTTTTTTGTACTTAAGTTAATGTTTTAAGTATTTTTTGTTGTTCTTACATGTTCAACCTAACACGAAGGATAAAGGGGGCTTCGCTTCGCTCACCCCCTTTACCCTTCACCTAAGCTACCGTTGTATTTTGCCCTGATATTTTTTGCAACTTTTGGTATTCATTTATCCATTTGGGTAGGAAAAAAATGTTTTGGTGATCATTATATTTTTTGCCTTTTTAAACTCAACTCCCGGCCCACAATAGTCCGATACCACAAACCATCTGTGAATTATTCAAACAAAAGTTGCTCGTAATATATTTGTTTACGGTCCATCGAATATATTGTGTGTAAGCCAAATCACTATCCTGAGATCCGTATCGCTCACACTTTAAGCCCGTTGTATGGGGCCATCCACCCACTTTGTCATGTGTAAGACCATACTAAACAAACAAACATAAAAAGGCAACAAATATAATGATCACCAAAATATTTTTTTCCTACTTAAAATGGATAAATGAACACCAAAAGTTGCAAAAAATATCAGGGCAAAATACTGCGGTAGCTTAGGTGAAGGGTAAAGGGGGTGAGCGAAGCGAAGTCCCCTTTATCCTTCGTGTTAGGTTGAACATGTAAGAACAACAAAAAATACTTAAAACATAAACTTAAGTACACCAAACATAAAAAGAAGTTTGGTGATTTATCCAAACCCAATTTGGTGGACATTTATCAATTCTGGCAGTCATTTCAAATTTATTGGTAGTAAAATAGGTGCGTTTTTGGTAATCGTTTAAACATAAGCTACATAAAAACATACAATTCAGCTTGTATGCACAGTTGTACTCCATTTTGCGTGACATGGAGCAGGCCCATCACCGCAGAGACGTGAAGATTTCTTCAAAATCCGGGGATTTTAATTCTTCCCTGACCGGGATTCGAACCCGAGACCTGTAGCTTGGGAAGCAGACCCTCAACCACTACGCCACAGGGTGTAACAGAACAGAAACGTGTAGTCATATTTTGGTGTGTACATCAGTCTGAATAACTTTCACTATGAAATCGATTTGATCAGAGCAACTTTATTTTTCTCTTCCATACATTTTGGGACAGGCGGCGGATTTGTATAGAGAAGTGAAAGATAAAGTGCTCTGATCAAATCGATTCCATAGTGTAAGCTGTTTAGAATGACGTTACTAACAACCCCCTAAAATATGACTACATCTTTATGTTCTGTAAAGAGCTCCGTGGTCTAATGGGTTTCACGCTTGCTTCTCACACAGGAGATGCAGGTTCGATTCCTGACCATGTACCAATGATATAATCAATTTATCGTAATTAAATTATACGGACGTTCTAACGGTGATGGAAAACATCGTGAGGAAACCTTCATTACTCCATAGCTGCGGCGATGGGCTAGCCCCCTTTCACGCCAACTGGAGTATTGAATAACTGGCTCAATGTGGGCACAATTGTGCCTCTGCCACCCCGTATGGGAAATTGCGTGACTCTATGTTATGTTATTTTTATGTTACAGCCTGTATATCGGCTTTTAATCAATGTTGGCCAGTATAGTTTAGTTACTCACAAAACAAAGCCTCATTTTCCCACATGGGGCTGCAGAGGTACGCTTGGACAGTTGACAGCCAGCAGGCCATTATGCGCGACAGGGTGCTAGCCCATCGCAGCGATTCTGGAACACAAATTGCCACAAAACAAACAGTATCGTCGCTCGAAACATTTCACTCTCAGCTATCACCCCATCTGTTCCGAGAAGCCCCCCGTGGCCTGCGGGGTGCTGGAGGGGGGGGAGGGGGGGGGGGGGGGGGGGGGAAGGGGAGGGGGGCCCCCCGCCGGGCTGGTAATTCACGCGCCTCACACCTTCGCTGGTGCGGTGGGGGGTTAAAAGGTTTTGATACTTGATCACTTTTTAGGTGGTTAGTTCTTTAGTGCTTCAACGTCATAATTATTTTCAGCTCTCATCGACCCAAGGGTGGCAATAGGGCGTCCTCAGATTTTTAAACTTTAATAGCTGCTGTTTACTGAATGAATTCCGGCCAAGTGCGCTTCGGACTAGCACAAGAAGGGTTTCGCACCATCGCCCATGAAAAACCACAATTAATCAGGTATCTTATATGGAGATCCCTTTTTTTATTGAGTCTAGTTTATTATTTGTTGCCATAGCGGCAACAGAAATAAACATTCCGTGTAAATTTACACTCTCTACCTTTTACGGTTCCTGAGATAGAGCCTCCTGATGGACAGACAGACGGACGGACGGACAGCGGAGGCTTAGTAATAGGGTACGGAACCTCAAAAAGAATCGCTGCTACGAGGGTATGGAAGCGAAAACCAAACAAGAAAGAAGTCTTTGTATCTGTCTCTGGGGCGCAGTATGTAGTGTCCTGGGCGCCACATTTATATTCTTTATCAATATATATTTTTTTATATCAGTTAATTTTTAACGGTTAAATATCAGTTAAATATAATGATCACCAAAATATTTTTTTCCTACCCAAAATGGATAAATGAACACTAAAAGTTGCAAAAAATATCAGGACAAAATACTGCGGTAGCTTGGGTGATGAAGCGAAGCCCCCTTTATCCTTCGTGTTAGGTTGAACATGTAAGAACAACAAAAAATATTTAAAACATAAACTTAAGTAAACAAAACATAAAAAGAAGTTTGGTGATCATTTATCCAAACACAATTTGGAGGACATTTATCCATTCTGGCAGTCATTTCGAATTTATTGGTAGTAAAATAGGTGCGTTTTTGGTAATCGTTTAAGCATAAGCCATTTTTAACGACATTGATAGTTTAGAAAACAAATATACTTCCCATTGCCTATAACATCAAAGTCATATTATGGCTCACCGGGTGATGCTGATAATTATGACACCGAGGACTGAGGTGTTACTAATATATGCTGTAGGTTAGGTTATGTATTGTATTTTTGTTATAATTATCATATTTTTATTTTTATTTTATGCGTATTCCAAGCCTATTCATTATAATTAATTGAAAGTATCAAAATTGGTCCAGCCCACACCACCGGTAATATATTGATGATGCTGTTACTTGCTATTGTGATCCCAGTTAGATTGTGATAAGCGAGATAACTTATTCTCAACTTCATATAAACGTCTGACAGATCTTTCTAACTTAACTGAGGTAGTTAAGTGTGGAGAGAGCTTTTTGATGAGCTTCTATTTTGCTGCAAGTTAAAGTTCGTTGGGATTTAATTAAGGTTTTATTCGTTCACATTCTTCAATAACTCTGGGGTAATGCTTGAATTTGTAAAAAAATAAAGAAATTAAGTATAAAATAATTCAATATATAGGGACAAAAGTACATTATCTGGTATTTTGAATAACATAGATTAACATTTACATACAAACACATACATTGCTTTTGGCCCCACACTAGGACACCCTGTGTCGTGTGAACCAGAATTTAAACATCCAAGACCTGGGGATTATTTTTCCTCCCCCCCAGCTTGGATTCGAACCCGTAACATACGAAGGAGACAAACCTATAAATAGCTGACTAACTGTCAGCTTGAAATACAACGGATCTTGTTCCATTGGCACAGGGGGTTACCACAATTTTTTTCCGATTCAAATTAGGTTCAAAACAAGAATATTACCATGGCAACCATTTAAATTCCAATTCGCCATGATGGGCTTTATTTACCTACTACCAAAACTTGTTTTAAGACGGTTACGGTAATTTTGCGGATCAAATTAGGTTCCTAATCTGAATCGGCAAGACGTTATGGTAACCACCCTGGTTCTATTTTCATTTATTGTATTTTATTTATATCTATCACTAGCAGTTCTGTGAGAACAGCAGGCCTCGCTTGTTTAAAATTTGAAGCTTGTAGTACTGGTCTGCTAGAAGTCCATTACAATGTTGATGATCGATGATGAGTCGGTCAGTGACAAAATGACGGAACTTTGAACGGCTCTTGTTTCCAATGTTTTGGTTCAAATTGACTGTTTTTTTTTAATTTGTCTCTAAACTGTGGCCAATAAGTCACAGAAAATTCAGGTGTCTCGCTTTATCTAGCTACCCTTAATAGAGGAGTCCCACAAGGATCCATACTTGGACCCCTTCTGTTTATAATATATAGTGCAGACATCACTCGAAGTATAATTAACAGTAGTTATCACTTGTATGCCGATGATCTTCAAATTTATATATCAGTTGACAATGATCCCCGTATGGGAGTGGAGGCTCTGAATGATGATCTGGGCCGTATATCGCAATGGGCGTCTTCTAACACTCTAGTTCTTAACCCAAATAAATCGAAGTGTATGATATTGGGCTCAAAAAATCAAATACAGGCAATAGCTATGCATGATCTGAAGGTCCTGGTAAATGGGGTCGCCATTACACGGGTCCGGGAAGCACGAAACCTGGGTCTTCTTATGGATGACAAACTTCGTTTTGAGGGACATGTCCTTGAGGTTGTAAGGAATTGCTTCTATAGGCTTAAAGTTTTGTATAGAATCCGTTACCTTCTTAGCGTTGACCTGCGAATACAGTTAAGTGAAGCCTTAGTACTATCCAAGCTTAACTATTGTATTACAGTGTATGGAGCGTGTCTATTTGAGAAAACACAAAAACTCATACAAATAGTACAAAATGCCTGTGCCAGGTTCTGTTTCGTAATTCCCCCCAAAACGCACATTACTCCATTTTTAAACAGGGCAAATATTTTAAGGATGAAAGCTAGACAGGATTTGTATTTTTCAACGCTGTTGTTTGAGGTTATAGTGAAGAGGACACCTTCTTATCTTTGTGACAAACTTACCTGGCGTATGTCCCAGAGAGTTGCTCCTTTTCTCTCAATGCCTCGACACAAGGGTGCAGCTTTCCGTGGCAGTTTTAAGTACCGTGCCACCAAGTGCTGGAATAACATCCCACCACCCCTTCGGCTGCTTACTAGTAAGGCTGGGTTTAGAAGTGCCTATAGAAAGTATTTGATACTACAGCAGAAAACTTAGGGAACGGCACGAAGCTAATCTACCTGTTACCTGTGATATTTATATTGATTCCAATTATATTATTACTATGATTAATTCCCTTCTGATTATTATTATTTTATAATCCTAATGACATTTTCAATTTAATCTTACTTGTAACCCTGACATAAATTTTATTACATATTGCTATATATATTTTTTTATTTAACTTTTTTAATTACTATACATTTTAATGATATAATTTTAATGCTATAATTTTAATACAATCTTCTAGAATACAATTTATTTTATTCAACAATTTTATTAAAATCATCATATTTTACGTTGTTAAATGTGTACTTGAGCAAACCGTTGTCTCGTCCGTACTGGCTCTGGCAGAATATCAGCGTCACAGATTCGTCTGTGACATTGCTGAGTCAGGGCCATTTCATTGTCGCGGTACAGTCACAATACCACATAGTTATCCTTACCGTACCTTAATGTTTTGCTTGTATAATTTTATTATTTATTGTTTGTTTTATTTAACTGCTGTGTTTTGTTTTAATTTGCAGATTTTTCTTCTTAAAATTTGAGTTAAAATTATGTATTTGTGTGTGTACCATGTTGCAATGAATAAATAATTTATCTATCTATCTATCTATCTATCTATCTACGACATAGTTAAAGGGGGATCTAAAATACCCTGAATTGTTCCCCCTCTTTGGATTTTGGAAAATATTTTTTTTCGCAACATCTTGTGTACTTAGTATGCCTCTCGCATTCGATCGATCCACCCCGATCAAAAATCGCGATGGACAAAAAAAAACAAGGAGCTTCTGTGTCAATCTTCGTCAAAATCGGTGGAAAAATGCGACGAGAACAGACAGATGGACAAAGGCATTTTTGGCCAACTCTAAACTGGACGCTTCGCTCGCTCGGTCAATTAAGTTGACTGTAAATGTGTGATAAAAAATGACACATTACAAAAATTCAAACTACAAGAAGTGTGTTCCACAATCTACTAGCCCGGTTAACTACGTCAAGCTTGTTGGAACAATACGCTGCGTTCATAACTCGAGGTGATGTCCAAGCTGGGTGATTACCAGGACCAGGGCAGACACTCGACAGACATACCACAGAAGGCAAGTACCACGCCATCTGAGTAAAGACTTGTTCAAACTCAAACTCAAATCATTTATTGTAAGTAGGAAAAATAATGCACTTTTACAAGTAATATATATAATAATAATAATAATATAACTTGGACACTATTTACACACATTGATCTAGCCCCAAACTAGGATTCCCTGCATATTGGGTACTAGACAAAGATACACATACTCAACCAAAACAGCGTCACAGGTTTTCCTGTGACACTACGCTGAGTGACTGTGACTACCCTTTTGCTGTCGCAGCATGTGCACATAGCAGTGAAACAACTCACAACTTAATGTGGGTTTCTTTAAAAATTAGACATGAATTGGAAATTATATATAATTTTTTAATGTTATTGTAGATTTTGTTTGTGATTTTTGTGAGTTATTTTTATTTTTATTGTGTTTTATTCTTATTTTCTCATGTGTTTATGCTGATACAGTAAATAAATGGCATTCTATTCTATTCTATTCTATACTTATATAGATAAATATTATACTTAGATAGATAAACAACCATGACCGTTCTCATCAAACAAATATTTGCCCCCACCGGGATTCGAATCCGGGACCCTTGGCTTCATAGGCAGGGTCACTGCCGACTCGGTCATTCGGGTCGTCAATGAGACTTCAAGTGAGATCAAGTGAGTCGTGATCAAGTCAGACTTATACATGGAAAAAAAATTAAATAAATCAAATATGATCAACTAAACTAATGAGTAAACTGATTATGGTTTGAGTTTGTAAAAGGAAAATTCCCTTTGAAATGGTGATTCATGGCTGAATCTCGCACAGGAAAAGGAAACTCCATTAACTCTACCTAGTGCTTCGGAAATACGACCGTCAAAGAAGATAGCACCAAGAAAATGTTTAATGCCTCTATCTATGTGCAGTATAAAAATAATCTATTCTAATGACAATATGATGACAACGTATCTATATGTATGTGTATGTTATTGTGACTTGCAAGCTATGCTCTGATATCCCATCTGGGAGAAAGCGTTATAATCTGTGTTTCATGGCTGTGCTGTACCTGTCCCAACCGATCAGGCATAAAGCATTCCCTGAGAGTCGAACCACGCATTCTGATTCTTGTTGACTCTACCTATAAAGTCGAATATGCCATGCAAAAAAAATACGTAGGTATACGTCGCGCCACGAGTTATTTGCGGTGGCCTTGAATGCGCAGTAGTCACTTTTCAATACTGTACATATGCGCAGTAATTCAATACTCAATACTCAATACTCAATCATTTATTGCACTCCATAGGTTTACAAAGATGGTAGAACAGATTTAACGAAGTACCAAATATGGACCCTGACACGGGCATGGCAATGTAGTGTCCTCTTGGAGGACACTTGAAACTTACATAATGACTTACTTCTAAGTTAAATTTATATAATACTAAAGAATTTAAATATTTATTTAGGTAGGTACATATGACTTTTATATTCTCGCTAACGTCGCCCAGCGCTCTTAAATCGTGGCGCGAGGTATACTTTTTTTTTTGTGAAATTTTAGGTCGATGAAATGTCGATGTCTTTTTTTTATAACACCCCTCGTGACGTCGCTTGCGCACAGTTTTGAAACGGTTGTACTTGAAGCTGGTTGTTTCCGATTATAAAACAAAAAATATATAATATCAATATTTGTTTACGTTCCGACTGACATCTGCGTTATCGACTGACAGGAAAACTGTTGATACTGGACAGTTTTACAGAACAGCCAACTTGACGGCGAAGGGAATTTTGAAAAACTGCTCCGTAGAGGACAAATGAAGTACATACATGTTTTACGGATATTTCAGTAGTCCTATAATATTTTTGATGGGAATAACGGATTTAGTTAGGAACACAATATTCTCGGAATGGTTTTCTCATTTTGGTACCTTTGTTTTTTTACACGGCCCATTACCAACCCGCGTAGCCAAGTTGCATTCGCTACGACGACACGCTAAGTAAATTTATACGATTTTACGTTTGCCGCGCAAAGTGTCACACGTGACTTAATATATATGTTAGCGAATGCATCTTGGCTAGGGGGAGCAAGGGAAAGTCTGGTTTAAAAATCGATTCACGCGGTCAAAGGGAATCCTGGTGTCAAGTTAACCCATGTATTAGGACGTGTCATTTGGAATAAAGCAGAGACAAAATACACCCACTAATACATGGTGAACTATAGTGTATACAGGTTAGAATTGCGATAGAGGTCATGGACCCCACCGCTACTGCGACCCGAATCAAACATGGTAATCATGATAACGGTCGGTCGGTACCCATGGTATCAATCGGTAACTGCTTGTAAGCGACAGTCATTAAGAAAGTTGCATGTATTGGTAAGTATTGGTATATACTCATTGGGATTGGCCGGAGAGTGGCGCCACGTGCATTTGGTTCCTACATTTAGTTGCCACTTTCAACGATCGACTATACAATAATACAATGGCTCAATAGCAACAATTTAGTTATAAATATTGACAAAACAAAAATAATGACATTCCATAATAATATAAAGACATCAAACTTTGACATCAACTATTTAGGTAAAGAAATTGAACAAACCCAGGACTCAAAGTTTTTGGGAATACATACAGACAACAATATGAAATGGACGACGCAGATAGTAGAAACATGCAAAAATAAAATAAAACTCAATAAATATTCTTATGTGCTGCACAAACTCTCAACAATAGTATCAGAAGAAACTGTGGTATTAGCGTATAACGGATATGTAGGCTCTGTGTTGAGATTTGGCATAATATTTTGGGGAAATGCGATAGGCAAAAATAATGTTTTTATAGCGCAAAAAAGATGCATAAGAGCTATTTGTGGAATCCGACGCACTGACAGCTGTAAGCCTCACTTCAAACGACTTAATATTATGACATTCCCTTCACTATACATTTAGGAGGTAGCAATGTTTGTCAAAACCAATAGACAACTATTTATTAACTTTTCTAGTAAGCGTCACGAGACAAAGATTACCATGCCTAGTCATAAAACAGCATTATATAAAAATAACATTCTCGGCATGGCACCCATAATTTTTAATCACATGCCTGATAGTATACGTAGGTTAGACAATATAATACAATTTAAGATAGAAATTCGCAACTTATTATTGAATAAAATGTACTACTCCATATGAGATTATCTAGATGACACGACACTGTAACTTTAATACACAATTGAATATTTGTATGCCATTGCGCCAAACATAGAGATACGATATTATAAATATTTTAAGATATAATATAACCTATGTTTTACAAATAAATAGCTTTGACTTTGACTTTAACTAATTTCTGGGACTTTTTCTGTGATAATTGATCATTGAAATTTATTTACTACACAACAAATGTAAATTTTCGTGTATATGATATAATGCCATGAATGTAATAAAACTACTATACAACTTCATTTTGTATTTTTTGGACAGCAGTTTTTTACAATAACCAACCGATATTAGCGCTGCTTTGACAGTTGCCAACCCCGAATGTACGGAATGCTGCTTAAATAAAACGGCGCTTAAATGTTATACTGGCGCTGTCAGTTCCGTTCCTGAGAGACCCTGACATACATAATTACCTTGGGGGTCGGTTAAACTTTGACTTGTCGATTGTACATTCGGGCTAAAGCCGGAGATACACTAGGGACATTTCCCGCAACATGTTGCTGCAACATGACAGAGAGTATTCCGAAACATGCCTCGCGATATTTTGTCATAGCCGATAAACGAACAAAAAGCCGGTCAAGTGCGAGTCTAACTCGCGCCCAAAGGGTTCCGTACCACCGTACAATGGTAGGGATGGTTTTGAGTGAATAGTTTGGATTGTACATAGCAAAATGTTGTTTACAAAGTTATTGGTGCGACTACTTTCACACTTCATGCACGTAACCCAGGTGCATTTATAAGTTTGTATGGGGTAATGAAAGAATTGTTGTATGGGAACTCCCTTAAATATTTATTTTATTCTGTTTTTTAGTATTTGTTGTTATAGCGGCAACAGAAATACATCATCTGTGAAAATTTCAACTGTCTAACTATCACGGTTCATGAGATACAGCCTGGTGACAGACGGACGGACGCCGCCATGTTAAACTCTACCTGGTTTTATCCACTTCTAGTTTTTCCTTCCCTGATCATAGCAAAAGTCGTGGAGCATGTTCCAGTTATGTTGCAGCAAAATGTTGCGGGAAATGTTCCTAGTTTATCTCCGGCTTAAGAAAAGCAAACTCATTTGCACTAAACGTAAGTTAAGATTGTCCTAGTTACGATTCACCTAGGCCTAAGAACAGCCTAGCTAAAAAAAAATATTGTACTGACATATTGGACTTAGGGTTAGTGCAATATTTTTTTTGCCCTAGCAAGCTCCTAAGCAGCCTAAACAAGTTAGGAAAGAACTTAGGCAATAACTTAAATACACAACTTTATAACATGCCAACAAAGGCACGTATTACGTTCGGAACGATCGATGTACAAAAACCCTAAACCCCTGTTTAAGGCAGTTGCCTTAGTTAGCCTAACTGCCCATTCGCCCACCACCCACCGATGACCATAATATTAAATCTCATGACATTTATCGTTTCAAATTACCACAGACCAATCCATAGACTTTGCAACGTTTGAAATAAGGTTGGTTATTGATGGATTTTGGTTTGAGGTGAACTTTGGTATTTGAGGCTTGGTTGTAAATTGTTGGAGCTATTGTTTTAGCGCGAATTTAGTCCGTTTTGACATAAATGTGTGAAATTATGTGTTGGTATTTGTGTGTAGAACGTTCTGGCAATAAAATGCAGGATTTTACTTGTTTATCTTTTCTAATGCTTGAAATTGGAGTAGATTATGATATTTTAACAATAATAAATATTAGAGGATAATCTTATCCAAATCAAACTAGAACTATAGTAAGCTCAATAAGGCCTGTGTTATGGGTACTAGACGAAGATATATTTAATAGAGATTACCTATGTAAATACGTAGAAAACATCCAAGGCTAAGAAACACATATTCATGCTTATCACACAAATATTTGCCCTTATCGGGATTCGAACGCAGTACCGGCAGCTTCGTAGGCAGGATCGCTACCCGCTAGGCTAAACCGGTCATCTAAATTGGGCACACGTTAAAAAACTCTCTGCCACCTGAAATATTTTTACAATTTTGTAGAAAATTGTTTTTCTATTGTCATCATTTTTGTTCCCAAAGGAACCTTTTGATACCAATTAGGTACATAGGTACATTTTCTTCCCGTTTCTTTTTCTGGAAAGGTAAACTAAATGTTGGCTTATACTGTGCCCCTTTTACCTGATCTGCTCAAAAGCGAGAGGCATCATAAAACCAAACTGCATCAAAGAACGAAAGGACAAAATCTGACACCCGATCGATACCTATAAAATTCAACTTTACATGTTCTAAACGCGAAAATGTCTCGAGGAAACAATAAATAACACCTCTTCTCTTGTTTCACGGTGGATAAATCGAAGTTTAGGGCCCACTTAAAACGTGGTTTAAATAGAACATTATGTGGCAATATAACGACTTTAACTGTTTTATGATGGTGTTTAATTAGGGCATATAGGCACGTATTAAAAGAGATTACCTAGGCTCATTTGCTGACCGCAAAATGTCTGGATCTTGAGGACCAGACTGATATAGTCCAAAGAGTATCATTAAGGGAGGCTTACAGAAGTTGCTTAAATGTAGATTTTGCGTCTTAAATCGATTTAGAGTCTGTCAAAATGTGTGAAATACCTATGTCAAAGTTACATCGATTAAAGACGCTTAATCTAGATTTAAGCAGCTTCTGCAAGACGCCTTTAAGATTTTATTTAAATTAAATTATTAGTCTAATTTTATAAAACAAGCGTGTGACATAAAAATCGTAAAATGTCGGCGGTGGCGTCGGTAAAACAGTTCCCGTGATTCGAAATTAATTCAAATAATACCACAAAACCAGCTACTGTCCAGGGGTCACCGATGAACTATAAAAAGGACATAACATTATCGGAAAAATACTAAAATTCATAATGTTTCCTGCCTATGAAGACATCTTCTTATTAAAGTTTGACATAAAAATAGACCCCATGCGGCGATAACCGAAAAAAACTGATAAAAAATCCAGATGGGTAACAATTTCAAACCGTCATTCCATTTTTTTTTTAATTCCGATATGAGAGGTTATGTGAATAGATAATAAGGCGAAACTAAGATTTATGGTAATGTTAATACCGTTTTTTTGTTTATTGGAATGTTTAGTAATGTGTCAGTTTGATTAAGCTTTGTATTTATAAACACATTTTTATTGTTAGCCGAACCTTTCCCATTGGAATAATCCTCTAAGTACTTTTCAAGTGGCATAATAAGATTGCTCTGAAATCAAAAGCAGAAAGTAAGAAGAGTTTGATTGACATTAGCTGCAGCTATTTTGTGTAGTATTAACGTTATAAATCCTATTGAGACTACATAGTACTATTTAGTAAAATTGGCTACTAGGCAAAGTGTAATGTTTGTTTGTTTGCAAAAAAAATTAACAAATAACAAAAAATTGCCTCTCACTCCGTATCGGTATGTTTATGTTTGTCGGTATGTTTGTATTTGTTCGCTTGTTTGCTTTGTACTGAACAATAGTCAAATAGTCAATAGTCAAAGTACTTTATTACTGTAGATATTTACATATACTTAGCAAACGTCATTTTTTGCCTCTTCTCTACATTGGACCACTGTGGGAGAAGAAGGGCGTAGAAACTCCCACAGATTGATTTTTAGATCTCTTTTAAAAATAGGTTGTGCTTAACTAATACAAATATGAAAAATTTAATTGTTATGATTAATAAGCAGGAATAAATAATTACAAAACTAGTAACAGCAAGGTCTGTGTTGAGCCAGATTAACCCCAAACAGTCCTGTCATTTAAGTAATCTTGAACATTGTAATATCCCTTTTTCGACAAAGTCGCTTCAACATGCTTTTTAAATTGCTCAAATGGCAATTTCAAAATCTCCAGAGGTATCTTATTGTAGTAGAGAATGCACTGACCCTTGAAAGAATTGCTAACCTTCGCGAGTCTAAAACGGGGCGCACATAGTCTGTGATTATTTCTTAGGTTAACATTACAGCTATCGCTAAGTTTGGAAAATTTTGTAAGGTTCTTGCGTACATACATTATATTTTCGAAAATAAATTGACTAGCTACTGTTAGTATGTCAATTTCTTTAAAAAGCTCTCTTAAGGAATAGCTCTTTTCTTTAAAATAAAAATAGTTTGAATACCCGCTGCTTTCCCCCACAACAAGATACCATAGGACATCACACTATGAAAGTAACTAAAATATACTAGCCTAGATGTAGCCACATCCGTGCTTTGTCTGATGTTCCTAACAGAGTAAGCCGCAGAACTTAATTTACCAGCCAATTTATCTATGTGGGGTCCCCACTGCAATTTGATATCAATGGTTATTCCAAGAAACTTCGTATCATTTACCAATTCTAACGTGCTGTTGTCTAACACCAAACTGGTCTCAACTTGCCTGACATTTGGAAGTGAGAATTTGACACACTTGGTTTTACCAGCGTTTAACAATAAATTATTAACTGTGAACCAATTCAAGGTTAAAGACAATACACCATTAACATCATCAAAATCATCTTTTTGTCTTTCAATTTTGAAGACCATTGAAGTATCATCAGCAAACAACACTATGTCAGTTAATTTCTCCACCATGAAAGGCAGATCATTAATATATACCAGGAATAAGAAAGGGCCTAATATGGAACCTTGTGGAACGCCAATTTCTACACCCGATCCATCAGATTTTACGCCGTTAACTTCTGCCTTTTGACGCAACCTCTCTTTCTCGCATAGGGTAGGGTGGGGTGAGAGGTGACTGCTCTCTCGGAGCCAAAAACTTGGCGCGAACTGGCATGTCCCCAACTCGATCTGCACCTAACCAATAAACTAACTATACTATATTAGATATTATCACATTCCGTGCCTGTGTCACGTGAACACGGATTTCTTTGCGCATGCGGCCATAAACGACACTAATACCCATTAAAAACCTGTAAACGGCCATTAATTATACAAAATAGCTATTCTACTGTCATACAAATGTGTTATGTCTGACTAAGTATAACCACGCGTCGTTTTATATGAAATAACTTCATTTTTTAAACGCATTTTAATATTTTTTATTTGTATGTACTTTTTGTGGTCATCGATCTTGTTGTGACGTGTTTAATGTGTTAAATTAAATTGTCATTTTCGGTGTCGTAATTTCTTAAAATATAATTTCAAGGTGGAACAGCGATCTGTATTCGTAAGTAATTAGGGTTAAAGGAGTAGGTACAAATATTTCTTTCCACTCCAAAACGGTTGTTGTTGTTATAAAAAATCTATTGGAATCAGGCTAGCTGCGTTACCTAAGATCTTAGAAGCCATATGGGTTCCTGCGTTTAAAAGACTTTAACCCTTTGTAAGGCTCTGTCCACTATATTGCCTGCCACCATATTTTCAACCTTACGGCTTGGTAATAAACTCTAAAACCAATAAAAAAATATTTGTCTTATGCCTTATAAAGGGTTAAACTTGTGGGTCGTTTGAGGATGTAGAAAAGTTTCTGCAAAGCATGAACTTACTTACTTATTTCATTACTAATTCAATAATTTATTTACAAGGTTTTGTATGTTTATAGTGAACCACTAAGAGACGAAGATATAATATTGCCCATGCTTATAAACGGCATAGGGCGTCTAACACAGTAAGAGCTTTATGAGCTCTGACAATAAAGGCCTTCAGGTTCACTTTGTCCACATTCCCATTTCGTCTACATTCTCATCTCGTCCACATTCCCAATTCGTCCACTTCCTATCTCGTCCACTTTCCCAACTCGTCCTCATTACCTCATTCACAACTCGTCTACAACCTTTCTTAGGATTGTTGGGCAATTCGATATCAATTTGATCACTCATTTGTTTACTGGCCAAATTTGTGACAGCATAGAACAGTGTCCAAACGGAGGAGTTGAACCAGAGATGATCAACATTTATTCGAATAACAAGTTTTTTTTTTATTATTTGGGAACAAAAAACAGCTACACGATACATATATCTTACTTAACTAATACAAAAAAGTATATTATTGTGGAGCTCACAGCATCATCCGCAAGTACATATTATTTGGGGCTATCTTTTGACACAATGTGTATTTGTATTTAAAAATATTATATTTTAAACCTATAAAACTTATATTATTATAAAAGAAGGGAAAGAAGAAAAAAAATAGAAAACTAAACCTAACAAAAGATGTGTTAGCTCCAACGCATTGCAAAAAAATGCAAATATAATTGTAACTACGTAAAATAACTCAGTAACTCAAAAACAGAAAAGTCCTGACTGACTGATAAATATCAACGTTCAACTTAAACCACTGCATAATGCATAAATGGATAATGTAGGAATCCACTAAGGAAGGATTTTTGAAAATTCCACCCCTAAGGGGGTAAAATAGGGGTGAAAGTTTGTATGAAAGTCCGTAAGTTTTGAAGTTATGATCTTCAAATTTTGTGTTTAGTAAGACGATTAAAAATTAATGAACACGTATCTCAGCGTTTCTGAAAATTCTACCCCCGAAGGGGTGGAAAGGAGGATGAAGTTGTGTATACAAAGTCAACTCACAGGCCAAACCGTTGGGTCTAGAGTTTCCAAATTTGGCAAGTTGGTTCCATATAAATATATATATATAAACGCTATGACTGGGCTTCCTTCTCGGCCGCACTCGCCAAGAACCACCTGGGCAGTGACCCAGCCAGAAGACGTCGAAGCACTGACTTCAGAGTTGACCAGCAATATCCAGGACGCGCTCGACCCATCCTCGTACTCCGTCTCTAGCCGGTGGAATCCCCAACCCCTCCCGGCAAAGATTCAGGCACTCAACTGCGAACAGCGCCGTCTCCGGAAGCTATGGCGACAAACCCGGTGCCCAACTCTGAAGTCCCGCCTCAACGCCATGAAGGCCACCAAGCGATGGCTTGCTGACCACGCCAAAGAGTCTTGGGAATGCCACGTCCACCCCGACTCATGTCCAACCGCTGCTGGGCAGCGACGGCACGGCCCGAGATTCCGAGCAGAAGGCCGAGCGGAAATCTTTGTCGAATGCCTGGAGAGGCAGTTCAAGCCAAACCCCACCGATGACGTCGAGCACATAGCAGCAGTGGAGGAACACCTGCGGCACTACTTCGCGCCGCCGATAGCTCTGGAAGAAGACCCTGTTTTCTTCTCGCCCGGCCAAGTCCTGCGATAAATCAGGCGCACCAAGCCCAGGGAAGCCCTGGGATTTCAGACCGCATCACCAAGATGACGCTGCGCAATTTGCCGCCACCGACTGTGGCGGCCGTGACGCGCCTTTGTAACGACATCATGCACACGGGGCACTTCCCAACTCCAGGGAAGGAAGGCCTGGTCATCATGTTCCCCAAGCCGGGCAAGAATATCAAGAATCCCAAGAGCTATCAGCCCAATACCGTCCTGAGCACCATGTCAAAGGTGTTCGAGGAAGACTGCTGCCGCACATCCAGAGCATTATTCATATCAGTATTTGGATAGGGCACTGACTCGATTGGGGTTGGCAACTGTCAAAGTGGCGCTAGTATCGGTTGGTTCCCCTAACGTCAAGGTCACGCTTCTGTGTTGCCAGTACAGTGTGTTCAATCGCCAGTCATGTGCGCATTAGTAAAAAACCCCTGCCAAAAAGACAAAATAAAGTTGTATATTAGTAATTACATGAGATTATATCATATACTTACTCGAAAAATTACTTTTGTTGTGTAGTAAATAGATTCCGAGAACCAATTATCACAGAAAAAAATCCAGAAATTAGTCGCTCGTTGAAAGTGGCAACTGGATAAAGGTACCAAATGCACGTGGCGCCACCTATGATTAGCTTTCACCGGCCAACCCCAAGTAAGTTTGTAAGTTTATCTTACACTTTGCACAACTTTAAACGTCGTTATTAATATAGTGCATACCACCACATAGTTCTTACGGTAATAGGGGGGTACGGGAGGGGTGGGTTCTCGTGACACCAGATATATCCTGAGACTCAATGTGGTACCTTCTCGCACAGGACACTACCGAAGGAACCAAGTATGCATATGAGGTACATGAGGTACTGATAAGTTTCAGTATAAAACCAGCATAACATAAAATTGCTATGCGAACGACACATCACGTTGTTGCGCGCCACTAAATCGGTGCGCGTGCGTCGCATGTGATTCTACCGTGACAGTTTGTAAGGGTGCTTTTATATTTGCTTGAGTCAAAACTTACTTTTAAGTGAGTCCACTCTACTTATCTCTGATGTCTGAATTGAGAATTTCACTGATCGAATAATTAAGTATCGTACTATCAAACTATACAATATAATACTATACAAAATAGGCCAGAACGATACTGAAGTATTAAGTCGGTGAATTTCTCAATAAAAAAACCGGCGCTTAATCTAGTTAACTCAAGGAAGATGTACTCTAAAGTCAACATAATATGCCTAACTAAAAACTATACTTGACTAAGTGTTTCGCATTAAAGTTTTGTTTTTTTGTTAATAATTTACTTAAATAACAATTGTTGTGTTATATTATCAATTCATACTTTATGACACATCTTCACTTCACTTCACCGCCAGTGGGCCGCCATTTTGAATAACTCACCTGTCAGTATGGCGAATTCCACCACACTCCACTGACGTGATTTTTGGGAGTCCTTGTTGTATTCTAATTAGAATTTATCTCATTCATTAGCTAGCGTTTTGTAAAAAGAAAGGACTTATGTTTAAACGATTACCAAAAACGCAACTATTTTACTACCACTAAATTCAAATGTCCACCAAATTGTGTTTGGATAAATAATCACCAAACTTCTTATTATGTTTTGTGTACTTAAGTTTATGTTTTAAGTATTTTTTATTGTTCTTACATGTTCAACCTAACACGAAGGATAAAGGGGGCTTCGCTTCGCTCACCCCCTTTACCCTTCACCTAAGCTACCGCAGTATTTTGCCCTGATATTTTTTGCTACATTTGGTGTTCATTTATCCATTTTGGGTAGGAAAAAAATATTTTGGTGATCATTATATTTGAAGCCAAAAGAAAGAGAGATACGTATAAAAATGACGTTACAACGCCAAATTGAACCTGCAAACTTTTGGCTCAATCCGCCAGGCCCGGCCAGGCCCACTGTGGGGCAAAAATTGAAATTGGCGGAATCCGCCAATCACACTGGCGAGTGGGTAGTATTTAGTTTATATGTTTGATAATTTGTTTCCAGATTAGACCCATTATTAAATAACTTAAAACCATCACAAATATGACGGAGATTATTTATTATTGACATTCAGTTCATAAAAAATCATTTTGTAAGCGAATAAGAGAAGCCTTTTTTTCGGTTCAATATTTTTTTAATTTTACCTACATCCCTGATCAGTGTAAACGCACCCTTATACGGCACCAGGAGGTCCAAACATTGTCTAACGATCTTTATTGAGCTGTCAAATAAAATGTTGACCCCAAGAATAATACAACACTCACGTAACTGTCCATTGTTCAGAGATTAGCTCACAACGGGCAAGCTCATTCTGAACCGACCGGGAGGGTTACCTTAAAGTGATTCAGAGTAGGTTTAAAACAAGGACATCACCATGGCAACTATTTCCATTTCAGCAAAATGTAGTTTGCTAAGTATATGTAAAAATGTACAGTAAAAAACATATAACACTTTAATGGTCTTTATTTACCTAGCACCAAGACTTGTTTTAAAACGGTCATGGTAATTTTTCGAAACAGTTTCGGTTTCTAAACTGAAGTTTCAAAACAAGAAATCACCATGGCAACCATTTCCATTCTATCACGCTATTATGGGCTTTATTTACTTAGTACCAAGACTTGTTTTAAAACGGTCATGGTATTTTTTCGAAACAGTTTCGGTTCCTAAACTGAAGTTTCAAAACAAGAACATCACCATGACAGCCATTTCCTTTACTTAGTACCAAGACTTGTTTTAAAACGGTCATGGTAATTTTTGAAACAGTTTCGGTTCCTAAACTGAAATTTCAAAACAAGAACATCACCATGGCAAGCATTGCCAATCCAACACGCCATAATTGGCTTTATTTACCTAGTACCAAGACTTGTTTAAAAACGGTCATGGTAATTTTTCGGAACAGTTTCGGTTCCTAAACTGAAGTTTCAAAACAAGAACATCACCATGACAGCCATTTCCTTTCCATCACGCCATTATGGTTTCTATTTACTTAGTACCAAGACTTGTTTTAAAATGGTTATGGTTTTTTTGCCGAATCGGCATAAAACGTTGTGGTAATCGCCCAGGTCGATAATTTCGATTACTTTAATAACAGGACAGTACATTACATTTTCAGTGGGTTAAACAGAAAGTCTAAATTCAAAATGGGCGCCCTCCAAAAATTCTAACAGGTTTAAACTGCAACATTTACCATTACATAAAAATATCATACACAGATACAGAAAAAAAATCCCCAGGTCTTGGATGTTTTTATGTGTGTGACGTATTTGATTTGTGATAATGTAAAATAATTTAACTGTGATTTGATTTGTGATAATGGTAAACAATTATAATAATAATTATAATTATGATCTGAAATAAATGGATAATTTTGGCGTAGTACTTTTTTCTTTGATTGTACCACCTCGATGATAAAGTAGATAATTTTCGGGGGGAAACGAAAACGGGGGCAAACGCCAGTAACCCGCTGTTCCTAGTTCCCAAGACACAGGGTATCCTAGTGTGGGGCCAGAAGCAATGTATGTATGTGCCTTTAAGTAAATGTTTATGTTGGGTTTATGTTTATTTGTAATATAGCGTCACGTCTTTTCCGATATTCTCATATTATAAGGGTTCCGCACCCTTAAAAGGAAATACGGAACCATTAAGTATAGGATAAATCGTGTGTCTGTCCTAGGTGTGTAAAAGGGGAAATATTAAACTGCACATCAAAAATACTGATTTGCACAGCAAATATCAGGGCAAAATGCTGCGGCAGCTTCGGTGAAGGGTAAAGGGGATAAGCGAAGCGAAGCCCCCTTTATCCTTCGTGTTAGGTTGAACATGCAAGAACAACAAAAAATACTTAAAACATAAATTTGAGTACACATAAAATATTTAAAACATGAAAAGTGTTTTTTCATTACTCATACTCTGAAAGGGGGTCATTGTTCATCCAGGCACCGTGCTGAAAGTCGTACATGCCTGCTCTAAAGCAAGAAAAGTATTAAAAAAATATATATGAATCGTAGTTTATATTGAACAACGCAATGGTAGAAACCTATACCGCCATAAAACGATTAATTCTTCATTTATTCGTTTTGTTGACATTTAAATTCTTTTTGATTTTAACTGGCTTGTGTTTACTTTCCTCGTATTCGTAATGAAAAGTAGAGTGTTTTACTCGGTTAACAATCTACTATTGCTGATCATTTTTTGCTGTGCAAATCAGTATATTTGATGTGCGATTAAATACTAGCCGTGTAAAAGTAATATTAAACGACCGAATTCTGAATCGATAAAGATAAAATTCGGTACACTTATGTATTTATGTGACTCAAACACGAAGGTGTTATGTAAGGAAATACATTTTAGAAGAAAGGGGTTTTTCAATCTTTTTCGTGGAACATGAAATACTTAGTTAAAAATATATGTACATAAGGCTTAACTTAAATATAACAGGAAAAATTATGAGAAATGTATGGTTAAAACAGAAGAATAACTCAGAAAATAAAATAAAAGTTTTTCACACTGTATCGTGTGACACGTCAAATGAAAGGGTTTTTTGCGCAGATATATTTCTTTTGTCATTAACGTGAAATGGTAAATTAAAAAATAATTATAGAAAACAAAAAAATACTTCGTTTTTTAAGTATTATTTTTTTGTGTTAGGTTGAACATGTAGAAACAACAAAAAGTACTTAGTTTTAAGTATTTTTTGCCATTCTTACATGTTCAACCTTCGGGGGCTTCGCTTTGCTCACCCCCTTTACCCTTCACCTAAGCTACCGCAGTGTTTTACGATTTTACATACATTACCGACTGCGCATTGGGTATTACACATAATACCTAGGCAAAGTATAAAATAAATAATATTTCATACATTAAATGCACGTTTTAGGCATTTATAATAATAACAAGAAGAATACCTTGGACACCATTTACACACATTGATCTAGCCCCAAACTAGGATTCCCTGTATCTTGGGTACTAGACAACGATACACATACTTATATAGATAAATATTATACTTAGATAGATAAACAACCATGACTAGGGTACAAACATCCGTTCTCATCAAACAAATATTTGTCCCCACCGGGACTCGAACCCGGGACCCTTGGCTTCGTAGGCAGCGTCACTGCCGACTCGGCCATTCGGGTTGTCAATTATATATATTATATAAAAGTTATATATATATATATATACATAGTCAGGTCATAAGTTCTGTCACATGTGCAATATGAAATAATTTAGACATGTTTATTATTTATGTAAACATTTATATAGCAAAATGAACTTAATAAAACATAGATTCTTATGGTAATAAAGTTTATTCAAAATGACCCCCGCGATTTTGAATACAAGCCTTTATTCTGCGCGGCCAGTCGTCTATCGCAGCACGAACGAGGTCCATGTCAATATCGGCGGCTGCCTCAATCAAGGATGCCTTGAGTGACTCCAAATCAGGATGAGGCTTTGAGCAGGCCTTTTCCTCCAAGTGTTGCCATATCTTGTAATCTAACGGACTCAAATCTGGACTGGAGGAGGGCCAGTCTTCGTGCCGGATGAAGCCGATTTCACGCGGCGCCAGCCAGTCTTGTGTGCTTTTCGCTCTATGAGCTGGCGCCATCGATTTAGTATACCAAATCGATGGCTGGCGCAGAATGTTGTTGGAATACCCAGTGCCTGTTATTAAACATGGTATGAGAAACAGGTTCCACAAGGTTCTTGAGGACTGTATTTTGATACACAACTGCATTCGTTTTTACGCCTTTCTCACAAAAATGTACCTCAGTTAAGCCCCATGAGACTCCCAACCAAACCATGAGCGAGGATGGAAAATGACACGCGGAATACGGTTGCTCGCTTCTTCACTGCTGTGTGCGTACACCTTATCATTTTGTTTGTTGTAGCTCTCTTCCACGGTGAACATTTTTTCATCCGAAAAAAGAATTTCCCGATGCTTTTTTCCCGCGTACCGCTTCAACAAAGCGCGGCATCTCTTCAGTCTCAGGTCCATTAAACGAGCGTCCAAACGATGTCCTGTTTTTCTTCGATATGCCCTAAGCCCTAAGTCTTCATTTAACACCCTTTTCACCGTGGTCCTGCTTAACCCCATCTGAAGGGCCAACAGTTTCTGCTTACGTATGGGATTTCTTTGAATTCGCGCCTTCACAGCTTTTATCACTGCTGGAGTCCTAACAGAGCGAGGGCGACCACTTCTTGACCTGTCATCTACACTAGAGTCTTCATTGTATCGTTTATAGTACCATAGTACTATAAACGAATCTTTTGGTTATATTCAAATTTTTCGGTAAGTCGAAAATCTGAATTGGCGCGTAACCGCAACGATGCAATGCAATAACTGCGACACGGTCTTCTTTAAGTGTCCACTCCATATTTAAAAATGAGGAAAATTCTAAAAAGTACACATTTTTATTTTCATGAAAAATTCGAAATTCGAATGCAATAAACTTTTTTGTGGCCAGCGTTCTAAATTCAAAAGTTTTTATTGTGTGACAGAACTTATGACCTGACTGTGTATATTGCCTAGGGATTATATATAATATAATACCGGATTATACAGATTGCCGGTATCACATACACTCTATAAACCTATTATAACGCTTTATCACCAAAAATCCTCAAAAGCAACCAGTCTCACACTTCACACGTAGGTCACGAAGAGATTTGTTTACGAGCAAAGTCCGCCTCGTTCAGTGCCGCCCTCATTTGCGGCTATCTGATGCGGTTTACTAGGAAACTGGGTAGATAAGCGCAGTTAGGCCGTTTCGCTTTGGTTCCGACATGCCGGTCGACATTTCTGTTCCCGAGACGTATAATTATTATGTTTATATGTTTGTTTCCTCCCTTTTTAAGGTTAATCTAATCTGCTGCGCGGGCCGAGGCCAAGCGTCGCAGATCCTACTTCTGTCGATTTTTGTTCTGGCGTTGGAACTACAATTTCTTTGATTTTTATATATGTGTTAGATTTTTGGTGATGATTCTTGTTCCTGAAAGATCTATTGGAACAATATTAGTGGTCTTTATTTTCCATTGGGTTTTTAATTATATTGCAAGCTCTTGATGTTTAGTCAGTTTTTCAGTAACAGTTTTCTGTACGTTATGTGAGTTTGGCTCGGCGGTGTCTATGAGATATGGGGTTTGGCAGGTTTTATCAAGTAACGTGAAGGCTGGTCTATTGCACGAACTGTCTGTAATTATTGTCCTATCCCTATAAAGCTTTATGTTCGTGTTTCCTAATGCTGTGTCTGGCTTATATTTGTGAAATGGTTTCTTTTGGGTAATGAATTTGTATTTGTATGCTACTGCCTGGTGTACTATTGCAGCAACTTGATCTTGATCTGTTACAAGTCGTCACAAATCTCAGCAGAAATTGACGTCTTTCAAGATATGTTTTTGTAGTTTTGGGTATTATTATTGTAAGCCTATATTTTAATAATAATAATATAATAATAATAATAATCCTTTATTGCACAGAAAACACAGTGGAAATTATAACAGAAACTGTATGCAAAGGTGAGCTTATTTCTAAAAAGAAATTTCTTACAGCTAACCTGTGAAGAAAAGAGAAAAATTAAATATAGAGAGGTAGTCCTAGTGTACAATTAGGAGTTAAAAGAAATAAATAAAATAAATATACCATCAAATAAATCACAATACACCCTACGTAATTACTATAAAATAAATAAATAGAATACAATAAATAAATAGATATACATAAATACTATGAGATACCCACTATTCGGAAGAGAGGAGATGCTGTTTCAATTTTTTCTTGAAAGTGACCAAGGATTTGCAATCCCTTATAGCGCAAGGAAGTGCATTCCACAAACGTATTGCCCTTAACCTAAACGAGTGCTCGTAAGCAACAGTGTTGTGCTGAGGAATTGACAAAAGTGACACCGTGTGAGATCTCCGAAGTCTATCCCCTGAGAAAAGATACTCAAAACGTTCACGAAGATATGCAGGGTAGCACGGATTTCTCAAAATATTGAAGAGGAAGGAGAGAATGTGCATATCACGACGAAGTCGGATCGGGAGCCAGCCTAATTCCCTACGATATTTTCCCTCTGCTGGGCAAAGGGCTGTCTTATACAAATAATAGTAAGCATCAAAATTATATATTTCCTTACGATATTTTATTTCCTTGTAGAGCTGGGTAAAACCAGTCAAAAATGTTCACTACTGGGTTTCATATTTGGATCAATTCTCTACAAATTCTTACAACATCAGTGGTTCAGCAGAATGGCGTGATAAATGTTGTGGGTATGGTTTTGCACCTTCACAAAACTTTTGAACCGCCGCTGGTTCTACGAAATTCCGTTGCAGATGTTTGTCGCACTGAGGACCCGGCTGGCCGTACGCCGATCTAATGACGTGTCGACTGTTTGCTGTCGAATGATGTTTATGTCGACGGCAAAGGACCTCTCCGTTCACAAGACTGTGTGGCGTGTGACAGCTTTTACAGAAATTCCTTTAGTTCCGTTTCGGTCGGGTTTACATGCAGTCAAATTCAAAATTATTTATTTTCTGTTAATATTTAACATATGTTTAGAAAACGTAATTTGTAGGGTTCCGTACCCGAAGGGTACCAAACGGGACCCTGTTACTAAGCCTCCGCTGTCCGTCCGTCCGTCAGTTCGTCTTTCAACAAATACTAAAAAACCGAATAAAATCATCAAATCAATATCACATACAAACTTATGAATGCACCTGGTTACGTACATGGTGTTTGAAAAAAAACCGCACCAATAACTTTGTAAACAACATTTTGTTCCAAACTCCACACCATCCCTATCAATGTACGGTGGTACGGAACCCTTCGTGCGCGAGTTCAACTCGCATTTGATCGGTTTTTTGCCTCTTCTCTACATTGGACCACTGTGGGAAAAGCAGGGTGAGGAAACTCCTGCAGATGATTTTAGATCTCTTGTAAATATAGGTGTTGTTTAACTAGTGCAAATATTACAATTAAATATTAATAGTCAATGTCGCGCAGCGAGCTATGGAAAGGGCTATGCTTGGTATTTCTCTACGAGATCGAGTCAGAAATGAGGAGATCCATAGAAGAACCAAAGTTGCTGACATAGCCCGTAGGATAAGCAAGCTGAAGTGGCAATGGGCAGGACACATAGCGCGAAGATCGGATGGCCGATGGGGCAAAAAGGTCCTTGAATGGAGACCACGTACTGGCAAGCGCAGTGTGGGTCGGCCACCTACGAGATGGACCGACGACCTGGTGAGGATCGCTGGATCTCGTTGGATGCAGGTGGCTACGGACCGGTCACGCTGGAGTGCGATTGGAGAGGCCTATGTTCAGCAGTGGACATTAACAGGCTGAAATGATGATGATGAAATATTACATATTATATTATGAAATTATTGAGCGAGTTCTGAGTGAACACCATGCACTCTTGTCAATTATGTAATCTTGAATAATGTAGTATCCCTTTTTTTTGTCCTGCTTCTCTTAGAAAATTTACCATTAAATTTGTCCATTTTATTGCTGCCCTATTTACAGTGGTGGTCATATAATTAGGGACACTGAATGCATATTAAAATAACCAAGCTATTCTTCTCCATATTTTTACAAGACTATTATTGGAACTTAATATGTACACAGAAAAAAACCGGTCAAGTGCGAGTCTAAATCGCGCACGAAGGGTTCCGTACCACCGTTTAATGGAAGCGATGGTGTGGAGTGAATAGTTTGGATTTTACACAGCAAAATATTGTTTACAAAGTTATTGGTGCGGTTACTTTCACACTCCATGTACGTAACCAGGTGTATCTATAAGTTTGTATGTGGTATAGAAAAAATTGTTGTATGGGAGCCCCCTTAAATATTTCTTTTATCCTGTTTTTTAGTATTTGTTGTTATAGCGGCAACATATATACATCATCTGTGAAAATTTCAACTGTCTAACTATCACGGTTCGTGAGATACAGCCTGGTGACAGACGGACGGACGGACAGCGGAGTCTTAGTAATTGGGTCCCGTTTGGAACCCTTCGGGTACGGAACCCTAAAAAGCACATGTTTCCACTAGCGTTCTCTTTAATCATGTGACCACCACTGTATATGTCACCGGAAAATAATACGATCCGCAAGTTTATAAATTTCCTAATATTTTTTCCGCAAGTTTATAAATATACTAACCTAACCTAACCTAACCTAACATAACCTAACCTAACCTAGCCTAATATAATCTAGAAGGAAGTTTATAAATTTCCTAGGAAATTTATTAACTTGCGGATCGTATTATTTTCCGGTGACATATATACCCCATATATAGTCATGGATCGGGTTCGAAACAAAAGTTAGGGATAGAGACGCACATGATATAGAAATGATTATCACTTTTGCATCGGCAAAGAACCATTTTTCTTTCTTTCTTTAATTTTATAACATTATGCTTTGCAACACCATGTAAGCCAATCCTCAGTATTACATTGTTAACGCTCGTGTCAAAGGTAATTCTCATTTCGTACGGACAACGTACCACGAAAGCACCTAGATAGTGCAACGAAAGTACCACAATATGCTTCACAGAACGCGGTATTTTTATCTGCAATCCTTTATGCTTTATTGTCGTTATTAGTGAACCAAAACTGCTTCTTACTGCAGATAGTTTTGGGAAAAACCTTACTCTTTTTGGTAATGGTGGCGTTTTGGGGAAATATGTTTGTTATGTTGTGCAGTTTGCGGCAATAACGCTACTGTCGGGTAGACGAGTTTTTTTGTAGTGATCGTATCTTTTATGACTCTTTCTCTGGAAAATACAATTAGAATTGTAATGCTGGCAAATAACTACCACTGCGCCGCGGTTTCGCCTGTGTCTATTAGCCTATAAAAAGCCATATTACACATAGACTAAATCCAGTTCATTATTTCTAGATATTCTCCTCGCTTTGGCGTGAAATAGTTACCAAGCATCCATCAGAGCGCCAGGGCGTTTAGCTAGTCCACTGTCACACAAATAGAAGTTTAGTCTGTGCCATTGCCACTCAGTATGCGAAAACCTTAACAGTGACTAGAAATCCATTTCTATCAAAACAAAACTACGCAAAACTTTCGGCCAACTTTAAAGGAGAACTACCCAGAAACCCCGAAATCTCCAAGTACCAGGAACAGCCCCCCTCCCCCTGGCCCATGCCCCCCCCCCCCCCTCAGCCCCCTGTCGGGGTGTGATTAAACGCAAACACTCGAGTCGCGAGGGTAGTTCACGGTCAATTGGTTGCAAATTATTGAACGATCTGTACAGTCTGTGCCTTCGGTTTAGGTGCAATTGTTAAAGTAATAAATTAAACATTAAATTACATATTGCTTCTGGCCCCACACTAGGATACCCTGTGTCGTGGGAACCAGAAACAGCGACGTCACACACATATCAAAATCCAACCCCTGGGGATTTTTTGCTTTATCGCCAGCCGCGGATCGAACCCGGGATCACTCGCATGGCAGGCAAAGCCACAGAGGTCCTCACTAATAATGATAATCTTGCTAAAGATAAATTACTTCGCCTTTGTTCTGTGTCCATGGTTTTATGAATTAAATAATGATTAAAAACCGCACAACCGACAAGGCAATGTTTAACCAAAACTCACTGACACAGTCTCAGTCTCAGATTTAAGTACAAAGTAAAATTATCTGATTTTTCGGCCATTACTTAATGTTAATGATAATCCCAATGACACCATTCAACAACACTTCGACTCCCAAGTTATGGAATTTTCAGAACCTTCAATATTTAAAAAAAATACGGTCAAGTGCGAGTCTAACTCGCGCACGAAGGGATCTTTACCACCGTACAATGGTAGGGATGATGTGGAGTGAATAGTTTGTATTTAACATAGCAAAATGTTGTTTACAAAGTTATTGGTTACTTTCACACTCCACGTAACAAGGTGAATTCATAAGTTTGTGTGTGGTATTGAAAGAATTGTTGTAGGGGAGCCCCCTTAAATATTTATTTTATCTTGCTTTTTAGTATTTTTTGTTTTAGCGGCACCTTAAATACATCATCCGTGAAAATTTAAATTGTCTAACCATCACGGTGCATGAGATACAGCCTGGTGACAGACGGACGGACGGACGGAAGGACAGCGGAGGCTTAGGAGAGATATAAGCTGTGCAAATCAGCTGTTGTCGTGACGCCATCTTGTTTTCCAACACGCCGGCTTTCGGTAAGACAGATTGTTAAACGTTTTCGACGATGCTTTATTTAAATCAAAATAGTGACTTGGTTAGTTATTTCCTAAGCCAGATACAGTGAGAACATAACATAAGTGTCCGTCAAAGTTGAGTTGTCGTTGTGTAGGCTTAGTAGTAGGGTCCCGTAAGGCACCCTTCGGGTACGGAACCCTAAAAATTAGTCGTTCCGCACCCCAGTTTGTCGAATGTCCTACTAAACTATCCGGCAGATGTCCCCATTTTTTCTGCATCTCTAAGGACCGATGCTGCCTGCACGCTTCTACAAACTATTTCTATGGTTGTATCCCTCTTGTCATGGTCAATGACTATACAATACCAAGTGTCGACTTCAATTATGGACCTAGCATACTTATTGTTGCCATCCCTGACTCTTATTTTTGAAGGCTTACGGATTATTTTTGAAGAGTCAGATAAGTTATCCAATTAAATAGTAATTGTTATTGTGTGAAAAAGCATTGAAATCGGTTAGTTTTGGGGGCGGTTTCGGCATTTGGAATAGAGCCATCTAGTGATTTATTTCAAAGCCTGTTTAGTTTGTAAATTAGACGTGTTTTTAAGCTTTGGTGAATAGATGGAGGTGTTGTTATGATATGTAAGTATGTCCAATGCATTTTTCGTCAATATCATTATTTATTTGACTAGAACTATTTGTCTAAAAATATTAAACTGCACATCAAAACTACTGATTTGCACAGCAAATATCAGGGCAAAATGCTTCGGTAGCTTAGGTGAAGGAAATACTTGAAACATAAACTTGAGTACACAGAAAATATTAAAACCATAAAAAGTGTTTTTGCTGATCCTTTTTTGCTGTGCAAATCAGTATTTTTGATGTGCAATTAACTACTAACTTTTGTCTTTCTCGTAACGGATTTCGCTAGTTTGTCCTCTATTACCAAGCGTAAAAGAAGGTATCTCTTAGAGCTACGAAATTTTCATTGTTTTTTAGGGTTCCGTACCCGAAGGGTTCCAAACGGGACCCTATTAAGACTCCGCTGTCCGTCCGTCCGTCCGTCCGTCCGTCCGTCCGTCTGTCACCAGGCTGTATCTCAAGAACCTAGCTAGCTAGAGAGTTGAAATTTTCACAGATTATGTATTTATGTTGCCGCTATAACAACAAATACTAAAAAACAGGATAAAAGAAATATTTAAGGGGGCTCCCATACAACAATTCTTTCAATACCACATACAAACTTATGGATGCACCTGGTTACGTACATGGAGTGTGAAAGTAACCGCACCAATAACTTTGTAAACAATATTTTGCTGTGTAAAATCCAAACTATTCACTCCACACCATCGCTTCCATTGAACGGTGGTACGGAACCCTTCGTGCGTGATTTAGACTCGCACTTGACCGGGTTTTTTTCTTTTTGTTCAATGAAAGTGACATACACCGGCGATTCCTCGCCACAGCTCAGCGTAATATGATTCGGTTTAGGTATATAGCTGCACCAACATGCATGTATGATTTATATACTTATGCATTGTATGTATTATTGTTATCAGATTTATACCCCAATTGTTCAACGAAGTAAATTTATCAGACCGATTTCTCAGATTCATTCTATTTTGAGATAATAGAATGATCTAACTAAATCATTCTTTGGCAGCAGAAAACCATATTTTGCAGATATTTTATTTTACATTATTTTATCCATAATTTTAAATAAAATGCACAATTCCTTCGCAGCAGAAAAATAGATTTTGTAGATATATTTTTTTGCATTATTTTATACCATAATTTAAAATAAAATGCACAAACCACTAGGTAATTAAAACATTAATTTGTGAAGTTTATTACCACATATTTATTGTAATATTATATTCTATCTTTGTTATTTAGTTTTTCATTTTATTTATGATTAATGAGAATATCACTATCAAACTGAGGATGGCAACATTATTTCAAGAAGTGACGTTTCAAACTGTCAGTTTTTTTCGTTATTTGAGCAATCCGATAGCCAAATGTTCTTAGCATCTTTCGGTGTTTTGATCAAGTGATATTACAGAATTAGGCAGGCCAGTTTACATATTCCATGGCTGTGCATGGGTGTTTAATCGCACATCAAACATACTGATTTGCGCAGCAAAAAAGGATAAGCAAAAACACTTTTTATGTTTTAAATATTTGATGTGTACTTAAGTTTATGTTTTAAGTATTTTTTGTTGTTCTTACATGTTGAGTCTAACACGAAGGAAAAAGGGGGCTTCGCTTTGCCATCTCCTAAAGACCCTTCACCTAAGCTACCGCAGTATTTTGCCCTTATATTTGCTGTGCAAATCAGTATTTTTGATGTGCTGTTTAATATTTCCCATATTCTATTACAATTCAGACCTACTCAACTAATTAATCTTCTCACTGTACTAACTAAATCAACGATCGAAGACAATTTCACCCAAAAACACCAACTTACAGCTGTCACCAACCATTTACCGTCCGAACTCAAAATGACAATTTATGATGTTGTTATTTTTTGTGCAACATCGGCCAGGTGTCGTGCACCTTTGTTCATTAAACAGCGATGTTCTGTTGAACAATCGCCTGAATGTTGTGGAATAATGTTCAAATGGTTCTGAGGTTAACGAGCCTCGAAATTTTATTACTAAATGGACTCTTTGTAATATTTGTCATGGTATGGGCATTGTACACTAGAGCTTATTTATAAGATTCATGAGATTTTAACGAACTCAAAAATCGGTCAAGTGCGAGTCGGAGTCGCTCAGGAAGGGTTCCACATGCAAACTTAAGCACTAAAAATGATAAAACAAAAAATAAAAATAATATTATTTCCGAACGTAGATTCCAAACCAAAGATCACGCAACCGATATCAAAAAAATTGCGCCACCACAACCACGTGATAAGCTGCGAAATCTACGATCATATTTTTACGACGACCGCTTTAATTTAGCCTAGCAGGTAGTGACCCTGCCTACGAAGCTGACTGTCCTGGGTATCGAATCCCGGTAACGGCAATATTTGTGTGATGAGCATGAATATTTGTTTCTTAGTCTTGGTTGTTTTCTATGTATTTACTTCAGTATTTATCTCTATTACATATATCGTCGTCTAGTACCCATAACACAGGCCTTATTGAGCTTACTATTAGTGGCTTAGTTCGATTTGTGTAAGATTGTTCTCTAATATTTATTTATTTATTTTACGATACTCATACGATAATCATGATTTTGTTTGTTATATCGCGGGGGGTGTTCAAACACTTCTCTTGTATGGGGACCTTCTTTAATTTATAAAATCTCGAGTAGTTCATTAACACATTCACTGCATTTTTTTATGCATCGTGATTTGCCAGCAAGTTCATTGCTGTTGTAGTGGCAATAGAAATATACATTCCGTGAAAATTTCAACTGTCTAACTATTACGGTTTATGAGATACAGTCCGCTGACGGACGGACCAACGGAGAGACGAACAATGGAGGCTTTTAATACGGTCCCGTTTGACACCCTTCGGGTACGAAACCCGATGAAGGAAGGTTGAATTAGATTCGTCTCTTCCTCTTCCATGTCAGTCAACCCTTGATCGGGAATTTGCATGCGGAATGTTTCTATATTTTTGGACATTATTACCAAGCCATAAGTTGAAAATTTGGTGGGCAATGCCTCTGGGCAATAAAATATTAAATTAGGAATCAGGCCGCGAAGTCTTCTCCTAATAAGGTACTTGATACAATTAAGGCCTACTTAACTTTAAAGCCCTTGATCTCAATAAATAAGCCTATTAACTACTATAACCTAAGTTACAATTCATGAATGATTAATTAATGGCAATTTCTGACAAAAAAAATGAACGATTTATGACAAAAGATAGGAAAAATAATCAATTTTCTGAAACCCTACTTTTGGCTGTAGTAAATCACGTACACTTAAAAAGGCCTACTATGTTCAAGCCAAGAAAATAACTAAAATTAATTAAAACAAATAATAAAACATTATTTTTTCAGATTCTTTATTATGTTTTAATTATATTATGGAAAAACTTGTAACAAAATATTTTGTTTTTAGTGCACTTAATCACTAATCAGACTTTTAGTCTCATAATAAACTAATTAACTAAAATTCTCACAAAATTCAATACTTATAGTAGAAAATACAACATTAGGCACTAAACTTTTCAAAAAAACTAAAAGATATATTTTTTATTTTGTTTTTGGGTAGGCCTTATTTGGTAACAATGTTTTAATATGGCCTCCAAAGAAAACAACTTTATAAAGCAAATTAGGAACATAAATCAGTCATATTAAGTAATAGAACATAAATCAGTCATAATAAGTAAAAATAAATCTTAATTCTAAACATCACAATCGGGACACACAAAGGCATCTAAATCATTTTTTGTCAATCCAATGCAAGATTCGTGAAACCATTTATGACAATTAATGCATGGTCTCATATCCTCCACTTTTTCTTCATGACATGCATGACAATACCAACGTTCTTCGTTCTTTTTGGATTTCTTTCCTGTTATGGTTTTCTTCTTTGCAGATTTATCGTTTAGTTTAATATTGCCTTTCTTTTTGGTTTCTTTTCTTTCTGGTTGCACTTTTTTTGCTATTTTCTTTTCTTCCTCTTTCTTGTTAAATAAATCTTTTGTCACTCTTTGACCTTTGTAGTTTAAAGCTTTCTTACGTGGCTGAGTTTTAATAGCTCCATAGTCTGGAGTTGGCATACATTTATGGAAATCTGGCTTTGTACTTAATTGTGATAAAGGGACGTCTTCTTCGTCTGATGAGTTTCCAGACATAAAGGCTTTTTTTCTCACAGTTTTAAAATTCTCCGCATTTATTCTCTCAATTATGTTTACTGGGCTCGTGTCTCGTTCTTTTCCTATCTGAGGTAGCAAGCTTTCGATCGTCAGGTCCATCTTCTGAGGTGGAGCGTTTACGTTCAACGGGTCTCTTTCCTTGGGTTGAGGGCTTGCGATCGTCGGTCCTATCTCCTGAGAAAGTGGACTTACGTTCAACGGGTCTCTTTCCTTGGGTTGAGGGCTTGCGATCGTCAGGTCCATCTTCTGAGGTGGAGCGTTTACGTTCAACGGGTCTCTTTCCTTGGGTTGAGGGCTTGCGATCGTCGGTCCTATCTCCTGAGAAAGTGGACTTACGTTCAACGGGTCTCTTTCCTTGGGTTGAGGGCTTGCAATGGTCAAGCCCATCTTCTGAGGTAGTGCGCTTAATTTTACAGTTTTCTGAGGAAGTGTTTCAGAATGTGGTAGCAGAGTTGGCTCCAGTGGGTTTGCATTAGAGTGCTGAGGCATGCTGATTGAGTCTGCTTCTGAACTGGAAGATGAATAAATTCTTAAACGTCGTGTTTCAATAGGCCTTCTTATCAATTGGCTCATGATTTCAGTTTCACAATCACTGTCTATTTCAGAGTCACTATAATTCACAAGACGTCTACGATTCGTCTGCAAACCACTGGGCCCAGGAAGGTTTTTATAATTTTCTTGATCTGCAAATACTGACTTGTGGCTTGTGGGAGAGTAGGCTTGTAGTACTTGAAGATCAGGTGTATTGGGTGTTGTAGGCAGGTTTTCTGACGATATTAAATTTTGGAGTTCTTGAAGGGTAGAAATTGGTGACGAAGTTCGGGAGTCATTAGAGTCTGCAGACGTTTCATTGGATTTTTCCGTTTCAGGACAAGTCGGGCGCTGAGTTAAGATAGACGGTGCAAAAGCTGTCTCCGGTATAATATTTTCATTCAGGGGGTAAAGACCCGTGGCTCTGAACCCGCTTGTTATATTTGCATTGGTCATACATTTTGACCACACCCTACTCAAAATTGTATTAAAATGTTTCTTTGTTATAGATTTTGCTCGATTTTCATACAGGAATTTCAACCCTTCCTGATCCCAGTAAGTTTCAAATGGCTTGAAACACGATTTATCCATGGGCTGCAGCTCGTGCGTAGTGTTAGATGGCAGACAATACAAAACTATATCATTTTTCTCTGCTTCCTCTGCAATGCGAAAGTCTAAATGACTTTTTGCGCCGTCGTAAATTAGGAGACATTTGCCAAAAGCCTTGAATTTGGCCAAGTGTTGAATAAACAAAACAAATATATCAGTTGTCATGCTACCTTTTGGAGCCATGTGCACAACTGATCCTGCGGGTAGATTCTCGTCATATTCGGGTCTCTTCCTTTTGCCTTTGAAAAGAATCATAGGAGGTATTGGATTCCCTAAAGCATTTCCACATCCAACAATTGTAACATTTTCACCATGTTCAGCTACCTGCATGTGGACCCTTTTGGCACCTTTTTGGGCGACCACTGCCTGCTGGTGATGTAATGTTAGCCTACAACCCTTTTCATCCATGTTATATATTCTTTCAGGATGGTCATGTAAATCGAGCTCATCGTACAGTTTCTGAATTTCTTTGAAATGATGAGCGACAATAGCTTTATTTAGTTTTTGGGCTCGAGCCGGGTTCAGAAATTGCGCTTTGCGTTTCGCCAGTTCCGGATGTCTTTTCAAAAATAGCCGTAACCACCCTTTCCCAGCCAGTCCCTTTTCTTCACTAAAATTGTGGGGTATTTGAAATTTTTTACAAAAAGCAAATGCCTGAATCCTAATCATTTTTGGCGTTAATGGTATACCAAGCTCTGAAAATTTTATTATTCGCCTGACAAAATCTTTTTCTTGCTCCGTAGTGAGTATTGTATGCCTTCCTAGTCGTTTGGTAACTATCCCATTTGCTACATGAGTTCTGAGAGTTCTCCTTGGAATACCATAATGAGCCGCTGCTTTATAAGTAGACAAACCATTACGAATAGACTCAACAGCCGCTGCTAAGTTGTCTTCAGACCAGGTGGCGCGTTTTGGTTTTGAGAGAGCCATTGTAGTTAATTAGAAGAATCTGAAATGAAATTACGGAACTATTTTATTACTTATTAGTTTTTAAAAAAAACAGCCGTTTCATACAAGTAAAACAGATTATTTAGTATATATACAATATACATAAAATATATTTTATTTAGCGATTTCAGAGTTGGACCTATACTGAGTTGTTTAGTTTGATGGTCTGAGGCTGTGAAAATTTGGCTAATGGTTTCAAAATAACCCCTTTATTTTATCTAAATCAGGTGAATATGCCATAAAACCTCACCATTTAATTTCCAAAACTATGAAATAAACTTGAGATTGCTTATGAGCTACAGTATCTCTATTAAGGCCTAAGATCACAATTAAGGCCTACCCGATTATAAATAAAGCCTATGCCATATTTGTGATCGCACCCTTTTTTTAGTTATATGATCTTAAAAAACAAAGCTAAAGCTTAAAATCTACTTTCGTAGCATAAAAAAAAATGTTAAAAGGTTATTGAATAGGAATTTAAAGAAACAGGAACTAAAACAATAAGATTTTACTAAAAAAACTTACCATGAAGTCGTAATTTTCTTATAACGAGCCGCGTAAACAGCCTGTCCGTGCGATGACCGCGTCCCGACTCCCGACTGGCAGCGGAGCGGGGTGCGGGTGTGCCCGCGCTTTCGGGCAGGTTATGGAGTTCGTATGTGTGTGTGCGCAAGGTCTCTTTTAGTTCAACGTAATTTATCTATGTTTTCTGGCGTGTAGGCTATATTTGTGCATAGGCTTTATTTGTATCAAGTACCTTATGATGCATTTTCCTAAAATATGATGTTTTGTAGTTGTATTTTGATTACTTATTTTCATAATACAAGGTAGTGACACAACGATATTGACTGCTTTATACACTTTAGTTTATCGAGTTACGATTTTTTATAACAATATTTACTATTACTTTAATCGACACCATCTAGTGTGTAGACCGGGAACTAAATTGTTACAATTGATCGTTCAATAAATTATATTTATTTTTATTATTACCTCTTTGGCAACATTAGTCTCATAAACTATAAGGTTTTTTAAAAGTTTTTTATTCACCCACAAATAAGCGCCCTTTTATTTTGAACTCCCACTTGTGACAAAGATCTTGAGCTAAAGCCACGTACAGACGACGACGTATCATGTTACATGGCCATTT
The DNA here is from genome assembly GCA_949825045.1 of Argyresthia goedartella. NCBI lineage: Eukaryota > Metazoa > Arthropoda > Insecta > Lepidoptera > Argyresthiidae > Argyresthia > Argyresthia goedartella. The sequence continues at coordinate 22,688,284 of OX463831.1, forward strand.
GAATAAGTTATTGTCACTACCGTGTGTCTGACATCTTTATCCAAGGAACTTTTTGAAAAAGTGACCAAATTTTATTACACCTGAATTGTGTAACAGAAAGGCGAAGTACATATATTTTGAGGGGCAATTTCAAGCGTCAAGGCATAACACACGTATAAACATCCAACGCAAACAAACAAACATAAACATTTATATAGAGGCAGATACATTTCTTCTGGCCCCATACTAGGATACCCTGTGTCATGGGAACCAGAAACAGCGACATCACACGCATATAAACATCTAAGACCTGTTTTTTTTTCTTTATCCCTAACCGGGGATCGAACCCGGGCCCTCCCGCATGGTAGGCAGAGCCACTACCGCAGCGCCACAGAATTATAAACATAAAAATAATAAGTTTTTATTTCAGATGCATTTTTACAAAAAAATATATCAATATTAGTCACAAATAACTTTAAAAAAAAGAAACGATTATGAATGAAACTGATTTGATCTGAACAAGGTTACTTATCCTATGACTGAAGGTTGGCTGCTCGACACAAAAAGTAAACAAATCATGAAGATGAAGATGAGGATGGAGCTCATAGTGTCACATTATTTTTTCGTTCGAGTTGGCAAAGGCATAGAAGCGCCCACATTATTTCTGGGAGACAGGGAGCTATACTATAGCCATAGAAGGTTTGCAGTGGAAAAGAGGGTTCTAACATGGAGACTGGCAAACCTAACGTTAAAAATCTTGATTTTTGCGGCCAGGAATGAAACCGGTTTCAATCGACAGATTAAGTTATTACAAACAAAAAGGCGTTATGTATTCTGTAACTTTTGCAAGTAATAAATAAAGATTTTTCCATATGAAGTTAGGTATGACAAAAATTTTAGATACCTTTACCCTTAAAATAAAGGCGCATTTTAGCGACTTTTATTATATCAGTGTTTCAGGGACCCTTATCCAGAAACGACGGGTTAACTAGAAGTCTACCAATATGAACTAAACTAACCATGATTCCTTTGGGAAGTGCTAATATCAGCAAACAAAGCCTATGTTTAGGGTTCCATATCCAAAGGGTAAAAATGGGACCCTATTTCCAAGACTCCGCTCTCTGTCTGTCTGTCACCAGGCAGTATCTCATGAACCGTGATAGTGAGACAGTTGAAATTTGCACAGTTGATGTATTTCCGTTGCCGCTATAATAATAATTACTAAAAATCAGAATAAAATAAATATTTAAGGGGGGCTCCTATACAACAATTCTTTCAATACCACATACAAACTTATGAATGCACCTGGTTACGTTCATGGAGTGTAAAAGTAGCCGAACCAATAACTTTGTAAACAACATTTTGCTATGTAAAATCCAAACTATTCACTCCACCCCATCACCATTGAACGGTGGTACGTACGGTACCCTTCGTGCGCAAGTCCGACTCGCACTTGGCCGTTTTTTTATTCTCATACGGTGCGACCATTACTGATGCGAGTTAGTTTGACAAATCCATACAAATTTATATGAATTTGTCAAAGTTTACTCGAGTTTAAGCTTAACTCGCCAACATTAGTCAACATTAGTCTTTCCCCGCCAGAGACAAAAAGACGGCTAACATAACAATACTAAGTCCCTAGTCGACTATCTGAACTCAAAACAATCTATGTTTATGTTAGCCAACTACAGAATATATGGCTCAATTATAAACTCACGTACAGGCAGACAGGCGTACAAATAAAAACAAAATTGAGGCGCCTACGCACACCCGAAATCCCTCACGTAACACCCACAATGTAACACGATACGCGGAGACGGTGGGGCCAGTTTAAATGGGCATTTGGTCACCAGGAACATAAGACGGCTCAGGTGGCAGTGGTCAGGATATTTGGCAAGGCGAGAAGACCGAGTGGTGGCCTAGAGGAGGTCAACGGTCAGGCGGCAGATCACCTGCCAAATGGTCCGATGATATATTCTAAATTCCTAATTCCAAATGTCTTTATTACTGTAGATATTTACATATACTTAGCAATCGCAATTTTTTGCCACTTCTCTACATTGGACCTCTGTGGGAGAAGGAGGGCGTAGAAACTCCCACAGATTGATTTTTAGATCTCTTTTAAAAATTGCTTGTGCTTAACTAATACATATATTACGATATCATTTAATAAGCAGGAATAAATAATTACAAAATTATTAACAGCAAGGTCTGTGTTGAGCCAGATTAACCCCATACAGTCCTGTCATTTAAGTAATCTTCAACATTGTATTATCCCTTTTTTGACAAAGTCGCTTTAACATATTTTTTAAATTGCTCAAATGGCAATTCAAGATATAGTGAACCAGGGTTGCACGGGACCCGGTCGAGTGGCGTGGATATGAGGAGTGGGTTTCCTGGAAGGCTGGTTGATGATGAACCAGGAACATTGCTTGGATCAGGATGCTCAACCGGCCTCTCAAAGTTGTGCTCAAAGTATTTGGACTGGGAAATAACAGCGGTCCAGATATCAGTATATGTATTTAATTGTTATCTTTAAAAAAACTAGCATTTACCATATTGGGGCAGGGGCAGATTAGTGCCCACGTTGCATAACAGGGGGCTAGCCCGTCGCCACAGTCTTGCGTTAACTGTATTATCCGATTTTTTCTCCAAATAAAATAAGTCAAGGTGGATATGAAACCAACTAAATTGGCCGCAAAACAAACAAAGATTTATCTGTCTCCCAACAAAAGCGTCTAATTGAAGCCTTACCTATACTAAACGGAAATTAGACGATCACCTATTGTCTGGTTACTGCCCATTGAATTTAAATCCTGCTGATAACTATCCGGGTGGGTTATTCCCTACTCCACTGGCACTCATATATATATATATGATATATGCACTCAGATTACGACTAATCGAACGTTCATTATTATTAATTTAGACCGAGTGCGGTTAGTGCCGGTCTTCTAGAGATGTTCACTCGTTGGTTTTGGTAGGCTGAGCCCATCTTTGAAGCGCTGTTTCTCTTAAAGGAGACTCTTCCCAAATTCAAAAAAAAAATATGCTTTGAAGATTTACTTTTCCTTCAATATTTTATACGAAAAAAGCTAAATAGATGTTTTTCACCTAAAACTTGCTATTGCGTCAGCAAATAGGTATTCAAAATATCTTAAAATTTATGGTTTGAAATTTAGAAAACATTAGTGATTTTTGAAAAATCTGGTTTTTGAAAATAAATGAAAAATCTGGTTTTTGAAAAATTCGAAGCTACCGCCAGAATTAGTAAAAAACGACCACCAAATTGTGTTTGGATAAATGATCACCTAACTTCTTTTTATATTTTATGTACTTATGTTTATTCTTTAAGTATTTTTTGTTGTTCTTACATGTTCAACCTAACACGAATAATAAAGGAGGCTTCGCTTCGCTCACCCCCTTTACCCTTCACCTAAGCTACCGCCGTATTTGCCCTGATTTTTTCTGCAACTTTTGGTGATCATTTACCCATTTTGGGTAAGAAAAAAATATATTTGTTATCATTTAAATTGTTCTCCTTAATGAATCGTAGAGCATTAGGTATAAATTCTTTAATAAAAAATAGATAGTTAGGTTTTTAAGTGGTGAGTAAATTGTAAAATAGACTGAACACAAGAACGCATGTATAGTTTTCCGATTTTATGCAATATTGTAAACATTGACAATCACTTCCGTTCGTTTGCTCTTTTCTGCCTCATTTGGGTCCGCAAGAGGCTAATGTGCCAATCGAGGAGCACAAGTCTTCACTAGAATTCAACTCAAACAGACGGCATAGAGATGTCTTAACTAATTTGACAGTGTGGATAGCACTGCATTGGGATTCCTCTATTTTTATTTTTGAATAATAGATGTGTCGAAATGAGAATTATCCATCCGGGGTATGGTAGCTAATGTATGGCGCACAATGTGGTATAAACGACGGGGAGTCGAGAAATATCTCAATACATCCTTTAGTAATTTAATATGCTAAGATGGCCGCGATAAAACTCGGGACTAACAATATAATAAAGAGACAAGTGAGGTTTAGTTAAGTTAAGACATTCCGGTGGTTATTCTTATGGTGTCAAACTAAAAATAGTTTCGACAGTTTTGTGATGCATTCGAATTGCTTAAAAAGTATATTTCATAAAATAGCGTCACGCCGTTTCCCAAACGGGTTTCAGCGGCACGATTGTGCCCGCTTTTAACCTGTTTTGCGATACATTATTTTGCGAGACCGGGGGCTAGCCCATCGCCGCAGCTATGAACATTACAACCGTGTAATGTACTTAACCCTTTACTGCATACTAACCTCATATGGTTTTGAACTTTATAACCAAGCAATAAGGTTGAAATCTCGATCCATTTCGGGTCAGGCCATGCATCAAAGGTACCAAACTGAGAAAACCAGTTTGAGATAATTGTGTTCCCAACTAAATTCCGTTATTCTCATCAGAAAATATAACAGGATTAATGAAATATCCGTAAAAAACATAATATTCATTCATTTGTCTTCTACGGCGTAGTTTGTTCAAATTCCATTCGCTGTTAAGTTGGCTGTTCTGTAAAACTGTCCTATCATCAGTTTTCCTGCCAGTCGATAACGCAGATGTCAGTCGGATAGTAAACATAATCCAAAACAACCAGCCTCGAGTACAATCGTTCCAAAACTTTGAGCAAGTGACGTCACGAGGGGAGTTACTTTAAAAAAATAAACCTGTCATCGGGCCTTTTATTTTGTTAAGACTGTAGTATAGTTAGTTTTAATTTTTAATATCTGTATGTATGTGAGTACTAGGAAATTTATAAATACTTTTTGTTATACACATAGGTCTATACCCGCCCTCAACGATCAACCCTTCTCATACTGACTTGGTTTGCTGGAAGAGATCTCTTGCTAGAGATAAGCTCGCCTTTGTACACTATTTTAATTATTGTCAATTGAATTATTTATGTGTAATAAAGACATTATGAATTATGAATGGTTTAAATTAATCCAAAATAGGCCATCTATTTAAGTCCTCGCTACAAAAAATTAGACTTCTTTATTTTTTCACGATATGTTTAAGACAAAAACGTTTGACGTTTGTTTTGAGGTTAATTAAAATATAATTAAACGTAGCCCACCGAGGGGCACAGGCCTTTACCCGGAAACGAGTAAGATTAAGCCGTACTGCACCACGCTGGCTCAGTGCGGGTTGATGTAAGGGTTTTACGACCACTACCACGTAGCGATAGTAGCCGGGACCTACAGCTTAACGTGTCATCCGAAACACTGAACGTCCGATAGTGTACTTAAGATAAATTAATTATCTTATTCGTACATGTCAGGTTTCGAATCTGCATCTCCTGTACGAGAAGCAAGCCTGAAACCCATTACACCACGGAGCTGTTTTGAGGTTAAACTATGTTTATTTATATTTGTATTACGGTTTGTGTATGTTATTATTCGGTCCCCAGTCCCTAACAATGTAACCAGTGTTTGTAACCACAGTTAAGCCTAATAAATAAGAAATCAATAGATCTGCACTAAATTAAGAGTGGTCCAAATTAACCACAACCACAGAACACAGATAAGCACTTAAGCAATTCGGCCATTCAACAAGACAATACTGACCAAAGTCAGGCCATTAAATGACCATCAATTTTGTGAAATACCATAAAGGACCATAAATTAGGGCTGGTCCTTGTTCCACGTAATAATTAGTTGGGTTCTGTATTATTTTCGTATCTGTTTTTGTGCGACTCTGGTGTTTAGGGGTGGCATAGGGCCGTATTTCTACCCCGATATTGCTAAGTTGAACGAAATGTTATATTTAGAATCCGTATCCTGTAGTACCTATATTAATTACCTGACACATTTAGATAATCTATTAGTTGTTGAGAATTTTCAATATTTTGTTACCTACTTTTATCAGTTTATAGACCACAATCTAACTTTATGTAATTTGGTAGGTAACAGACATGTGACGTGAAATTATTACCGCTTTACAATACACATTCTAGCTTAGGAAACGCATGTCGACGTTATTATCTTTTTTTATTAAATGTTTACAATCTTTATTTAAAACCTCCAATTCCGCCCCTGCGCTCTAAGCACCAGGCCCCAAAGCTGTCGGGGCCCTGCGGGGGGCCGCCTGTCTGTCACGGCAGCCGTCCCTGGACCGGGCGGCTTCTTAGTGCGCCTTTTATAATGTCCTGGTGAAACCGCCGTTAAATCCGGACAGATGGAGTTTAAGGAATCACTTGACTGCTTAGAATAATATTCTAAGCTTGACTGTCATGGAAATACTAGGTAAAACATACATAATTGTTGAGTAAAAATATTGACCTGCACACTGTCTATTCACTAGGTATATGTTTCAAATTACTATCACATTGAAGTTTGAGTAAATGCTGAGGTAACTTGGATGCTGTGTAACATATTAACCTATTAAAAGAAGTCTTTATAAATATGTAGTTAATTTTGACAATTGATATCGACTTGCATAAATAAATATTAAAGTTGTCCATCCAGTTCAGTTTCCTGTCAATCATCTCCGTCAAAAAAGTAGGGAAAACTGAAAGTAAGTCTAACGTTACATAGAATTTAATATTCAAACCACAAATCTGCTCAACAGGCGAATATTGGTTTGTAAACCGAACAATAGAAAACGCAATATCAACTCCAAACCAATTCAAAAATCGAATGTCCGAACCTCTTCGAAACTTTTATAATTTTATTGACAAGTCCACGAACAAGGTCGCATTCAATTTGCAACAAAGAGTCTATATGCAACCTCAATGCTCTCAAAAGGTGACAAAAGCCCTTAGATCGCAAAAATCATGATACAAATTGTCGTTTGTCGATCGTCGCATCTTCACACAATTCTGCGAAGGCGTCAACAATGCGACATATGAAATTATTCCACTATTAAAAATCGAAACCAACTGTCAATCTACCGAATAATAGTAAGAAAGACATCAAAAGTCAACCCCCTGAAGTTTAACAATGAAGTCTGATTGCCTCGCTCGTATTCAACAATTATTCACAGCCATTATATTCTATTTAGGAGCAAATAACCATTTAATATAGTATTTCAAAAGCGGCAACGGATCCCCTAACATGCTTATTAACAATACAATAAAATAAATAACAAATAACAGAAAATAAGGACCACTTTACACTTTCTTGGAAGCTGGCTGCTAACAGTTGGCAGCAAAAAAAAAAAGATAGAAAAAAAGTATCGATCACTCTTGTGTGTGCATTTGTAAAGCGCTGTCTCGTTCCCGCCTTTTGTATTTTGGCGGGTAATCTATCGGGTGTTTATCACGATATGGCGCTTAGATGGAGTGGAAAATTATATAGTCGATCTGTCAATCCCTTTTCACGCAGTGGTAATATAAAATTAATATTTCTGTCGTTAAAGGCAAAAACTCCACATACTTTTCTGAGAAGTTACCTTTTGTTTTTTAACATTGGGGACATTTTACGACTTAAACGCATGACTGGATTATAATTGGTTCTGTTTTGAGCAGTTTTTATTGTGTGACTAATCTCTGTTATATCGATTCGGGACGTGGTTTAGACTGGTCAGTATTTAATGTATACAGAGATCTTTGACAGATACATGTCAATCGGTCGGAAAGTTTGTGGGGCCTGTTTTATCGTGGCCTTTATTAAGTCGTATAGCAAATGAATCATTTTATGGCTCTTGCCGGCAGCTTAATCAGTACGACCAACTTCCACTAACTTAGGATATCTATATACTTAGTAAACTTTAAGCCTGTGATCGACTAGGTCATATAATTCATACCAATGGTTCATTAAAGCAACATAACTTACTTTATCTACACACGTATCATAAACCCTCTTTACTACTTCCAAAAACCGCACGTTACGATCAGCATAATGTTAAACTACTTGGTAAAAACTCATTTCTTATCTGAAAAATTAAACATTATGACCATAGTGGCCTGCTCAATGTGATAGGAGAGTATTGTGAATAGAATCGACCGATTAATGCAATCTTATGAAACTCGCCTTCGGCTCGTTTCATTAACCCACTCTCGAGTTTCAATGCCCTCCATAATGTAGCAGTCACATAAACTACTATTCTAGCGAAAATATCTCAAATTAATGAGCAAAAAAAGCTTTACCAAATATGAGCAAACACCATCTAAGAATTCGTCTAAGACCAAACAGAACAAATTTTAAAAGGAAGCTAAGGTTCGCTTCTGTCTATGAGCAAATATGAATAAAAACCGGTCAAGTGCGAGTCTAAATCGCGCACGAAGGGTTCCGTACCACCGTTCAATGGAAGCGATGGTGTGGAGTGAATAGTTTGGATTTTATACAGCAAAATATTGTTTACAAAGTTATTGGTGCGGTTACTTTCACACTCCATGTAAGTAACCAGGTGCATCCATAAGTTTGTATGTGGTATTGAAAGAATTGTTGTATGGGAGCCCCCTTAAATATTTCTTTTATCCTGTTTTTTAGTATTTGTTGTTATAGCGGCAACAGAAATACATAATCTGTGAAAATTTCAACTTTCTAGCTAGCTAGGTTCTTGAGATACAGCCTGGTGACAGACGGACGGACGTACGGACGGACGGACGGACGGACGGACGGACGGACGGACGGACGGACAGCGAAGTCTTAGTAATAGGGTTCCGTTCTTACCCGTTGGGTACGGAACCCTAAAAATGATGGCATTGAAAAAAACTAAATCATTTTTTGTTTTTCCAGCCAGTCGCGTGGCGGCTTTCGAAAATCGACTCCAAATATTACAACGGGCAATTTAAAATAGCAAATTAGTTCTAAACAACTCCCGACATCTCGTCTCTACGCCCAAAGATGTTAAGATATTTTTCTTACGCCCATAATTCGCTAAAATAACAGTTTTTATAACAGAAACTAATAGACCTTTTTGCTTAAGGTAGGCGGGTTTACAGTGTCTGTAGAATTGTATGCGTGCGTCACACACACTCACAAAACTGACAGGCAATTATCAAACAAGGATGGAGTCAATATGACAACTTTGTATATCTTACGATCATACTATTACTACAAGGTCCGTTATTTGTTATTTCTGTTTTAGAAAGGCTTAGACAATTTGTCGTTGATTAAGTAAATTTAAATAAAAAGTATATTGTAGTGAATGTAACACCCATTCGCTCATGTAAAATTGTATTTTTGAGTGTAAAATTGAGCGATGCTACTATACTTATTAAATCTATATCAGTAGAGCTTGTTATCGACGTACAAAAATGGGTCCATTGTAGAACGACCTAAATCCTCTAACATCTGTCAGAATTTGACATTTTGGAATTATGAGAACCGCGCCAAATCTTTTTTTCACCGAGTTCTATTTTTAAACTAGCCCTACTTTTAAAGTTGAATCTACACTGTTTACTTTACATTACCGTTTCTGTTCTTAAGGTCTTTTGTACATTCATTTCAAAAATGGTAATCTATGACGACTCATTTGGGAATATCGGCAGTCACACCTACTTATTAAAAGGTACAAGATTTTTTGCTAAATTCTCAGGAGTTTTTTTTAAAACACTGTTATGGATAGCTAGCATATTGTCGGAAGGATTAGAAATTGATATTGTTTTTTGTCGTATATATTTCAAACCCCTAAAATTAACAAGTTAACAAAGAAATGGCAATTCATCACATTTTTTATGTCGCACATTGCCAATTGGCAATTTTTGACATTTTTTTTGGCCTTTTAAGGCTTTGACTTGGTATCAAATAATTGTTTGAAGACATTAAATTAACATTTAACCATTAAGGATGATACATGACAAACAGACTTCCGCTAAAATACAGTGCGACTCAAATGTCAAGCTGGCGCTGTCTATTGACAGACCTAACGACAGACAGCGACAGCTTCATTATGAGTGTTAGCCAAATTTTTATAATTGTACAGTTGTGCATCTGGGCATTATAGTCACACAAATTTAACAAAAACGGTTACACATATGTGATTCGAAATAAAATTATTACCTATGTACTACACATAACATAACATAGCGTCACGCCTTTTCCCATACGGGGTGGCAGAGGCACAAATGTGACAGGGGGCCACCCCATCGCCGCAGCTATGGAGTAATGAAGATTTCCTCAAGATGTTTTCCATCACCGTTAGAACGTCGTGTAATGCACTTAAATTAAATTAATTATCTCATTGGAACACGGTCAGGAATCGAACTTGCATCTCCTGTGTGAGAAGCAAGCCGAGCTCTTTTTTTAACTATATTTATTACTATTATTATTATTACCTATAGTTTTTACGAATTTTATTTCACTCTTGTTAAAATGAGGTTGTGGCGCACGGCTTACGTGAAATGCTTATGGTAAATAACAAAATTGCATGAAGTTTATTATGTATTCAATATGGTTGCTTTTTGAAGAAGTATGTGGGTATATTCAGTGGCTTTAGACTAGCGTGTAAATTGTATGGAATGGCACCAAAATTCCAGTTTTGACGGATTCATTTGTGATTGCGATTTGATTTCTACGGCAAGGTCTGTGTATTATTATTTTTCTCCGTATGAGTGGCAGAAGATTGTGTGTCATTATGGCTATATCTATCTGTTTGGTCTTTTTGTCGTAGATATTTCATGCCAGGTCTGCTGAAGTGTATGGTTTAGTCTGTAATCATAGTTTTATTACAGTGTTTGATATCATCTGAGTCTAGAGCTATCTGGGGTGTAAACTTATAGAAGGCCATTTTCTTTGTGATAGATAAATTTCAATCTGAATGTAAAGTTTTGGTGTAAGATGGATGCGAACTAGTCATGCCGGCATGTCTGACTGACGGTGCGACTGGTCTGCATGCTCCTCTGATGTGCTGTATAGTTTCTAAGCTACCGAAAAATCTATAATTATACATAAATATAACAAAATTAAATTTAAATAAATTTTTAATTATAAATTTAAAATAAAAATACAAAATTATTTTTTTTTCTTAAAAAACTAGATATATTTTAAAACGATTTACATTTCATTTCAAATTAATTAACTGTGGCAGTGTCTACAGCGCTTGCCAGCGTACGGTCGTGTATGATGGGTTTTCTGTAATATCGAGTGTCTTTAAACTGATGATGTTTGCTGATATAAAAATCCCTTTCCTATATCCGGAAGCAGCTCTGTTGAGCCACGCGTTCGCCACAGTCTTGCCGAAGTTTAGTTTGGCCATGTCTAGGCGCTGCCTGCCCGTAAAGAGATTTTTGTGTTCAAATGTATTTTCTCTGTTTTATTATTATATCATCATCATCATCATCAATCAGCCCACATTCACCCACTGCTGGGTATAGGCCTCTTCTTCACCACGCCATCCACTCCCTCCTGAGCCTCCCGCATCCTCTGCCTACCCGGGCGCTGATGTCATCCGTCCATCTGGCTGCTGGTCTGCCGACTGGTCGTCGTGCGGTTCTGGGTAGGCACTCTGTAACCGCTTTGGTCCACCTTCCGTCATCTCTCCTTGCCAAGTGTCCTGCCCACCCCCACTTCAGTCTCGTGATGCGCTAGCTGACATCGACGATCTTAGTACGACATCTTATTTCTGTATCCCGTAGTCTAATGCCTCGCATGGAACGCTCCATGGCCCTTTGTGCGACTTTAATTTTTTTCTTTTCCATCTTTCTTTTCCTTGTTGTAACAAGTTGTTGTAGCAAGTAACAACAAGAAAGAAAAATAGTGGATACGGGGTTGTTAAAATCCACGCCTTAACCGAAAGGGGTGGAATCTTGGTAGGGTTGTTTTTCATTGGAATGTCACAAAGCAGTACTGACCTTGACGCCGTGGACCGGCATTCGAGGCGGGAGTACGGGATGAGGAACACGAGGGTGGGGGTGATGGGAGTCGAATCTTACTCCTGTCGTAGTCCGCCGCCGGTGCCGTCGTTATGGTGCCGACTACATGGGTCGCTATCCGAACGCGACGAATTGGTGACCGAACCACTTCAACCTTTCACAGCACGAAGCACTCACTCCGATGACGTGAAATCTACTTATTTCTTGACGATTGTTCCGTGATTATTACAAATAACATTCAGCCAAGCCTCCCGATGCTTGGCGCCGACAAATTTACCATGTGCCAAGTTGACAGCTAGCTAGTCATTTTTTTTCTATGCAAGTGACAGCCAGCTAGTGATGTCCCGATCACTCGCGGTCGATCCGCGCAACAAAAAACCGGTGCGTTCCGAAGCATAAATATTAAACAGGGGTATCGTAACCACTAATTATAAAAACAATATTGAATACTTTGTAACATATTGGCCTACTAGCTAGACACTCTACAATGTGTAAGTACTTACAATAAGCAATAACAAAGGGGCGAAACAGTTTGCGGAAGTCAAAAAGAGAAATGAAGCAGTCAAACCCAATAATGGAGCGAGTCAAGTCAATTGTTCATTTAAATGTTGTAAATAATATTTAATTTTTGTAAATAAGCGGCTAGTCGCTAATTGCGTTATAATTTGCGAGTTGGAGTCGCCTGTAGTAAGTTGGTAATGGCAGGAAGAAAAGTGCGAAACATTAACATTCTTAAAGTGTATGCCTTATAAAGGTTAGTCAGGGCTATATTTAACGTAATCATCATCTTGACATTCGTAAGGAAATATGCATATCTCCTTAGTAGCGGTAATGGGCTAGCCCCCTGTCTTGCAAAATAGAGTGGTGAATAATTGGCTACACGTGGGCACAGCTCCATATGGTAAAGGGCGTGACGCTATTTAAAGATCTTCAAAATTACAAATTAAATTCAAGAGTTGAAAAGAAGAACAATCAATGACAACTTTTATCCCATCGTCAACAAAAAATCTAAGCTTAGAAACCTATACTATATTGTATATTCCTTTATGATGTGACTATTCAGAATGTATGTACAACTACAGAAATATAAATTAGGGGACAAGGGGCAAACCCATTACCGCAAGATGTAAATTATAACGGCAACAAATATAATGACCACAAACTATTTTTTTCCTACCCAAAATGGGTAAATGATCAACAAAAGTTGCAAAAAATATCAGGGCAAATACTGCGGTAGCTTAGGTGAAGGGTAAAGGGGGTGAGCGAAGCGAAGCCTCCTTTATTATTTGTGTTAGGTTGAACATGTAAGAACAACAGAAAATACTTGAAACATAAACATAAGTACACAAAATATAAAAATAAGTTAGGTGATCATTTATCCAAACACAATTTGGTGGTCGTTTTTTACTAATTCTGGCGGTAGTTTCGAATTTACTGGTAGTTAATTTTGCGAATTTTTTGGTGATCGTTTAAACATATAAGCCAATTATAACCCCAACAGACCCTGAGTAATCGCACATTTGATTCCGAATGTACGACACGTAACGACGTGTCGTACATTCGTGGTAACGACCAAGCCATGTTATACTTAGACCCTATGGTAAACAATGGTAAACAGGCTGTTGCTTAATTATAGTTTAACCATTCTTTCGAGTTACCTATATTTTAGCAAATTACACTACCTACCACTACAATTGCTGTTGTTATTGGCTGGGCTGACCTTAATTTAAAAAATGTTTATTATTCTCTTATGGGAAACGCACAGCGACAGCATATCGATTGTTCCGAAGAACGCAAAATGCCGTATTTTTCAGTCTCGGTACGGCATTTTGCGCCCTTGGAAGCAATCGATAAACACACACAAAAACACATTCGTCACGCCTGGAAATACAAAGCCCATGTAAGACATTGTACAAATTGATATTTTAACAAGGTAGGCCGAAATCGTGCCACTGTGTACTGTATTAGAACGGAAACATTAAACCTCCCGTAATTATAAAATACAGAGGTATACATTTAGTAACAGCAACTTTGTTTGTTCCAAAACAAAAAAGTTTAAACTAACAACATAATAATATATAACTAGGTGGCCATAATAAGTTTTGACCAGAAAAGGCCTATTTGGTGTATAATTTGTGCTATTTAATTTAAATACATCACTTTACGCAGCAGTTTCACTTTGTTTCTTGCACGATTCGATGCGTGTACGCAGAGCCTACTTCGTTAAATCACCTGATCAGAGGCGATCAAGCGAGACGTATAGCCATCTCTTTCTGGTATATAGTAGTCTCTCGCTCACTCATCATTATGTTATTAGGCCGTATGAACATGAAGAGCTGTGATTAGCAGGTGATTAGGCTACATTCAACATCATCAAGTAATTATTTATTTGTATGCTGGCTGTGTGTTTTTGTCTGTAGAGTATGGTTGGGTTTGAGATGGCTTATAGATAGTAGTTTTAAAATTGAAGTTTGCAGGAAGATAGAGATAGGCCTCGTTTTGGTATTGCTAAAGTTATAACATTTTTGCGTACACAAAAAAGCAACTACTTACAAAATACACTGGTCTGCAAAACTAAGTATCACACTTTTAAAATTGCAATAATTTTTTTAATAAACAAGATATACTTTCGAAATTAAAGGGACTCGAAAAAGAGTTTAAGTTTGTATAGTCTCAAAGGAAGCTGATAAAATGTTCTATATTTTTTTTTATTAAAAATTTCTAAGTTCTATAGTTTGGAAAAAATATAAACTTTAAAAGTGTAGTACTTAGTTTTGCAAGCCAATATGTAGTGTAGATTGGTTAAATACTCCTGGAAGTTAAAGCGAAAAGATTATTAGAATTTCACTTTTGACTTTAGACAAAAGTTCTTAGGATATCTAGTATACTAGTAAAATAAGATGTAATTTGCTAGATATTTACGTTAAATGTAATTTCAGCTATGTATAGGATTTTGATAGATTTGTATATCACTCTTTCTTATAATGAAGACCCTAGTATTTAATCCATTTGCCTGTACCAAGCAAATTATCTTCTTCCCTACAATATCCTACAGACGCCGTGCATTATATGCCGCGGCCGGTAATGATATCGGCGCACGATCTCATACTTAATGAACGGGAACGTTTCTTACGCGCCTGCGCCTGCGCCTGCGTCTGCGCGATGCGCAATTGTTGTTGTAGTCCCCCGGACTGGCTTGTAAGTTTGGTTCGGACTCTAAGTACTTGGAGTTTTTATTATAAACAACTTTGCCATATGAACCTATGCTTTCGAACGAAAAAAAGGGCCAAGTGCAAGTCGAACTCGGGCACGAAGGGTTCCATACCACCGTACAATGGTAGGGTTAGTGTGGAGTGAATAGTTTGGATTTTACATAGCAAAATGTTGTTTACAAACTGGTTCGTGCGGCTACTTTCACACTCCATGTACGTTACCAGGTGCATTCATAAGTTTGTATGTGGTATTGAAAAAACTGTTGTATGGGAGCCCCCTTAAATATTTATTTTATTCTGTTTTTTAGTATTTGTTGTTATAGTGGCAACAGAAATACGTCATCTGTGAAAATTTCATCTGTCTAATTATCACGGTTCATGAGATACAGCCTGGCCGTATGGACGGACGGACGGACGGATAGCGGAGGCTTAGGTCCCGTTTAGCCTCCTTCGGGCACGGAACCCTAATAAGAACCGGCCAATGTGAGTCGGACGTGCGCAACGAGGATTCCTCACAAATCGGTTATTGCGGAGGTACTACAAATTTACGGTTTTCCGATTTTTTTCTTTAATTGTTATTGTATTATAAGACCCACTAGGTTTTGATGCAAATTGTAAAATAAGCAGCGGACATACCTCCACGCATTCCTGAGAAAAAGAGTCTTTACAGACGGTCAGACAGACGGACAGACAGGCAGATAACATTTTCAGATTTCGGATTTTTTCCTTTATTTGTGCCTTGCTTCGTGCCAAATTTCATGTTTCTAGGTAATCGGGAAGTACCCTCTAGTTTCTCTACTATGCTATAGGTTTTGATTCATATCAAATACGCTAGTATCAAGTGTATTCATCAAATTTGTGGCATAAACCACTTTCTCGACGCCGCTGTTCTAGGATTATCCATGTGATCACTATATCTGCCATTAGTTGCATTTTAGGGTCTACTTACATACGGTTAGCAGTGTATCTTTTGATAACGTTGTTCTCGAGGTTTGATTTCTCCACAACTCTACGGGACCACAGACTGAGTAATTGAAATTAATTTCAACATGACGTCACTACGCGTTCCTGAGAAAGAGGGCAGTCAGACAGGCAGACAGGCAGACAGACTTAAACCTCCCCGAACCGCAAAAAATGTCAACAGTATGTTATTGGCCCGATCTTGGTTTACACCCATCCAACCCGGTGGCTCTACCCCGTACCGAAGACAATATAACATAACATTTACGTACAGGCACATACATTGTTTCTGGCCCCACACTCGGATACCCTGTGCCGTGGGCAACAGAAACAGCGACGTGACAAACATCCCAGGCCCGGGGATTTTTTTTCGTCCCCTCAGCCGGGATATGAAGCCTGGAACTCTCGCTTGGGAAGCCAGCCAGTCGTTGACACGTTTTTGGCTGTTTCCCGATGGGCCGGGGCAGACCTACCGGGGTTTATGGGAGTAACCCGATCAGCTGATCGCAAGCTAATGGAATAAACATTTTTTCTCTCTGGTTATCTAACACATCGTGATACAACATAGCGTCACGCCTTTTCCCATTCGGGGTGGGGTGAATTTATTCAATTCTGCATTTTGCATGACGTGTGGCTAGCCCGTCGCCGCAGCTACTGAAATTGCAGGATTCCCGAAGCTTTTTTCCATTACCTCTAGAACGTCCGTATAATGTAAGAAAAAATATGCATCTCATTGGTAGATGGTCAGCACCGGATTCAAACCCGCATTTCCAGCGTGAGAAGCGAGCGTTAAACCACTAGACCACTGACCGACCCAACGCTCCCGGTTAGCTAAATAAATGTAAATTATCCAGGAACCGGTTGTTAAATTCATTTAATATATTCTTCAAGTGTCGACGAGTTGGCACCCTATCATCATCAGATGCAGGGACTCATTCACACATATACCGAGAAATCGAAGACAAAAAACATCGAGTTTATCTTCACCTTGTTAGGGTAACAAGCCACAATCATACCCTAATTAAATCATTTGTTAAATGACGCATAACAAAACGGCATTGCCAATAAAATATACGACCTTAATACGGTTGAACTTTTATTAGAAAAACGGCGGCTAAAATGAGATTTTATGGGATGTATTTGGGTTCCTCAAATGGAACCCAAATACATCCCATAAAATCACTCATCAAATCACAAATTTCACCGCCATTTCTTAAAGAATCTGGATAAACGGGTGCAAAATAAACCTCTGTCAACACTTATGGGAAGATTATTACATAAGGTTTTATTAAGTAATTTGTAAGTAAGGGAGATGATATTAATATTAGCGACCTCTATCCAAATAAATCTGCTCCATATGCTTATGTTTTGAAAGTTAGTATTTCTTTTATGGGACACTGTACACGCTTCTACAATAAAATTCCGCAAGACATACAAAACTTAACTGAAGCTTGATTGAAAAAATTAATAAAGCACACTTTGTGCACAAAGGCGGAAATAATTACTTTTTACAAGACACCGACATCTGGCATTAAACCATTTCAATACACCCTATATATTGTGTACTAATAATTAGGCACCTAGGTATGTACCTACTTAATGTTTTATTATACTTGTTTGATTATGTTATGACGTTCATTAAGTCTCAATTTTTGTGCTATTATGAATAAAAATCTTTGAATTGAATAGAATATTGAATATGAATGAGCTAAAATACGTATTGCATATTAACGGTTAGTGCAGCAAAACAGAGGCAGACCATTTTTAAGATGGGAGGATGAACTCAAAGAAATTGCTGGTCCTCTTATAGGAGGTCAGGCAGCGATAGATACCAAAGGAATTTGTTGAGGAGGGCTACGCCGCAGGACAAGCTGACCAAATGTGCAGCAACACAAAATGAATAATTCGTAAACATATTTATTTAATCAATATAATCAATATCTGATAAATTTAATAACAATTCAATATATAGAAGCTTATGCATGCTATATAACATAAATTAAAAATATTATCTATTGTATGTCAGTATTATGGCTAAATAAATAAATAAAAAAGTGCTGTAATACCCATATAAATATTTTAGAAAAATATGAAGAACAAACGAAATCACTTGAATACTTACTTAGGGATAAAAAAAAGATACTTCTAATTAAATCCGCTACTTTTTTCACCTAAGCCCTTAGAGACCCTCTTCAAAACTTAGAGGACACGCCCTTGGCTGGTTTTTTCTTTGAATTCCTCAGTTTGGTTTACACTTTACAAGGGTCTAAGGGTTTGATAATTTTACTATCACCTTGTTAGCGGTACTTGACTCGGAGCAAATTATGTGTCTGTTTGTCTGTCAGCTGGTTTTATTAATTGTTTTGCTGATGAGCGTTGTTCGCGATTAGTGAGCTATATATAGCTTGAAGCGTTGATGGCCTAATCAGGTGTT
Organism: Argyresthia goedartella; assembly: GCA_949825045.1. Taxonomy (NCBI): domain Eukaryota; kingdom Metazoa; phylum Arthropoda; class Insecta; order Lepidoptera; family Argyresthiidae; genus Argyresthia; species Argyresthia goedartella. The sequence goes on from OX463831.1 coordinate 22,706,680, forward strand.
TAATATATCGTTGGGTTGGTTTTGTTAGGTAGGTATCGTTCGGAAACTGGCTGTTGTTTTGTAAAGTTACGCCCGACTCAGACCCGCAATTTGAGATATTTCGTCTTACAATGTTCTTCAGTATCGTGTACACTGTACTGATGCAATTTAATTTTTCATTGAAACCTCTTGAAATTGTGGCCTTACTTCTAGCTTGCTACCGCGCTCGTAATATCGGGCAATCGGCGCGTAGACCGGCGGCGGCGGCGGCGGCGGGGCGTGTTCGCTCGTTGCGGTTATTTCAGAACTGAATACGACAATTTTTTAATCAAAATTATGCGAAGGAAAAAAAATATAAAAAATGTTATAAGCGATAGATACACCATCGTCCCTGAGTCGGGAGTAACTTTACAAAATAAAGCAGTGTATTTAGTTTAAAACCTTCATATCTCCATATCTGCGGCTATGGGCTAGCTCCCTGTCACGCAAAATGGTTAATTGAAAAACTGGCCTCTGCCACCTCCTATGGGAGAAGACGTGATACTATGTTTTTGTTGTTGTAAACATCTTTGACCCAAGTTTCGTAATTCGTAGCAAGAATGTTGTTTCTCCTTAGATTCGTGTCCCGCTTACGGCAGCACGAATCTTTAAATTAAAGTTACTGTCGCATTAAATGACAGATGGTGTGAATAATCGCGCACTGATTGGTTAAACGGCAAGTAAGCGAACATCCCTTTAGGCACTGTCCCCACCGCCAACAGACGTGCCACCAGTTTCAATAGTATTATGCCGTCCCATAAAAAGACTCCAAACCATATTCAATCCAAAAATCGGCGGGGTTTAGCAAAAAGCATAGAAAGGGACGGCCGATTCAAAAACACATCAGTGAGTGCGCGCGAGCTGTTTCCCACAGCGATTTGACATTCAATAGAAGCAATTTTTGGGCACGAAAATCACTTTTGCTTGATAACCTACGTCGGATGGCGTCATACTAGAAGATCATCGGATAATCAAGATCTATTGACTATATATATATTGACGACCGGTATTGCCTAGCAGGTAGTGACCCTGCCTACGAAGCTAACGGTCCTGGGTTCGAATACCGACAATTATTTGTGTGATGAGCATGAATATTTGTTTCTTAGTCTTGGATGTTTTATATGTATTTACATAAGTATTAATCTCTATTAAATACACTAAATTAAATGAAAAAGTTCCAGTGAGGGTCAAGATCTGTATATATATATATAATCAAGATAGTACCAAATTACTCCTAAACGGGAAAGGCTAGCTTAATGACGCCGTCTGCAATATTGAAGTACCAGCGCTACCAATTAAAAACGTAAATATTGTGTTTATGAAGCTAGGTTCTATGTCTTAGGAGATATTAAGGTGTTTGTCGGCATTTTGTGGGTGGAACTTTTTCATCGCTCGTCAGTGTATGTCGTCGTCTAGTACCCATAACACAAGCCTTGTTGAGCTTCAGCTTCAGTTCGATTTGTGTAAGATTGTCCTCCAATATTTATTTATTTATTATTTATTTATTAATGGAAATATTTTTAAAATCTGTTGGTAGCTGGGGACGATCTTTTGCAAGGCCCTTGATAGATGTCAGAGTAGAGAGCTACGGATCGCTAGCTTGTGAGGTGCAAATATCGTCGTAATGACGCAAGCACAACTCTTGCGCATATCGCACATTTTGATGTGTATAATATAAAAATTCGCGCCTCACTGTCACTTTTCGCGACATGCTAAGATGAACAATGACACGACAATGAAGATCACCCTGAATACGCGACGTACCGCGACTTCGTTTCTCCTAAATGATTGTGCTGCCAGGGTGTGACAGAAAGATGAAGTCATATTTAACGGGGTTGTTAGGGACATCGTCCGAGCAACTTCCACTATGAAACCGATTTGATCAGAGCAACTTTGTTTTTCACTCCTCCATACAAATCAGCTGACCTCCCGGCGTAAATCTTCTGAAAAAGTGCAATTCACCTTCATATTCCCTTCGTCGTTAAGTTGGTAGCAATTAAACCAGTGTTGATAGCTTAGCGCAAAACCCGTGTTAAACTTGTTCACCGGACGATTGATAGGTCCAAAATGTCAGGAAGACATTATTAATGGTCAAAAATGTCACCATAACTAACTCATACTATCTTAATGTTCATATACCTACCTTGTCAATAACTGTCATTTTTGTATAATTTACGTATTTCGTATTGTGACGTGGTTGTAGGTAACCTGCATACCGGCTACCTTATTTATGAAAGCGGGGAATTGTAATGTGAATCTGGCAACTGAATATTTTATTTGTCCATTTCTTCACTATATACACCCTGTAGAGAGAATACTTTTTTACCGAGAACGTTCGAGCCAAACGTTATCTGCACTTTTAATAGTAATATTAAGTACTTCTGTGCTTTTAGTATTCAGCTCACTCGCGCGTATTAGTTAAGTCTAAATGGGACACCACGAACGCGCCCGGTGCATAGGAATAATGCATTGACCACACACAGGAGCTGAGACAATCGAAAATGACATAAAATTGATAGGTTTATTGTTCTTGTGTGACAGGAATTGACAGGAAACACATACGGATAACTTATAGTTGCTTCCCTCATCTGTATAATATGTTGAATTGAATTCATCAGGAACTCGGGCCAGGATACACAAACGACTTAAAGTTAGACAGACACTGTCATACTGTCATCGGTCTCGCTTGGAAAATGAAACGCCAGTATGGCATTAAACTGGCACTTATTTGAGTAGAAGTTTGCGTGCGGCCATGTTGGTATCTGCGTGAAGTTTTGACGTCATTTCATTTGAAAGACCCTTCGTTGGGTATTAAGGAAGATTTATTAGAAAACCTCTATAATTTACTCCTTACGATAACTTTCACGATTAACCAACAACTAATAACCTAATAATAAATAAATCTAAATACATAAAACTACACAAATAAACCACCCCAGAACGCTCCCGGACCAAAGGTACCCATCACGCTGGCAGCGTTGCCGCGCTGCACAGCAAGTGAGACCCTCTGCACCAGGAACGCTCCGGAGCGGTAGTCATGGCCTCGGTCCCTCAAGCGACGCCCAATGTCCCTGATGAAGGCCCTAACAACAACTTAACATTCCCTGGTCATCTCTACCACCGAATAAGTTCTAGCTAAGACGAAGTCATTAAAACCAATTTTCGGAGAATGATACGGTAGATGCGTTACTTCGAATTATCAGCTATTGAAAAGGTACAAGTTACTTTATTACGTAGTGAACGTATGTCCTGAATAATGCATTATTTTTAAACGTTCTGTCGAATCAGGCGCCATTGACTCGTGTCTTTTTTCCTCACTTGAATGTTGATTAAGTAATTTAGTTTATTTTGTACTTAGAATTGAATAGATTTACAGAGTTGAGAATTATTACGTCATGACATAAAAGCCTAAGAACATCAGAGAATTATAATTGCAATGACTCTGCTGCATCGTAAATGCACTATACATGTAGGTAGGTAATTAATTATTGTAACTGAACCTGCTCTCTTATTCAAATTCGAATTCCATTCAAATCGACGGAAAAATGTGGAAACATGACAGTGTTCTCAAATAGTACATACACTAAACATCAATTAATATAAGCTGCATCGATTTTTCTGTGCATTAAAGTTGAGAAAATAATACAAAAATATCGCCAAAACTACAAGGTATTAAGACCAATTAAGAAAACAAAGGAGGCGTAAAACAAAATGGCGTCTGTCAAGAAAGAAAAACAAAATTGCAAAACAAAATAGGTTTCATTGCACAGACAGGTCGGTGGCCAGAACAGAATAATTAATTTTCTGCTCTGTCGCATTTGAGACTTCTCTTGGCGTCATATTCGGATATTTGTATTATTTTTAACCTCTTTGGTTTAAGGCCTCTTTTTTTAGTTTCGAAATGGAAAGTCGCGAATTCGAGTAGAATTGCGCTGGATATGGCATGTCTGTATGAATTACATGGATTTAATTTGTCTTAATTCCGTATTCCAATACTTGTGCGGTAATGTAAAGAATAAAACCGGCCAAGTGTGTGTCGGACGTCGCACATTTAAGGTTCCATACCAAATGTAGCATAAAAGCCTACGAAATAAGGAAATTCAAAGCAAAAATCTGATTTATACTAGTAGATGTTAGTTAAATGTATGTAATAATAAAGCTTATAAATGCAAACTATAAGGTTATAGGTCAATGGTAAGTTAAAATTTTCTTCGGTGCAAAATTTTATAAAAAGCTGCCTTTGGTGGCTTCTCATTCCATTGTTTTCCAATATTTTTTTAAAACAAAGTATTTAACTCTTCAATTCTACCTACTCAAATTCGCCCCCCTTTAGCTGTATGGGACCCTCCTAGAAAACATTTAAAATATTTTTTGACAATTTGGTCAACAAGATGTTCATACTGAGAAAATTTGAAGACTTAGTAGACTTTTGTAGCTTTAATCGTTTGGCTGTTAAACCGGTGTGACAGTCGACGGATGGACAGACGGACACGTGAGTGACAGCAATAAGGCTCCGTATGGCCCTTCGGTCAAGGAACCCTAAAAGCGCGAGTGCGTAATAAGATACATTATGAATCTAAACCTAAATGCGTAGCCAAAAGAGTCACTTTACGAGCAAGCGTGTTAAAAATAATAGAAGTAGGTATAAAAAGGTCAATGGGTATAAACAATGTAGAAGTAGTCAAAGACGAGAGATCAATTTGTATGGTCTATGGTCTAAATATCAGACTCTATGGGCCTTACCACAAAAAATAAACTACTGTTCAACACTTGTTTAAAAACAAAAGTGTATACGATTTGACGTTTATTTTGAGGTTAAACACTATTATAATTTTTGTGGTAACACGGTAAATTGTACAGGTTGTGATATCTATCTGGTGGGGTTTCTGTTACACTATGTTTAGTTAGCAATCTCTTTTTTTCCTATGCCTGAATGAATTGTCTTATCTGGACCGCAGTCATGTCCACATATCCTTTTACCTGCAAGCCGCAAGCAAAAGCCCATCATGTCAAGTGAGCATTCACCCGAAAAATCAATTAAGCACTCCTCAAGTAAAGGACAGTGCAAAGATCATAACAACATTCTATAGAGGGCGCTACTATATTTGTGAAAGGTCACGGTTTTGTATGCGCCTACCGTCAATGGTATGACGAATTATAATTGCACTTCTTACTTCCCTATCACGCCGCATGTAAAGTTAAACTTGTAGATGGTATAATTTTAGTCGGATTAATATGTCACTCTTATGACTGTTAACATTTGCATTTAAATTATAGTGTCAAGACGTTTTTTTTTAAAGATGTCTTCGGTCTTTATCTTCATTTGTTGTGAACAGAAAAAGGTTATATTTGATTGAGTGACGTTTATGGGTTGAAAATAATGTGTATATCTACTTAGTAAAACGTGAAAAGTAAGTGACCGTTATAAATAAGTTAAAGCCGGTTGTTATTTATAAGCCGACGACCTCTGTGGCGCTGCGGTTGATTCCCTGCGAGAGGTCCCGGGTTCGATCCCAAAAAAAATCAAATCCCCAGTTCTTGGATGTTTATATGTATGTGACGTCGCTGTTTCTCTTTTCCACGACACAGGGTGTCCTAGTACGGATTTTCGTGAGTAGTCATCAAGAAAACATAAATGCAAAAAGTCAATGTTCTTTTTGTTCTGTCAGTTCTGTCAATGACCTCAAGGTCATTTCATCATTGAGGAAGAAGCAAATAAATCGATTGAAACCGGTCAAGTGCGAAAAGGACTTGCACACGAAGGGTGACTTCCTACAAGGAAACCCGCAAAAAGCACGTCTCTTTTAAACTGATTTAATCGTTCAACAAACTCAAATGATCAAACCTTGGAAGACTAACTTCCGGCCTGATTAACCAGACTCTTTTGCTTGGAACTAAGCATGAATGGAAGTGGGCATTAGAAACGTATTAACACAAATACAATTAATATTTATTATAATTAACAATTAATATTTATTATAATTAACAATTAATATTTATTATAATTCGAATTAATAATAGAACAAAATGGCCATAAAAAATATCTTTTGTATCAGGGACCCCCGTCAATTTAAATAAAAGCGTGTAATTTATTTTTCAGACTTTTGAGCTAAAAATAGCACCTTCGCCGCTTAATTTTGGGTTCTCAGGCGGAAAAAATCTATTCCTAACTCGTTCAAAAAGGCTTTTTACGAACCTCGCTACGACCCACGCCTGCGAACGCCTGGGATATTTGTTGCTGTAGCGGCAACAGAAATAAACATTCTGTGAAAAATTAAACTCGCCTTCCTGTTACGGTTCATAGATAGAGCCCGCTCACGGACTGTTGAACGGACAGACGGACAGACAGACGGACAGCGGAGGCCTAATGTGGTCTCGTTTGTCTTCGGATGAGGAACCCTAAAAAAAACTTGAATAATACAACAAAAAACACAGCGTCACCACTTTCTCTAAAAGATGTCGCAGAGGCACAATGAAGCCCACGTTTAGCCAAATAAATAATACTTAATTTCTCGCGGCAGGGGCCAGCTCATCGCCCCAGTCCGCAGCTACTTAGGACGATTCCAAAAAATGGGGTTTTTTCGAATCCATTTACTCCACTAAAAATATAACTATGGAATTATTTTTTTGAGTAAATGAGTATTTTATTCAGATTCTCACTGAAGGAAAACACGATCGGATGAAATTTTCTCGAAAGAATTTAATTACGAAAATACCTCCAACTAATTTTATCTACACACGTATCATAAACCCTCTTTACTGCGTACAAAAACCGTACGTTACGATCAGCATAATGTTAAACTACTTGCTAAAAACTCATTTCTTATCTGAAAAATTACACATTATGACCATAATGTTTATTTTTAGGGTTCCGTACCCAACGGGTAAGAACGGAACCCTATTACTAAGACTTCGCTGTCCGTCCGTCCGTCCGTCTGTCACCAGGCTGTATCTCAAGAACCTAGCTAGCTAGAGAGTTGAAATTTTCACAGATTATGTATTTCTGTTGCCGCTATAACAACAAATACTAAAAAACAGGATAAAATAAATATTTAAGGGGGCTCCCATACAACAATACCACATACAAACTTATGGATGCACCTGGTTACGTACATGGAGTGTGAAAGTAACCGCACCAATAACTTTGTAAACAATATTTTGCTGTGTAAAATCCAAACTATTCACTCCACACCATCGCTTCCATTGAACGGTGGTACGGAACCCTTCGTGCGCGATTTAGACTCGCACTTGACCGGTTTTTTCTACATATTATGACATTCAAATTTCGAACGCCGACGCCCGCCTGCGTGCGGCCTTTAGTTTGTCTATGAAGGTGGTACTGAAATTCAAATTTCGAACGCCGACTCCCGCCCGCGTGAAGTTGGTCCTACAGAACAAGCTAAACAACTGCAGAGCCACAATGCCGGTCAAACATGCGGTTCCTGAACACATCAAAGAGAGCTTATGATATGTGTGTAGATAAACTAGTGTATGTAACTGTACATAATTAGGCATTAAAACTCTCGAGTGATATTATTATGAAACTCGCCTTCGACTCGTTTCATAAACCCACTCTCGAGTATTAATGCCCTCCATGTACCAGTCACATAAACTACTAAAATTGCGGAATTGCATTCATAATGTGGACATTATTTATGTAGAGTTTAAGAAAACTCTCATTGCAAATATTTTTGACAAAATAGCGTAGTTTATTTTTAAACAATTTTCATGTGGTTTGAGTCGAGCGCATTATTGCGCTCTTTTTTTCCTTATATGTTTGTAATTAACGCTGTCACTTTCGTTTAGATTCGCATTCCCGCTTTTACACATCACATAAACGCCTCAGTTTCGAATCTGAAAGAGATCGCGCGTCCGCGTACTATGCGCGAGCCTAACTTCTAACATTGCCGGATTGCCGCCGCCGGCGCAGCGCAGTGTAAATCCATTACTGAGTTATTCCCCAGATGTGAAGCGCTGATATTTAATTAGGTGCCCGCTCTACACGCTTATAAAACCAATTTGCTCTGACAATTTATTACTCTGTGGATGGGGGTGGGCTGCTCCTGTCGCGGTAAGGAACCTGTTTTTTTGTAAACGCGGGAATCAGAAATATCTCAGTATCTCCCGTCTTTCCAAAAATGATCAAGTTTTAACTTTATTGACCGAGCAAGCGAAGCGTCCAGTTTCCAGATTGACCAAAAACGCCGTTGTACGTCTGACTGTTCTCGTCTACAAGTCGCATTTTTCAACAGATTTTGACGAAAATTGGCACACAAGTACCTTTTTTTTTCGACACCGGGGGGGGGGAATCAGAGAGACACGCTAAGGACTTCGTTCTACAGAAGATGTTGAAAAAACATATATTGATTTCCTAAGCCGGGACAAAAATAAAAGTGTCGGTTATTGAATGGTATTGAATGATAAGGGCAGGGCCCATGAGATTTATTGTTCTCACAGAAACAGCAGTAAAGAAACTGAAAAACATGTAAATCAAATACCATCTGTGTACCAAGAGCCTCTGTTGTCGTCCAATATTAGTTATTTATTATTATTAGTAATTGATTAATTAAATTAATTAAAAATTAATCAATGATTTAGGGAAATCTTCACTTAGTTCCACTTGTAAACATTCACATTCGTCATATCTTTATGTTAAGTTTTTGACTATTAAGTTTTTGACGAAGCATCATGCGAATTATTGACATTGTTTTTTTTTATTTTTTATCTTAATTAATAACAATTTTTTGGCGTCTTAAATCGATTTAGCATAAGTCAAAATGTATGACATATGTCAACGTTAAATCAGTTTAGCTTGCTGGCTTATGTCGTGAAAGTGGACCGTATAGTCGACATCGAGGTTATTGTAGTTTCTTACTTTTGTGATAATAATAATAATAATAATAATAATAATAATACCTCGGACACTATTGACACACATTGATCTAGCCCCAAACTAGGATTCCCTGTATCTTGGGTACTAGGCAACATAATACATTATATTTACCTAATACATTATTTTACTAACTTACATGAAATAATGTATTAGGCCAAGGTACATAGGTTGGGCCTATGTTGGGATGGGAATGACCTGACCGAGCGCGGAGGCGCACCACAATTATTTATTACTTTTAATTAGTTAGTAGACGCCACCATTTTGCTTTCGTACCTTATACGTTTAGACCACGTTTATTACTCAAACTTCGATGTTTCTATCTTTTATTAGAGTAAAAATATTATTTCCCAGGCTATAAAGCCCTCTACACTCTCATAAACGGCCAGTATTTTAAATCATTGCCATTGCTGCAATAAAATAAACCAGAAGTTTTTTTTTAAACTGTAGCCTCGTTCGTGTTGCATCTGCATCGACCAATCAAAATAAATTGTCGCCACGCACAATAAATTAAAAGGTTTAAAGTTCAGATGTTATCTAAATAGCGATTGAAGCACATAACTTATTGGTAACAAAACCATTATCTCCGTTCCCACCGGAGACCCTTGTAATTATCACGTCCAAATCTTAAGGACAAAAAACTCAGCCAGTGAGGTGTTAAGAACGGATGACTTAAAAATAAAAGGAGACATCTTGGGGACAATCGAACGGGATCTTAATTGGGCCGCGAGGTATGTGCGGAATCCCGGGCCGGCTTCACTTTTTATTTTTTCGTCCAGTTCGACTTCGGCCAGTGTTTTGTTCTGGATGATTGTTCGGGGTTCACCGCGGAGGAGGCCGTATGTCTCTGTCACCAAGCGTCCGTCAGTCTGGCCGCTACAGATTTAACTTTCAAATTTCGAACGCGATCGCAGAGGCTCGTAAAACGGCTTGTTTGTTTCTTTGATTACTGTTAACTTTTTAAGCGCGTTCGGGCCGCGCGTTCCAGATTGTATGTTAAAATATGACAAAGAGTTTGATTGACGACCGATTCTTTGGCTTCTGTAGAAGTGGTTTAATAAATGCGTGGTCGTCTGCGGCGGGCAGATAAAGCGTGTGAAATATTGTGTGAAGCCCAACATTAAATGGACATTTTGCTAATGAATTTACCGGACACTTGCCGCAAACCAAATTAGTTTGCCGACCCACTCTGAGCAGCCTGTTGCAAAGCTTACATTGTCACTCAGAAATAAGTGTACAAACTTTTACATAATTTTAATTTGGAGAAGAATTTGTAAGGAGTAACTCTCTCCAGCCTCTGTCGGCAAAAGTTAAGAAATGTACTTTTCAATTTCACTAAACGCAAAGTTCAATTCTACTAAATGTCTCCATTGTGTTTTGTGAGGTATAGTTATTTTATACTTATAATTATGCAGACGTTAATAAAGTCCACATTCTTATGAGGCATTTTTATAGAGCTGAGCCCGGTGGGCGGCCCCACTATGAATCTAGCCTAGCTTCAACTAGGGTAATGCACACACTACCTACGTATATTTTAGAACTTTAGCAAATGTGTAGAGAAAATATGATACAGCGACTATTCTTGTTATCGACCATAAACCACACCCAAATGAACAACTTTACTTTTTCGTTGGTGTTCCGAGAGTTCCAGCAGGATCAGGTTCAGTTAGTTTGTTCAAGCTTTATACTTTTTCTTGTGTTAATTTGACCCGAGTGACCCTCAGCGATAAGTGGCAGAATGCACAGATTCTGCTCATATAAAGTGTCGCTTAATTATCCTACTGGCGCTCTCATTTCCCGACCCGAATGGCCGAGTCGGCAGTGACCCTGCCTGTGAAGCCAAGGGTCTCAGTTTCGATTCCCGGTGGGGGCAAATATTTATTTGATGAGAACGGATGTTTGTACCCTAGTCATGGTTGTTTATCTATCTAAGTATAATATTTATCTATATAAGTATGTGTGTTGTTGTCTAGTACCCAAGATACAGGAAATCCTATTTTGGGGCTAGATCAATGTGTGTGAATTGTGTCCAGGGTATTTTTATTATTATTGTTTCCCGAGCGGGAGATAGTGACGGGCACGAACTTGATAAACAGCTCTCAGCTCTGAGAGTTGTCTCAGCTACGTCACAATGGCGGTTTAGCCGTGATTTTCACGCGCTTGAGATAGCTCTCAGAGCTGAGAGTGGTGTATTATTACGGGCTTGAGAGTCTTCGACGAACTTCGAGTATTCGGTGTGCGTGCAGACCGAAGCGGTTCAAAGTCTACGTTACATAAAAATATACATATTTGTTTCTCAAATTACGAAAAAACAAGCCATACATCAGTAATAAAGATTAAACAAACGTTAAATAGGAAAAATACGTTTACAAACATAATAATCAGCTCTGCCCAACCCCTGTGGGCTGCAGGAAGACAATATTATCTTTAGCCAGCGCAGAACTAATCGTTTTAAAATACCGATTTTTGTAAAACGGTGAGTGCCACATATGCTTGCGCCATTTGTTTCGATTCTGGCTGACATAACCTAAATACTAAATACAGTTTAACAACTGATTGTCAACATTTCAAAAAGTTTTTTCTTTTTTCCGTGGTTGCATTTCGTAAAAAGGTTGATAACTTTTTCAGTAGGTAAATTAAAGACTCACCTCCCGCGGCTTTTATAGAAATGCTATTTCCGTATATAAATAGGTTTTGAATTTTATTACCATGACATATGGTTCAAAATACAAGGGCGAAAGATATGGGAGCGAGAGGTTATTTATTAATTATCTACCTCCACCTATATTGACCTTTTGAAACAAAAAATAAATGTATAATAAAATGTAACAGAAAAAGGATAAAGAAAAAATATCGTTATTAAATTTAAAGTAGTGTTTATATAGGTATGTCCAAGATAAAATAATGTTTTTTTATATCGAAAATGTTTAATTCGTTGCTCAGGAATATAACAAGCGGCCAAAACAGAACAGATCAAGCGGACAAACATACAAACAGACAAGCGACAGGAAGCTCTAAGTGGTGCTTTCTCAGATAAAAATAAACATAACTGTTTTCCTTTAGCTTTTACGGGAGCTTCTTAAAGCCTTTTGATACAGCCTGCATCTTGAATGCTTCTAAAGCCTGATTGTAATACACAGAGTACTGCTCAAAATAAGTGCCGATTAACCTTTCGAGCCCTGGAATTGGTTATGAGGCATCCCGATTTTAAACCTTATGTCATTTTAATAAAATTCAAAACCCTTAACGGCACTGTGGCACAAAAGTGGCGTCACCAATGCTTAAGGGGTTAAATATCATAAGGCGCTTTCAATTCCCGAGCTAGAAGCAGCACCTGGCCCCACAGGAAACCGTGTGTCGTGAGAACCAGAAGTAGCGACTTCACAAACAAACAAGACCTGCTCATTTTTTTCTTCCTCCCCAGCCGGAATTCGAACCCGGGACCTCTCGCTTGGGAGGCAGAGCCTCGAACCACCACGCCACAGAGGACGACTCTTTGAGTCTCCGTCAAATTTGAGTTGTCGGTTGTGCGTCCGATCCATAGTTCGATTGGTAATTGACTTTTATTATATGCACAGGAAAAGCCACAGAATAAATCCTTTCGGGGCGGCTGAGGTACAATACGACTAAAATCAGTTAACGATTCGGCCAACCTCGGGAATTGTCGTGAATCCCTCATCTCACACTAGAGAGCTCTCTCTACCCTTTGGACATTGGACACCATTTACACACATTGATCTAGGCCCAAACTAGGATTCCCTGTATCTTGGGTAACAGACAACGATTCACATACTTATATAGATAAATATTATACTTATATAGATAAATATTATACTTAGATAGATAAACAACCATGACTAGGGTACAAACATCCGTTCTCATCAAACAAATATTTGCCCCCACCGAGACTCGAACCCGGGACCCTTGGCTTCGTAGGCAGAGTCACTGCCGACTCGGCCATTCGGGTCGTGAATATACATATAACTCATCATCTGTGATATCGTCATGTTAAATTGTTTAAATAGTGTTTTATACTGAGATATTAATTCTAGTGGGAAGTAGCAGCAACTTATCCTAATAAAACACAGGGTTCGCCCTTTTTTAGGGAGTAGCGATACATTCCTTTTTTACCTTGTAATTAAGCTTTAATTAAGGTAATTATTATTATTAATCTTGAAACAACCTTTTTTTTTCTCGTGGGTTAAAAATTAAACTGAAAATGAAAATGTATTAATTAAACTAAATAACAGTGTAAATATATTGGCACCGTAAACTAACTTTGAAAGAACCTGCGTTTTAAGGCCTCTCCCATTAAACACAATGTAATGTGTTAATAAATTTAGTAACAGCTAGCCGCAGTCAAACTCCTTTTTACGTGACGGGGGGCTAGTCCTTCGCCGCTGCTCAGGGACATGTTAGTACACCAAAGCAAATGGTCAGTTTAGTTAAAAGAACAAAAGAATCCGGAGATTCTTTACCAATTGCTCTCATCCAGCGTCTGAAGATACTTGCCCAAGAAACAAGTCCCACTGAAGATATACACTGAGGTGGAAAAGTGTTAAAATTGATGAAACTATTGCCAATTTGTACAGTCAATAGAATGGAATGCAGGAGATGCGGGTTCGGATAGGTATCGACCTATCTCTGACAGGTAATTTAAGTCATTAATTATACGGACGTTCTAATGGCGGCAGAAAAAATCGTAAGGAAACATTAATATATCCATAGCTGCAGCGCTCACAGATGATTTGTCATCGGCGCGACCAACTGCACCAACCAACCTCTGAGCAGGATTGGGTCCCCAGATATTAATTCTTAAATTACCTTCGGAGTGATGCCGTCAGTGGTTTGTATCAATATTTAAAACTTCATCTAAGATATATTTGACGTTTGCTACTCGCCTGTACGTGTTTGTGTGTGTGTTTGTGTTGTGTTCACCTCAAATTGGCTCCCACCTCGCCCCCGAGCATGAGTTGTGGAGCTAATAGGCGGGGTTTGGGGTAGGGTTGCCACTTGACAGATTTTATGGAAAAAGAAATGAAGCCCAAAATTTTTTGTGTGTAACAAAAATGTGTATACAGTATTTATAAGTTAACCCTTATCTTTAATTGAATATGGTTTTGAATGAGAAAATCTTGACTCCTCCGGTATTCATAATCGCAATGCTACCCACTCAAACGGCACCTTATGATTTCACTTAATATCTTCATCATTGAAATGAAGTTCATCATCTTCTATTTGAAAAAACCTGATAATTTTAGCGTTCCGTACCCTAAAGGAAAAAAAGAACCCGCTTAGTTTATAGGATAATTTCGTTGTCCGACTGCCTGCCCACTCGTTTAACAAGACCTTTCACTCAGGTATCGAGCGAAATTAATAGCAATCACTCAAATCTGTAGTCTCTTGAAGATGTAAAAAAAATAACTTATAGATCAACGCTATCCAAAAATGAGTATATATATATATATATATATATATATATATATATATATATATATATATATATATATATACAGTGGTGGTCATATAATTAAGAACGATTTGTAGTACCAGATATTTTTTTTCAAAACTATGCTATGTGTACTTTTAAGTTCCTTCTTAAAAGTAATTAGTTGTGTTATGAAATAGCTACATCAATAAAGTAAACGGGATTAGGAGTAAATATTTAAAACATTTACTATTTTTTTTACAAATTTAATTGATTATCGATAATTACAAATTCAAGTAGTAAAAATGCTGGACAAATAATTAAGAACGATTCTTAAGCTGCTCGAGAGTTGTTTCCGTAGATACTTAGATTTTACAAATCACATTAAATAAGACAGTGACAATGTTAAAAATTATAATTTAATACATTTTATTCTAAGTTAATAGTTTGTAGCGTGACCATGGCTTTTAATACACCTTACACTGACGAGGCATTGATTCTATCAATTTTTGACATTTTTCAAGAGAAATAGAGCGCCATTCTTCTAAAAAAACGTTATATAACTCAGTTAGGTTACCACATCGTCGATTTGAAACCTTTTTCTTGACTTCGCACCAAAGATGCTCTATGGGATTTAAATCTGGGCTCTTCGGTGGCCATTCTAAGACAGAAACTGATTGAGATGTGAGGAATTCTTTAACGATGCATGCAGTGTGCTTCGGATCATTGTCGTGTTGGAATGTCCAAATAATCGGAAGTACGTCTTCAGAATATGGTAACATAGTTTCTTCGAGTATATTTTTGTACTGGAATTGATCCATGTTTCCTTCTATCAGTCTAACAGGTCCAACACCATGACCAGAGAAGCATCCCAAAATTTTCACATTTCCACCACCATGCTTTAATGTCATTTTTGTGTACTTGGGGTCAAATGCTGTATTCGGAGGGCGTCGAACATATCGTTTCCCATCAGAACATACTCTGTTAATTTTTGTTTCGTCAGAGAAAAGAACATTTTTCCACTGTCTTGCTGTCCAGCTTTCATACCTCCTAGCAAATGCAAGCCGGGCTTGCCTATGACACTGTTTCAACATGGGCACCTTTCTTGCTATCCTTCCGTTCAACTTCGCTTCTACCAATCGCCTTCGGATAGTGCGCACTGAGATCGCTGAAGGGTTATTTTCACCAAAGTATTCTTTTTTTAACTCAAGACACCTTAAAAGGGTATTGTTTTGCCAAACGCACGATATTTCGATCGTCTCGCTGAGATGACTTTCTCTGTTTAGGTACACGTGGAATATTTAAAGTTGTTTGATGTGTGTGATGCTTCACAGCGTGGAATATCATCGTTTTTGAGCACTGCAAATGATTGGCAATCTTTTTATGTGACCAATTCATATCGCGAAGTTTTATTATTACTTCCCTTGTAGATGCATCACAACTTTTATTTTTTTCCCATTTTTTTATTATGAAACGATCAACTTTTTGACTTTTACAGAACTAAATGGCGCCAAAATTACTCGAATAGTGGCCTAGTTACAGAGTGTTCTCTATTTAAATTTGAATAAAAAAATAAACTATCCAGCGCGTTCTTAATTATGTGGCCAGCCAGTAAGTTTGCAATAACATGTTAAGATATATTATATACAAAAAGTTTACTTATATAATAATATTGTTGAATTTATCATATTATAACTGTATGCTACGATTGTGTAAAACAGTTTTACGATACCGAGAGAGATACAAAACGATATGCAATAAATGTTATTCTCGTAAGTTTGAAAAAAGCTTGTTTTCAAATAGTCGTTCTTAATTATATGACCACCACTGTATATATATATATCTATATTATATGTATTATGTCACAATTTTTCTGGATTTGCTTGATACTCGCAAGGGAATAAAACCTATTCGGTACCTACCGCTGACCTTGATGATTCATGAAATTAGGCACGAAGCATGAAGTACTTAGAGCACAAATAAAGCTAAAAGTACGAAAACTTTAAATTTGTAGTCAAATATAAAAAAAGTACAGTACAGAACTATTTAAATACCTATAAATAACATATACATCTCTACAAGAGTGTACAGTGCAGGAAGCAGGAATAATTACGCGTCGAAAAAGTATGCGAATTAAACTTTTAGTGAGTCTTAATGTTCATTTTATCTGAACTCGAACGCTTTTTCACTCTGGTAATTATTCCTGTTTGAGCCACTGATCACTTGGTGAGCGAGTCAGACTGGTACTTAACCGTTTATTTAAAATATGTAATGCTGTTATATCATTACCTGCCTATTTTTTATTATCACATTTTTAACTGTTTGGAGATGAGTAATGAGTACTCTACGAAATCGGAGCAATTTTCTTCGCTTACCGCAGTGGCAACCCTACTAACAAGCTCGCTGCCGTAGGGCCATCAATATAACAATTTAACGGGACCATTTCAACAGCTATAAATTAAACGAGTTAACAAGACCACAAATTCTCTTACTGAGACCATTTTTATTGTGCCCCACTGTACTTTTACATACATAATGCATTGTACAGTCACGACTGGAGCCAATAATACTGTAACACATAATAATCACAAGATCACAGCTGGTCCTGGTCTAAGGGCGATTACAGTGGCGACGTTTTGCTTCGGCCCATTGCTACTATGATACTGGGCACAAGCAATAATAATAATAATAATAATAATACCTTGGACACTATTTACACACATTGATGTACCCCCAAACTAGGATTCCCTGAATCTTGGGTACTAGACAACGATACACATACTTATATAGATAAATATTATACTTAGATAGATAAACAACCATGCCTAGGCTACAAACATACGTTCTCATCAAACAAATATTTGCCTCCACCGGGACTCGAACCCGGGACCCTTGGCTTCGTAGGCAGGGTCACTGCTGACTCGGCCATTCGGGTGGTGTATATTGAGTATAATATTAGTAAAAATATGAAGAATCGTTCTTAAATTAGTGACTGGTTATTAAATCATGTTACTTAAGTCCCTGATTAGTAGATATTTATTAACTATATTAGCTGACTTTTACAATATGAGCAGAGACGCAGTAGCACTATTGTCACAAAACCAAACAAAAGAAATCCAAAATCAATGAAAACAAAACGCGTTAAAACCAATCCTGCTGTAACCAAAATGACCTACATAATCACTAGTTATTTCACTAGTTAATAAGCGCATTCCTATCCCGAAAGCGTTAAAAAACTGTGCCTACGGCCATCATCTTAGATCATTATTTTATGGCCCCAAAATTGGCCATCTAAACGGTGTTATTTGGCCCAATATCGGGCTAAAATTGGACCTTCCCAGAACGTCATATTATGATTTGTGGACTCAACCGGTGGGCACCGACGGGGCCCTAATGTGGTAAGTTTTTATAAGAATTTATATTACTTTTAACGACCACTTGTTTTGATTTGAATCAGTTATTAATGTTTTCGGTTTTAGGGTTCTGTATTCGGAGGAACAATTCTAGAATCACTAGTCTATTTCCTGTATTTTTTTAACAGGAGTCAGCGAAAAACCGCAGTATTATTTAAAAAATCATTACAATACTATCCAAGTTGGCATAAGTGTCGGCGATGGCTTTCCATTCTTAATCGCTTCCGAGTCTAAAATAGATATTTCTATACGTTATATCTATTATACGGAACCCTCTATGCGAGATTCAGAAATGCGCAGGTTTTTTAGTTAGTTCAATACTTATTGGGAAAGTATCGATGATATATTGCGAAGTGGATTAGTCGTATCGATTGTATCGACTAATCTAAGTTGACAACACTAGTGTTGCTGTAATTAATTATGTATCATGCGATGTTGATACTGATAGGATTGAAAAGATGTATTATAGATCCACATTTTATGGTACAGAAGGAATCAGAATTATCTCGACCGGACCTTCTTCATTCAGTGTCAAAAGTATTTTTATTACTGTAGATATTTACATATACTTAGCAAACGTCATTTTTTGCCTCTTCTCTACATTGGACCACTGTGGGAGGAGGGCGTAGAAACTCCCACAGATTGATTTTTAGATCTCTTTTAAAAATAGGTTGTGCTTAACTAATACAATTATGATTTATTTTTATTTAATAAGCTGGAATAAATAATTACAAAATTATTAACAGCAAGGTCTGTGTTGAGCCAGATTAACCCCATACAGTCCTGTCATTTAAGTAATCTTGAACATTGTAATATCCCTTTTTCGACAAAGTCGCTTTAACATGCTTTTTAAATTGCTCAAATGGCAATTTCAAAATCTCCAGAGGTATCTTATTGTAGTAGAGAATGCACTGACCCTTGAAAGAATTGCTAACCTTCGCGAGTCTAAATCGGGGTGCACATAGTCTGTGATTATTTCTTAGGTAAACATTACAGCTGTCGCTAAGTTTGGAAAATGTTGTAAGGTTCTTGCGTACATACATTATATTTTCGAAAATAAATTGACTAGCTACTGTTAGTATGTCAATTTCTTTAAAAAGCTCTCTTAAGGAGTCTGTTCATTTTAAATTATAAATAGCTCGAATAGCTCTTTTCTGTAAAATAAAAATAGTTTGAATATCCGCTGCTTTCCCCCACAACAAGATACCATAGGACATCACACTATGAAAGTAACTAAAATATACTAGCCTAGATGTAGCCACATCCGTGCTTTGTCTGATGTTCCTAACAGCATAAGCCGCAGAACTTAATTTACCAGCCAATTTATCTATGTGGGGTCCCCACTGCAATTTGTCTCTCCACTACTGGAGGTTGTGGTTGTGGCTGCCAACCTCCACAGTTCAGTCTTTCGCAGGCGGGATAGTATCCTTATCCATGTAGTAGAACTGGAAATTTCTTTAAAAAATAAATCTCTGTAAAAAAATACCATTCAACATCGCATAAAACTGCAAAGCCGCAATTCAGAATTAGGTACATAAAGCCTTATCTTAGGAATTTCTATTGCTTGAATTTTTAACCGACTTATAAATGTAGGAGATTCTCAATTCGACTTTTTGTTTGTTTGTTACGCGATTATTCCGTTAATTATGAATTGATTTTGATGACTCTTGTTTTGATTGGTAGGTCATACTTTAGAGGTGGTTCCATATAAATTTTATCAAAAGTTATTCAGAGCTTTCTGAAAAAATTGACAAAAACAAAGAATATATACACGGTGACGTCTTGGTTTGTGGTCACCTGCAGCAAAAGTTTTGATGAGGGCTTCTCGTGTATATAGACGACATTCGCATCCTGACCCTGGAGAAAGAGACAGCGCTTGAACTTGAAGTTGTTTTTTTTTGTTTTTAACTTAGTGTAGTATTTTATTATTTTTTCACATTTATTTACAGACACATATCCCAGCCGGGGATGGGACCCGGGACCTCTCGTACGGTAGGCAGAGCCACAACGACAGCGCCTCAGAGGTCGTCAAAATTGACCAATCCCAACACGATTATTTGACTCATCTGTCTTTTATTACGACCTTTCTCGTGTTACCACAAAAAATATTAAACAGCGTTTAACCTCAAAACAAACGTCAAATCCAATACATTTGTTTTTAAACAAGTGTTGAACAGTAGTTTATTTTTTTGTGGTAAGGCCCTTCATGTTTATGCGATGTCTTATTGGTCATGTTTTCAAAAGCTTTTGCAATTCTAGATGTTGAAATTGTATGATAAGTATTGATAAGGCTAACTGGTCTTCGACGCCGGCTATACTGGACCATTTCGGAATGTTAGAGGCAACTACTTCAATCAAGTGGTCATAATGGGAAAGGTTGAAGGAAAACGGAGCGTCGGTAGAAGAAGTACATGGTGACTTCTTCTACAGACGCTCCCGTTTCCCTCCAATCTTTCCATCACATGTACTTACCAGAAGCATCCATAAGTAAAACTTTTCGGGTCATACTACAAAAAAATAAACTCCTGTTCAACACTCGTTTAAAGACAAATAATGGGTTTTGACGTTTCTTTTAAGGTTAAACTATGTTTAATATTGTTTTTAGTAACACGGAACTTCTCTTGGTAGTCATGAGTTCTCGGGTTTTGCCCATAGTTTATTAATTTAGCATGCAGCCTGGCCCAGCTATACAGCGTGTGGTACATACTTTACTGCATATAGTATCGAGCATAAATAACGTATATACTAGTAATCTGAACTCAAATTGTTAAACTGATGGCTGTGTGAACAGTATAGCTCGCGCGCGGCACAGGAAATATGCGGTTTTTTTGCTCATAGTTTTCCACCCCCTCACAACTCCAACCCTTAAAGAAGTTTATCGGATGAACAATATTTTAAAACAATATACATTACTATACATACAAATATATATATGACATTACTATTAAAAACAAATAACCCGTCGGCTTTTTCCTTTAATACCACATACAAACTTATGAATGCACCTGGTTACGTACATGGAGTATGTAAGTAGCCGCATCAATAACTTTGTAGTATTATATCACCGACATTTTGAAAAAAAAAACAAATAATTTTCGAACCTGCTCACAAAATTTCACGAGAATCGGTTCAGAAATGCGACGTATAGAGAAGAACAACCGGAAATCCGGCCAGACGGACATACGAAAGCATTATTGCCCAAGCTGAAACGGAGATGCTTTGCTCGGTAGCAGGCAATGTAATCATTACCTGACCTAACTGCCACCCCATCTAGGAAAAGTTACGACTTCATAACTAGTCCTCCGATCGTCGAATCACGTCGTCCCATTTTTAAGGAAAGATGGTGATTCAACAATAGTGTCGAACCACCAGGGACCCTATCCTGTTGTGGAAAACGCATAACCAAAATGCCGTATTAGACTTATCGGCGGCGCCTATTTTCTTTGGAGACTGACTACCAAATTCGATATTTTGCGCATCGGAGCTATCGATATGCTATCCGCAATGCGTTTCTTACAAAATAATTGAGCCAAAAAAAAACGTGGTGGTTCGACACTCGAATCCAGGACACTACAGGCACCCGGTCACAAGGAAACAAATAAACAATCATTTAACATGGTCTGGTAATCACCATCATCATCATTGCTGCAACATCGAACTTTTAAAAAATCCTAATTTAGTCAAGCTATTGAGAAAATTTCTTTCTCACGTGATACCAACCTAGAACTATGTCTGGACGAGATATAATAATAATATAACTTGGACACTATTTACACAATGGTCTAGCCCCAAACCAGGATTCCCTGTATCTTGGGTACTAGACAACGATGCACATACTTATATAGATAAATATTATACTTAGATAGATAAAAATCCGTGACTAGGGTACAAACATCCGTTCTTCTCAAACAAATATTTGCCCCCACCGGGACTCGAACCCGGGACCCTTGGCTTCGTAGGCAGGGCCACTGCCGACTCGGCCATTCGAGTCGTCAAATATGGCATATATTTGACGACCGTTTAGAATTTACACGCTCTATTCCTAACCTAACCTGAGTTGATCTCCAATGCGGAACAGTTTAGACAGAGCATTTGTTGCCTACGTACCTAACTGAGTTAAAGCTGAGACAATGCCTCTGCCACCTCGCCTGGCACAGCTATTACTGATAGGCGTGTTGTGTATTCAGCCGTGTTCACAGACAGTCATTAGTAGCTCAAGTACTGACGCCAGCGACGGCTTGCAGTTTCCAATGTACAGTTAGCAAATAAGACAAAAAGTTTTGCGACATGTTTTTAAAATGATTGCATACAATCAGTTATTGTAGCGTCGCGCCTTATCCCATACGAGGTGACAGAGGCTCGGTGGTGCCCCCGAATTAAAAAGAAAATAAATTTGTTCTTTTCCACACGTAGTGCCACATATTTCCGCCCACGTGTTTCTACTTTTGACGTATTTGCAGTAATATGGTATTAAGTTAAGAGTATTTAAATCAAACATCAAATAATCTAATCTAACCTAAATCTAAATGGATTCTTAATTCATAATAATGCACACTGATATTAAAAAGTTGCATTAAAGAAAACATATGTGCAAAGCATATCTCTAAAAATAGATTGGATGTTCACTATGTTTGTGACGCCGCTTCTTCTAATTTTCATGGTATAGAGTATCCTAGTGTAGGGCCAGATGCAATGTGCAGCTTGGCAAATAGTCACATTTTAAATTAATTTAACATTTGGTGTTTTTAACATTTAATTTAACGTTTCTTAAAAGAAATAAATGACGTAATTAAAAAAAATAAAAATACCCGCATACGGTTAATTCCGAAACCATTTTATTTGATTCGTAGGATTTCCTGCCAAATTATATTTGCCTGTAACTATATATGTTTGATATGTTACGGTTTATGTTTACTGGCTCACTTTTTAACTGAGCCGCGACAGATAGAACGCGAGGTAGCACTATATAACTTTAACAACACCATACTTTGTATGGAGTTGTTAAAATGAGCCGCGCATACTCCTGGGCAACTTGAGACGGGAGTAAGCCAGTATTTTAGTTGGTTTGGTAACCCTTAATACCCCTTGTTCTGCTACCACTACGGGGGGGCGTGTCCGCGCTATAGCTCAGGGCCGACATTAGCGCTCCGGCGCATTAACAAATATTTAACGTTACATGCGCGCGCGCAGGCACGACTTGCAGGGGTTGCTGCAGTCGGTATTTCTCCCAGCTCCCAGGATGGGTAGTCGAGGCACACCTTCATACTTTGTTCATACACACATTCACACATACCAACAAAGCGACAGAGTTGTGCCCACATTTCTCTGTCATAAAATACTTATAAATAGAAAGAATAGTTGGCTATGACAAATTAGTATCAAATTATGTTTTGTCGTGAACGGAAAAAAACATCGACAAAAAAAACACAAGATATGTGCACATCACTAGCACAAAATAAGGTACTTGCGTGATTGGCCCCGAACAAATTTTCATTCATACTCTCCTGCCCTCGTGATGGGAAAAAAGTGCACAGCTCGTATCGATGAGCTGTATACGACTGTCGATATACCCTTTCTTTTCTCCCACTTTAACTTTGCCATCGCTGCCGACCGTACCGTTTTTGAAGTGAGGTCGAAAATCGAACGGCTTGACAGAGGCGGTACGGTTGGCAAAAAAGGTAATGGGCCACTTAAAGCGATCGCAAATTGTTACGAACCACGCTGCGCTGAACAAGGTGTCAATTTAGTCGAGTTATGGAAGCGAATTCTCAGAAGTATTTGTTTTGAACTTACTCTTGCGATGATGCTGCCCGCAGCATTATGGCGAAGTGGATATTTATTTTATGGAATGCTTTATTTAAATTACGGGCTCGCGAGGCTGTCGGGCCGTTTCGGTGCAAATGGGTATGTGTTGGTGTCAATGCAAATAGGTTCCAGATATTTGCTTGTCGTGTGTATGGCACAGATTTATAATAGCAGTGCAGCAGCAGTTTATTTAGTGCTCCTAGAAAACTTACGACAAAGCAGGATACATGCAGGTAATTGTGTAAAAGGCAAGCTTATTTATAGAATACCTACTTATACTTTACCGATATTTCTCCATATTTTTCACTCTTATGTTTTATTAGGGAGACAATTTTGAGAGCAATTATTCAGGGTAGCTATAGTAAAATTTTCATTCAGATATTCAACAACTGGACCTGAGTTGCTAAAGAGATGTTGCCCAAGAGAAGAGCTTGAGTGTGTTGAGGCCGCTCGCCATTGATGATGAGAGGTGCAGGAACAGGAAGCTGTGTGAAATGCTGAGCTGGAATTGCATGCAAATCGGGATATTTGAATCCACAGGTTAATCGACCGAGCGAGCCAAGCATCTCCGTTTCAGCTAGGGCAAAAATGCTTTCGTACCTATGTCTGGATTTTCAGATTTCTGATCAGCTCGCAGACCCACCATATAGCTTCAAAACAACCTAAACTAATCACTCTGTGAGCTTAAGACCTCGCGAGCGATACGGGAAATTTGCGTTTTATTATTTTTATTTTTCGGAACGGAGCAATACGGAATGAAACGGAGTCGCTTCGTTGCTTCGCCCGCTCGGTCAAATAACATAATATAACATTGCTTTCTGGCCCAACCTAGTGGATACCCTGGGCTATGGGAACCGGAAACAGCGACGTCACAAAATTCAAACATCCACGAACACGATTTTATGTTTTTCTTCCTTCCTAGCTGGAATTCGAATTTGGTATACAGACGATAAATCGGATGATAAATCGGATATGCACAACTCCAGTTAAAGAAATGATTTCTATCGTCTACAAGCTCTACATTACATTACCTTACTTGTGTGTGTAAGTGATTATGGTAGAATATACATCATCTGCCAATAAACACAGTTTGTCGACAAACTAACATCGATAATTACATCCCCAAAAACCATCGACGCCTTCCCCACCACTACAAAACGAAGATGATTTATATCATATCATTACGGATAAAATATTTCTTTTAAACATATAATTAGATGTTATTAATAGGCTAAATAATACGCTGCGTTCGCCTCAAGCCTCTGTGGCTTGTTTAATTTAGGTTTCTTTTATTTTATTCATTTATTCATAATCGTTATTCAACCCATTCTGATAGCCTCTCTACGCTGTTGAGTTTTAAAGAGATTTTCGAGTGTTGGGCTTTGTTGAAATTAATAAGGTTTTGTTAGACTAAAGATATATTGTTGGAGGTAATAATTATAGGTTTCGAGTTAGTGTTGAATCGTTTATGAAGGTATTAAGAAGGCATTGGTTTGTTATTAGCATTAAATTGTTGTTGTGTGTTTTTGTTCGTATCTTGAATCGATGCTTTTATCACCTTCTGCTATCAATTGGGCGAGTGTTTCATTTAAGTTCGAATGCTGAGATAAGAATATGTTTTGTTTTGTTGTGAATGTCGAGAAATGAGGTTTTAACTGTTAAATGATTACAAAATTGCTCACACACAAAATCGATTATGCGTGACAGGGGGCTAGTCCATCACCGCGGCCATAGAGATTGAAGGTTTCGTCACGAAGTGTTCCATCACCGTTAGAATGCATATCCTGTGCAAGGGTCAGATATTGAATAATTTTGAGGGAGCTTTATTTTATTTCTTACTATATACATTTTGCTTACGATATACACAATAATTCACCAAGTTAAAACTGAAAAAAACCGACTTCAAGTTGAAGCGCTATTTCTGCCTCCCCGGTCGGAATCCGAATGAAGTCTGTGTAGGTACATGAAAAGTCCTCATCAAAACATTTTCTGCACGTAACCACAAACCAAAATGTCATCTGTGTTTTTTTTTGTTCTTGTAGATTTTTTCAAAAACCGCTAAATCAATTGTAATAAAATTAGTATGGGACGACCTCTAAAGTATGACCTACCAATCAAAATAAGAATCATTAAAATCAGATCATAATTGACAGAGTAATCACGTAACAAACACACAACAAAAAAAAACAGACGAATTGAGAACAGCTTCCTTTTTTAAGACGGCTGAAAAAGAGCTCCGCTTCTAATGTATTTCACGCTTGCTTCTCACACAAGAGACTCAGGTTCGAAACCTGACCATGTGCCAAGGAGATAATTAATATATCTTGAGTACATTTCGGAATTTCAGTGTTTCGTACTGATGGAGGGGTTTTACGATACGTGGTAGTGATCGTAAACCCCTCCATGAACCCGCACTTAGCCAGCGTGGTGGAGTATGGCTTAATCTTACTCGTATCTGGTTAAAGGCCTTTGCCCCTCAGTGGGGACATTAATTGGCTACATTTATATACATTTTTGACATAACATATCCGTCTAATGTAGGTGCGAGTACATATAATTAATCTCTACAAAATGTCATTATTTATTATGTTCTTAAAGCACACAAGATAACCGACCCAATTGACCCACTGGGCTGGTGAGATGGGTCGATGCACCTTTCCTGACGTATTACCCCACAAATAGTAGGTAATCACGAAGCGAGCTTTTTTATTGATGAGCTTAAAGCACACGAAATGATGGTTAATTTTGTGACGTGAGTGGAAGTATAAAATAAACATTGGCCATGTACCTCTTTTGGGTAAAGTACCTATTGATTAAAGGTTTGGGGAAAAGCGGCAGGGTCGGTGTACCCGTCAAGGGCCAGTAAAAATATTCAGAAATGTATCATGTTTGATCAGAAAACGTACGATGACTTAATGGTAATAAGTGAGCAAAAGTTTGTGCCTCGGGGACACCATGTGGGAATAGGCGTGAAGATATTCTCTGTTTAAAACTTATTTTAGAACCAAACAAAATCACTGCATCGGGTGTACTGAATAAAAAATCTGGCAGGTCCTATTTTACCTTATAGTACATTGATTTGTATATTTTATAAATGTGACCCAAAGTATAGGAATTTATTTTCCTTTCTTATCCTATAACTGGAGCACAAATACCAATTTCCCAGACAATAATTCACCAAGGTAAAAACCTAAAAAACTGACTGAAGTTCAAGTCCCAGTTCTTCCTCCCCGGTCGGGATGCGAATGAAGTCTGTATACATGAAAACTCCCCATAAAATCTTTTGCTGCACGGAACCACAAATCATAACTTCATCTGTGTATATTTTTTTGTTTTTTTGATTGTTTCAAAAACCCCTAAATAAATTTTGACAAAATTTTTATGGGACCACCTCTGAAGTATGACCTAGCAATCAAAATAATAATCATTAAAATCGGTTTATAATTGACGAAGTAATCGCGTAACAAAGACACAAAAAACAGACGAATTGAGAACCTACTCCTTTTTGAAGTCGGTTCAAAAGTTGTCGTCAACCGTCGCAACCACCCTACGCGTCCTCATTAACTCCATACACCGAACACATCACATTACGTATTACCCCGAAATCTTTCACAATTACTTACAATGAGTGCAATTTTCACGTACCGGCCAACAACTATCCAAATTACCCTATAAAAACTCAGCCATTGTCGACTTTAGAGCTTTGTAATAAGGTGTTTGTGTTCAAGGCAACATGTGTTCGCACATTATTGAATTTACTTAATATAATAGTGTTTAATCGCTCGAAAGTATCGTTTGGTTGAAACGCGAGATTTAAATAGTGATGGCCGTAGTACGGTTTTATCGATATCATATTCTTAGGCCTTAGGGAGTTTAAACGAAATATAAATATATATAACGCGGCCATTTTGAGTGGGAATATGGCTGACAGGCCTTACCGTGCTTGACTACGCCGTGTGTAATTAACTTGGCCGTGTTGTAATTAATTGGAATTTAAACGGTATTTAGCTACTGTCAAAAGTCTGCTGCAAGTCAGCCTTATTCTTGTGGTTTAGTGGTTACTGGAATGCCGAGGCTGAGCTTGTACCAAATAGATAAGTAATTAGATTTATCTTAAGAATGTGACTCTTTTGTGTATCGGTTGTGACTCTGCCTACCATGAGAGAGGTCCCGGGTTCGATACCCGGCTGGGAGCAATGAGGAAATAAAATCACCCAGTCTTCGATGTTTATACGATGTTTATCGCTGTTTCTGGTTCCGACGACACAGGATATCCTAGTGTGGGAAAACAAACACACATTATATAAAGGCACGTACATTACCTTTGGCCCATACTAGGATACCCTATGGGAACCAGAAACAGCAACTTCACACAAATATAAATATCCAAGACCTGCCTTTTTTTTCGTTCCAAACTATCATGTTTTTTTTCCAGTGTACCTACACACGCAAGGCTGTATCGACATCGATATTTTAACAAAACTTTTAACAATTCCCATCACTACTTCTCCGTTCGCCCGCGGCGCGGGGCGTGGCGCTTATTTTCTCCACAATTATTTATACTCGCATCCTTAAGTAATCGTCATGTTGCAGTCAAACCGCAGAACTAGGCATTTAATGGGTATCTAAACATACAATGTTGCTTATGAGGTGGGATTACAGTAATAATATGACATGCAAACATATCTGTTTTTACATACAGCGGGATTCTTAATAAGGGGTATACAGAGCTGCAAGATCACGTAATGATCCTACATCTGCTTAGCTACCCGCCTTTTACCATCGGGACACATCGTGGCACAATCTTCACCATTTAGCCGGTTATTTTAAATCCAATACTCCAGATTTAAGTTAATATTATGAGCGATATGTATTTTTTTATACAGGAACACACATTGCTTCTGGCCCCACACTAGGATACCCTGTGTCGCGGAGTCCAGAAACAGCGACGTCACAAACATATAAACATCCAGACATGTGTTTATTTTGTGGTAAGCAGGGCCACTACCGTAGCGCAGAATGCCGTCAGCGTATTTCGGCCTATACCTAATTGATAGAATAGAATGTGCGCACACGCATAATCACTTCATAGAGAGCTCGCCTAAACTAACGGCTGATAGAAAGTCTATGGTCGATGGACTTGGGTGTTCTAAAGGGAGAACCAATAATGACAGGTTGCTAGCACTTTTTTAGGGTTCCGTACCCAAAAGGTGCCAAACGGGACTCTATTACTAAGCCTCCGCTGCCCGTCCGTCCGTTCGTCCGTCCGTCCGTGACCAGGCTGTATATCATGAACCGTGATAGTTAGACGGATGAAATTTTCACAGATGATGTATTTCTGTTGCCGCTATAACAAGAAATACTAAAAAACAGAATAAAATAAATATTTATGGGGGCTCCCATACAACAATTCTTTCAATGCCACATACAAACCTGCAAATGCACCTGGCACTGGACGTAAACATGGAGTGTGAAGGTAGCCGCACCAATAACTTTTTAAACAACATTTTGCTATGTAAAATCCAAACTATTCACTCCACACCATCCCTACCATTGTACGGTGGTACGGAACCCTTCGTGCGCGAGTTCGACTCGCATTTGACCGGTTTTTTTAAACAATTTATTAATTACAACTACAATATTTATGATGTGGGTAGCCAAATCTGGCTGAGACAGGTTCTGGATGGGTGTCCGTTTCTAAGAGGCATTTGTTTCGGGCGCTTCCGTGTTTCGGATAACACATTAAGCTGTAGGTCCCGTTTACCATCACCACTCGGTGGCGGAAGTCGTAAAGCTGGTCAGAGGCCCTAATAGGGCAGCTTGAAAACATCTGACAGTCGGGTGGACAGTCTCCGTCAACCCGCACTGAGCCAGCGTGGTGGAGTACGGCTCAATCTTACTCGTATCCGGGTAAAGGCCCGTGATCCTCGGTGGAGACATTTATGGTCTCTCATTATTATTATTATTTACAATAAACACTACGTAATGTTATCTAGCCACTACGCAAACCAGTAGTTTATCTTTAGCGGTGACTGTTACTTATTTTATCTACACACGTATCATAAACCCTCTTTACTGCGTTCAAAAACCGCACGTTACGATCAGCATTATGTTAAACTACTTGGTAAAAACTCGTTTCGTATCTGGAAAACTACACATTATGGTCATTATGTGTAGTTTTTCTACATATAATGACATTCAAATTTCGAACGCCGACACCCGCCTGCATGCCGCCCCTAGTTTGTCTGTGAAGGTGGTACTGACATTCAAATTTCGAACGCCGACGCCCGAAGTTGGTGCTACAGAACAAGCTAAACAACTGCAGAGCCACAATGCCGGTCAAACATGCGGTTCCTGAACACATCAAAGAGAGCTTATGATATGTGTGTAGATAAACTAGTGTATGTAACTGTACATAATTAGGCATTAAATTTCAAGGTTCAATCCCCGGTTGGGGATAAGGAAAAAAATCCCCAGGTCTTGGATGTTTATATGTGTGTGACGTCGTTGTTTCTGGTTCCCACAACACATGGTATCCTAATGTGGGGCTAGAAGCAATGTATGTTCCTGTAGGTAAATGTTTATGTTTATGTTTAATGTTTATACATTATGGCCGAATGCAAAGACTGCTGCCCAAATGAACTGCGCTTAAATGTCGTACTGGTGTTATTGGTGGTGGCAACTGGACCTTGAGTAAACTTTGAGTTTCAATATAATTGTTGGAGCTGCAAACAAAGGCATCGACTCGCGGGAATATTAAAATGCACATCAATAATACTGATTTGCACAGCAAATATCAGGGCAAAATGCTGCGGTAGCTTAGGTGAAGGGTAAAGGCGGTGAGCGAAGCGATGCCCCCTTTATCCTCCGTGTTAGTTTGAACATGTAAGAACAACAAAAAATACTTAAAAAATAAATTTGAGTACGCCTAAAATATTTAAAACACAAAAAGTGTTTTTGCTGATCCTTTTCTGCTGTGCAATTCAGTATTTTTGATGTGCGATTAAATACTAGCCGTTTCTAACCATTAGGAATGAATGTTGTTCAGAATAACGAATCTTTTCAATTTCCTAACCTTTATGTGGGTATTAATAAATACCCTCAATATTATATATATATTAATATCCTAAATCTGCGACTTAGGACAACTATTTCTTATACAATTTGTATTTACTTTCATCTACCTTTTAATATTATGCAAGGAGGCAAGCCCTTTTACCGTTGATCGTTATACCATCATTCATAGAAAATAACCGAACGCGCTACAACAAGCGCCATCTACCTATCCAAACACGAAACAATCATTAACATCATAAGCCTCTATTATAATGAAGCCATAAATAGACCTCGGTTATTTTTAATAATGACTACAGCACTTTCATCAATTACTACAATAATTAGACACAGTCAATTAAATTGCATGACTTGAAAGCTTTAACGAAAAGAGTCAAACGGACGCCTTTTGTGTTAGAGTGAAAGAGATGGAGCGATGAGATTAACTCCGTAGTCAAGTACTGGACATGAAGGCCTTTGATTGGTCTGCGCAGGAGTTCCATTTATGGGGTAATAGTGCGAGCACTTACTTTATGAGTGTGTAGAGCAAGAAAAGAGATAGACTTGGCTTGAAATGTAAGATACTAAGCAGATACACATCTGTAGAATCAGAGATAAGCTCGACTTTTACAGAATTTACTCCGTAAATGTTGCTTTTTAGATACATACTTTTTAGTACACATTTTTTTTACTTATATTTACAGGCACATACATTGCTTCTGTCCCCGCACGACTTGGGATATTTCTTTCTTTATCCCCAGCCGGGGATCGAACCCAGGACCTCTTGCAGGGCAGGCAGAGCCACAACCGCTGCGCCACAGAGGTCATCATATATATAATTATAAGCCTCTGCCACCACGTACGGGAAAACGAACCTCGAATGTTCTGGACCAGCCACCCCTGGGATCGGGTGGGTCTACTGCGTGGTACTACCCAAGCTCATGAACTCCGATTTTCCCGAGTTGACAAGCAGACCACATGAAATAGCCCATTTCCTGATGTTATCGAGATCAGCGTTCAACGCATCTACTGTCAGATTCACATCACACGGAGAGAAGTTCCGATATATTTTTAGGTCAGCAAGAACGCAGGTACTCCTCACAAAAGTTTCCAAACTTAGCGATAGCTGTAAAGTTAACCTAAGAAATAATCACAGACTAGTTGCGCCCCGGTTTAGACTCGCAAAGGTTAGCAATTCTTTCAAGGGTCAATTCAAAATTCAAATTCAATTCAAATTCAAATTCAATGCATTCTCTTCTACAACAAGATACCTCTCTGGAGATTTTGAAAATGCCATTTGAGCAATTCGAAAACCATGTTAAAGCGACTTTGTCGAAAAAGGGACATTACAATGTTCAAGATTACTTAAATGACGGGACTGTATGGGGTTAATCTGGCTCAACACAGACCTTGCTGTTAATAATTTTGTAATGATTTATTCCTGCTTATTAATCATAATAATTCATATTGTAATATTTGTATTAGTAAAGCACAATCAATTTTTAAAAGAGTTCTAAAAATCAATTTGTGGGAGTTTCTACGCCCTGCTTCTCCAGTGGTCCAATGTAGAGAAGTGGCAAAAAATTACGTTTGCGAAGTATTATGTAAAGATATACAGTAATATTGAATAACTGGCTAAAAGTGGGAACAATTGTGCCTCTGCCACCCCGTATGGGACAAGGCGTGACGCTATGTTATGTTATGTTATGTTATGTTATGTTAAACAGTAATAAAGAACTTTGACTATGACTTAATAAAGACTTGCTCTTTTCTAGTTGGTTTGGCAGCAGGTAAGCAATTTTGATCGAGCGAGCGCATAACGCGCGAAGCGTCTCTGTTTCAGATTGGGCAAAATGTTTTCGTATTTCTGACCGTCTGTTCTCCTCTGCAGGTCGTATTTCTCAACTGATTCTCGTGAATGTTTGTGAATAAAAGATATTAAAAGATTTTTTGTCGGTTCAGTTATTGGAAATTTTTCAAAAAGGCGCTGATATGGGGTTCAAAATGTAAAATAAAATACTTATTCCCAAACGATTGGACGGATTTTATTTAACACATCAAATTTCGTTGGATATGTGAAAACCGTAAGAGTGACTTAGGCTATGTAATTTTGGTAAAAATGTAAGACTTAAGATCGAAAAATGTACTTTACAAAGGTATTGGTGCGGCTACTTTCATGCTCTATGTTCGTAACCAGGTGCATCCCTAAGTTTGTATATTAGAAGTTCAGCTTTCCGCCAACAGACTGGCGAGGTCTACAGCCCACAGGGCCAACAGACTCAGATGGGATGGCGGAGGCACAGGATATTCATGCAAAACAGAATATCAAGTCCATAAAAAAGTCCTGGTAGTTGATGAAATGAACAACGCAGTCGGCCATACGGAACCTTCAGCCTCGAAATCTTGTGTTGTCTTGGCCTCTTTGTCATTTCTAACAGTTTGAGAACTCTACAAAGATGGAAATTATACAATAATTAAAGAAACCCCGCCCCCGCCGCCGCCCCCGCCCCCGCCCTCGCCGTCTTATTAATTACGGACACAAAGTGCGAGATACGTCGGCAAATTAGTGCGTTCACAAGAATAGTTTTATTGACTAACTCGCTTCCACAGCAACAATGACGCAGTTTCTGTGAATTTGTTTAGTTTATGGGTAAACTGTTTTTTGTACAATTCGGTCGATTTTTGTCAGTGAATAAGGAGGCAGGATAATACCGTTCACAAGTGGACAAATTGGCAAGCGAAAGGAAGTTAGTTAACAAAACTCACTGATTGATAAGTATTCACAT
The DNA here is from genome assembly GCA_949825045.1 of Argyresthia goedartella. Lineage (NCBI taxonomy): Eukaryota > Metazoa > Arthropoda > Insecta > Lepidoptera > Argyresthiidae > Argyresthia > Argyresthia goedartella. The sequence goes on from OX463831.1 coordinate 22,740,073, forward strand.
TACTCTTAATATCGGTGTCTTATATGTAAATACTAATAAAAAACTAATCATTCTGAATAAAACCAGCAACATGTTCAGATTGTGGTGGTGGATGTGTCACAGTTGGTTAGTGAAATCAGACACTTAACTAAATCTCTATACCGTTAATTAAATACCGACGTTTAACCAAGTCACTAACATTTTGATTTAAATAAAGCATCGTCGAAGACGTTTGATAATCTGTCTTACCGAAAGCCGGCGTGTTGGAAAACAAGATGGCGTCACGACAACAGCTGATTTCCACAGCTTATATCAGGGCAAAACATTGCGGTAGCTTAGGTGAAGGGTAAAGGGGGTGAGCGAAGCTTAGCCCCCTTTGTTCTTCGTGTTAGGTCGAACATGTAAGAACAACAAAAATACTTAAAACATAAACTTAAGTACACATAAAAAAGTAAATTTCTTGTTGCCTAGGAACGTTTAGACAACTCGTAAAACGTTTCGTTCACTCACTTGTCTGACGGAATTTTAGTGACTTGGTTAAACGTCGGTACTTAATTAAGGGTCTATAGAGTTAGTTAAGTGTCTGATTTTGCCACTAACTGCGACAGATGTATTAAGTGAAGTGAGTAGGCATGCGACACCATCATTTTAATGTCAACTCTGTTACTTTTTATCTGCTAATCACACTACCAAATGTAATATCTAATAAAATAACCTATTGAGATGATTGGACCATATTTAGTGTAAGAATGTTTTTGAAGGTGAATGATGATCGAAACCAACCTTCTGCTACCATAAATCTAAGATTACTTAGTTGACGTAAAAGTAAGGTAAAAGTGTTCAAGAGAACACTACACATTGATTCCAGAGTCGATTCGATGGGCTGACCTCCTGTCATACAATAAATGACGTAATTAAAAAGTGGTACACAAAAATCGGTCAAGTGAGGGTCGGTCTCGCACACGAAGGGTTCCGTATCTTCTTACAAGAAAACTTAAGGCTAAAATTAATAAAATAGGAACAAACAGAAGAAATATTATGTTCGAACTTGGTTTCGAACCCAGAACTTTAAAATTGCGCGACGAATATCAAACCAATCGCGCCGCCACAACCATGTTATAAGCCTCGAAATCTACGATCATATTTGAATCCTGCTACGATTTTATATATCGCGGGGGGTATCAAAACATGTCTCTTGTATGGGGACCCCATTAAATTGATTAAATCTCGTGTAGTTCTTTGTTTGTTGATGAAGCGGCAACAGAAATACATATCCTATTAAAAAAACAAGTCTACCTATTATGGTCCATGAGATACAGCCCGCTGCTGAACGGACGGACAGACAGACGGACAGCAGAGGCTTAGTAATAGAGTCCCGTTTGGCACCCTTTGGGTAAATAACCCTAAACATTAAAACCCTGACATTACGTTAAATGTTGAGTGTTAAATTTAATTTAATTTTAAATTCAGATAGGATCAAATAAATACAATGCAGTGGGTACAGTGTACCGCTGTCTTTTTTTTATAATGTCATTTATTTCCGGCATTTCTGCAAATGCTTAGTTTAAAACAAAGGTATTCTTCATAGTGTATGCAAGATCGGCATATATATTCGTATCCACGTTCTTAAACCCTTTATTTGGATGCCACACTCGAGGGTATTGAAAAAAAGTTGTTTTAGCCCTCGAATTAAAGCGCGTAAAATCCGCCAATTTTTATATTTTTTTATACTTATATTATATATCCAGTGCCACTCGCGCCATCAAGACAAATATAATGACGTACATTTATCAAAATCGTGCACAGGAAACGACATCGATATTTACATATATAAACAGGTCAAACACATAAGGTCACTGCAGAAGGTTAAAAAGGAGTACCTATTGAATTACACGGACTTCTAACTGAACACCGAATATGAAGGAAAACATCGTGAGGAAATTCTATAGCCGCGCCGATGGGATAGCCCCGTATAGTGCAAAAACATACTGAATTACTGTCACCACGTATGTCCGGGCTTCAAACCCGAAACCTCAACCCAAGTGCGACCGCCACAACAAACACTTAACAGAATCAGAATTAATTAATTCCCGCCATAATTATTGGGCAATAAAAAGTCATGCGGAGTTCCAACTTTAATAAAGTTCACTGCAATCGTTTTATTAAATAGATATTATTCCCAAAGCGAGGGATAACGAGGCTACAATAAATAAAACACCTTCTGAGAATGATTGTGGTATATAAATAAAAGGATACGAAGTTTTAAAGCTAAGATGGTTCCGTCGGTGAAGAATTTTCAAAGTCACGCTTTTTATTGTACAGTGCAGTTGTTCTTACACAAGCCAACGTACTGTTTAGTACCCATGTTCAATCAGCGATTTAATACTCCTCTGCGTGAAAGCAAAAACCACTCTACCTCAATAAATACATAGCGTCACACCTTTAACCATACGAGGTGGCCGAGGGACAGTTGTACTAACATTGAGCCAATTATTTAATACTCCATTACGCGTGACAGGGGGCTAGCCCATCGCCGTAGTTATGGAGATAAAAAATACCTGTCTTTTATTTTGTTAAGCTCTTTATTTACTTTAACTACATATATTCGCGGCCATGTTGAGTGGGAACCTGGCTGACAGGCAATATGCTTCCCGTGCTTGACCATGTAACTTGGCCGCGTTGTATTGACATCGCATTTATACTCCATTTAGCGGATGTCCAAAGTCTGCTGCAAGCCTGCCTAACACTTTATTTGATTAACTAAATCTAAACTAAAATTAGAACCTTCTTACACCGAGTTAAAAAAATTGTCCAGATCGCTGCCAGATGGGAGGGTGCCCAGGTTGCTGGCACTGATTCCTCGCTGTATGGCAATACGAATGCGTTGAGCGAGGTAGGTGCCAGTTCTGCGGTCCTCTGGTGCTTCGACGAGTCAAAGACAAAGTCAAATTTATTTATTACAGTAGATATTTAAATATACTTAGCAAACGTCATTTTTTGCCTCTTCTCAACATTGGACCACTGTAGGAGAAGCCGCTTGGAGATCTCTGGGTCATGGTCCTTTATATTTTGTAGAATAATCCGTATAGTATCATGAAAGATGTTCACCAAAATCTACCTGTCACGCAAAACGGAGTATTCAAATATATGACACGGGCACGGCTAATCTCTGCCACCCCGTCTGGTAAATGCCGTAATGGTATTTTTATGTGTTGATAGATGTTGAAATACATTTTTATAAAAAATCAACAACGGATTTTTACAGAACCCTAAAAGGATGCCCCATCAAGGCGTATGTGGTATCGTTGCATCATAAAAGATATTGCCAATTACTTGCTGGCATAATGGGCCACAGACAAATATGACCATTATTGTATCGCCATAAAATTGAATATAAATTCACCCTTTTACAAGCCGATGTGTTGGGAAAATAAAATTAAATAATTAATCCCTTATTTGAATATTTGAGGCGCGAAAGATAGAACACGGTGCATCTCGATCCAAATTTGAAATTCCATAGACATTTTACGGAATAAGTGAGAAGTAAGTGAACTAACTCTGTCAGGCATACAAATTACAATGGACCACGTAAAAAGATATTCAAAGGTACCAAACTGAGAAAACCATTTCGAGATAATTGTGTTCCTAACTAAATTCCGTTATTCCTTTCAAAAAACAGGAAAGGACAGGACATTTACAGGAATACTGAAATATCCGTAAAAACTGTTATATAATAAATATATGTAAAAATAAAGCAAATGAATTATTGCTCTACGGCGTAGTTTGTTCAAATTGCCTTCGCCGTTAAGTTGGCTGTTCTGTAAAACTGTCAAGTATCCACAGCTTTCCTGTCAGTCGATAACTCAGTTAGTCGGCACGTAAACAAATATTGATATTGTAGTTTTTTTGTTTTATAATCGGAGTTTTACAAACAGCCTCGAATGCAGCCGTTCCAAAACAGTGAGCAAGTGACGTCACACCGGATGTTATTTTAAAAATTATTAAAAAAATATTAGACATCCATTAACCAAAGTATTCAAATCAGTTTCTTAAATTAGCCTTAAATTTCACTAAATAATATAAAAAGTATTTTTAGCATGGCTCATTATAATAATATTGAATATCAAAAAAATACAACATAACCTAACTAAAATACCAACCGTTCGATTGTTTTACTAATTGAGCGAAAGGCTCTTCAGCGACTAGTGGCTGTTAAAGTATGTATCTACACACATATCATAAACCCTCTTTACTGCGTACAAAAACCGCACGTTACGAACTCATTTCTCATCTGAAAAATTATGACCATAATGAGTAATTATTCCACATATCATGACATTCAAATTTCGAACGCCGACGCCCGCCTGCGTGCCGCCCCTAGTTGGTCTGTGAAGTTGGTACTGACATTCAAATTTCGAACGCCGACGCCCGCCCGCGTGCCGCCCCTAGTTTGTCTGCGAAGTTGGTACTACAGAACAAGCTAAACAACTGCAGAGCCACAATGCCGGTCAAACATGCGGTTCCTGAACACATCAAAGAGAGCTTATGATATGTGTTTAGATAAACTAGTGTATGTAAACAGCATCCCCTGGAGAGCAGGAGGATGCTGGCAGATCAGAAACTTCTTCATGACGTCATCAACAACAGACTGGACAATGAGTGGCTGGTGAGGTCAGTGCTGCTGCGCATCGCCCCAGCGCGGTCGCGTCGCCACACACCGGCGCTGCTTGGGTACGAGCGCGCGCGCACCAACTATGCCTCCAATTCACCGCTAAATAGGAGCATTGATATGTACGAGAAACACTTTGCGGGGGCCGATGTCTTTTACCTGAACCGGACTCAATTTATATCACAGGTTTGTGCGAAGATAAGGTCAATCAAATTAGATAATTGATCATCAAAAATAAACAACAATCAATAACATTTATTCAAGGAAATTGAACTCTCTCATTTGACATAGAAACACCTCATATCCACACACATATTACATACCGTCTCTCTCTCTCTCTCTCTCACACACACACACACACACACATAAACACATACCTTATTATACATAATGTAAAATTACCTTTTATACATATGTTTTATGATCTAAAAATCCTCATCATAATTTATAAAGGATATGTTTCGTAATTGGCATTATCCATTTATATCAGTGTTATTTTTATCGATTTTTTTTTTTTTTTTTTAATTTATTTATCAAATTACAGAGTTTTAAATACTTATCTAACTTAATGCACTACTTAAACCACTAAGGTTTGTATGTAGCACAAAATTAGTCTAGTGTATTATGTAGGTGGGTCGATAAAAACAATATGTATAAGCATGAAGTCAGTTGCTGGCTAAAAGGCAAAATACAGTTTGTGTACGACTATGGAAGTAATGATATAAAGTGTGATTTTAATTTGTGATTGATATTTTTGGGATGGATTGATGATTTGAGTTCCGGACAGAGACCGTTAAGAAGACGAGGAATTAGATAGCTAATTCGACGTTTCCCGTAAAAGTTATTTGCTCCTAAAGTCATCAGCTTTTTTTTCGTGCAGCTTCTGGTGCCGATTTTATGTGATAACGGTTTTTGGACGGATAAATTGAAGAATTGTTCTTTTAGTAGTGTGTATTCTACTTTGGTGTGTACTGGTAGTGTTTTACAGTATTTGAACAGTTTGAGCTTATCATTGGAGTACTGGAGTCTGATTTTTGGAGGTACTATATTTTTTAGAATTTTAATTTGTAGACGTAGTATGCAGTCTAGGGAAGTTTTATGCGTGAGTCCGTACCTACTGAGCCCATAGGAAATTACGGAGTCTGCCAAAGCATTGTACAGCATTAACCTGATGTTAAAGGGCAGGCGATTTTTTATTATGTGCATGTTAGCCAGAAAAGCTCGAAGCTTTGTACACACCCGTTCTATATGACTATTCCAGTTAAACTTGTGATCTATTACCAGACCCAGGTAGACGTGCGAGTTGACGAGTTCTATATTGGGGCAGTGGCAAGATTTTGTAATATTTTGGTCATGCATACAAGTATGACTGTGTGATATGAGAGGTGTTTCGAGATTGCTTTTCATGTATGGTGATTTAATGAGTATGAGTTTTGTTTTATTGCTGTTTAAAACTAAGCCCGAGTCATGACACCATTGCTTGAGCTTGTCGAAGTCAGCTTGAAGCATACACATCGCGGAGTTAACATCGTCACTGGCAATAATAAAGCATGTGTCATCAGCAAACTGATAAGCTGTGCAGGAGTCAAGGCATGTGCACATATCATTCACATAGGTGAGAAAATGCAAGGGCCCGAGCACCGAGCCCTGGGCGGTTCCTACTGCGGCTGGCCTTTGGTCACTGAGGCTATCATCTATCTTGACACAAGAGGATCTGTTACGGAGATAGCTTTCACACCAGCGTAGTAAGGGTCCCCTGATGCCATTTGCGTCCAACTTACCAATTAGCTTTTTGTGATCAAGAGTATCAAATGCTCTGGAAAAGTCTATAAACAGGGCCAGGACTTGTTTTTTGTTATTTAGGTATGTATTAATATCATCCGTGAATTTGGAAAGTAACATAGTTGTATTTTTTTTGGGCTGAAAGCCAAATTGGCTTTTAGATATAATATTATTTTTTTGGTAGAACGAGTGGATTTGATCACAAACAAATTTTTCTATTATTTTGTCTATTGATGACAGCAATGTGATAGGCCGATAGTCTGAAGCATTTTCGCGCTTTCCCTTTTTAAAAACTGGTCGTATGCATCCTATCTTGAGCCCATCAGGATATTGCCCTGTTTTAATAGCGGTGTTAATAAGATTACATATAGCTGAGGCAATATTATTAGTAACTTTTTTTATGTCAATAACCCTGACTCCGTCAAGCCCCGGGGCTTTGTGATCATTCAATTGTTTGATAACCTTCGATATTTTGTCTGGTGTAGCTTTTTGGTAATATATACTTACACTAGACGTCCTATTGCGCTGTGCATCGCTTAGATTTATATTGCAGTTGGGTAGTATGTTCTGCACAGATTCATCAAAGGTATCAGCAAAAATGTTGGCTATCTCTTTAGAAGTAATATTTTGCGAGCTATATGCGTTAAGAATGGCTTGGTCAATGGGGTTTGAAGTTCTACCACACATACTATTAAGAATTTGCCACATTTTCCTAGAATTTGAGAAATTATTTTCTATTTGTTTTTTATAGTATGTATTTCTACTGTGTTCTATAACTTTATGTGTTTTATTTCGTATTGTGTTGTAAGCTAATCTTTTTTCTACATTACTAGTATCTTTTTTCCATATATTAAATGCTAAATCTCGTTTTTCACACAATGTTATAATGTTACTAGTGATCCAAGGTTCACAAAACCGTTTTTTTGGTAAATTATGTGTTATTGTTTTAGCCACGTTTAACGCTCTGGTGAAGTTTGTTATTAGAAATTTGTAAATATCGTCCGGATCTTTCATATCATCAGTGGAATCCCAGTTTATTTTGTGTAACTCGTTCAACATAATATCACCTCGGTGCATAGTCGATTTTTGTTTGTTTCTACGAGCAGCCTGTATGTGACTCGATGAGCCAGCAACCGGTCTTGCGCACGCGGCGATGGTCACTACGCGATGGTCCGCCAGTACTGTATCAATAGCGGCCGAGTATTGGTCTAATGTGGGGAGGCGGGCAAAAATATGATCAATGCACGACTTGGATACTTTGTTTTTTCTCATTTCTATGCGTGTATAGTCGGAGACTCCACACATCAAACCGAACCCGGACAACATGTCTAGATAATAATCCCTATGCTTTGATATGGTCTTTAGATCTATATTTGTATCGCCTATGATCAGAATACAATCATCTTTACAATCGCTCATAATCAAGTGTTCAAGTTCCGTGATAAATAATTGTTTACTGAGTGATGGTGGTCTGTATATCGCACATACAGAGATAGCACAGTACGGGGTTTTTAGAGTACCTGTTATATTTTCGAAGTAATGTGTCTTAGTTTGTTTACGGGTGAATTTGAGACAGTTTTTAACATAAATAATAATACCGCCACCCTTACAATGATTACGTAGTTGTGTGTAAATGTTAAATCCAGGGATGTTGAACAGATTAGATATGCCTTCTGAAATATTAACTTCTGTGACCACAACAACATCGAGTGGAGGCTTACACGAGTCGATGATTTGTATTAATTTAGGAAAATTTAATATCATTGAGCGAATGTTAACATGCAGACAAAATAAATGAATGTTTGATAATGAAGTGGTTGGTATTTTTTCCAGGTACGACTTTATATTTATACAATCAAAGATTTCGTTGATATTAGAATTACATAGAAGCCATAAGTATGGAATGATAGGTTTTATGTTTATGTGAGTAAGTATACTTAGTTATAGATGTCAATAGAATTACACAACTAGCTTTTCAATGTCGGTTGGCGATCGAATTGCGTAGATTTTACTTTTGTCGGTCTTCCGGCAGAGTATTTTGCCGTCTTTGCACCAAATGAACCGAAAGGTACCTCCGAGCTGTTGCCTTGTATTATACAGCAGTGTCTTCGTGTGTATGGTGAGAGCTTCTCGAATGTACACTGGATTCGCAGAAGCAGGGTTATCACGCGGCGACGCCGATGAGCTCTGGATGTCTTTCAGGTCTCTCACGGTCAATTTGTCTCTTTTTGCAGCTGATATCCACTGTTCTCGAGCTTCCGGTGACTTCATCTCTATATAGATCTGACCTGGTTTTTCCTTACGCCCTGGTAGGCGTTTTATGGTCTTCGCATCCGTTGCGTTGACATTCAGCTTGGTGGCCACTGTCTTGACTACATCTGCTACATCTTCCTCAGGTTCCTTTGGTATACCCCAGATTTCAAGGTCATTAGCCAGCAGTCTTTGATCAGATTCTTGAAGTCGCTGTTCCAGAACTGCAATTCTGAGTTCAAGACTCTTGTTCTGGTTGATCAGTGCTTGGTTTTTATTTTCCAAGATCTTAAACTTAGCTTCCTGCTGGTCGACCTTCCCTTCAATTTCTACAATGAGATCGCCGTTGTAGGTCAGCGAGTGCTGGAAGGCAATTAAGTACTTATGCTGTGAAACATCAACAAACAAATAAATAAATAAATAAATGTAACTGTATATAATTAGGCATTAAAACTCTCGAGTGTAAACTACTATTTAGAGCCCGGATTCATAAATAAAGCTATTTTCTCATTGCTTAGCTAGTGACCGAACGTTTCGTTTATATATACATACATACATATGCTCACGCCTATTTCCCGGAAGAGGGGTAGGCAGAGACCAAAGACCTCCACCTGCTACGATCCTGGCATACATCTCTCGCTTCCTCAACATCCATAAGTCTCTTCATGCAAGCTCGCCAGTTACGGGTACTTCGTATTTGCCCCTTCACTAACAAAGCGCCGATTTGGTCTTTATAGGACCTTCTTGTGCGTCCCCCTCCGACCCTCCGACGACTCCTTTCACACCCGCTGTATAAATCAGTTTCGTCAATCTCCTTTCATACGTTTACATGTAAATATGAAATTTCAGTAGATAGCGGCGTTTCAAAATATGGGAAGATTTGCAAGATTTGCCATACACAATCGGATGCAAGAGATTAACTAACTGCGCAATACCCTATTACTTACACCTTGTAAGGATTGAATGTTCTCATTACACCCAGCACAGTAGTTTTGTAAATAACCTGCACAATCTGCCATTTAATAACAATAATGTTTTGTACGTCCGTCTTGAGGGCTATACACATGTGAACTTTACGTCCAACTAGTTATAAGTTGCTTTTAGCGAAAAAATTGCGAAATTACTGTGAAGAGAAATACCGTATCAAACACCATGGCTCACAGTAAAATCGATTATAGAAAACTGTTTAAACGAGGGGTTATTTTTAGTCCGTATAGCACACGAGCTGATGCCCGCTCAATATGTGGGGACCCGGACATAGCATGGAGGTCTGACTCCTGGCCATGGGTAATTCCATTTTTTCCCCGTCCAACAAAAAAAAAACATATCAAACAAAAGGGGAGCAACGAGGCAAGTGGGCAGACCCGATGGTCTGACGATACAGGCCACGCCAATTGTCTTTGACTCTGAGCAAGATATGATTCTCTTTCTCGCATAGAGTAAGGTGGTGTGGAGGTGACACTCGCTATCTTCAAGACGACGGGATTTCGCTGGATGTGAATCCTCAGAAGCCTTTGCGGAGAAGAGATTTATGCCCAGCAGTTCTGAATCCCAGATTGACAGGGTCTGTGGTTTTCCCTTTCGTCCTTCAATCAAGTACTCAATACCTTTATAGGACATATTGGGCAGTGTATAGGCGTTCAGCAATAGTGCCAAAGACCATGTTTCGATGTAATTAATTCATAACTTGCGCGCCACTCACACGCGAGCCCTTTCATTTCATAACAGATTGTGTAGACATACAAATGTAAATGGATGTAGAAGTGATAAGTGTATCAATATTTTATTAATTTACAGTATTTCCTTACAAACACTACAGTTAACTTGCAGTTTTCTTAGGACTAAGATTTGGTAACAACCATTTGGTTAAGGATGTGTTTCCTCTCTGTTATAAATGCCAGAGGTTGGTCTTCAAATCCCCTAATATGAAGAATTTCATACAGCCGGAAACAGCAATTAGACACTAACATAGCGTCACGCCTTTTCCCATACGGGGTGGCAGAGTCACAATTGTGCCCACTTTGAGGCAGTTATTCAATACTCCATTTTGCGTGACAGGGGGCTAGCCCATCGCCACCGCTATGGAGTAATGCAGGTTTCCTCACGATGTTTTCCAATTTAGACACTAACCTAAATGTTCTGTTTGGTAAAGAACTGACAGTTCTTTCTTTTACCAATAGCTCCTCATATTTTGCTATGACGTTGCCATTACGTGATCCTGCAGCGCTGTCCACGCAAATCAGAATAAACCACGACCTGTCAAACTCCATCATGCCCTAAAATATGTAATCTTCTTTCAAACTTCTGCCATTTCTACGCAATTTCCAGCGCAACTCCGCACCAAACAAACGACAATCGCAAGAAGGAGACAAACGATATCTCTCCACATCTCTGCAGAGGGAGACGGCATCAGAATTATTGCGTCACAGCTGGATACCATACTTGACATTTACCATGAGACCAGCTTTCGACGATGGTTTACTTAAATCTCGTTCCAATGGTGGTTTTGTAAGAACAGCTGGAACGTAGAGTGGAACAGAACGCGCAACGGTTTGGGGGTATTCGAAGATGCCGATAGAGGATTTAGTGTTGGTGGATGAGATCGTTAAGGTGCAATCTTTTGGTTTATTTTCCTAACTACCCATATCTATCACTGTTAACGATGTTTATTCAAGCAGTTTCGCTAGGGTGACCATAAGTCTGAGGAAATATTAACCACAGCGTAACTAATATGGTCTCACGCTGTGCTGTGGTGGGAAATCGGTACCACGGCATTTTTATTGACCAGTAAAACGCTGATGAATAATAATAATTATAAATTTAAATTTAAAACACTCCCGACAAATTACTGAAACCTTACGGCTATGTTACGCAAAAAACCGCATCGAAAATGGCTAAATATTTTCTGAGAAGCCATCAAGTGTGAACCATCCTGGCTGTTGCAGCGCCCCCTAGTGGTTTTCACCGCAAAACATATTTAACCCTTTGAATGCCAAATTACAGGTGACTGACGTGGCCCCATCAAGTAATATGCCTGTCAGGCCCTGGTGACTGACATGGCAAGCAATGTAGCAGAACCTGCTCTGAAGTTATAGCCGTTTAATACAAAAAACCGCAACGAAATAGGTCTAGTGGTTTTTCAAGAAAATGGTAACGGACATACACAAACAAGTTCTTAACACCAAACGCAAACCTTTGGGTCGGGCATGTCCTGGGGCGGTTTATTTGTTAAGTATTTTTTTTTTATTGTATTCAGTTTTTGCGTGTGTGTAGTTTTTAATTTTTTGGTAATCTTAAATTCTTAGATTATTTTAATTGACGATGCACTTTGCGGATTTTAAACGCATAAGCAGATATCGCGAGGTTTCTTGATGCCTGAGTGAGGCCGTCATCTCTCTCTCGCCTATGATGCATCTCTTTTGTTCCCATGCGCAGCTACCGCCTCCAGGTGGCACTCAGGCGCCAAGAAACTTGGCGTCAGGTACCTCATCCGTTTCACCCGTCAAAGGTAAAAATGACATGACGTGGCGTGCCACCACTGTGGAGTTTCTACGCCCTTCTTCTCCCACAGTGGTCCAATGTAGAAAGAGGCAAAAAATGACGATTACAAAGTATATGTAAATATCTACAGTAATAAAGACATTTGGAATTTGGAATTGGGAACCATAGCTCTAAGATAAGCTAAAGATAAGATAAAGATGGAAAACAGCGCAATGAAACTCTCAAATCTCCGATGTGCTTGCATGTCATGCAAATTAGAGTATTTAATTACTGGCTAGACTTGTGCTTTAACTATGTAAACTGTGGCTTTTGTCTACCGATTATGGTAAAAAACGAGACAGAAACATATCTATTAGGATAGATGATTTTAGTTGTATCAAATAACGTAAAACCAAATAAATTAGTAAAACAATAGTAAATGTGGAAGAAATGCTTTGGTTTGCTGAAATATATTTTTTTAGAAATAAGCCCGCTTTCCTACTTACGTTTTCTTTCAATGTAACTTTTAAAATATAAACGTGCAATAAATAATTATGAATTACAAATTATGCTACATTTTCTTCTCATTTCATGGTCACCCTCCAATAACGCATAACTTTATTGGTCATTTGCTCTTTTACAGCTGAGCTGCTGGCCCTAATGATGTTGTTACTAGCCTACTATCCCTACCCCACTAAACCTTATCCCACAGCTTTAAGGTACAAGATTGCTACGTATTTAGGTGCTGTGTAATGGTTTTACGGTAGCATTTTTTCAACCTGTCAAGTTGATATTCGAGTGGTTTTGATTTTGTTGAATAGCTTGTTTGATAATAGGGTCTCGTCAAACAGAAGGATTAGCTGAACGCTTGCATCATCGTACCATACAGTTACACACGTGGTTTTCAAGTAAGTCGATTTGCAAACTGAAAATCCAAAGCAAACGTACAGTCAAGAATGCTAAGGCCTGAGAACTGCGACTCATAATTTCTTTATTCCACACAAATCATACAAAAAAAACAAGACTTACATAAAAATAGTGTGCAAAGGCGAGCTTATCTCTAATAAGAGATCTCTTCCAGCAAACCAGGTTAACATGGGAAAGGTTGTTTTCTGTACAGGGGTAGACCTATGTGTAGAATATATAAAATAATAAATACAATTTGAGTGCGTGCCAGGGCTGGCCAAGTGACTAGAAGGTTGTTTGTGTATGTGTGTGTGTGTATTTACGTCGTTGCTATGTTCCTGGACAGCTACTAGCCGTTTTCGATGCGGTTTTTAGCATCAAACGGCTGTAGTTTCAGAGCACTCACACAAAGGCATTTCTCAGGCATCGCCTCTGGTCTGTATTAAAAGGATGGATGATGTCTAAAATAGAAAATGGACTGTCCAATCACTGGCATTACGTGGATCAACTGTGCCTCTACCACCCGTATGACAAAAAGAGTGACGCTATGACATATATTGTATGTGTAGGTCTAGCTACCTTATGCTGTAATTTTTACAAAAAATTTGGTACATTTTTTTGTTGAGTTTTTATTTATTTATTTATTTATTACGTAAAGAAGATGACAATAGACTGCCATCCAAAGTATACACACCACACTTGGGATCAATCACATAAACAGATTAAAAACTAATCATGATTTAAAAACATCTAGTTAAGATATTTAACCAAACCAAAATTCTACTTGAAACATATAAATTACTATAGACTTAGCTTGAAAAGACTAGAGAAGGGATCAACATCACTGCAGAGCGCTTTAAGAGATTTCCTTGTTTAGTAATATAAATTTTAAATTAAATATTAATTTTAAATTCAATTCATCATTTAATTTAAAAAATAAGTGCACACTTCAAAGTCTTTTAGAAACTTATACTTGACGATAAATGCTAAAAAATCACTGCATAAAATCCCCGTCCTACATATAACTTGGTCACATTATTTTATTTGCCCAGGCCCGGGACCAAACAAATTAATGTTCGTACAGAACCGTTTTATTACTCTTTATAACAAAAAAGAAATACTAATAAAAGTCCAAAAGATTGTGAATTCCACTGCATAAAAATAAGAGTACTGAGACACCTCAGAAGAACTATGAACGAGGGAACCGCCTGCCGAATGAACTCTAAATAAATCACAATTAAAAAAGCATATTTTGTCTAGTATAGTCGATTTTATTTAAGTCGCAGTGTCACAATTAAAATATTTAATTACTCGCATAAGTTTAGTGTGCTAACAAATATGTTACTAAAATTTATTTCATGTTAAGTTTAATGTTTTTTCGGTAAGTGGACTAATTGTTGTTCTTTTGAGAAATACTCTCCTAAGGAAACTTAGATAATTGTCGTTGAAGCACAATCACGGATGTAAAAACTAATGCTCGTTGCAATAAATTTATCGTACTCATTAATATACTGCGCAAAACTGTACTGTGTCCAATCACGGTTAACGCATCGAATAATTAAGCAACATGACCTATCAGTGTCTCTTATTCACAATGACATAGATATTTTTTTGTACGTTGGTATGTTTTGCAGAAAAAAATATCTTTTTAGAGATAATCCCGCCTTTGTACATGTGTTTTCTGTTTTGCGTAGTACAATAAAGAAATTACGAAATTACGATTTTTTTATCTGTAAAATATTCGTGATCGGTGCTCTGATGGCACTTGCTAAAAATCATTCTACAGCACAGCTTTAAAAACATGGGGTCTCTCCATTCTACTACCTCCTATTGTAATATCTTGCTAACTCATCTTATTCCCCTAACAACGCAAAAGACACCTTATATAAAAACTAAATACAGCACAAAATGGAATATTTATACGACAGTTTATTTAAATAAATGCTTTACACGACACGACATCGCGATTATCGCGCGAATGTCTTTATTTATTCGTTTAAAATTAAATATTTTAATTCCGCGACTTTAAATTCGTGTTCAACGGATAAAGATTCTCATTCACTAGAGGGCATGACATGAGGCATTTTGTTCACCACAAGATAAGTAGACCGTAGCTGTCAATAAATGGTTACCAAGCATACATCATCAGCATCATGTCAGGTAATCCACATGCCTTCCAAAGTACGTCTTTCAACTCCTTGTTTTCCTGCTATCCTCGCTAAGTCTCTATCTATGGTCTATCATAAATGACGGGACTGTATGGGGTTAATCTAGCTCAACACAGACCTTGCTGTTAATAATTTTATAATTTTTTATTTATTCTTGCTTATTAATCGTAACAATTAAATTTTTCATATTTGTATTAGTTTAGCACAACCTATTTTTAAAAGAGATCTAAAAATCAATCTGTGGGAGTTTCTACGCCCTTCTTCTCCCACAGTGGTCCAATGTAGAGAAGAGGCAAAAATGACGTTTGCTAGATATATGTAAATATCTACAGTAATAAAGAAAAGAAAAAAAACAGACCATGGCTGGTGGTCTGCCGACTGATCTTTGGTCTTCTCTTGGCCACCATATAGGCAGACCATTGAAGACCTCTGTGGCGCCGTGGTTGTGGCTCTGCCTACCATGCGAGAGGTCCCGGGTTCGCAGGGTGCAGTCTGCCCTAACTATCGTTAAATTAGTATGAGAGCATCTAAGATCAATTTAATCTGATCATTGTCACCAATATCAAGTTATCTCCAAAATCTTAGTCATCCCTCAATAGTTTAATAATAATAATAATACCATGGACACTATTTACACACATTGATCTAGCCCCAAACTAGGATTCCTTATATCTTGGGTACTAGACAACGATACACATACTTATATAGATAAATATTATACTTAGATAGATAAACAACCATGACTAGGGTACAAACATCCGTTCTCATCGAACAAATATTTGCCGCCACGGGGACTCGAACCCGAGACCCTTGGCTTCGTAGGCAGGGTCACTGCCGACTCGGATATTCGGGTCGTCAGTCATCAAAGATCAATGTAATCTTATCATTATCACCAACACCAAGTTATCTCCAAAATCTAGGTCATCCCTCGATAATTTCAAACCAAACCAAATTAGCTAAACAGCATCAAACATCCACCTTACTCCGTGCTCCGTGTAAGGTAGCTTCTCCTCCCCCCGAGCCTCACACACCGCATCCAGCCCCCCTCACCCAGCAGGGGTCCATTGTACGTCTCAAACAAATGTTCCTCATCTCAGAATGTTTAATATTATAATTTGATATTTTCAACTGGATAAAGATATTAAAGTCACGCTCTCGAGTGTTTATTTAACGGTCGCTTATGGTGTGAGTTATTGAGTTGGTGTGTGTGGACCTTTTTTTGGGTTCCTGGCCGCGGTTAAGGGGAAGTCTTTCCTTTTTATGGCAGACACCTGCTCAGATGAAGTGCCGCTTAAATCTGCTGTTAATTCCCGGACAGGAGACCGTCAGAGTATGAGTTCTCCGTTGTGCATTTGGGCCTTAGATAACTATAAATTAAACATGTAAAACACTACGCAAACTATTTAGGAAACCGTTTTAAGTCTGAAATTTGGTTCTATTGTTTTCTTGTGGAGCTCATAAGTTTCAAACCACTGAATGGATTTGGATGAAGCATGACTAAAAACCATTGCAGTTGAGTTTTTGATAAAACATGGCTAAAAAGCATCGCAGTTGGCTACTAATCGCATCAAAATCCGACCTATCGTTTAAGCGCTGGGGTCCCACGGACAGATACAGACACACAACCCGACAGAGACGCTACGAATATAACACTCCTTTTTTTTCGAGGGGGTTGAAAATTCACCAAGTAAAAAACTTATAAAAACCGACTTCAAGTCCTTTTTATTACCCACCGGTCGAGATGCGAATGTCGTCTATACATCACACGAAAACGATCTACTATACGAAACCTGTCTACTATACAATACGAATATTCGCGTCGGTAAAAGCGTGCGTGAATTGTGCTGTCAATACGGTATTTGACTGCTAGTCAAAATACTACATTTTAGGTACTATCAAAACGATAATTTTGTTGACGATTTCTATGAAATACTAGAATGTAACGTTATAGTCAAATGTTGTCTTTTTAACACAAAATTTAGTTTATAAAATACAACTGCTGTAAATAAACAATTCTGATATTGTCAAACGTTTTTGTTGAAACAGATTCAGCTTGAGACACATTTCTAGATTTATCGGACTACCTTGTCAAATACCGTATTGCGGAAGGTGGTGGGGTGGGCTCAAAGCCTAATTTATCTAGAAATTAATTTTATATATAATTTATTTTATTTCCTCACAGAAGTCGTGAGAAGCACTGTAGATGTCTCGGGCAAAAATAAAATGCAATAGAAGGACTCGTTTCTTAGAGGCCCTTGCTTAAGACTCGGCTCTCAAACTCACTCGTCCATCTATTGCTTACTTTACAGCCTCTACAACAATGTAGGTACTATTTGAAACCCAAGCGTCTTCGCCTTAACAGTGTTTCTTATTGGAGTTATTAGTTTTGTGATGGGCAAGTTCTCGGCTTGTTAAGGTTCAGGTCATCGTCTCCGAATTACGGAGTTCGATTCCCGGCCAGGGCATTATAATAAGCTCGTTATAAGTAGTAGGAGTTTAGATGTTTTGGCATCAATTAAAGGCTTAGTAAGGATTTAAGGTTTTCGAACTGAGTACATTATATAGTATACCTATAAAGTACATTATAGTATACCTATAATGCAGGTATACTTATTCGACGATGCTGAACTCGCTAGAAAAAACATAGCGTCACTCCTTTTTCTATAGGGAGTGGCAGAGGCATAACAGCCAAACGGTTAAAGTCTTCAAATTTATACAGCATAGACATCTTGTTAACCTTAAGAAAATCGCGAAAACAAAAATTATATCTAGGCACCCTACCGAGTGGGGTATCGTTGTTTAGAGCTAGTTGAGTAAATCAATATTGTAATGTTTGTTTAAAATCATATTGGAAAACAAAGGAATGAGAAGCCACCAAAGGCAGCATTTTTTACATTTTTTAAGTTTTGTAGAACTTTTTAACTTTCTATCGACCTATTACCTTAAAACTTGGTGAAACCTTTATTTTTACGTATATGTCACTAAAAAATTCCAATTTATTGATAAATCAGATCCTTCCTTTGAATTTCCGGAACGGAACCCTAAATGTCTGAAGTCCGACACGCACTTGGCCGGTTTCTATTACAAACACTAAGTTTAGTTTCTATCAATCAATCATATCATCAATCAATATAGATATAATTAAACAGTAGAACCGGTGCGTCTATTCATTGAGGATAAGTAATAAAATAACAAATAAAAGCGGATCACATAAGAACAGCCATAGAACAAAAAATCAGCAATTGATTTGATTTGATTTGATTAGCGAATTTTTTTTATTATTTTCTTTCTCGCTGTCTCTTTGTTCAAGTACAACGTCAAAACTACTGAACCGATTTTAATGCGGTTCACAGGTGGGTAGAACATAATTAGGAACACAGTTTAGGCTTAGTTTTTATTAAAATCGGAGTGTGAATATTTTTTTATCGTCATTTAAAGATTTTTTGTATTATTACTAATATTTCAAAATTGCGTTTTGCTAACTGTTCATGAGTTTGTTATATTATTACTAGAGATCGGATATGCGTATGCATATTTACCTATAGTTATTTTTTGGCTATACAATTATGGAAGCTGCTTCTTAAACTATTATTTTTGATTAATAAATCCCGGGATGCCAGGAAATCCAGGAATGCATAACTAATCAGATGCTCACATACAAGAACGAGAATTAACCAAATTTGTTTCATCACAATAATATTTAATAATTTATTTTAATAGGTACATGGATTATTCTTAATAAAGCAGGTTAACTTATCCTGATGTTGTTTAATATGCTAGTTTGGTTGCTACCTACCTTACAACATAAATTAAGTAAATATGTGTCCAATTTTATAGTCAGAAAAACACTGAATCGCATGATTTTTACGGTCGATACAGAAGTGCATTCATAGTGAAGCATAGTGAAAACCTGAAAGTAGGTAAATATACATCCGATTCCATAATCAGAACAGTATATTGTCGATCCCGAACTCGCGGGATTTTTTCGATACAAAAGTGCATTCCATACTAGCCTAACGTTTGGTAAATATGTACCGAAAATCCGATCTCTGATTATCACGATCCAGCTAGGTCGCATCTCATCAAAACACTACTTTCCAAGTTTCTGGAACATCCTCTTTTCCCGCACAATAAGATCGGTAATTTCACTGCATTAATCAATATAAAACGGTTCATCATTCGGCTTTATATGCGGTTTTCGTGATATTAAAGTCGCTAGTTCTCTCCAATCCGTCTACACTTTTTTTTACCTTATATTTTGATTTTGCCTTCCACACCGAGGTCGTTCGGTCGCCCAAATACTGGAGTTGAATTGAGTAAAAAAGTGCCTTCTATGCAAGGAAAATCAGAAGAAACTAAGTCGAGCCCATGAATGCAGATTGCAGATATGTGTTGTTTGCCAAGTAAAAGTCAACCATGGCCATGTTTAGGGAGGAGGGATCTTTAAACAGTTGCAACTAGGATTGGAGTTGTTAACCTTTTCTAGCGTCGTGAACATAATTAGTACAGAGTAAAGGAAGGGGTGTTGGGGGGCGGAGCCCGCCTTTTGAAAAAGAAACAACGACTGGTGCCGGACAAATATACTTATTGGAACAGTTAACAGTTTCTGGCGTCGTGAACGCAATCAGTACTGAGTACGGGGGGTTGGGAAGCGGAGCCCCCCCATTTGAAACAGATACTAAGACTAGACAAATTGAAGCTTTGAACCCTTTCTGGTGTCGTAAACGTAATCAGTACGGAAGTTGGGAGGGCAGAGGGCCCCCCCCCTTTAAAAGAGAGATACTTCTGGAGAAATAAAGAAATTGGAGCTGTAATAACCCTTTCTAGCGTGATACATGTAATTGGTTTGAGGTAAAAGAAGAAGAGACATAGGCTCCTCCACCTCCCCATTAAAGCAGTTACAACGACTCCTACTGGACAAATAGACGAATTGGGGATTTTAACCCTTTCTGGCGTCGTGAAAGTAATCAGTGAGTGGTAAAAGATGGGGTGTTGGGGGGCGGAACCCCAAAATTGAAGCAGAAACAACGACTGCTGCTGGACAAATAGACTAATTGGGGCTGATAATCCTTTCTGGCGTCGTGAACCTAATTGGTACGAAGGGTGACGGGGGCGGAGCCCCCACGAAAAACAGAAACATAAACATTTATATACAGGCACATACGTTGCTTCTGCCCCCACATTAGGATACTCTGTGTCCTGAAAACCAGAAATAGCGACTTGGCAAAGATATAAACCTTCAAGACCTGGGATATTTTTTCCTCCCCAACCGGTTTCGAACCCGGGATCTCTCGCTTAGGAGACACAGTCTTGACCCGCAACGCCACACAAAATTTCCTACTGCAAACAACGACTGCTGCTGGACAAATAGACAAATCGGCGCTGTTAAACAAGGCCCAGGGCCAGATTCTTATGGCTGCTGGTATAGACTTACGGCCTTACCAATAAAATAAGTTATTCACGGTTTAACTTATACAGTGTTTTGTCTTGCTTTGACATTTGACATATACTCGACTGGAAACATGACATGAAAAGGACAAAACACTGAATAAGTTAAACCGTGAATAACTTTTTTTATTAGTAAGGCCGTTAAGGTGTGATCGATTTTCCCACCAATTATTTGTATGCTGCTTGCTCGCGGGTTACAAATGCAGATAACCTTTTTTATTGTCACAAGAGGGAAGACCAGTCAACGTACTCTTAAGGAAGTTCTTTCATAATCATCATCAACATCATGCTTCCCCATTGCAGCCTCATCGTTGTACCGCCAATCTTCAAGGTCCTTGTACCGCCAATCTTCAAGGTCCTTGTACCGCCAATCTTCAAGGTCCTTGTACCGCCAATCTTCAAGGTCCTTGTACCGCCAATCTTCAAGGTCCTGGTACCGCCAATCTTCAAGGTCCTTGTACCGCCAATCTTCAAGGTCCTTGTACCGCCAATCTTCAAGGTCCTGTACCAACTAATCCCGTGAGAAACCCCGAAGAAAAAGAGGGTGTTATAGTTTTAGAAGTTGGAACAGTCTGTCTATCTGTGTGTTTGTCTGTGGCTCTCTAGTGGTGAAGCGGGTCAACGAATTTAGGTGCAGTTTTATGTAAATAGTTGCAAACATTCCTGCGATTGTTCTAAGCCATGATTTATTAAAATCGGTTTTACGATTCGTAAGTTATCTTATCAGCGTAACGAGCAACCAAGTCTGCCAAATTTTATGGGGTCAGGGGTATTTTTATTTATTTATTTACTTGCAAATCATTGTCAAACTCAAAAAAGAATTTCATTCATCTGAGGTTCTATGAATATCTGGATATTGACGATTTGTTGTCATCGAACCATTACAATAAGGTAAATATAAATATGTTAATAAATCAGAGACACTCATAAAATGTTTAATCATGTATGTTTAGTGTAAAAAAGCTGTTTAATTTTTGATAATAAATTACTTATGACAGCGGTCGTGTTCTTAATGTCTGCTAATGATTCGGATTTATTTTTGGGATTCTACCATTTTATACAGAATTTAACAAAATGATGTAATTAAATTATATTAAATCAGTTTCAAATGGTTGTTTGATGATTTTATTTATTTATTTATTTATTTATTTATTTATGATTAGTATGTGTCTTATAAAATATCCCCTTTATTTACCTCATAAAAGGTTGTTTTACACGCTGTATCCGGTATCAAAGTTATTACCGTTTCTATGACCATATACATAACTATTTTTTTTGACCATATACATATTTTTTTTGACTACCATACGACATAATCATTGACATTTTATTATCCTTTTTCTATTCATATTATACAATTCTGAAATTTCATCTAATTTAAATCACACAATTCCGATACTATTCTATGCATTATTAATTCAATTTAAATTCAAATTCAATTGCAATAATTAATTCAATTCCATATTAGTAGATTTTAATATTTTATTTTATTTTTTAAATTTTATTTATTTGCTGTAATAATTTGTGTATTTTGTGTACTTAAGCCTATTGCTGTCTCGTCCGCTTTGGCTCTGGCAGAATATCAGCGTCACAGATTCGTCTGTGACATTGCTGAGTCAGGGCCATTTCATTGTCGCGGTACAGTCACGGTGCCACATAGTGATCCTTAATTTCCATATTTTTGCTGTGTTAATTATAATTATTTTCATTGTTTTATTTAATTACTTTGATGTTTTTTGTCATAATTAATTTTGTGTGGTTTGTAATATGTTAATAACCAATATTTTTTTTGTGTTTGTACCGAACAATGAATAAATGAATTATCTATCTATCTATCTATCTAACTATATTTCCTGGAGAAAATTATTCATGGTATTTATTGGTACTTAGTATCATTTCCAGGTCAGCAAATTAAAATCACTCATAAAGTCAAATCATTTGTAAAAGAGGTAATAAAGGCATGGGCCCTTAGAACACTAAGGTGTTATTCAATAACCATAAGTTAGTAGTGTACAAACAAACAAAAAAACATACACACACACACACACGCACGGATTTAAGCTGTTATAACCATAGTGAACAGAAGCCAATTCTTAGGCAGGTAAGACTGTCCCTACACGCACGATCCTGCACTGTGCGTGCAAACGTTTCTGTTACTACATCTTATATTGCGGTTTAAAAAAGGCTAGTATTTAAGCGCACATCAAAAATACTGATTTTCACGGCAAAAAAGGATCAGCAAAAACACTTTTTATGTTTTAAGTATATTTGTGGTTCTTACATGTTCAACCTAATGCTTTGCTTCGCTCGCCCCCTTTACCCTTCAACTAACCTACCGCAGTATTTTACTCTGATATTTGCTGTGAAAATCAGTATATTTGCTGTGCAAATCAGTATTATTGATGTGCAGTTTAATATTTCCCTTTAAAAAAAGATCGTTTCTGAAACTGGCTGAGTTTCGTCAATCTGAGGTTTTGAGAATTTATAAATAGCTTTCATTGATATATCAGTTACTGGAAGTTTCGGCCTAAATGCATTTTGAGTGTCTAACGTTTCAGCGATGGGAATGGGTGGAATTAATGACGTTAAGATGTAGATTAAAGAATGAATTTATAAGGGCACGCTTTGATTTGAAAGAAGAACTAGTGACGCGGAGAAAGGGAAGTTTAGATCGTTTGGTCATGTTGGAAGGACGAATGAATGGAGATAAACGAAACAGATCTAAATAGCGGATGTGAATGGACCTGGGTAAAAGGGGTGAGCGATGCGAAGCCCCCTTATCCTTCGTATAAGTTGAACATTTAAGAACAACAAAAATTACTTAAAACATAAAATATTCAAAACATAAAAAGTGTATTTGTTGATCCTTTTTTGCTGTGCAAATCAGTATTTTTATGTGCGATTAAATATAGCCTTACAAAGACCAAATTGAAGATTTATTCATGAAGGGCAAATTAGAAGTACACCTGTAACCGGCGAGCTTGTATGAAGAGACTCATAATTGTTGAGGAAGCGAGAAATGTATGTAAGTGGAGGTCTTTAGTCTCTAGTCTTTAGTAGAAATAGGCAGCATATATGTATGCATATGTATATATGTCACCGGAAAATAATACGATCCGCAAGTTTATAAATTTCCTAATTTTTTTTCAGCAAGTTTATAAATATACTAACCTAACCTAACCTAACATAACCTAACCTAACCTAACCTAGCCTAATATAATCTAGAAGGAAATTTATAAATTTCCTAGGAAATTTAGAAACTTGCGGATCGTATTATTTTCCGGTGACATATGTATATACCGAGACTGTACAAAGTGCACTTTTGTGAATTGTATATCCACGTTCACCGAGCCGAGCTCGCCAGTGTATAGCGTCTCACATTGAAGTGTTCTCCAGACATCAATATTTCTCGATGATTCATTAGTTTTGTGTCCGATGACTCTGCTTGTCTGTCCGTCTGTATGACGCTGCTGGTGGGGCCACTCTGGTTATGCTGCTTGCATAGTCCAATGGAATATTTATTCATGATCATTCTTAAGGCCTCCTTGCGCCCGCGGGGCAAGATGAGAGAAGACAGACTATCATGACAGAAACTTCACCTTTTTCCCTTTAGCTTTTGCATGGTGTGTTCGCATTGGTAAATCGTTAATTATAATTCATCACTCGTCAGTGAATCCACTGTGGATATACACGGAATATTTATTACAAATGATTAACGAAACATAATCTAACATTTAGGTAAACACAGGCACACACATTGCTGCTGGCCCCACGCTAAGAAACCCTGTGTCGTGAGAACCAGAAATAGCAACCGGTGTGAAGTTGGCAGCCAAAACTTGGCAGCCAATATAATCCGACCAAATTAAGGAGGTACTTTTTTATATTACACTAATGGTTATGATAGGTTTTAGGCAATATAAAAGGTGTATAAGTTGTTGATAAATCTAATACTTTCTTAATAAACCATGTACCCTAAAATGTCGACATAATTAATGCTCACAATATTAAATATAGTTAGTATTCAGAAGTGTTCTAGATTATTTCTTAAGACCACTAACCTAGCAACACACAGCCTATTTACTAGCCGAACCCCCTACGTGGTCTGAAACACCAACAAGGTTCCAAGGTTGTGAAAAACAATTCAAGGTTTTACTTTTCGTCGGCTGTGGTTGTATCTTCTAATTCGATATTGGTATTTAGTAGTATTCTAGAATATGCTATAGAACCTAGGTGACTAGGTGTCCTTCCGAACAATATAATATTTAATCGGCCATGTAAAAATATATGGTACTAAACTGAGAAAACCATTTCGAGATAATTGCGCTCCCAACTAAATTCCGTTATTCTCATCAAAAGAGATAATGTAATTTGTTCAAATTCCCTTCACCGTTAAATAAGTTAAGGTTCTTCTGTAAAACTGTCAATCATCAACTTTTTCCTGTCAGTCGATAACGCAGATGTCAGTCGGAACGTAAACAAATATTTATATTATAGTTTTTTAGTTTTATAATCGGAAACAACTAGCTTCAAGTACAACCGTTCCAAAACTGTGAGCAAGTGACGTCAGCAGGGATGTTATTTTAAAAATTATTTAAAAAATAATTAGCCGTCTGTTACCAGAAATATTCATTTTTTTTATTTAAAAAATATTCACAATTCACAATTCTTTATTGCACAGAACATTACAACAATACAATTATACACGAAATTAAAAGGCAAAGGCGAGCTTATCTCTCAACAGAGATTTCTTCCAGCAAACCTATCTGGATAGATACATATAAAATGAAAAAACCAATAAAATATGATACTTACTATAAAAATACATATAATAAAAGAAATAGTAGATAAAATAAGAATTAAAAAATAATAAGAATAAATAGATAAATACAATTACATACTTATATATATGCAATACCTATGATGAAAGAGAAAGTAAGTGCTCTTTCAAGCGATTCTTAAAGGAGAAGAGAGTGGGACTGTCCCTAATAGTGCAGGGAAGTGCGTTCCACAGCCGAATGGCCCTCAGCCTGAACGAGTGCTCGCTCGTAGGCGACGGTGTTATGCTGCGGAATAAATATGCTGAATATGCTGAAATTTCTTAAATAAGATTCTGTAAAATTCTAAAAGCTTCAAAACTATCTAAGTGCTTCTATTTAAAACTCGAGTAAACTTCTATATACAATTGATATGGAGTACGAATTAAAATTGCCTGAAAGCCGACAGCTCTTGTCATAGGTCTATGTTCTATGGTCGCTCCATGTAGCAGGTTGCTCCTCTCCCTCAAATATGGCGAGGGTGGTGATGGCTGGTGCACAAGTCATACTCGTGAACGGATGCTGCTTGGAGGGACTGGTCCAGTCTGGTTTCTCAAAAGTTATGATCGTTAAAGATTTTCTTTATTCTTATTTATTTCTTTTGTTAGATTGTTATTTTGAGACATCTAATTGGCACTTATAAATAGGAGGTTATTATATTGTCATTAGATTAGATTGAGAAGAATTAGAAGTCATTAGAAGATTTTTATATTGTACATTACGTAAAAAATTAAAATTTAAAAAATTACATCCCCGTAGAGTTTCTTGGTGGTGGTTCTGACGGGCGTATTTCCGAAGCACCGGTCACTGGTAGAGTAGATGGAGTTTCCTTTTCCTGTGCGAGATTCAGCCATGAATTATCACTTGAAAGGGAAATTTACTTTTTCGAACTCAATCCATAATCAGTTATATATTCATTATTTTAGTTGATTTATTTTTCATTATTATCCATATATAAGTGTTTGAATTGTAAAAATGCATTATTTTTGCATACTTATACGATTTTTGATTTTTGAGTTGATTTTTACGGTTGGAATAGGTTTTATTGTAAATCTCGTTTTTTATTAGTTAAATTAACCCTTACCTTCGCTCTGCTGGGAAATTTTGGTTTCTTTCCTCATGATAGCATATTCAGTACTCCTGATGACGTCTGTCAATTACAGGTCTAGATAGTTCTTACGCGAGCCTACAGGTTTAGTTTTGGCGCCTCTGAAGGACCTGACTATGTAGTTTCTATGATAAGATATATCATAATTCAGAACAATAAAGTTACCTCATTCATTGCAAGGCTCCAGTGGCCCTAAGTAGAGTACTCCCCCACTAGTCCGAGCAAACAGTGTTTGACAGTAATGATTTATTGTCGTTCAATAATATCGTTGTTGTATTAACAACCTCCGCTGTATCGCCTGGAAGAGTTTATTTATCTTTAGATTGGTAGTGATATGGTACAGTGAATTGCATATCAAGCTTGACTGTACTATGTTAATATATATGTCGCAGTTAGTTGGTTAAATCAGACACTTAATTAACTCTCTAGACCGTTAGTGAAATGCCGGCGTTTAACCAAGTTACTAAAATTCCGTCAGACGAGTGAACGAAACATTTAACTAGTTGTCTAAAAGTTTCTAGGCAACAAGACATATACAATATAAATATTTTTTATGTGTACTTAAGTTTATGTTTTAAGTATTTTTTGTTGTTCTCACATGTTCAACCTAACACGAAGGATAAAGGGGGCTTCGCTTCGCTCACCCCCACCCCCTTTACCCTTCACCTAAGCTGCCGCAATGTTTTGCCCTGTTAAGTAAGCTGTGCAAATCAGCTGTTGTAGTGACGCCATCTTGTTTTCCAACACGCCGGCTTTCGTTAAGTCAGATTGTTAAACGTTATTTAAATCAAAATGTTGGCTTGGTTAAACGTCGGTATTTAATTAACGGTCTAGAGAGTTATTTAAGTGTCTGATTCAACCAACTAACTGCATGAATCGAGCGCACACTCTTAGTTTAAATCGTGGCGGAAAATTGACAAAAACTCCGTTGATCAGTATAAAACTGAATGAATGAAAATGAAGTATCGTGGAATTATCGCCAAAGGCCTAGGGGATACCATGATACAACTCCTCGAGTCGCACATGGAATATATCGCCCTTGGGAGCAATGGCTATTCTATTGCGAATTGAGTTCCATAAGCAACTCAACACTGGTATAGGACACTATACGTCATCAGGCCTGTGTTATCGGGGTTACCACAATCTTTTTCCGATTCAAATTAGGTTCAAAACAAGAACATCATCATGGTAATCATTTCCATTCCAATTCGCCAAAATGCGCTTTATTTACCTAGCACCAAGACTTGTTTTAAGACGGTCACGGTAATTTTGCGGATCAAATTAGGTTCCTAATCTGAATCGGCATTAGACGTTGTGGTAACCCCCTAGGCCTGTGTTATCGGGGTTACCACATTTTTTTCCGATTCAAATTAGGTTCGAAACAAGAACATCACCACGGAAACCATTTCCATTCCAATTCGCCAAGATGGGCTTTATTCACCTAATACCAAGACTTGTTTTAAGACGGTCACGGTAATTTTGCGGATCAAATTAGGTTCCTAATCTGAATTGGCATAAGACGTTGTGGTAACCCTCGTAGAGAGAGTGATTTACAGTTACAGGTACTATACGGTTATTATTTCTTCACCGCTCGGCTATTCTCGGCTTTAATCGGCACAGATCGGAAGAAAACATATATTTCTGCATATTCATCACAATACTACTTACCTTATAGTAGAACGTAGTAATGTTATCACATTTTGTAGCGTAGACCTATGAATTACCTAGATGTGTCATACATACGCACAATCACTTTAACTGTCAGAATCAGACACATTGATTATAAAGCTGTCACGAAATACATCCAGTTGTTATTCTTCAGTTAAAAATTCTTCCTCCGTGATTGCAAACTTCGTCCATTCGATTTCTTTCTGTGTTGTGAGTAACATCTACATTAAAAACTAAATTTAGCGACCAAAACCGAGAAGTGTCTAGCGGAAAAGATAAAATAAGCGAACTTTAACATTGGCGTGATATCTAACGTGAATTCCGTGCGCTTTTATTGTATAGTATAGTTGTATTTTGCGGGATACCTTCTTTAAGTATCTACTTTGGTTTAAATAAATTATATCATGATAGTATGTTATTCTATTAAAATGCCCAGCCCCGGATGCACCATATGTGAATATATGTTTGGTCTCCAAAGCCGCCGCAAACATCGACAATTATCGTAAACGCCAGAAAGGAACACGGCATTAAAGCCAGACGTTCAATACCAAAAAGTTATAAGTCGCTTGTCATTTTGGGACGGAAAGCATGCAAGAAAAGATTATTTCAACGCCTGACACAATAAATCGCCAAGTTAAAAACTTAAAAAGCTGACTTCAAGTCCTTTTTCTTCCTCCCCGGCAAATTTCGTCTATACAAACACTTAACTAAACTACTTAATACGATACGAATGTACTTGACATAAGTGAAAAAAATGCCAGATTGCATCTAATTGCATGAAAGAATGTTAACACCACTAATAATTCACCAAGTAAAAAAATTCAAAAAGCCAAGCTCTATTTATTCCCCTTCGGTCGGGATGCGAATATCGTCAAAATACGCGAAAACTAGTCTGTCAGTCAAGTCCACACGTATTACACGACATAAATTTATATACGGTACTTATAGACAGAAGTCATCTCATGACAATGACCTTAAACATCACAGATAAGTCACAGTAAAGCAGTAATACGATTTCGTTTACTTGGATGACACCATAATTGCAGACTTTTTGCTTTAGAAACCAAACGACCAATTTATAATTTTCAATAAATGGACCAGACTGGAAGACCACCCTTTCATATTAAAATAATAATTTGACATTTTCATAAATAGAACCAGTTTTGAGGTAACAAACATTAAAAGAAAAATATAACCGAATTGAGAACCCATTCCATTTTTGATGTCGGTTAAAACAGGAATATAGTGTGTTGTGGTGTTCG
The DNA here is from genome assembly GCA_949825045.1 of Argyresthia goedartella. NCBI lineage: Eukaryota > Metazoa > Arthropoda > Insecta > Lepidoptera > Argyresthiidae > Argyresthia > Argyresthia goedartella. The sequence goes on from OX463831.1 coordinate 22,769,607, forward strand.
AAAATGTCGTGAAGAAACCTCCATAGCTGCGGCGATGGGCTAGACCCCTGTAACGTGAACGTAGAATTGGATTACTGGCTAAACGTGGGCACAGCTGTGCATCAGCCACCCCGCCTGGATAAAGGTGTGGCTATCTTTTTTTTAACATTGTGAACATTGGCCTCTCCTTTGCATATGTCCATTTAAGGTATTTATTTATCCTTTAAACGTGATCTTAGAAGTGTTTCACATTATTCCCTCAACTGCCTACACAAATATTCTAATTAGAATATTAAATAGCACGCTTCTTGGGGTCAAGTGGTAACAAATTACGGAAAAATGAACACCCATAAGACAGACAAAAGCAATGAAACAGACACTTCATAAGCGCACTTCATCATTTGACAGGCATATTTACCTGTACAGTTCGTTGGCGATAAGTCTGCTTATCTAATTACTATGTAGGTATAGTAGAGAGATTGAGCATCACGGCCTCCTGAATGTATTGAATTGAATTTCAATTGTAAATGTGTCAGTCACATTTTAATATTTATTTTTATTTTATATTATTTATTTTGTGGTTGATTTAATTTGAGATGATCAAATTGGAATTTAACGTTGCATGACCTAATTTTAATTTAAATTGAGTTTTATCATTTAATTGGTATTTCATTACTAACAAACTATGGAATCTTTGTGATCCGAAATAAATTTATCATAATTATATTAGTACGCGGGTCTACTCGGGGTTACAATTTTGATAGGACGATGCGTGTGACGTCAGACCGCGTGCGAACAACAACGATATTGTAAAGTATCAAACACTTGTCGCCTTGTGTAGTCCCGTGAAATCCCAAATGCGGAACGCCTTAAGGCCCAAGATCACACAAAACCACTGAAGAGCGCTTTCGCAAAAACAAATATAAAATTATTTTCACTAAATTCATAGGTCTCAAAAAAAATATGTTATTCACAATGAGATGATCTAGTTTAAATACTTTGTCGTTACGCGATTGGATTGATTTGCCTCGATCTTAAAAAATCCTGAACATAGTCTATATTAAAAAGGAGATACAATAATTTTTATATAAAATTACAGATTTTTGTCATAATTTTTATACCTAAACTTTCCTGATTTAGAGCTCCGTAATCCTTAAATGTTATCAATTAGCTTATTTCCGTTTTTCAGTAAATTCGAAAAAACACCTAATTGTTAACGTCGCCGGGCGAGCCGATGCTATTCCGCGCCGCCCGCTACCCCGCCAGTTCCGCTACCCCGCCAGATGTCGACGGGCGAATGCGGCGCCCCTCACCTCAACAGCCAGAACTGGGCCTTAATATTTCGGCCTCGTACGCAATCTCAGCGTTCTCCACCTGTACCCTGTTGTTAATAAGCCCGAGGTCTGTATATAATGAAGTCATCAGGAAAGCTCGGAGGCTTTCAATTTAGCAGTCACTCATTCTATGTCAGTCTCAGACAGCCTGATGAGTGTGTTCTGGTGGGCACTGATGGGTATTATGGGTCAGGTGATGGGTATATTGGGCTGGGAAGGTAGGCTCGAGAAGGATTTTGGCAAACGCCAAAACTTGACACCTATTGATGTCTGCAAAGTGCAATGATTAGAGTATCGGGGGTAACTCAAATACAGCATTTGTCTAGGTAGTCGATAAATATTATGACGTCACCAGCAACAACAACATACAAGGACGACCAACATACAACAACTAACGCACTAAATAAGCAATTTGATAGTTTTTTTTAAATATTCAGTCAAATACCGAAGATTATTTGACTACCAAAACTGTTTATTGTGCCTCAAAAATATTACCACAGTTATTTTTATCATAAAATTATTTCTCAAGCAATTTTTATTCAGAGACAAAAAATACGTTATGTCAATATTGTGTTCAAATTTTAAATTAAATGTTTTAAAAAATTGGATGGGTGTTTGTCGCCATTTTGTGGGTGGAACTTTTTCATTGCTCGTCAGTGTATTAGTCGGTGGAGTAATCCTATTTATAGGTCAAGGGTACGTTACTTTGACAGGCTTACCATTTTGCCTAAAACCAATAAAAAAACTAAATAAAAGCAGTGAACTTAAGAGAAGTTTAATACTTAAAAATTAATAGGTAATTCTTTCTAACATTCTGTACAAGTCCACACCCTATAAGAAGAGGCCTATTGCAGGTAAAAGGCTAATTTTAGTAGACTGAATCAGGGTCGCTAAACCCATACTTAATAAATGAGATGTAATAAGAGTGGAAGAGGGGGAGGGACGCATTTGCCCAGCAGTGGGACATTTGCCAGGACAGTGGACAAGGCTAGTACTTAATCGCACAACAAAAATTCTGATTTGCACAGCAAAAAAGTATCAACAAAACACTTTTTATGTTTTAAATATTTTATGAGTACTTAAGTTTATAATAATAATAATCTTTATTTTAGGTTAACAAAAACCCATATCTATAAATACCTTACAACTTGAGATACATAATTTATTATAAAAAACACACAAAATATTATCTAACCTAGCTAGGGATTTTATTCTTAGTTCTCGCTTCCCTGTAGCGTTGGTAAACGATGGATTTGTGTTTTTAGTATTTTTTGGTATTCTTACATGTTCAACCTAACACGAAGGGTAAAGAGGGCTTGTCTTCGCTCACCCCTTTTACCCTTCACCTAAGCTACCGCAGCATTTTGCCCTGATATTTGCTGTGCAAATCAGTATTATTGATGTGCAGTTTAATAAATCCCTAATAATATTAAGAGTAAGGCAGTAAGGATCTCATATTGTGAGCCAATATGGCCACCCCTTATTCAGGGCACTGATTCAGTGAAGTGTAATAACTCAATGAGTAAGACAATTTTTAGTATCGATGTGTCACGGTAAGATTGTCAAAACTATTAGTTAATAAACTAACGTTTTTTTCTCGTTAGTTGGTCAACTATCGACAGATAGTAAACTGTAGCGTACTGCTTACTATATAACGCGTTGGTTGATAAATTAACGGTTAAAACCCTTAAAGAGTAAACTGGTTTAAACATGAATTGCAATCGAAATACCAGGGCAAACACTGCGGTAGCTTAGGTGAAGACTAGAGTAGAATAGTCTTCGTGTTAGGTTGACATGCAAGAACAAAAGAAACATAAATTGTAAACTCTGTCGTTGTGGTTTACTATCTGTCGATAGTTTACCAACTAACGCGTTAGTTTATCAACTTACGGTTTTGACTATCTTACGGGGACAGATGCATGGTAAAGAAGATGGTCGAAAAAATGAGACCCGAACAAAAACGCTTCGTCACAAAAATTCAGCAAATCACTCTCGTGTAAGAGAAACGCAATAACAAATTAGGACCACCTATGTCAATATCATTATTTTTTATGTCAATATCATTAGCAGATGATAAGGCTGATTGTGCAGAGGAAAAAAGTTTCGCATTGTTAAAGAAATTACGAGACAATAAAGTTTTAATGCGGCAAGAAAAGGTTGTGGGAAGTTGGCAACACCGATCTTGATCATTATTTTATTTTAATAATTCCCGCTGTTGTAGTAGGACTCTGAATTTTTACAACGCTGCAGGAAAACATGTTAGCAAGATGTTTTTAAATTGTGTTTAGTTTTTAGGTGTTTATGTGAGTGATCTCAAGTGTGTTGTATACTTTGGATGACAGTCTAGTACTGAATGTTGAATTTCTAAGTTTTTGTTATTAAGTGATTGTTTTACATACCTAATAAATGAATAAATAAAAAAAGTATTTTAATGGGGTAAAAAGTAGCCTTGTGATTTTACATACATACATTATTTTGTCAGCCACAATGACATGTACCATTCGGCTTTTTCATCATGTGCACTGTGAAGTCTCTATAGTATCTTTGCTCAACTGACACTCACAACTCAAGACAACTTACTCCCGCTACAAAATGAACAACTCCATACTTGAATGTCATTTAACTATGTGACTGATTATCACAATATGACTAGGCATTTTGAGAAAAGGCTGACGATCGGTAGTCGTTTTATAATTGCTGATTAATGAATGGAGCCGATTCCTCGATCGGAAATAGATAAAATATTTTCGGAAGACATTTTGTTTTCATTAGCTTGTGGTGGCTTCTTCTGGAATGTTGAGATGGAGAGAGGATGTCATTGTATTTGTTTTATACAGGTGTAACAGAATTCAGCGATTTGACCTGATCAACATAAAGATATTTTCACTTCCTAATTGTTAAAAAAAATGTTTATTATTCGAAATAGTAATTACAAACAAACAAATATCACATTTACTCCTGCAATGGTCAGAGGGAGTTAATGTAATATTTGAAACCTGTAATTACTATTTCAAATAATAAACACTTTTTTTCTCGCAGTAAGTTACTATCTAGAGTATAATCCACAAACTAATAGCAGTTTACAAACAGAATTGTAAAAAAATACCTGTTTACAAATGGGTAGATACAAAAAAGGAAAAAATATGTCTTAATAAATAATATTAACATCGAATGCTGTGAGTTGTGTGTGTGTGTATGTGAGGGTGTGTGTGTGTATGTGAGGGTGTGTGTGTGTGTGTATGACTGTGTCTGCTTAGTCCTGCGACAAGGTAGTCTTGGGATCGGCGACGGGACCATTAAGCAGTATTCAAAATCACGTAGTATTTTTCGGCAATACAATTTTCCCAGTATCGTCGTAATCTTTATTCAACAACCACTTTTTCACAGTTACAAGATCACATTTAGAATCTATGTTACCGTTGATGTCGTTGAAAATATGAGGCCCAAGGAATGATCGAAATCGCCTAACATTGTATAGGAACACTTCCAGCTGTTTTTGGATAAATTACAGCCTCATTTCACTACTCGTTCCTCAGACTAAACCAGCCATCATACAAACATGCATTCATCTTTTTCCCGGGAGGGTTAGGCAGAGACAAAAGACCTCCATTTACTTCGTTCCTAGCACAGATCATCTCGCCGGTAACCCGGGTACTTCTAACTTGCCCCTTCGCTAGTAACTTGCCAATTTGGTCTTCATAGGACCTTCTAGGGCATCTAGGGCATCCCAGTCCGGCTGCTCTAGCTACATAAGAGCCAAATACCTTCAGATTATCAAAACTCCTTTATATGAAAACAACGAAATCTTAATAAACATAATTTTATCCTCCTTAAATAAAACGAAAATTCCATTTAGCCTTTTAACAGTCATACATAACTATATTTTTCACCATATTAAGCTTTCAAATTGTACCTCAAAAATAATGCCTAATCAGCAAACAGCATCGCGACATAAAAGCAACATTTCTTAACAACTTTGTCTCATAATCAGATAACCCATCTTATAATTAAGCTGATCTTATAATTAAGTTAAATATCAACTAATTAGGAACTAGTGCCGAGGAGAAGAGATTAGATTACATCAAGACAGTCCCATTACTAATACTGTTACGTTGTAGTCCTTATGGTGCTGGAAATAAGAACTGTGCAAGTGGTGTTGGAAAGATCGGGATTATAGTATTTAAGGCCCAAGTTCACACAAAACCAATGAAGAGAGCTTTGGCAAAAAAAATATAAAATTATTTCCAATAAATTAATAGGTCTCAAAAATATATGTTATTCACAAAGAGATAATCTAGTTTAAAGACTATGTCGTTACGCGATTAGACTAATTTGGCTCGATCGTAAAAAATCCTGAACATAGTCAATATTTAAAATGAGATTTAATAATTTTAATATAAAATTACTGATTTTTCTCATAATTTTTATACCTAAATTTTCCTCTTTTAGAGCTCCGTATTCATCCTTAAATTTTATCAATTAGCCTATTTCCGAGTTTCAGTAAAGTCGGAAAAACACCTAACTTTTTAAGTATATCTGGGCGGCCCGATGCCGTTCCCCGCCGCCCGCTATCCCGCCAGGTCCGCTACCCCGCCAGAAGACGACGGGCGAATGCGGCGCCCCTCACCTCAACAGCCAGAACTGGGCCTTAAGGGCTGAACAAGGGCCAATGGCATTGAGAATTAGACAAAGAAAACAAATACCCGTCGCATCGCGTCGAAGCAGACTGACGCATCCTCCCGCGCAGAGCCCCGCGAGGCAGCCCGAGCTCCGAGACCAAGAAAATTATAGAAAATATTACTAAACTCCTGTAATAATAACATTAAAAATAAAAATAAACAACAAAAAAAACCTTTTTTTTACCTATTTCTGCGTGTATATTTCATATAGGAAACTAATTTCGCCTCCGAGCGCTTGTTCATTTAGTTGAATAATAATGCATTGCGAAAAATATTTTTAAGTATTAAATATAACAGATATCCGGTAATTTTAAAAGTCCATTCTTATCTCTAATAGACCTTTTATAACATATATTTATCCTACATTTTTATGTTGTCCAGTTTAGCCTAGAATTGAAGCTAAAGATGCATTTGTTTGTTCGCGCCCCCTGGCGCTGGCCATATTTAATCCCTTAAGTGGTGTGCATTTGCAAGATTCACTCGATAAGATCTTCTGCTATATGGTGTAAGGGTTAGTACGGTCAAGTACAGATTTAATTTGAGTGCAAAGGTTCTATTCTACGAATACTTGTTCTATTCCAGTTCGCATCCTCCCCTTAGACTCCTTCTCCTCCTTGGACTTGACGACCTCGTGGTGTTGCGGTAGAGGTTTTGCTTCCCAAGCGACAGGTCCTGGGTTCGAATCCCGCCTGGGAAGAAGAAAAACACCCAGGTTCTCGATGTTTACGTGTGTGTGACGTCGCTGTTTCTGGTTCCCACGACACAGGGTATCATGGTGTGGGGCCAGGAGCCATGTATGTGTCTGGCTGATGTGTTCTCATTGCTAAGCCAGTAAGCGGCTGACTGTTGACATTTCCATATACATATTTTACACATTTTTTTTGGAGGAAAAGGGGAAAAGGGGGGAAATGGGTAAAGGGGGGAAATTGGTAAAGGGGGGAAATGGGTAAAGGAGGGGAATGGGTAAAGGGGGAGAAGCGGGAAAAGGGGGAAGTAAATATATATACATATTTGACACATTTTTGTGGGGTAAAAGGGAGAAAAGGGGAGAAAGGGGTAAAGGGGGAAAAGTGGGAAAAAGGGAAAGTGAATATATATTACCTACAGGTTTTTTTATGAATTATTTAATGGGGGGGGGGGCACAGCTACTACGTACAACACATACACTATGTAGTGGTGAGGAAAGCCGATATTAAGGTTCAATCAAGATGTTGGGACATAAACAAAATCTAATTAAATTGACTCTCCATTAAAAACATCCAACCTTTGGCATATAAATAGCGGCGGAGCCCAAAAACGAGAATCATAAGATAACCATCGTTTAATAATTGCCACAAAACACGCCATTTACGAGATTTCTGTGTGTTAATCGCCACTTTATAAAAAATAATAAAATATTTAATTAGCCTATAACTTTGTAAGATGACACTCAGAAGATTACATTTATTTCGGTGATTAAATGTTATTAACGTATATTTTCACGTCACTTTTGGTGAAAGGACGCGAAATTAAACATTTCTGAATGATTACTTTAATGCTATTTAGATTAGTTAGGTACTCAATGTAGTTGGCAGATATAAGAACACACATTCATGATTTCTTTATTATTCACCACATAATAGATAAGGCCCATAGATTTTCATGTGTCCTTACGCCCAGCAAAAAAATGTGCCCTAGACGATTTACGGTGTATGGAATAATTAGTCGAAGTTGCGCTGTAAGTGTCGGTAAAATTTCAGTATTTGTCGGTTTATGTTTTGGTTTTCTGGGCGAACGGCTCCCAGCAAAACATTCTAAACGGCTGATCGTAGGCTGATGAAACTTGGCACACACTATAATCTGTCGAATTTGTCTGCAATTTGCAAAAAGTGTCAAACTTGTGGTAACGGACAAATCCAAGTAATTTCTAGGCAAATGTTTCCCGGTTTTCGACATCTCGTAAGTTACGAGTAGAAAATGGAATCGCAAATCCGTACCGTTTGCCCGTTATCAACGTCCAATAAAAAAAAACCTAAGTCCGAAAGTTATTTATTATTAACCTTAAAAAAATATTACGACGTCAATGTCAACTCATAGCAACATTAAAGCATCTATATATTGAGTGTCGTAAGGATAACAGCAATATTTTACTAGATGCAGCACTAAAATGAGTCATACCTACTGATAATTTGCATCCCGATTATACGTATAAGGAGTGCACAGATATACTTAAAACACATCAAAAAAATTATCGAACTAGTTCCATAACCTAACCTGAAAATTTAAAGAAAAAACATTCATAAATAAGGAAATAATTAAATAAATTAATGCCGCAATGCCGGTCGTAACTTGCCTTTCTTGAACACATCATAGAGAGCTTTAATATGTGTGTAGAAAAAGCAGTGTCTGTAATGTACGTAATTAGGCATTAAAACACTCGTGTTATGTTATTATGGAACTCGCCTGACGGTTCGTTTCATAAACCCATACTCGTATATTAATACCTTTCATTATGTATACCTCGCGCCACGAATTAAGAGCGCTGGGCGACGTTGACGGGAATTACTGCGCATATGGACAGGTATTGAAAAGTGACTACTGCGCATTCAAGGCCACCGCTCATAACTCGTGGCGCGACGTATAACAGTCACGATAACTACTATATTTTGGCATCCTTAGTGTTGCCCCAAAAGTCACAATAAATCACGTGTTATTAGAATTGATTAAAAGTTATTCAAAAATGTAAAAAAAAATATTTTTGCAAATATCTCGCTGTCTGTGGTTTCAATGAGGAATGCCCAAATAAACGGTATATGCAAGTTTCCAGCATATTATCTCACATTCCGAAGTGAAACTTTTGGGCTATATTTTTTTACATCATTAGTATATAAACCTTCCCACCTGCAAATCTGCGGCGGCGATGGGATAGCCCCCTCTCACGCAAAACGCAGGATTAAACAACTAGCTACACGTGGGCACAATCGTGGCTTTGCTATCCCGTACAAAAAAGTGGTCATGCTACTATATCGTTGTTGTGTTTATATTTTTAATTCAAAACAAGGCATTTTGAATAATTATACCAACCATTTCACGTCAGCACATTACACGCACATCGCTATCGGAGACAGGATCTTTTTATCTGAGGCTACATCTTTTATTTAATAAATTAATTAGACTCATCGCTGAGATGTATTCAGATTGAATCAAGCGATTTAGTAAACTGTGAAGAGACATATGTATACCTGATTCAGCGAAGTTTATTATTTACAACAATTTTGCGTCACGCGTCATTTTAGGTTTGACGACATCTGTGGCGCAGCGGTTGTGGGTCTGCCTACCATGCGAGAGGTCCTGGGTTCCATCCCCGACTGGGGGTAAAGAAAAAAAAACCAGGTCTCGGATGTTTATATGCGTGTGACGTAGCTGTGTCTGGTTCCGACGACACAGGGTATGATATTACGAACGCGCTAGCAAGCGATAGAGGAGAAGTAAGGCCTCAATATAATAATTTTAGGTATTTTACATAGATTTTTTTTATATGTTTTGTGTCAGTGTTGTTTCATAACCACCCCTGAGTTGGGCGTAACCATAAGGTTTATAAAAACCAACACCCTGCATATGTTATATTTCGATATTCAACAAAATAGTATTGATACAAATGGCAAACCTTCATGTCTTAGTAGCTGCGGCGATGGGCCAGCCCCCAATTACATAAAACGCTCAACCATCACATTTCCTACCATCTTGGTTTGCTGGAATAAATCTCTTTTTAGAGATAAGCTCGCCTTTGTACATGTTTTTTTTTCTATTATTATTTATCTGTGTGTCAGTTTTGTGTAGTACAATAAAGAAATTACAGATTACAAAATTACAAAATGGAGTATATAATTATTGAATAACCGGCTAAATGTAAGCACAACAACTAAAGTACATCTAACAACCCGTAAAAGGTGCGGTATGTATGTATGTATCTATATGTATCCTCATTCAAAATAACAATTCACAAACGATATATAATTCAATTAAAAGTATCCCGAATTAGGGACACGCGGGCCAACAAATCGTATTCGGCCGATCATTCAATTTGTTATCTCGAAACGACATCGTCAGACCAAATCATTTCTCGGAAACCGAACGATTCTTAATACCCCGATTAGTTAAGGTGATTGTGGCGTTACGACCTTTTTTTAATACGTTTAAAAAATAGTTTTTGATGTGGTAATATAAACGCTTATTGCGAGCTGGTGAGTGATCCAATTTCCATAGGAGGTTGAGAATGTTTTATTATAATATTTTGTAAATAATCTAATTGCTCCAAGCCAGTATTTTTACTGGTGTTTAGTTTTTGCAACAAAATTTATCTAAAGTAAAAGTTGCTGTCACTTTAGTTTACAGTCGTATTCCTTTTCTATATTTTTTTCGTATCACCTTAACTTGGCACCCGCGAGAAATGCGATTTCCCGTCCCTCTCTCGCTCGCTCTCAGCCTCGACGAGTTGGACAGAGGCGGACGCCTCGACGTCATCAGAGCTAGGCGCCAAGTTAACTTTGGCGGATAGTCCTAATAGAGTCACGCCTTTTCCCATACGGCGAGGTAGAGGTAACATCTCTAAATCATTGTTATTGTATAGATTAGATTAGTATTGTATTATTCCGTGTAAATGTTTTTTTGTAATACCGACGCAGAAAAGTTGTGATAAGAAAAAAAATATCCCCAACACAGTAAATGAAACCTTAAGTCTAATATTTGGCTGACTTCCCTGTTAAGCTGAGAACTTTGGAACACTGAACCGATTTTAATAAAACATCGCAAGTAAGACTTCTTCCTTTTACAGAAAATCGCATCAAAATCCGGCCACCCACCCGTTTGAACTGAACTCTATGGTGCCACAGACAGGCACACATACACAGACAGACAGACGCTTTAAACAGTCAACCTCTATGGCGCTGTGGTTGGTTGTGGCTCTGCCTACCATGCGAGAGGTACCGAGTTCGATACCCGGCGGTGGATAAAGAAAAAAAAGCCAGGTCTTGGATGTTTATGTATGTGTGATGTCGCTTTTTCACAGCACAGGGTATCCTAGTGTAGGGCCAAAACCAATGCATGTGCCAGTAAAAAAGAAGAAAAAAAAATTACACCTCTTTTTCGAAGGGTGTTAAAAATATGACCAATCTTTATTACCATCACATCTCGTATATTGAACCCGTCGCGGGCCGCGTTCGCCCAATTAGTTTATAGGTTGCCACATGTCCTTCCCGGAACGTGGCGATTATATCGCCTAAGTTCGACTCACAGCCATCGACTTTTCCCTGGGCCGCATATGATATAAACTGATTCCCACAACACGGGGTATCCTAGTGTGGGGATCAGGGACCAAAATTGTACAAAATTTATTGTTCAATATTTATTATTTTAAATAAGTATTATAAGCAGGTCCTTAGCCTAGTTTAGGTAACAAAAAGACATATGTAGATGTTGGTTTTGATAAAGAAAATCCTTCCTATTCTTATTCTTATAACTTTCCTATAATTTTCCTATAAGGGGCGGTATATGCACAGTTCTGCCTACGTTTAGATATTCAACCTTTATAAAGGTTGAATATCTAAACGTCATCATCATATCATATATGATACCTCTCTGAGGGGAGCTCCGTGGTCTAATGGGTTTCACGCTTGCTTCTCACACAGAAGATGAAAGTTCGAATAATTAATTTATCGGACGTTCAGTGTTTCGGATTGTGACGTTAAGTTAATAGGTAGGTCCCGGCTACTATCGCTACGTGGTAGATTTCGTATTACCCTCCAACAACCCGCACTGAGCCAGCGTGGTTGAGTATGGCTTAATCTTACTCGTATCCGAGTAAAGGCATGTGCACCTGGTTGGGGACATTAATGGGCTACATTCACAAAACCTAATGATCATTGTGAATTAAATAATAGTAACAACTTAATTTCATATAATTGTTGCAAACGATATCTGTCCGGACCTTGTATGATTAATAGTGTTAAAATCTACAGTAGCTTTACGGATATCTTAGTCTTAGTCGTATTGTCATAGCACAGATTAATAAATAGTTGTCGTAGTAAGTTACACCCAAATCCTTGCCACCCATCCGCCTCATTTTGGTATCTTAACATTTACTATAACCTCTCAACGCCTCAAGATACCATTTGCCCTTTATAGGTTTTAAATTTTATCACCATGGCAGTCGCGATGCCTCTTAACCACGTGTTGTGTATCTTAAGGCCCAAGATCACACAAAACCGCTGAAGAGTGCTTTGGCAAAAAAATAAAGAAATATTTACATTAAATTCATAGGTCTCAAAAAATATATGTTATTCACAATGAGATAATCCTTTCTCCTCTTCTTTTCTCAGTTTTCATCCATTCCATCTCGGATGTATTGTCTTCCTCGTATCATCTCTATGCAGATGACCTTCAAATTTATCGGCATTTTCCCCTGTGTGATCTGGCTTCGACTGTAGAGGCTTTGAATGCTGACCTCGACAACATCAGGAAATGGGCTCTTTCGTATGGGCTATTAGTCAACCCGGATAAGTCTCAGGCAATGATACTGGGTACACGGCACTTACTTAATTTGTTGCAGCAAAGGTCAGTTGCTCCCGTGCTTTATGACGGTACCATTGTCAAGTACAGCGAGAAAGCCAAAAATCTTGGGGTTGTTTTTGATACTCTTTTATCCTGGTCGCCCCACGTTTGTGAGGTCAGCAGACGAGTCTTTGCATCCTTTCATTCCCTTCGGCGTTTGCAGTACTTCTTGCCTAGGCAGACTAAAATCATGCTAGTTCAGACCCTTCTTCTGCCTTTAATTGACTACGCCGATGTTTGCTGGGCCAGCGCGAACGAAGATCTACTGAACAAACTCGAGCGACTTCAAAATCTCGGGATTCGGTTTATCTTCGGTCTCCGCAAGTACGATCACGTGTCCCAATATCGCAGGGAATTAGGCTGGCTCCCGATCCGACTTCGTCGTGATATGCACATTCTCTCCTTCCTATTCAATATTTTGAGAAATCCGCGCTATCCCGCATATCTTCGTGAACATTTTGAGTTTCTTTTCTCTGGGGATAGACTTCGGAGATCTCACACGGTGTCACTTTTGACAATTCCTCAGCACAACACTGTTGCTTACGAGCACTCGTTTAGGTTAAGGGCAATACGTTTGTGGAATGCACTTCCTTGCGCTATTAGGGATTGCACATCCTTGTTCTCTTTTAAGAAAAAGTTGAAACAGCATCTCCTCTCTTCCGCATAGTGGGTATCTTATAGTATGTATGTGTATCTATGTATTTATTGTATTCTATTAATTTATTTTATAGTATGTGTAGGATGTATTCTGATTTATCTGATAGTATATTGACTTTATTTCTTTCTTTTAAATCTTAATTGTACACTAGGACTACCTCTCTATAAATATTTTTTCCTTTCCTCTCAGGTTAGCTGTAAGAAATTTCTTTTTAGAAATAAGCTCACCTTTGCATATTATTCGTTGTATTTTTTCCATTGTGTTTTCTGTGCAATAAAGAATTATTATTATTATTATAATCTAGTTTAAATACTATGTCGTAAAAAATCCTGAACATAGTCTATATTAAAAAGGAGATACAATAATTTTTATATAAACTAACTGATTTTTCTCATAATTTTCATGCCTAAATTTTCGTCTTTTAGAGCTCCGTATCAATCCTTAAATTTGATCAATTAGCTTATTTCCGTTTTTGAGTAAATTCGAAAAAACAACTTATTTTTAACGTCGCCGGGCGGTCCGACGCTTCCGCGCCGCCCGCTACCCCGCCAGTTCCGCTACCCCGCCAGAAGACGACGGGCGAATGCGGCGCCCCTCACCTCAACAGCCAGAACTGGGCCTTTTTATTAAACAAAATTCATAAAAAAAAAACATTCCTTTCAGTATCCGATGTGCCTTACAACACATAATCCCTGGCTAGTGTTAATGTGCGCACGCACACACAATTCCCGCTAATAATATTTTATTTGCTTCAATGATGAACAATTCCATTTATCAGATAATCTCAAAATGAATAATTTGTTAAACAGAATACTTATGTGTTGCATAACAAGCTTTTAACTTGTGTACAAATGAGCCTTTATGTCACCTCGTAAGAGAAAAGTCTATGTTTTGTTGTTGTTTGTGAATATTAAGTTTTATCAGTTTGTCCTGCAAATAACTTTACTTTTAACAGCTCAAAACCCATATTTTTTTAGATCGACAACGAAAACTTGCTTATTATGTATAAAATACCAAAGCTCTAACTTAGCGACATACTAGAATTATTTTAAATATCAAGGAGATTTGGGGACGGAATTTGGCTGAACCAATAGTAAAAGTTAAAATATATATCCCAATAACCTCTTTAAATATGGCTGCAACTCTCTGTTGCAGCTTCCTAACAGGTATCTACCTATTTTTATCTTGATTCGCACCACGACAATAAAGAGCATCCCAATAATATAATTTGACCGTTTATAAGTTTTTTTTGCCCTTGGATCGATTACTTTATTCTACAAATAAACACCGCTCACACCCGATACTCAATTAATACAAAAACCCAAAAATAAAAACCGATTTCTTTTTATTTTGATGCTTTGTTAAACAACTAAATTTAGGCTTTGAAGAGCGTCATCTTGTTAAAACGACCTCTTTTATATTTATTTTGACAGCGGCACTAAATCCAAACAGTTTTTGTTGTTTTTTTCTCTTCACGGCAAGATTAATCACCTATTATACAGGTAATTCTAATAGTAAAAGGTGTTGGGCTCTTTTTGGGGATCCACAGGTTGTGGGAAGATTTTTATCGTCATACCACGAATTGAGTTTCTGTTGAGTCTTGAATTATTGGTATTTATATTACGCACCGTATTACGGCGATGGTGTATTGCGAGGAAATTTATTAACTTAATTTATTTCTTTAACTTATTAAACAATATCTTACGTTTGCAGATATCTATGTACATTCTAACAAAGAATAGAAACAAGAATTCTACAGCAAAGCAAAACAATCACAGAGATGCAAACATAATTTGTTTATTTCACACAAATCATATAAAAAACAAGACTTACATGAAAATAGTGTACTTACAAAGGCGAGCTATCTCTTCCAAAGAGATATCTCTTCCAGCAAACCAGGTTAAGATGGGAGAGGTTGTTTGCTGAGCAAGGGTAGACTTATGTGTACAACAATATTACGAAATAAAAGAGTACTTGCATACATATTCATAAATTAAATAAATTATGTAATTACTATAATAATATACTAAATACTTATAAAATACTACTACGACCAATACTTACATACATACTACCTATAATTCTAAAAAGAAAGTCGCGTGAAGAAGGTACTGCTTCTTCACGCGACTATTAAATATATTCAAAGAAGGACTGTCCCTGATGGTGCAGGGGAGAGCATTCCACAACCGAATGACGCGGAGTCTAAACCCGTGCTCATAGGACGCGGTGTTATACTGTGGAGTTTTGAGCATGGAAACTCCGTCAGTTCTCCGAGGTCTGCTGAAAGAAAGACATTGAAAACTGTCTCGCAGGAAGGATGGATAGCTTGGATTCCTTAAAATGTTTAAGAGGAAAGTGAGTATATGTGAATCCCTTCGAAGACGGATCGGCAGCCACTTCAACTCCTTGCGATGTTGTGATACATGGTCGTATTTACGCAGCCCGAAGATAAACCGAATCTCGAGAGCAGACATCAGCATAATCGATGAGGGGTAGAAGGAGATGTCTCTGTCGAGCGAGAGTGATTTTGGTCTGTTGAGGCAATAAGTACTGAAGTCTCCTGAGAAAGTGAAAATACTCGGCGACTGATCTCATTGACATGCGATGACAAGACCCAGGTTTGTAGCTTTATATACGATTGTGGTACCATTAAAAGTGACAAGTGGAGTAGGCTGTTGCCTAACAACGCCTAAAACATGAACTAACAACAGTAACAAGTTGCTAGCTTAACGCCTGACTGAACTCTACTAATAGCCCCTGTAGCTCTATTCTCTATCTCTGTCCTCAAGAAATGTCTATTGCAATAGCTGTCAAATTTATTTGAAGGATGTCAGCTGACTTCAAATAATTGGTTATCCAATCAGTGATGACTTTTAAAGCGACTGTAATTATAACTTGAAAGATAAATAATTCGCCTGGTTATGTGACTTTGAAAAAATGATTCTAATTCTAATTTCCGCTCTGATGGTGTTTAACATAATATGGTGGATTACTGTATTTAGTTGTTTCATTTTATCAAAAATATTATTTAAATCCTTCTTTTGTACTTCAGGCTCAGGTTTGGTCAGGTAGATACATTTTGGTGAGTTTTAGCAAAAAACTGGCGAATTGTTAACCTACTGATTTTCTTAGTCATGAGGGTAAAATATTTTTTCAGTCCAATGCTCGGATATGTGGCAAAAGATAGCCAGTAATGTGACCGTAAAACAATGAATGGTTAGTTAACCAAGACAACAAAACATTTTTGGCTTATTTGTTACGATTCTGCCACATTTCAACAAATGGCGCTTAATGCCGTGTGTGTTTTTACTTTTACCGATATAGCGTACGTTTACGTCATGCATGCCGTCGCGTCGGTAAAGCGGACCAAAGAGTTTCGTTCATCTGAGTGTGGACTCCGCCGGGTAGCATCTTCTGAAAAGCCCGTGGGCTGGAACAAACAAACTTTGTTTTTGTCATTTCACTAAATCAGTTTCTCATCATTCCAATCCGCTTTCTCTTTCACGCCTAGTGCCTGGGTCGCACGCGTTCTACCCCACGGACTATTCAGTTCTGACGAGGACTTGTCAATGCGAGCACTGAAAAACCACGTGTGGTACAACGCAGCTCTCTCTCTGGCTTTTCAAGCGGTTTGAAATTCTATAAAGCCCGTGGGGCACAACGCAGCGTCGCGCTGTAGCGCTCTAACTTTTCGAGCGGTTTGAAATTCTGAAAAGCCCGTGGGGCACAACGCAGCGTCGCGCTGTAGCGCTCTAACTTTTCGAGCGGTTTAAAATTCTGAAAAGCCCCTGGGGCACAACGCAGCGTCGCGCTGTAGCGCTCTAACTTTTCGAGCGGTTTGAAATTCTGAAAAGCCCGTGGGGCACAACGCAGCGTCGCGCTGTAGCGCTCTAACTTTTCGAGCGGTTTGAAATTCTGAAAAGCCCGTGGGGCACAACGCAGCGTCGCGCTGTAGCGCTCTAACTTTTCGAGCGGTTTAAAATTCTGAAAAGCCCCTGGGGCACAACGCAGCGTCGCGCTGTAGCACTCTTACTTTTCGAGCGGTTTAAAATTCTGAAAAGCCCGTGGGGCACAACGCAGCGTCGCGCTGTAGCGCTCTAACTTTTCGAGCGGTTTAAAATTCTGAAAAGCCCCTGGGGCATAACGCAGCGTCGCGCTGTAGCGCTCTAACTTTTCGAGCGGTTTGAAATTCTGAAAAGCCCGTGGGGCACAACGCAGCGTCGCGCTGTAGCGCTCTAACTTTTCGAGCGGTTTAAAATTCTGAAAAGCCCCTGGGGCACAACGCAGCGTCGCGCTGTAGCGCTCTAACTTTTCGAGCGGTTTAAAATTCTGAAAAGCCCCTGGGGCACAACGCAGCGTCGCGCTGTAGCGCTCTAACTTTTCGAGTGGTTTAAAATTCTGAAAAGCCCGTGGGGCACAACGCAGCGTCGCGCTGTAGCGCTCTAACTTTTCGAGCGGTTTGAAATTCTGAAAAGCCCGTGGAGCACAACGCAGCGTCGCGCTGTAGCGCTCTAACTTTTCGAGCGGTTTAAAATTCTGAAAAGCCCCTGGGGCACAACGCAGCGTCGCGCTGTAGCGCTCTAACTTTTCGAGTGGTTTAAAATTCTGAAAAGCCCTTGGGGCACAAAGCGGCCCATCGTTGTACCCCAAGGTCTTTTCAGAAGAGGCCGCCGAGTAGGCATAGAAAAGAGTCGGAGTTCCAAACCTAATTGATCTAAAATAAAAATCTGTATAATTTATTTATTTTCTCAGTCGTGAAAATCACTATATAATGTTACGGCCAAAAGTGCAATAGATGGACTTGCCTGCGGCTCGGCCCTCAAACTCACTCGCCAATCTATTGCTCACTTTCCAGCCTCTAAAACGATGTACTGTTTTCTACATGTTTTTTTCTGTCATCCACTATGTAGAGAACTTTTTTAAAGGCCTTTGTTAACCACACAATTTGTTTCAGCTCTAAACACGGAGGATTAATGTACGTGAACAACATACTTGTTTGTAGCCGTATTTTTGGGTGGCTTTGATACTTACGTTCACATTGATATTGCTTCATTTTTGTTTACAAGGGGTTTACATACAAATTTAGTTCCCAACAATGGACCCTGTTAGGGTATAAAGTCATGGTCAAACATTTTACATAACTGAAGTAAACTTTTTGCATCAAACGACTGGTAATGTATAAAGTGGTCGTGCCATGCCACCTACTTATTTCATTACAATCATACAAATATTTTATATCATTTATTGCTTCATTTTTGTTTACAAGGGGTTTACATACAAATTTAGTTCCCAACAATGGACCCTGTTAGGGTATAAAGTCATGGTCAAACATTTTACATAACTGAAGTAAACTTTTTGCATCAAACGACTGGTAATGTATAAAGTGGTCGTGCCATGCCACCTACTTATTTCATTACAATCATACAAATATTTTAATTTCTCCTTGATTCTCATACAAATATTATTCATCATTCATCTATCACCAAAAACAATTCATCGTCCTCCAAATAAACCTCATGAAAATATAGCGAAAATTCAATAAAACATGACAGAACCGAATTCTAAAACGCGTACATATTTCTCGCAAATCTCTCCATCTCGACAAAAACTCGCGTCCGCCGATAGTCGACATAAATCGGCGAACGGCGAGATGACATTTAAAACTATTCGCCGAAAATTATACGAACAAATGTTTCGCGCCCATTACGCGGGGTTTCACGGGTTTTTGTTGGGTCTCATGCATTGGAGATTGTGCGGTGGTTTCCTTTACGATGGGAGGGGATGCCAGGGAGGAGGGATAGCGGATGAACTAAGAGTAGGGTGTTCATTGAAGGGTTATGTTTAAACGATCACCAAAAGCGCATTTTTACTACCAATAAATTCGAAACGACCGCCAGAATTAGTAAACGACCACCAAATTGTGTTTGGATAAATCATCACCAAACTTCTTTTTATGTTTTGTGGACTTAAGTTTATGTTTTAAGTATTTTTTGTTGTTCTTACAAGTTCAACCTAACATGAAGGATAAAGGGGGCTTCGCTTCTCTCACCCCGTTTACCCTTCACCTGAGCTACCGCCGTATTTTGCCCTGATATTTTCTGCCATTTACCTATTTTGGGTAGGAAAAATTATTTTGTTGATCTTTATATTTGTTGCCTTAGCTGAATTGTTGGCGCGCAATCAGCAATACTGACTAATTCTGGCAGATCGACGGCGCTGGACTGAGCATCTGTCATGCAAAAATGGAGTAATCTCTACCACGCTATATAAAAACTCATGACGTTAATGGGCCAAATGATGATTATGATATGATGATATGGTGACTCTCCAGCCAGTCTTGTCTTGTCAACCCTGTTCCGGTCTTTCGGCCGGCCTACCGGGGACACATGTTTTGAAAGGAGGGGGTGCGACCTGCTCTTAGGGTTGCAAAGGAGGGTAATGTCAATCGAAGGACTGTGCAGCCTAAAGCCAATATAGGAAAATTGCAGTGGGGAGGATGTGGGATATGGAGAGCAGCATATATTTTCAAGTTATTGCTGTTATTTTAGCTTCAGGTATCGTTGGCTGCGTTTGCTGAGTCTGGTCAGTCCGCAGCAAGCTCCCAGTTTCTCTGACTGTTTCTAGAATACCCTATATTTGACTCCTGGCCTTTCTGATTTCGTCCCATCGTTACACGAGTATAAATAAAGAAAACAAAATGAGCATTAATTAATATGAGCGAAAGTGAAAAATAGCATTTCCTTCCGATGACGGGTGATACTTATTTGTTCGGCACAATGTATATTTAGGGTCCCGAACCTTGACACAGAGTACCTATAGTTTGGCGAAAGGTCAGTATTAACATGAGACACACTCAATGAATATAATGCAGAATAAGTAATAGGAAGGTAATAGGTATTGCCTTGAACGTTGTGGAGAGAGCTTGAAATCGTAGGATTTCAAGCTCTCTCCACAACGTTCTGTCCATCTTTTGTTTAGAAATAGTTTTTTAACAGAATAAAATTGTGATTCCATCTGAAAGGAATTTGACCTGAAACTCGGTTTTTTTATTTGCTTCAATTTCTGGCCACTGTAAGACTTAAACACCAGCATTAAAGAGGTTGGATACTGAAGGAGGCCGGACATCATTAATTAGTCACTTATTAATTAGTTTACATCTAAAAATTTACTCAAAAACAGAAATATGTAAGTGGCCCTTATTTTCTTTTGAGTATATAAAAGGGTTGTAAAAGATGTAGATCTGGACTATTCTAGCTAGAGATATATATTATTTATATATATAGAGATAGTATTTATAGACTAGTGTAGTGTATAGTGTAAATTACTGTATAGGATTAAGTGCAGTGAATAGCACGAAAAAACTACAACAACTACTACTAAAACGGCAAGTGCGAATATAATTGTCGTTACCTACCAATAAATCAAGTTTAGCAATACAGCAAATAGCAGTATAGCCATTTATTTTAGCAGCTTTAATAAAATAGCACTGCAACTAGGTATATAAATTATTTAAAATTAACAGTTATGCCCACCGCTACTACCTACCATGAGAGAGGCTCTACATACCACCTAATAACTAGAATTTAAAACCTCTTTGCAGTAACCTCTTACACCACGCCCCACAATATGTTTTTATTGATGAGCCAAGTCCGTGCGTGGACTCCGGCAGTTCTTGTCAACATTTTAGACCTGTTTTAGATCTGTCGCCTTGCCCTGGGTGTGAAGGGTTTTAGGGTTATGATGGTAAAGGGTTCTTCTAAAGTGGAGCCAAAATCGAAAAGACAAGATAATATAAGAATCCGGTGAGGCCTTCACCCACAGTGGGACATTGCAGGCTAACTAAAAAATATTTGAATTACCTAGATGTCAGTTCTTAAAAGAAAAAAAATGTACCTAGTAATTATCTTTTCCTTAGTGTTCTCCGCAACAAGATAGCTCTTTTTCCCATATCGGTTGGCTAAAGCACAGTTATGCCCACTTTTAGCCAGTTATTCAAAACGCTTTTTTGCGTGACAAGAGGCCATCCCATCGCCTCCGCTATGGAGTATCACAGCAGTATGTAATGTGCAGAGAAAACTAATATTATGCGTGTCTTCAAATTAGTAATTAGCTCTGTGGCCACGCGTGCTTCTCAGGTAGGTACGAGATGTAATTAGTAATTAGCTCTGTGGCCACGCGTGCTTCTCAGGTAGGTACGAGATGTAATTAGTAATTAGCTCTGTGGCCACGCGTGCTTCTCAGGTAGGTACGAGATGTAATTAGTAATTAGCTCTGTGGCCACGCGTGCTTCTCAGGTAGGTACGAGATGTAATTAGTAATTAGCTCTGTGGCCACGCGTGCTTCTCAGGTAGGTACGAGATGTAATTAGTAATTAGCTCTGTGGCCACGCGTGCTTCTCAGGTAGGTACGAGATGTACTTTTGGAACCGGTGCTGACTAACTAACTAGCTAACTAACGGTGATGGAAAACATCGTGGAGAACCTTCAATCTCCATAGCTGTGGCGATGGGCTAGCCCCCTGTCACGGGAAACGTTTTGTACCTCTGCCACCGCATATGGGAATGTGCGTGACGCCGTCACGTCATGTCAAGTTATGTGCTATCCTATCGTTATTTTGGTTTACTTTTACGGCGGAACCCACTCGCTTGAGTAACTTTTGCGAGTGACTCCAATTTCTTGCGTATCTAATACGTATGCTGGAAACGTTCAGTCCATAATTGGGTGCTAATACGCTAAGTGTTAATTTAAGTGGCTCTCAAGATTATGATTTAAACGTGTAGGGCTCCTCGCTATCTATCTTAATCTACTGGTGATAATGGCGGATAAGTATCTACTCGTGTTCGCGGCAAGTCTCAGTGGCTCTGAGCGAATCATGGCGCGGCCTGCAGTTTTACTTATCATTTGTGTTATATCAGCCTTATTACTTCCTTGAGACGACCTCTGTGGTGCAGCGGTTGTGGCTCTGCCTACCATGCGAGAGGTCCCGGATTCGATCCCCGGCTGGGGGTAAAGCAAAAACCCCTGGTCTTGGATGTTTATATGTGTGTGACGTCGCTGTTTCTGGTTCCCGCGACACAGGGTATCCTAGTGTGGGGCCAGAAGCAATGTATGTGCCTGTATGTAAATGTTTTTGTTTGACGTATCGTGAATTTGTTTTTGAGCTTCTTGGCTGTACCTGTTTCGTTGTATGATGGTCTAGTGGTTTCACGCTGGTGATGCGGGTTCGAATCCGGTGCTGCGTGCGGTGGACCATGTACTAATGAGATACTTATTTGACGACCCGAATAGCCGAGTCGGCAGTGACCCTGCCTACGAAGCCAAGGGTCCCGGGTTCGAGTCCCGGTGCCGGAAAACGGACGTTTGTACCCTAGTCATGGTTGTTTATCTATATAAGCATGTGTATCGTTGTCTAGTACCCAAGATACAAGGAATACTAGTTTGGGGCTAGATCAATGTGTGTAAATGGTGTCCAAGGTATTATTATTACTTAGGTAATCTACTAAGAACATTTTACGAACCTTCTAATAACGGTGAAGGAAACCATAGCATAAGCTGCGGCGATGGGCTAGCTCAGTAAGTATTGACTGACTGGCTGAACGTGTGCACTACTTATGTTTATGATATAATGTTGCTTGTTCGTGATAATTCCTTTTTCATCTGGGTTATTTTCCCAAACTTGGCTGTGGTATCTTTTTGCGCTCGCGCAGTTTCGACTATTCACATAAAGAGTGCCTATGTTATTAAATCGGTCGAGTGTGGGTTGAACTCGCACACGAAGGATTCCGTATCGTAGTACAAGACAACTTAAGGATAAAATTATATATATATATATATATATATATATATAAAAAAAAAGTTTTTTTTTTTTTAAATATATTATATATATATATATATAAAAGTTTATTCAATTTGTTTATAATAAAGCCTAGGCATCTCCCCTGCCCTGCAGATATATATGATAGCGGATCTGACTTCAGACCAATTGCAACACCGAAATTATTTATAGATGACGTGAAACTATCGATTCTATTTGATTGACGATTTAAATAAAACCGGACAAGGGCGAGTAGGACGTCGGACGTCGGACCCCCACACGAAGGGATCCATACCTCAGATAAACGAAACTCTTATCCCATTGTAGACGGAAAAACCAACGACAGTATTTACGAGTATCATATATACATACATGTAGCCCATTGATGTCCCCATCGAGGGGCACAGGCCTAAAGGCCTGTGCCCCTCGATGCCTCGATGTGCAGGCTTAATCTTACTCGTGTCCGGGTAAACCCGGACACGAGTAAGATTAAGCCATACTCCACCACGCTGGCTCAGTGAGGGATGGTGAAGGGGTTTAACGACCACTATCACAAAGCGATAGTAGCCGGGACCTACAGCTTAACGTGTCATCCGAAACACTGAGCGTCCGATAATGTACTTAAGATAAATTATTTAGCTCATTGGTACACGGTCAGGATTCGAACCTGTATCTCCAGTGTGAGAAGCAAGTGTGAAACCATTTCTATCATCATACCTTTTAATTTTTAATAATAAAACAATACCTACTAGGTAGGACTATATACGTTCAAGACCGTACATCGAAACATTGAAAAAGTATTTTGTGTATGTAGTATATGTACTGTAAGTATTGAACTATGTTCTCATGTTAACGAAACTCTTTGCTCATTGAAACCGGAAATGGATAGAAATGGAGTAACTTCATAACAGAAATAAGATCAAATATGAAAAAATAATATAATTTATAATGATTCGAATGAGCAATTGTTGAAAACTCGATACTCGCAGTTAAAAACTTTTCTGATAAGATCGGGAGAGTACAATTTCAGTTCACCGATAAACAAATAAAACAAAATGGCTAAGAACCGAACACCCGAATGGCCGATTCGGCAGTGACCCTGCCTACGAAGCCAAGGGTCCCGGGTTCGAGTCCCGGTGGAGGCAAATATTTGTTTGATGAGAACGGATGTTTGTACCCTAGTCATGGTTGTTAACTATCTAAGTATAATATTTATCTATATAAGTATGTGATGGTTTAGTACCCAAGATACAGGGAATCCTAGTTTGGGGCTAGATCAATGTGTGTAAAATAGTGTCCAAGGTATTATTATTATTATTACTATTATTATTACTATTATTATTATTGTTATTTTATTCTTAAAAACCTGTATTATTTGTTGTTATAGCGGCAATAGAAATACACCCCCTGTGAAAATTTCAGCTCTACCTATTTCGGTGGTGACAGACGGATCCGGTAGAGTCCGTCTGTCACCGGGCTCTACCGGATCAAGATGTCAGACGGACGGTCAGACGGATAGCGGAGACTTAGTAATAGGATCCCGTTTGGCACCCTTCGGGTCCGGAACCCTAAAAACTAAACAAGGGAGCATCTGGCCCTCTACAACCTCATATGAGAAAATGCTTGGTGTCGTTTTTTTTTCTAATCATGATGAATTCTACGACCAATTTCTTTGACTACTACAAAAGAAAAGAAAAAACAAAGGAAAAGTGGTGACAAGGAGCCGCGCAGTCTACCAGACATTCGTCTCACATCATTCGTGCAAACACAGTAAAAACTCTCACATTATTCGTGCTAACAACATTGTAAAAACGGAATAACATTCTGATACCTAATTAAACCTTTTTGGGCGGAGCGCTTTAGATACCTTTAGTCAGAGTGACAATATAATATATCCTGTAAAGTAGAAAGAAAGTTATTTTTTAAATTTTGCTTTATATTTGTCTGTGATCTAGCATTATTCGCACATCGGAAACGATTGCGGGTAGAAACATCTGTCCCTGACGGGTACTGGATGGGTGTCCGTTTCTATGAGCCCTTTGTCTCGGGCATGTCCGTGTTTTGAATGCTGTAGGTCCCGGCCGCGTCTTCTGAAAAGTCCGTGGATTTTAAACCGCTCGAAAAGCCAGAGCGCTGCAGCGCGACGCTGCGTTGTACCACACGAGGTTTTTCAGCGTTCACATCGACAATTCATCGTCTGAAATGAATAGTCCGTGGGGTAACACGACTGCGGCGTTGTACCCCTCCGGCTTTTCGTAAATTACCTTCTAGTTGAAAAGCCGGAGCGCTACAACGCTACAACGCGCCTATTTATTTCCTAGTTTTAGTAATTCTAAATGTATACTCCATAAAGATCAAGTTTGTTCAAGTTACGTATAAGTATGTGATGGTTTAGTACCCAAGATACAGGGAATCCTAGTTTGGGGCTAGATCAATGTGTGTAAAATAGTGTCCAAGGTATTATTATTATTATTACTATTATTATTATTGTTATTTTATTCTTAAAAACCTGTATTATTTGTTGTTATAGCGGCAATAGAAATACACCCCCTGTGAAAATTTCAGCTCTACCTATTTCGGTGGTGACAGACGGATCCGGTAGAGTCCGTCTGTCACCGGGCTCTACCGGATCAAGATGTCAGACGGACGGACAGACGGATAGCGGAGACTTAGTAATAGGATCCCGTTTGGCACCCTTCGTGTCCGGAACCCTAAAAACTAAACAAGGGAGCATCTGGCCCTCTACAACCTCATATGAGAAAATGCTTGGTGTCGTTTTTTTTTTCTAATCATGATGAATTCTACGACCAATTTCTTTGACTACTACAAAAGAAAAGAAAAAACAAAGGAAAAGTGGTGACAAGGAGCCGCGCAGTCTACCAGACATTCGTCTCACATCATTCGTGCAAACACAGTAAAAACTCTCACATTATTCGTGCTAACAACATTGTAAAAACGGAATAACATTCTGATACCTAATTAAACCTTTTTGGGCGGAGCGCTTTAGATACCTTTAGTCAGAGTGACAATATAATATATCCTGTAAAGTAGAAAGAAAGTTATTTTTTAAATTTTGCTTTAGATGTGTCTGTGATCTAGCATTATTCGCACATCGGAAACGATTGCGGGTAGAAACATCTGTCCCTGACGGGTACTGGATGGGTGTCCGTTTCTATGAGCCCTTTGTCTCGGGCATGTCCGTGTTTTGAATGCTGTAGGTCCCGGCCGCGTCTTCTGAAAAGTCAGTGGATTTTAAACCGCTCGAAAAGCCAGAGCGCTGCAGCGCGACGCTGCGTTGTACCACACGAGGTTTTTCAGCGTTCACATCGACAATTCATCGTCTGAAATGAATAGTCCGTGGGGTAACACGACTGCGGCGTTGTACCCCTCCGGCTTTTCGTAAATTACCTTCTAGTTGAAAAGCCGGAGCGCTACAACGCTACAACGCGCCTATTTATTTCCTAGTTTTAGTAATTCTAAATGTATACTCCATAAAGATCAAGTTTGTTCAAGTTACGTATAAGTATGTGATGGTTTAGTACCCAAGATACAGGGAATCCTAGTTTGGGGCTAGATCAATGTGTGTAAAATAGTGTCCAAGGTATTATTATTATTATTACTATTATTATTATTGTTATTTTATTCTTAAAAACCTGTATTATTTGTTGTTATAGCGGCAATAGAAATACACCCCCTGTGAAAATTTCAGCTCTACCTATTTCGGTGGTGACAGACGGATCCGGTAGAGTCCGTCTGTCACCGGGCTCTACCGGATCAAGATGTCAGACGGACGGACAGACGGATAGCGGAGACTTAGTAATAGGATCCCGTTTGGCACCCTTCGTGTCCGGAACCCTAAAAACTAAACAAGGGAGCATCTGGCCCTCTACAACCTCATATGAGAAAATGCTTGGTGTCGTTTTTTTTTTCTAATCATGATGAATTCTACGACCAATTTCTTTGACTACTACAAAAGAAAAGAAAAAATAAAGGAAAAGTGGTGACAAGGAGCCGCGCAGTCTACCAGACATTCGTCTCACATCATTCGTGCAAACACAGTAAAAACTCTCACATTATTCGTGCTAACAACATTGTAAAAACGGAATAACATTCTGATACCTAATTAAACCTTTTTGGGCGGAGCGCTTTAGATACCTTTAGTCAGAGTGACAATATAATATATCCTGTAAAGTAGAAAGAAAGTTATTTTTTAAATTTTGCTTTAGATGTGTCTGTGATCTAGCATTATTCGCACATCGGAAACGATTGCGGGTAGAAACATCTGTCCCTGACGGGTACTGGATGGGTGTCCGTTTCTATGAGCCCTTTGTCTCGGGCATGTCCGTGTTTTGAATGCTGTAGGTCCCGGCCGCGTCTTCTGAAAAGTCAGTGGATTTTAAACCGCTCGAAAAGCCAGAGCGCTGCAGCGCGACGCTGCGTTGTACCACACGAGGTTTTTCAGCGTTCACATCGACAATTCATCGTCTGAACTGAATAGTCCGTGGGGTAACACGACTGCGGCGTTGTACCCCTCCGGCTTTTCGTAAATTACCTTCTAGTTGAAAAGCCGGAGCGCTACAACGCTACAACGCGCCTATTTATTTCCTAGTTTTAGTAATTCTAAATGTATACTCCATAAAGATCAAGTTTGTTCAAGTTACGGCCAAAAATACATGTCAGTTCTTCTTTTTTTCTCTGCCCCTTTCTTCACCGTGCATGGTTTATCTTGAATTTAGAGCCAAATTGGTTGATTTCTGTCCTATACCAAAGGAGCCGAGCGAAGCGGAGCAGAGCGAGGCGACCCCATGTAGTTTCACAGCAACGTATTGATTACATATTCGGCTTTAACTCAGTTGTTCCCTTGGCTAGCCAGTAATTCAAACACATTTTGCGTGATATGGGACTACCCAATCGCCGCAGGTCCTGGAGAAATGAAGTTTTCCTCACGATGTTTTGCGTCACTTGTCTATTTAATGATGTCCATATTAGATAAATTAATAAAGCCAGCAAAATGCCTTACCGTACTGGAATTTTACGATAAAAACTCAACCACTAATGAAGTGGTCCTCGCTTTGAAGTCGCTACGGTGTCTTCAATATGTTTTTTAATGTAGATTGTGATAGAAAGCTGTAAACTGATTTCAACAACTTTTCTTTCTCCTTATAGTGGAGGTCTTTAGTCTGCCTACCCCTCTTCCGGGAAAAGGGTGTGAGGAAAACTAATGATTGGATGTAAGTACGTATCTGTTTCACATACTAATCTGCTACCGAACGGAAAAATAATTGATCAAATATGTAGTAAGTAAGTCCAATTACACTAACAACTCTGACACGAATTCGAAATCAAACGTTTGTCCACCCACATCCATCATTTTAAATACGACCCTACATCAAACCAACACGACACCCATCGTTATACCAGCCAAAACGAGGAAAGCCCAAAACGGGAAACGCGGGCATTACCCGTTTCGACCGGTGACTGCGGCATGGCTATCTGGGTATTTGAGAGTCAAATGCATGTACCATTCGTACCTTTACCGAGGCACTAAGTTAAGCGATAGAAATCGTGAAAAAAACTCGCGCACATTTGGTTAAAGTGCGGTTTACACGATCTGTTTAAGGGGATGACACACTGGAGAGTTTTGATTACCTGACCAAATTGTGTGTTGAAATCGCTTCATTCGCTATTATACCTCTCGCCACGAATTAAGAGCGCTGGGCGTCGTTGGCGGGAAATACTGCGCATATGTAAGTACAGCTATTAAAAAGTGACTACTGCTCATTCAAGGTCACCGCTCATAACTCGTGGCGCGACGTACACTAGGGGTTTTCCACAGAATATACTATACAACCATGTAGAAACATGGTTTGTGACATTTGACATTGCTAAGACATTTTCATCGTTTCGGACCGCAGAGTTGAACTTTAGTGTTGCCACATTTACTTTAAAAATGCCTTACAATTCACCGAGGTTAAAAGATAATATAGTATCCAATTTTCCCACTATATTCCAAATATTTAGTTAAATTTACTAAATAGATCTCAAAACGCATAGATTGTTAAATTAAAACCGTAAAAAGCTTCCCACAAACCGAGCTAAATCACATGTCACAGCAACACCACCGCAAATGCAAAACGCCCTCTAGCGAGCTATTTGGAAGCTATTGGATTTGTTTTTAGGGTTCCGTACCCAAAGGGTAAACACGGGACCCTATTACTAAGACTTCGCTATTTGTCTGTCTGTCTGTCTATCTATCTGTCCGTCTGTCACCAGGCTGTATCTCATTAACCGTGATAGCTAGACAGTTGAAATTTTCACATACGATGAATTTCTATTGCCGCTATAACAACAAATATAAAAAACAGAATAAAAGTAATATTAAAGGAGCTCCCATACAACAATTCTTTCAATACCACATACAAACTTATGAATGCACCTGGCTACGTACATGGAGTGTGAAAGTAGCCGCACCAATAACTTTTGTTATGTAAAATCCAAACTCCACACCATCCCTACCATTGTATGGTGGTACAGAACCCTACGTGCGTTTCGTTTTTTTTTTAATTATCTGTCAGAAAACTGCTGTTGCCTATCCGTTTGTGAGGTGACAGAGCGCTTCGCTTACGTCATCATACGCGTCAGAAAACGGAGTGCCGCTATTGGTCGACGAGTGCGCGAGAAGACCATCTCCATTCTTGCGGCGATTGGTTAGCCGCCTACCCAAAATGGAATGTAGAAATACTGGCCAAATCTGGGTGCAAATGTGCCTCTACCAGCACTTTTGTGAAAAGGTATAGAAAAGTCCAGAGTCACAATCAAGAGCATGAAAAAGGTACACTTTTCGTATGGTTTTCGCGGTCATTTTTGGGGGCATTGCATTGGACACTGTCAAATGTGCAATATAGAATTGTACATGTCAAGATAGATTATAGAGAGGGTATCGCATAGATTCGCGGCAATATCACGTTACGTCATTTTCATTCCTCAGCTTTTTTCACATCAATGAGATTTATTTTTTTTATTTATGTATTTATTTATTTATTCAGGTAATCAACAGCGTTACAAAACAGATAGTCCTTAAAATTAACACGAATTACATAGCCAATAATAGATTACCCCAAAAAGATCCTTTTGTTGTTACAGTATGTGTTTTAGTGAGGCAAAAAGAAAGGCAAGAGAATGACAACGCCCGGTTTCTGAAAGGAAAATCTGCTGTGACAACTTGTTAAACTCCTGTTAAACGCATTTCAGCCAATCACGTGCCGCCATTTTGAATAAATGATCGATTAACCGCTTGTTAC
Source organism: Argyresthia goedartella (assembly GCA_949825045.1). Lineage (NCBI taxonomy): Eukaryota > Metazoa > Arthropoda > Insecta > Lepidoptera > Argyresthiidae > Argyresthia > Argyresthia goedartella. The sequence goes on from OX463831.1 coordinate 22,799,959, forward strand.
AGTTGACCACTCTAACTGGAGGACAGTGCCGCTTTCCCACCGCAACTGAGCGTAAGAGCATTTCAGTTAGGCTATGGTACAATTGACAGTGTATAATGTGAAGGCCGCTTTACACCGCGCGATTATACGCTGTCCATATCAGGCGGTTCTGACTCGTATGTGAAGACAATCGCGCGTCGCCTGTCCAGGCTGATTGACGTGCATTCTCTGCCCGGCGTGTAAACACAAATAAACGACACGCAGAATGTCGGTAGTCGACCTGAAGGATTGTCTGTTCGTAGCATAGAATTTCTAATTTTGCTAGGCGAAAGGTGTAATGTAGAATCCTGGGTGTAGAGAGGGATTCAAGCTGGTGCACGGGCGATTGGGGGAAACTATGCCTCTGCCACCCGATATGAGAAAAGGCGTGAAGAAGGAAGATCAGGAAGGAAATAGGCGCTTTTAGATATACACTATGGCCCACTCGGAAGTCAAAATATCTTAGCTGAAGTAGATCAAAATCTAACAGAAGTGACAACATCAAAGCATCGTCACCTCGACCGAAGTCGCACGCAAAAATTATAGCAAAATGCAATAAATACTTGCCCCGTGTGCCGTTAGCAAGTTTTTTTCTCTTTGTCATTTCTTTGGATGCAGCGATTATAGTCCCGTTAGTGTGTTAGGCTAATTTGATGAAAAACTTTTTGGTGCGAAACTCCTTTGCGAGAAAGGACGAAAAAAGCGCGCGAGTTTCTTATTTTAAATTTGTCGAAGTCTATTGTTTTTTACAGAAGGGCTTTGAATTTGAAGTTCCAAGACGATGGCCAATTTTAAGTTTATTTTGTGAAATAATTAGTAGTTTTTGTGATTGTTACTGAATAGAAGGCATTATAATGCCAGTGCGGGTTTAAGTAACTATTCAATAACATAACACGAGTGCTTTATTGCCTAATTATGTACAGTTACATACACTACTTTAATCAACACACATTAGATGTGTTCAGGAACCGCATGTTACGACCGGGGCATTGCGGCATTCCATTTAATTTCGAATAGAACGTCATCTCATTATAATTGAGGTCAAATCAAATTGCTTTGTATTTCAGAGATGTTCTAAATTGGAATGTAATAAGTAAATGAAAACCGATGTCAGTATGAAGTAATAATAGAATTTTCACATTAATAATAAGACTTCTAACAAAACAGGTTATCTTTAAGCTGGTCGATAAATTTGATATTTTTGAACGCATTAAAGAGTTCATGATATGTATTTAGATCAATATTAGGAATTCCTTGGTGACTCCTAATAACTGTTGACTGGTGGGATACCACATCACGATCAGAAACCTGGTGAACAGAATGCCAAACCCCATGATCGCAGTATTGACAGTTAGTGGAGGCAAATCGAAGTCCTATTGAGAAAATTTTACGACCTCTGTGGCGCATCGGTTGTGGCTCTGCCTACCACGCGGGAGGTCCCGGGTTCGATCCCTGGCTTGGAGGGGGTGAAGAAAAAAAAACAAATCTTGGAGGTTTTATTACGTGTGTGACGTCACTGTTTCCTGTACCCACGACTCAGGGTACCCTAGTGTGGGGCCAGAAGCAATGTATGTGCCTGTATGTAAATTTTTAAGTTATTGTAAACAATGCATATGTTTATGTCATTGTAAGTGGAATAAAAATATGGTTTGTTTTAATACTTTTACTTTTTCTTTGTTTATGAATAAAAACCTTGATGGTAAAACAATGCTATTTATTACTTTTATTTAAGACCTTAATGCATGGTCTTACCTACTTATTACTTGGTAATAAAGTTCCAAAACTATGAAACCATATATGGGTTACAATGCATCAAGGGATTAAGAGGTATTAATTGTCTATGGAACAAAATTTAATTGACAATAAATTCTTAATTTTCGATAAATTAAGGGTTTTATATGTGACCAGCAACATTGCTCTCGAGTATATTAAATTTCAAAATCTTATAGATAAGCGTGTCGAGTATCTAGTGACCCTTATTACTTACGATTTCAGATTACGATAAACTAGGTAGGTAATGCGTTTTAGATCAATTCCCAGCCTAGGTAAATACCTGCAACATTTATTCCTTTGTTACATATGTAGATACTATCGCTGCGCTGACTGTGTATTTAACTGCAAATCCTACAATTCATATTTTGTTTGTACAGGGGTAAAAGTGTGTAATAATCAGAGATCAGACGCATGTCACGGACCTACAATTGAAATGTTGGCTATTAAGGAATGCAGTTTTGTATCGAAAAAATCCCGCGATTCCGGGATTGTCAAATTTTGAGTTATTTATAGTATGCGATGTATATTTACCTACGTTCATGGTTGGCTGATACGGAATGCTCTTGTGTATTGATCGTAATTATTCTGCAATTCCAAAGTCGTCAAATTTAGTATTTTCTGATTTAGATCTTATATTGTAAAGTAGGTAGTTAACAAACAACGCTAGCAGGCAATAAGCAGTTTAGAACAGTCACTATAATCTGACGTAACACCGTCCGTTTCAACACAATTAGATAGAGAAATGTTAACGTCAGATTTCAGTAACCAAACCATAGTGATAGATAGTGACTTAAGTCATTGTAATCATTCTGCTAATATTTACGCCCAATCACTAAATTTAACACAAAAACATATTTTAATTTATATATTTTTTTAAAACACATTGCCTCTCCAATAACATACAAATTTTCATCGGGAATTACAAATATAAAATCAATGTTTAGTAATTATGTATCCGAGTAGTTACACAATCCCGGATTTCCTGTCATCCCAAGATTTTAACAAATAATATATTTTTTTATATCGGCTTCCATAATTGTATAGCCAAAAAAATAACCTGAATATCCAATCTCTGGTGATAATACAATATAATCGTCAACAAAATATGATAAATGTTAAATCTCCACAGAAATAACTCACAGATCAGATAACTACATTATTCGCTTCATCCCACAACCATCTCTCACTCGCCCTGCCTACCCCCTGTGGAGAATAGCGTGAACATATCCCAATAACACAAATAGGGGTCACTCTACCATTATAATACGATAGCGCTGCTATAACATCGATAGTTTGTTCGTCTGATAATATCGGTAAAACAAAACAAACTAGCAGCGAGATTATTCCTATACGGATAGAAAATGTAAAAAATTCTAAGTGTAACAGAAAGGTATAATAACATTGTATTATTAGAGACAACATTCGGCACAACATTAACTGCTGATGAGTTGATCAGAACAACTTTATTTTCATACATTTTGGGCTTAGTGAACAAGCGAATACACAAATGTTGCCGGATTATCGATAGTTCCATCAGCGGAAAAACTATCGATAAACTGTCGCTTTCTAGCAACACTACAAGATAATAACAGCACCCCTATAAGAGCTAGGGCGATATGGCGCCATTTTGTCAGATTCGCTATTAATTTACCGATTCATGAGGGTAGACAGACAAGCATAATTGCTGGAGATAAATCTAAAATGGTGGTAATAAAGATAATGTTATTGGTGTTCGTAGAGATTTTGAATCTGGTTTTAATGAACATGATGGTTTAGTAAGAATGGTAATAATAGTTAATAAGTGTAGGCAGTAATCAGCTTTTTCACTAACACACTCTATAGAAAATTGTGGAAAACTGATAGTTTTTCCATACTGTAACAATAAGTGACTAAACCTTAATCTTCTATCTATAAATATATGTCACCGTAAGATAGTCAAAACCGTTAGTTGCTAAAGTAACGCGTTAGTTCATCAACTATCGATAAATAGTAAACCAGACCGACACGGTTTAGAATTTAGGTTTACTGTCGACAGATTGTACTGCTTACTATATGACGCGTTAGTTGATCAACTATCGATAGATAGTAAACCAGACCGACACGGTTTAGAATTTACGTTTCTTTTGTTTTTTCATCTCGGCTTCGCTGCGCTCGCCCCCTCTAGTCTTCACTTAAGCTACCGCAGTGTTTGCCCTGGTATTTCGTTTGCAATTTAAGTCATAGTAAACCAGTTTACTATTTAACGGTTTTAATCTTTAGTTTATCAACTAACGTGTTATATAGTAAGCAGTACGCTACAGTTTACTATCTGTCGACAGTTGACCAACTATCGAGGAAAAAACGTTAGTTTATCAACTAACGGTTTTAACAATCTTACGGTGACATATATAAATCAAAGTCGGGTTAGTTGCACCACTTTTAACTCAAGAACGGTTGGACCGATTTTAATTATCTCTAATTTGTTGGATTCGTCTCCGCCCCGAATAGCAGAATAACTATTAAAATATCGGGAAATCATTGACGGAAAAAATATACAGAATTTTAGTTTATTAGAGTTTTAAATAAATTAGGTTTGGAACTCCACCGTCTTCTGCAATTGACCGCATACCCATCTAACATTGACTGAAAAGGCGGTACGAAGTTCGTGGGTCAAAGAAAAACCGAGGCGAACTTACCGCAGAATTATCTTTTTGGAAATAAATAAGTGTCATCCTTACTTGGTTTGCTGGTCGAGATATCTTATCAGAGATAAGCTCGTCCTTGTGCACTATTTATATTTTATCTGAGGGCACGGCAGTGCCCCCGCCAAGACGAGCAAAGCGAAGCGTAAGGGCACTACTACCTTTTTTTTGAACCCTCACAACTTGGGTTGGGATTATACCAGATAAACAAAATTATCGGGATATTATGTCAATAGTAGACTTATTAAACATATAGAAGTTTCGATTGCATAACACTTATACTTTAGATTTTATTGATATCTGAAAATCCCCGATTTCGTCACTTTGATGATGTAGCAAATACAGCGCGGGTATGCTATCACCATACATAGAAGTCTAGGGTTAAGTTTGAATAATGCTCTCATTGATATTGGGTCATCCACGTTCTATTGTGAGCTTATGTAGCACTCTCTAGAGTGACTAATTTGCAAAGTGTTCACCTTAAAAACATTGACTTGAATAGTATTAAAGCACAAAAGTCAGCTATAGTCATCATCTATCTGATCTATCACTTATTATAAACAATAAACCAACACAGAAAAAAGGCAAAGATAGATAGAAAAAAATAATGTTGTAAAAATTAAATAGATTTTTTTATTCGTACCTACAACAGTGAATATTTTTTTCTCCTTACGCCCATGTGACGGCAGCGAAACGGCCAAGCCATATATTTTGACTGAGGTGTAGAGGATTGAAGAGTTAGGGCGTGTAGAGTTAGAAGCTTGGCTCTATGTGAGATCTGATAACTTTTGACAGTGCGAGCCATATGGTCTCGTCTTGGCGACATTTTACATGAAATGTGTTTGGTGAGATTACTTTTTCTGTACATCGTTTTTGTGCAGTAAGGAAATTATAAATTATGCTAACATACAATTGCGCATCAAATTATGTGAGAAATATATGGATAAAATTTTGCTTTCAAGTTTAGTTTGCTTTTCCTTATAATTTCCTCCGTTCTGTCAGACACTGCAGTAAACGCAGACTAACAAAATACAAGTGTGTTGCAAACATACTAAGTATATTTTTATAATATTAGGTACTAAAGGTATGTACTTACACCATTCAGACACTTTACTAAAATAAGTGTTATGACACTTCCACTTCCATGACCTTCCCAAAATTTACATTAAGCAAAAAAAACTGTTATTTAGACGTCTGTGAGAAAGCTACAAAATCTCCCATTTTATGTAAATTTCTCCGAACTTCTGTCAACCCAAAGAAAATCAATAGGACATTGTGCGAGAAAGAGGCAGAAGTTCTTCATAAATGCTTCGAAAGAGCGAGACGGCTATAGAGAAGTTATTTCAGTCGCCAAGCGGCTGGGTGGGAAAATCTCGGGAAGAAAATTGGAGTTTGGACTTCATACTATACACCGATTTCTGGACTTTATACGCTTTGAGTTACAACACAAATTCTTCTACTAATGGAGCGACAAGCTATACAATTTTTAACACACAGAATTTTAGCTTTAATTCCCAATGTTTAGGTCAGATTTTAGAGTGAGCCAGTCCTGTAGTAAATTTCCCGCGTAATTGTCCGCCATTTCGTAATGGCGATGACAAATGAGAGAATTTTCTTTTTAACTTCAGTGACATGGTAGTCAATTATAATTATTTTTCCGCCTTCTAACCTCAAAATAGCACCTTTGCCCCTTGATTTTAGGTTCTCAGGCGGAAAAAATCTATTCGCAACTCGTCCGAAAAGGCTTCTTTATGAACCTAAATACGACCCTCGCTTCGGCTCCTGCCGTAAACTTCCTGCCGTAAATATACGCCTTTGCGAACTCTTAAGAAATTTACTATTTCATTACTCATACTCTGAAAGGGGGTCATTGTTCATCCAGGCACCGTGCTGAAAGTGGTACATGCCTGCTCTAAAGCAGAAAAGTATTAAAAAAAAATATATGAATCGTAGTTTATATTGAACAACGCAATGGTAGAAACCTATACAGCCATAAAACGATTAATTCTTCATTTATTCGTTTTGTTGACATTTAAATTCTTTTTGATGTTTATAATTAATATAATGTACTTTATGTATTTATTGGTCACTTTCAAGGCGAGATGTGATTTGCGAAATAAATTAAAATATTGTTTAAGACGCAGATAAAAAAATATTTCTCTAACGCTCAATAACTGTACAAACGTTTATATTAATTTCAAGTGACTTTGTTTTTTAATAAAATAATTTTGATTTCAAGTGACTTTGTTTTTTAATATAATAATTTTGATTTTAACTGGCTTGTGTGTATTTCCTCGTATTCGTAATAAAAAGTAGAGTGTTTTACTCGGGTGATAGCACCCATTTCTGCCTCGAACTATTGGCGCTTTACGGCACAGTTTTAGTTTTTATTCTAATCGCGCAACCAAAGAGGTGGTGGTGGATTAGTAACGTGTCAAGTTACTAACGAGGCCTAATACCAACTCTTATAGCAGGACCTAAACTGAACTGCCCAGCTTTTTCATACTATGACCAACAATTAGCAGGCCCACGGCAGGACTGTTTAAGTTGCCGCTCAAAACGCTCACCTTTTTTTTGTATAGACTTTTCGTACTTTGAAACTATATTTGACAGCAGCAAATCGTCTTTTGCGCGTCTGTTATGTCTGAAACGGGTAGAGAAACCCTAACTAAGAATAAAGAAAGTTACAATATTTACAAGGTTTATTTATAAGTAGAGATACCGCGGCTAGGGTGTGGGTTTCACAGAACTCAGATGATTATATTTCATGGCCTAGAGAGAGAGTCCCCTGGCAGGTCTTCAGTAAGGAAGCAATGTGTTCGAGGGCTTGTCGTGGCATCCTCCAGCAGTATGGACCCAGGTTAAGGAATAGGTGTGCAGGAAAGGTACCAGGTGCCAAAAAACAGGGATGTATAGGGGAAAGTACCGGGAAACACGGGTGTGCAGAGGAACCCTGAAAAGATCAGACCAGTCTAGGAACTTAAGGTGAAAGTGATTACAATGCTCCTTGAGCTTGTAGAACATCGTCGCACGCAGATGCCGCGACGGAAAGACTCGAGGTTAGCTAGCTATCAAGGGCGTTGTAATCGAGACAGAAGCTGTAGGGATAGAGAGACACAGAGATATTTACAGACAGAAACCAGAAATGACTACGAGCTAGACAAATACGTACCCAAGAGTAAGGGACAGCAATCAGCTACACAAATTACTACGACGGTAGTTATACTATTTACAAATTTTTACAGAAGAATGTTTAAAGAAGTAAGTAATTGCTCCAGCTCGGAGCTCAAGAAATTAGCGACGAGTGACCATCCAAGAATCGTCACAATAGAATACTAGACTTGAATTTCAAGCAGAAAAACAAACTAACCAGCCAGTCGGCTTGTAAAACAAAGAGTTTGCTACATTTCAAATTAGACGATCTTGAAAAAGCTAGTAGATATTAGCGTAGACAACATTGTTTTGTAATTTATAGTGGTTTTTGGGGATTACTCGTAAATTTTCGAGTGTTTTAGTCGAGTGGAGTATCACGGCGGCCTCGTGAGAAATCCCCACCATTGTATACGAGTTCAAACAGTTCTGAGGATCAGGCACAGTTTTCCGGCTTGCACCACAAACTAAACTTCTAGGTACAAATGAAGTGGCTCAAATGTGTGTCAGTGTCAGTCAGGAATAGGGTATGCGGCAGCAATGCGTGGCATTTGCGGAAGATCAAGGCCTCATTAAGAAGATTAAATTGTGTCTATTAACTCGTATTCACCATGATTCTATGACAGTTGCATACTATACAAATAGAACCGTCGCCACCTTTGTGTGTAATAAAGGATGCTATAAGGGCAAGATCTGCATCGCAAGAGCTAAATGGACTTGGTCAGAAAATATCAATCTATTAATGCTCACGGTATTCTATCTCATATATTGTTTCGCTCATAAGTTTGACCATACGCAAGTAATGTGGGAGGACTTCACGAGGACTGATGATCTGTTTTTGTCCTGCAGAACAATCGAGGACTGGAACGGCTTTTGTCGGGAAGTGGTGGTGCTATAACAATTGTACAAACAAGAAACGACGGAAAAAATTGGCGGACGTGAGCAAGATTGTTCAACTGAATGACAGCAAATTTACTGAATGAAAGAAATATAACAAAGGTGAGCATCTCATGACACAGAACCGAATTGGTTGTTATAGGTCACTTCCTGTTTGAAAACTAAAAATAGGTTTGTTAGGTTCACACGTTATAGCTGAACCCGGAGCCGAAGCGAAACAGAGTGGAGCGAGGCGACCCCTAGTCTGACACCAGTTAAAAATTACGTACTTGCTAAAGAGTCACCTAGCTAGGTAGTCCGAATTATTAAGATTATTGTAAGATTTAATATACAGTGTGATTCTTCATAAACTGGACATATTAAATAGGGTTAAAGAGGACCCTATATTATCGACAAAAAAATGTTTAAAAATGTTATTTTTTTTTACAGGCATTTCATTATAAATTTCCGTGAACCACTTTTTAAGCATTTTTTTATAACTGGCAGTACTACCTGCTCTTCATCGATCTAGTTGATTTGATTACGACAAACCCTTTCAATCCGAAGTTTTTTTTTTTGCAATTGGTGCATGGTTCACGAAAATTTATAATCAAATGCCTGTAAAAATAAATAGGGGTGGGATTTTTTTAAACATTTTTTTGTCGATAAAATAGTCTTTAAGCCTATTTTATAAATCCATTTTATGAAGAATCACACTGTAAGTATATATTATTGGTTTCAGGGATGATTGAAGATGGGAATGAAGAAGGAGAAGTTGCCTAGAAACCGTTGGGTTAGCTAAGGTCTTCAGATAGTAGCATGTGGAAGTAGGTGCAACTATCCATACAGATTTCTGGAGGGCATGTGGTTGTCAGGGTGATCATGGATATATCCATAAAAAGGTGAACCATAGTGACCAAGAAAATTCTTCCATGGCTCCCGATGGGACACATACCCAGAGGATTTAATCACAACGGCGGGTTGTGAAGAGACTCCTTGCCAAGAAGAACTACAATAACCCGCAAAGTTTTGAAGAAATGTGCATTCAGTACTTGTGGAGGATGGAAGTAAAATAAAAGAGTGTGCTTTAGACCACACAACTGAAGCAAAACTTTTTTAGCTCTAATCCTTGAAAAATACATCTCCTGCACTGTGTCTGGCTATGAGAGGAAGAGAGAAAGAAAATGTGCGCGCGCACCTCTCGTTCGCCTCGCCCGATCACACTTTTCGTAACGCTCTCGTCACGCATTCGCCAGCTTACTCCCCAAGTCAAGCGTGCGTGAAGAAGTTTTACTTCAAAAAGTCTTACCCATTCCTAGAACAAATTTTGACGATAAAACATGTTTGTAAAGTTTAATACTGTTATAGTAGTTTATGTGACTGCTACATAATGGAGGGCATTAATACTCGAGAGTGGGTTTATGAAAAGAGCCGAAGGCGAGTTTCATAATAATAATAATAATACCTTGGACATCATTTTACACACATTGATCTAGCAACAAACTAGGATTCCCTGTATCTTGGGTACTAGACAACGATATACATACTTATATAGATAAATAATATACTTAGATAGATAAACAACCATGACTAGGGTACAAACATTCGTTCTCATCAAACAAATATTTGCCCCCACCGGGACTCGAACCCGGGACCTCTGGTTTCGTAGGCAGCGTCACTGCCGACTCGGCCATTCGGGTCGTCGGCCAATAACATCACTCGAGAGTTTTAATGCCTAATTATGTACAGTTACATACACTAGTTTATCTACACACATATCATAAGCTCTCTTTGATGTGTTCAGGAACCGCATGTTTGACCGGCATTGTGGCTCTGCAATTGTTTAGCTTGTTCTGTAGTACCAACTTCACAGACAAACTAGGGCGGCACGCAGGCGGGCGTCGGCGTTCGAAATTTGAATGTCATTATTTGACAAATTTCGGTACATTATGGTGATAATGATCAATATTCATATAAGAAATGAGTTATTATCAAGACGTTTGTCATTATCCTGGTCGTAACGTGTGGTGTTTGGACGCAGTTAAGAGGGTTTATGATACGTGTGTAGATAATAGTAGTTTATGTGACTGCTACATAATGGAGGGCATTCATACTCGAGAGTGGGTTCATGAAACGAGCCGAAGGCGAGTTTCATAATAATATCACTCGAGAGTTTTAATGCCTAATTATGTACAGTTACACACACTAGTTTATCTACACGCATATCATAAGCTCTCTTTGATGTGTTCAGGAACCGCATGTTTGACCGGCATTGTGGTTCTGCAATTGTTTAGCTTGTTCTTTAGTACCAACTTCACGCAGACGGGCGTCGGCGTTCGAAATTTGAATGTCAGTACCAACTTCACAGACAAACTAGGGACGGCACGCGGGTGGGCGTCGGCGTTCGAAATTTAAATCTCATAATATGCAGAAAAATTACACATTATGACCATAATGTGTAATTTTTCAGATAAGATATGAGTTTTTACCAAGTAGTTTAACATTATGCTGATGTTTATGATACGTGGGTAGATAAAGAAAATTATGAGATTTAGGCAAACAAACTCTTTTTTTTTTACAAATTAAATAATTTATTTCTCAAACAAAAAAACAAAAATGCTAACTCAGCCTCAGCGCGCGTTTGGTAAGCCGACACTAGCTGCTCCCTTACACCGTCTGCGGCGCGGCGCCTCCTAATGGTGTATTGAGCCTGTTCCTTGGAGCTGGAGGTTCCGAGGATTGTGGCGATTCTTTTGAGCACAATGGAGGTGGGGCAGGTGAACATCATTAAGTTCACCTGGATCCAGCGCAAATCCTATTGGATTTGCGCTGATGAAGGTTGATGGAGGATGGATATTTGGCTCACCGATGTCGATGGTGGATGGAATGAAGGGACTCTGAAAGATCGCTCTGCTGAAGCTGCATTTTCCGCAATTTAATAAAGCTTTGATTTTACAATTTTGCCACCATTTTCAGGGTTCCGAATCCGAAGGGTGTCAAACGGGCCTCTATTACTAAGCCTCCTCTGTCCGTCCGTCTGTCTGTCAGTCACCAGGCTGTATCTCATGAACCGTGATAGGAAGACAGTTGAAAATTTCACAGATGATGTATTTCTGTTGCCGCTAAAACAACAAATACTAAAAAGCAGAATAAAAGAAATATTTAAGGGGCTCCCATACAAACATTCTTTCAATACCACATACAAACTTAAGAATGCACCTGGTTACGTACATGGAGTGTGAAAGTAGCCGCACCTATAACTTTGTAAACAACATTTTGCTATGTAAAATCCAATCTATTCACTCCACACCATCCCCTACCATTGTACGGTGGTACGGAACCCTTCGTGCGCGAGTTCGACTCGCACTTGGCCGTTTTTCTTTTTCAAATTAATTAATTCGCTCTGAATTTGGTAGTAAGGTCTTACTTGAAAACATCGAAGGTGCACACTCATTAATCCAGCCTTTGGCATGCAAAAATAAATCATAATAATACAATAAATGTAGCCCATTAGTGTCCTCTCCGAGGGGCAGGGGCCTTTGCCCGGATAAGAGCAAGAAGAGAAGCAGAAGTTATCAAGCTGCCCTATTAGGGCCTCGAACCAACTTTACGTCTACAAACACCGAGAAGCGATAGTAACCGGGACCTACACCACCCACCACTTGGTGACATGCAAATTGTTGACTCGAACTTCGCAAACCTGGGTTTAGGCAAAATACCGGCGTCACCAGGGCTTCCTGTGGCATTATGCTGAGTCTGTGCCCTTTTGCTGTCGCGGCATGCGCACACGGCAACAATGCCACACATGACCTGACGCCCACTTGCTAGCTGACTTACGTGTTCCCAGGAATTATCATTTACCGAGATAACGTTACCCTCCTTCTGGTGCAGTCGGATAAAAAGTATCCTTTAAGTTAACCTAGCTCATAGTCTATCTGTGGCTAAATTTTATTTAAATCCGTACAGCCGTTTTAGCGGGATTGAGGCACAAACACACAAACATCTAAACATCACTAATTTCACATTTTTAATAATAGTTGGATATTTTTATTGTGTGAGTGTGTGTTGATACAGCTAATAAACGTACTTCTATTATATTCTAAACATGGAAGCGCCAGAGGCAAAGGCCACATAGACACGAACACCCATCCAGCATCCGTCTTTGCCAGATGTTGCTACCCGCACGATCGTTTCCGAGTACGACACCGATAGGCCACGGATGCTTCACACAATGTAGTCACAAACAAAGGAAGTATAATATAATAATTTCATCTGCAATGATACCCAGAAATAATTTAGGTTTTTTGCCACCCTATGAATGCGACGACAGTTTACCAAAACCAACAACATAACTTCGTCTCCCGTACCAGGCCGCTGAGGCCCTCAAACAAATAAGTAAATCCTGCGAGTCTTAAGCCCATCATCTTTCCATCTCGCCGAAAGACTTCCAAGCCCTTCAGGCAAGCGTCTACAACCCTCCCCAGAGAATAACAACTCAAACATCATCGCCGTTCGAACCCACCCTAGCCCCGAACCCCCCCGTCTCAAACCAACAACCCCACCCTCATCCACTCAACGCAATTATACTCAAACAATCCAAATAAACACACCCTAGAGACATCAGACAGTAATAAAGTAACTGTGCAATTACTAGAATATACATAATAATATTAAACTTTAATTGTGTTATAAAACGGGTGGGCTCTAGGGACACCCCTCCCAGGTTACGCACACATGGATCGCTGGCCTCTGATTGGCGGAGCGGGGCTTGCAAATATAGGAGATATTTGAGCTATGCAGATAGGGACGTACAGGCGGTTTGCGAAAATTTTGTATATTTTCTGGAAGGCGACATGGTAAAGTGGAAAACAAATCCGGATAAGTACTTTAAATTCATAGAAAAATTATGATCCTTCTGCAGAAACTCCATCGCCTTGGTATCCACGGAGATTTGCTTCGCTGGGTAGAATCCTATCTCTCAAATAGGTCTCAAGCAGTTGTTATGGGTGGATTTAAATCCGATTACGTTACAATTTCATCTGGCGTCCCCCAGGGATCCCATCTCGGGCCTCTGTTCTACAACGCATATCTGTACGATGTTTATACATGTCTTAAGAATGCAAAATTTCTCGTATATGCCGATGACACTAAGATCTTCCTTGATATAAATAATTCACATGACTGCTCCAGATTACAAAACGACCTGTATAATCTTGAGGAATACTACATTAGAAACCGTATAACAGTTAATGCCCAGAAATGTCAAGTCATAACTTTTACCCGTAAAAGAAAACCAATCATAAATAATTACACAATTACCAATACAACTATTGATAGAGTCTCTTTAATTCGCGACCTGGGCATTTACTTCGACAGTAAGTTTCTTTTAGATCAACATATTGAAATTATTTGCAATAAATCCTATATAAAAATCTATATGCGGACATGCTCCGTCTTCAATGACCCTTTATGTATCAAAGTAGTTTTCTTTTCCTATGTGCGTAGTATTTTGGAGTACGGATGCAGTGTCTGGTCTCCTCAATATGACGTGTATAAGCATCGTATCGAGAATATTCAAAAACGATTTTTGAGATTTCTTGACTACAAAACACGACGTTCTCATACTTCTTATGAAGGCAGATGCAAAAAACATCACATCTTATCATTAGAACAGAGGCGGACAGTATCGGATATGATGCTCCTCTATGACATTCTTCGTGGTAGGCTTGATTCTACAGAACTACTGTCCGCTATTGCTTTTGTAACTCCTAGGCGTCGCACCCGCCACACTCCACTGCTACATGCACCAAGACATCGCACTAATTATGCGAATAACGAACCTTTAGCTAACACATACAACAAAGAGTTTAACTCTGTAGATCTATTCCAGCACTCCAAAACAACTTTCAGACGCAATATTGTTGATAATATGTTGCATCCAGACAGCGATGACAATTTGACTGATTAATTCTAATAGGTCCAAAGGCTCTTACTTTTATATTTTTATATAGGTATTTATTTCTTATGTAGTACATATATTTGTATTGTATGTATATATTGAATACATATTTATTTTATGTAGATCTGTAGGTATCTATATATATTTCATATCCGTAGTTTATATAAGTAGTAAGTATTTAAATATTCATAATAATATATGCTATTCATATATCTAATAATCATAATTTAGGTAATGGTTTGTTTTTCCGCCGCAACTTCAATTTCACATGTTAAATTAGGGGATATCTGTTATTGGCAATACTTATGTTTAATTTTGATGTTAAGTACTACTTTGTAATTGGCTGTTGATGTCCTAAATAAAGAAAATAAAATAAAAAATGATACTTAACGCGACTCGGGTGGAAGGGGCAGGACCTTGGTAAGGTGAGAAGACGGCAGATGGACCAGATCGATAACCGATTGGTGGCCAAGAGGAGGACAAAGTTGAGTCGGCAGACCACCAGCCATGGTCCGATGATATAACGAGGATTGCGGGAACACTATGATCGCGGCTTGCACAGGAATGAGTTGACGCTATTCAGCTGTGCGTGAGGAGACGGAGGCCTATTATTCCCTGACATGGATGATGATGATGGTACAGAAATATGCGAATGACAAGGAAAGGAGAGATGTCAAAAATAGGGTAAGGTGGGTTGAGAGAGAGAAGGTCAAATTTCATTAAGAGCCAAAGATATTTGGCGCGAGCTGAACGCTATATGATTTACTTGTCAATTAAACAGTGAACTTTGAATAAACGATTAAACATAAATACTAAAAATGTACCTATACAGTGCTGAAATGAAATTATATAGCCAAACTTTACGTACAGCAAAAAAGCAAGTGAATCCAATCAGTGAGATAGAAAGACGTTCAGAATGTACACTACATACCTAGTTCAAGTTGGTTGATTATCGATTTTGCATGGAAACCATAAATCTTCAGAAATAACCTTTTCAGTGATTTTCGACATCCAACCGTTTTCGAAACAACCTGTAGCCATTCCTGGCAGCAGTAATGACACTTTTAGTCGGACGAAGCACGTTCTACACACCCCACACACGCACACGCACACACACACACAGAGAGATACACACACACAAACACAGTCTGGGAGGAAAGCGGTGGAAAGTGGGCGAATACGAAAGAGGTTGGAGCAAAAAGGTTGTCAGTTTGCGATAATTACGATTTGGCGTTTAATGGTGGCGGATTAGGGTTGCCAATTTTTGACAAGAATTGTACTATTCGGATACTTTTAATGATTGTCTACTTTTAGAACTATTTAGAATTTAGTTCATAATTTAATAACTGTACCTGTAAGTACCATTTAATCGTTATTCAACGGCATTTATCTAACACTTTTAGATCTTCATATGTACCAATCACTGTCTTCTAAGTCTAAAAAAGTCTAAGTCTAATTTTTTTTATTAAATTATCGCCTTTTTACGTGAAGTCAACTAAAATAAGTTACTATACTGCGATTGTAACTATGGTATTTCTATGTTAATTAACTTATAGTAGGTAAGTATATGCAGTTGTCCGTATGGTCGAAGTTCTAAATGGTCATATACCTAGAAAAATGGAGAAAACTCATATCGATTCAGACTCTGACACAGGATAAAGGGACCTTAGTCAGCAGTCATTACATACACTTAGCGTCTTTATACCTGAATTCCTGTGACTTTTATTGAAATACTTACGCAGATAGAAGTACATACTGAATTTCTGAAGAACACATTCGCTCTTTTACACGCCCACAAACCTACCAGACAGCATTACTCTAACAGCTCTGTAATGGAGGACAAATATACCCTCCACCCCCCCCTTCGTACCCCTCCCCCCACCCCGCCGGGGGGTAGGGGGGGCTGGAGGCTGGAGAGGTAAGTGCCACCCTAGGGGTACAGACGGGAAGAGTAGTTTAATAAGTAAGCGCGTACTTTTGAGTAATGAAATAAGCTTTGCTTATTTTTCTCTTTGTGATCAAGATTTTTTAAGAGTGGTTTCATATAGATTTGTAAGTATTCGGCAAGACTTCATGAAAGAAGGCGAAAAATTTGTAAGTTCTCTAGTATAAGACAAACCTTTTTTTTAATTGCTTACTGAAAATTGTTAATTATTCGTTCCGTATTGAAGTTGAAAAACTTTTGATCACGTCTGTACAACTTAAGTAGACGGCTATTTACTTAAGTAGACTCTATCAGGAAATGGGAATCCATTATTTCTATCTTTGCTGTTCCTTCGCCTTATAATTTTGTCTTTACAGAATTTAAGGAATACTTATTTTATGTACTTAATTCTTATTAAATACGATAATATAATTATATTTTGGAAAGTGGTTAATTCACCCCATTTTGTGAAGCTTCGGTAAGTAAATGCCGATATAGCGACATTTGACCCTGATGCACTAAGACTACTCAATGTTTAACGGACACTCAAACGGTCATGCTGTCACCATCTCTCGCTCGGGAAATCACAGCGACAGAAAGACATTTAAGCGGCACTTTGTTTGAGAGTCTGTGCATTTGGCGATATTCATCTTTAATACAACAGAATTA
Source organism: Argyresthia goedartella (assembly GCA_949825045.1). Lineage (NCBI taxonomy): Eukaryota > Metazoa > Arthropoda > Insecta > Lepidoptera > Argyresthiidae > Argyresthia > Argyresthia goedartella. The sequence goes on from OX463831.1 coordinate 22,817,009, forward strand.
TGTCAACTTATGATGAAGACCCCAAACCTACTGCGGAAAAAATAGAACTATCATTATCGTAATTAAGGCCCAAGATCACACAAAACCACTGAAGAGAGCTTTGGCAAAAAAAAAACAATAAATTCATAGGTCTCAAAAAATTATATGTTATTCACAAAGAGATAATCTAGTTTAAATACTATGTTGTTAAGCGATTGGATTAATTTGGCTCGATCATAAAAAATCCTGAACATAGTCTATATTTAAAAGGAGATTCAATAATTTTGATATAAAATAACTAATTTTTCTCATTATTCTTATGCCTAAATTTTCCTCTTTTAGAGCTCCGTATTAATCCTTAAATTTTATCAATTAGTTTATTTCCGCTTTCCAGTAAATTCGAAAAAACACCTAATTTTTAAAGTATCCGGGCGGCTCGATGCTATCCCGCGCCGCCCGCTACCCCGCCAGTTCCGCTACCCCGCCAGAAGACGACGGGCGAATGCGGCGCCCCTCACCTAGGGGATTCGATCCCGGGATCCCGGTATCCCGGCTCATTTTTCGGGATTCAAATCCCGAGATTACAGTTGTGAAATCCCGGGATTTTCGGGATTTGAAATAAAACAAAAATACGGCGTGTAAATTGCGCAGCCAGTATTGCACAGTTACAATGCACAGACCGTTTTTGGCATCCATTATTAGAACGCCAAATACAGACTTTGCTGCTCGACTGTAAAACAAGATGGAATAGCTTGTATACAATGCTGGAGCGGTTTTCTCTTTTGAAAACAGGCACTTCTTGAACTAAATAATACGGTTCTATTGGAGGAATCTGATTTCAGCGTCATCACTGAAATCATTGATGTTGAAGCGCTTTGCCGTTCTGACGCAAATTTATGTACAGCTGATGCAGCTCTCAAATTCCTATTTAAACAATTGAATGACAATCCCTCGAAGTTGGCTTCCAAATTGAGGATAAAATTGTCTGAACGTATTAAACAACGGCGAAAAGATGATTTATCAGACGTTTTATGCTATCTACAAAACCCACTTCATGTAAACACTGACTTGGATGATGAATCGGCTGATTTATTCGGTATCCCCACAAAGACCTTTATTAAAAAGAAGATAGCATCGCTCACGGAAAAACTTAACCCCAAAAAAGTTGCGACAAATACCCAGATTGCTCTAGGCGACTGCAACGAAAACTTAAATTTGAGCCTGAATGAAAAACTTCAGGTGGAGATCGATCGAAGCATGAAAGTCCAAGAACCGTCCACGGAAACGGATTTGACTAAAGTTATAAGGCAGGAAATTAACCTTTTTGAGACATCGCATTCTACGCTTGGTTTTATTCTAGAACAGGCGTATAAGTATTTGTTGACAATCCTGCCTACGTCAATCGAGCCTGAGCGTGCGTTTTACTCAGCAGCCTATATGTGCAATAAATTAAGAAGCAAGTTAGGTGATGACACGATAGACTCTTTGTTGTTTCTTCGGTCCTATTTTTGAAATACCAAAAAATAGACAGGTATTTTTCACTTAAGTCAGTAACTATAATACTTTACTGTTAAGTGTAATTATGACTGTGACTTTTTATAGGTATAACTGATGATATATTTAAAAGTTCTATGCTGAAATAGAAAACTAAGATAGTTATATCTAATTAAGTGAAATGACATGCTACCTACTGCTAAACTTTTGAAGTTTGTTAATTTTATTTATAGACCAAAATGCTATTTTAATAACAAATAAATATTTAAAGTGCTTCATATTGATCTCACAAAGATGTGTTCGTTACTTATGATTAAAGTTTGTGTATAATTACTCTTTTTTTTTAAATCTACAATCCCGGTACTGTCCCGAGATCCCGGGATTGCTTCTCTCCAATCCCGAAATCCCGGGATCGGAAAAAATGCCCGGGATCGAATCCCCTACCCTCACCTCAACAGCCAGGAGTGGGCAAGGTAAGTCCAGAGCCGACAAAAGAACATGTCTGGACCCACCTTTAGACTTCGGCAAAACGTTTGAACAGCACGGAACTGTTACCGAAACGTAATAAGGTATTTGACGAGCCAAAATAGAAACTTTTTAGGAACTGTCAAAACGGTAATATTGTTCACGAGTTCTATGAAACACTAGCATGTTACGTCATGGTCAAATGCTGTTTTATTTTTACAAAATTGAGTCTATAAAAGAGAACAATAATTTAAATGACCACCAAAATATTTTTTTCCTACCCAAATGGGTATTGGTGATCACCAAAATTTGCAGAAAATATCAGGACAAATACTGCGTAGCTTAGGTGAAGGGTAAAGGGGGTGAGCAGAGAGAAACCCCCTTTATCCTTCGTGTTAGGTTGAACATGTAAGAACAACAAAAAATACTTAAAACATAAACTTAAATACACAAAACATAAAAAGTAGTGTGATCATTTATCCAAACACAATTTAGCGATCGTTTGCTAATTCTGGCGGTCGTGTCGAATTTATTGGTAGTAAAATAGGTGCGTTTTTGGTGATCGTTTAAACATAAGTGTTTATAAAATGCAACTGCTGGAAATGTTCACCTCTGATATTGTCAAACGTTTTTTTGAAATAGGTTATTTGTTGAATTAGGCTTGAGACACGTTTCTAGATTTATTGGACTACCTTGTCAAATACGGTATCCTTTTGGATCGCATAATGTTATTTAGACTATTATTGTTTCGCATAATTGATTTGTAATAATTTGTTATGGCATAATAGTATTTTCGCATAGTAATACTTTGGCCTACTACTTTTTTGGCATAGTTCGCTATTAGCATAATTTCAGTCGGACTAATTGTTTGGGCTAATAATTATTTGGTATTAGCACTTCAAATATACTGATTTTTACAGCATGGTGTTCGCTCACCCCCTTTATCCTTCGTATTAGGTTGAACATGTAAACAATAGCTATGGCCGGCGGACGAGCTCATACATGATGACGCGATTAATAAACACCTTACCTCCCGACATTAGAGACTCGATCAGTCAAACTAATATCAAAGCTAAACTCAAATCACACTTTACAGAAAAACTAGAAAGACGGAATAGTTCTTGAGAAATGTACCTACTAATTATATTGAATTTTAAAATTATGTTTTTGAATGTCATGAATACCATTGAATATTATGTAATTGATTTATTAATGATGTAATTGAATATTTAAATAATGCTATTGCTAACTTAAATACGATAATTAATGAGTAGATCACACCACACACAAGTAGGGTAACATTGGGGGTTCTGCATCACAAATTCGCGCCGCTCGCTTCGCTCGCTCCGCTCGGTTTGTGCTGCAAAACCCCACAATGTTATCCTACCCTGCAGGTTTTAAACGGCAACCTGTTTATTCTGAAGTGTGTCTAATTCATACTGCACCTCTTTTCTATTGACTGATGACGACCTGAGCTACAAAATCTTATTGTACGCTATGCAGTTAACAATTAGTCTGCTTGACAGACATAAAATAATGAAAATTGTGTCCACTAAGTGATCAATAATTTTCATTTCAAGATATAAAAATAGCAGCAAAACCTTCGCGTTTCGAGAGATGTCTTTACTTGATACGTGGTACGTGGTACGTGGCACTTGTTGCGACATCTCTCTCAACACTTAGGTTGGTCTGGTATGTGGCATATGGTACTTGGCACTTGGTATGTGGTACTTGTTCCCTTGCGGTTATGTCTAAAGCTGCTTTCGGGTTGCCCAAACCCTAATCACCTCAAGAGACAAATTTGCATGGTTGACAATGGGACATGTATAAGAGCAGTAGTAAATCGGGCCAATTTAACTAAAGCATCTCACACAGAACCAGTCTAACTGTAGTTTATCTTACACTTCTTATATACTAAAAGAATGAAAAACTTTGATAGCGCGATGTAGGACTTGATTCATTTTATACTGGAGAATTAAAGTTTTAAACCTGAATCCATATTATGATGACCCTTGGAACTCTGATGACAAGGTTGTGACGTATTTCATTCACACTGCATTTGTTTACTTAGAGATGTCGTAGCCATATCGTCGATTTGGCCATATCACAATATGGTCAGAAATGGCTTGACCATATCATGAAATGGGTTGCCATATCATGATATGACCTGTTTTAATGAAAACATGTCTTTTTAAAAGCATTGTTATTCAGCACTGCATGATGTTTTTTTGTGTTATACATGTCAAACTAACACGAAGACTATTCGAGGGCTTCGCTGCGCTCACTCCCTCTAGTCTTCACCTAAGCTACCGCAGTGTGTGTCCTAAAAGATTTAATCGATTTATGATATTTCACGTTTGGCCATATCGTGATATGGCCAATTCGATGATATGCCTACGACAGAGATATTCCTTATAAGTGTTCCATGTCATAATCATAACAAACTTATGCATATAAGGAGCTATCACGAATAAGGAAGGCGCTATGCGCTTTATACAGGGTGTTGATTTGTAAAGTTACGCCGAGCTCAGAGGTGGTTAAATACATGATACTAAAGCAAAAATAAATTTTTTTTTTCAGTAAAAATTAAATTAATATTTTTTTGATTTTACAAATATTAAAAAAACATAGAAATGTCGTCCAAAAAGTGTTGCACTGGGTGGATTGAGGTTCAGGGCGCGGGGAAGAGTCTATTAGCACTCGGGCGCGGTGACTGGGGGGGGTGTATCCACACTTTTAGGTAATTTCAGGAAAATTTTCAGATGGTAAACTATCGGCTCTGAGTCGGGTGTAACTTTACAAATCAACACCCTGTATGAATCCATTGCATTGAGAGCTCAACATAATTCAGTTATCCTAAACAATTGTCTCAAAAACCATGCTCTTAAAAACCCTGCTTACATTGAAATTTTCACTGCTTGTTTAGAGTGGACGATATTTTTAATGATGCCAATAAACCCATCAATGTATTTAAAGGTACATCTCATAACCATTTAAAAATTATGTTTCTAATTACACACTTGTCCTTATCCAGTACAACCATTGACCAAATTCAGTCAGCTAAGGCAGCGTTCATACAATGATTGTTAATAGTTGGAAACAAAATTGATAATAAGTACTTGAAATATACTAAGTATAAGGTTCAAAATCCTATGCCATTAGATTTTTTTAATTTTTTTTATTACACCGGTTAACAGTATTTTTTCCATTGAAAGTTCGATGTTGATGCACCTTTATAAATCAAAGCTTATAAATATTGATGCAACTAGATGAAAGCCGCTTTTCTAATACTTGCGTCGATATCTTCGAGTGAGCTCGTGTTTTGTGAATTAGTGCTGCTGAAGAACTGAAGACATAAGTATGTAAGTTTGATTTTTTATCACTTATGGATCCCGCACTTGGATACCTTGTGTCATGGGAACCAGAAACAGCGATAATACAAACATGTTAATCTCTAAGACCTAGGAAGGTTTTTTTGTCCCAACGGAATTAGAATCCGAAACCTCTAGCATGGTAGGCAGACGTACAACCGCTGCGCCACCGAGACCGTTTTTTTTTTTTTTTTTTTTTTTTTTTTTTTTTTTTTTTTTTTTTTCATTCTATTAATATTTTAGGTGGTCCAGCCCATTTGATTCTGACGTAGACGAGGAGATCAGGAGCGAAGTTCAGAAGAAAAAACCTGCTGCGAAGGCGAAAAAAACTTCAACCCCTAAAGCGAAAAAAGCGGCGGCAATCCCAACACCAGCACTAACTGATGCCGGTTCTGAGTCGGATGAGGAGCCCATTCCTTGCGCTCAGCCCAAGAAACGGAAGAGAATTGCTACCTTCCCAGATTCCGAGGTAAGCTTTAATATTATTTTATTTAAACAACCATTTCTCATGTTTTAAACTAAATGTAGCATCTTGTTTGAATAATATTTTATGCTCGTCTATTTTAATTTTTTAATCATTATTTACTTTTATCTGTAGCACAAACATGTAAACATTCAAGATCTGATGTTTGTTTTTTATTTAGTTATCCAGCCGGGATTCGAATCCGCGATCCCTCGCATGGTAGGCAGACGCACAACTTCTGCACCGCAAGCCCCGCCCCTAATTTTATTTGTAATTACTTTGATTAACTTTTGATTAAAGATATACCAAAAATGTTTCGTAAAAACAATTTCCTCTTATCTTAATCCAACTTAACTCACAGTTTTAAAATAATTGCTAATAATAATTGATTGACATGCATATTTTACTAGTGAAATTACATTGACAATGTAAAATATATTTTTTTTAAATAATAGCGAATGCCTATTTCACATCTTTACAGGATGAGCTAGAGCCGATTCGTGCATCAGCGCTCAAGAACTTTCTTTCACGTCGCACCGGCTCGGGGTGTTCATTCCAGTCCGATCCTTCACGTCGAGGCGAATATTATGTGGAGCTACGGGTGTACAACAGCCGTGAGTTAGAGGGAAGCAAGTTAGGAGATCGGGACAGATGTAAATTGGCTTTGATACATATGAAAACGAATGTAAATGGAGATGCTCCCCTATGGCATTCGATTTCAAAAGTAGTTACTGATAGTAAGGAGCAATTCAAGGGAGTAAGACCAGTCATTTATCCTTTGAATATTATGTAATGCAAAGCTGTCGATATCCGAATATCGCAAGCGTAAGAATCAGCCTCCGTCTGTCATTTATCCTTTGTTTTTTTAAATCTTAATATTTTTAGCAACTTATTAACATAAAAATTCATGTAATCAATACAAGTCATTGTTATAATTTTTTCATCGTTCACATAATTTGATATTTTACTAATCTTTTACAACAGCAGTATTTGATTAAATAGATAATTCTCTTACCTACAGATAAAAATGGTTTATTGTCAAGAATGTCAAGCATATGTCTCACGATTATCTTCTCACAAGAAAAGTAGCATTCACAAATCTAACTGTTTGATACGAACTGAGTTAAGCAATGTTAAAATAATAGCAACAGCGTTTAGAAATAGAATAATCAGTTATAGAGTCAATCCTGAAAAAGAATATCTTGTACCTGATTTTTTTTTGTCAGATAACTATTCTACCGTTAGTAATCTTATAAGCACCCTTCTAAGAAAACATCGATCGTTAAAAGTAAACATAGAACTTTTTATTACATATAATCTACCTAAAGATAACACTCAATCTTTAAAATCATTTAACACAAAATATACCATGGTATTGCAAAGTACTGATATTTCCGTTTTATACCATGATTTATCAAACCTTTTGCTAATGAAGTGCTTAGAGTTTGAACACGCAGAGTCGGGGTGGACTATAGAGTCAGTAAGTCATTTGGAGATAAACATTGCGAAATTTAGTCCGTTGAAAGCAGGATCGTACATACCACTTCCGAAAAGTATTCAAAACACAAAGTCTTGTCTAAATATAAAAAATAATGATGAGTACTGTTTTTTGTGGAGCATTGTAGCACATTTATATCCTGCAAAAAATAATCCCAATAGACTTTCATCTTACCCTCATTTCTCTAACTTTTTTAACACTTCAGGAATGTCATTTCCCCCCAGCTTTAAATGTATTAAATGGTTTGAAAGACATAATACGGGAGTGAGTGTCAATATTTATGGATTAGATGAACATGGTAGTATAACAGGTCCTCTATACAAAACTTTGCGAAGACGTGTTGAGCATGTGAATTTGTTATTTATCAGTTGTAAATCGAAAAATCATTTCTGTTTAATTAAAGATATGGGAAAGCTCTTACACAACCAACTCACGAAACACAAATCACGAATTCATCTTTGTGATGAATGCTTCATGTACTTTAGTACAGAAGAGAAGTTAGCAAGTCATAATTGTGCAGGGATACAGACTGTTCTTCCTGAGGAAGGCAGCAAAACAGGTTTTTCAAATTATGAAAGAACACAAAGGATTCCAATAGTGATATATGGTGACTTCGAGAGTTTACTCCGCGAGTATTCAGATAAACATAAATCCACTCATGTAGAGAATGTGCAGGTACACGAAGCAACTTGTTTCGGTTATTTCATTTGTTGTAAGTCTAATCCAGAGTTAAATGATTATGTTTCCTACAGGGGTTCCAACTGTTCTCAAAAGTTTTGTGAGTCAATTTGCAAGGATTTGCTTCGTTTACATAAAATATTATCTGTACAAAGAGAAATGACTCCCTTAACAGAAGAAGAAAAATTAAGAGTGGAAAATACAACTAACTGTCATATATGTAAAAAATCATTTTCTCTCGAAGATACAAAAGTTCTAGATCATGATCACTTTACTGGGAAATTTAGAGGACCTGCACACAATTCATGCAATTTAAATTGTAAGACTTGTCCATTCATTCCAATAATTTTCCATAACCTTTCTGGTTACGATTGTCATCTATTTATTGTAGAGCTATCTAAAATATGTGGTCGCATTAAACTATTACCAAAAAACAAAGAAAAATATATTTCCTTTACAAAGTTTATCCCACTTGACAGACAACATACTGCTCAGCTGAAATTTGTTGATTCTTTAAATTTTTTGGATTCAAGTTTAGATAATCTCATTAAAACACTTGAAACCGAAGACTTCATTAACTTAAAGTCATTTTATGAAGATGAAAAGATGTTTAATTTAGCTCGGAGAAAAGGTGTCTTTTGCTATGACTATGTAGATTCGTGGGATAGATATAATGAGACCACATTACCAGACAGAAACAAATTTTATAACAAACTCACTTCTGAGATTATTACCAATGATGATTATAATCATGCTATGAATGTTTGGGAAACATTTGGAATGAAAACTCTTGGAGACTATACAGATTTTTACTTGAAATGTGATGTTTTATTACTTTCTGACGTATTTGAAAAATTTAGATTTATGAGTCTTAATCATTACAATCTAGACCCTTGTCACTATGTTTCTTCACCATCTTTAAGTTGGGATGCTATGCAGCTTTATACAGGTGTTGAGTTAGACTTAATATCAGATGTTGAAATCTATCAAATGTTTGAAAAAGGTATCAGAGGGGGTTTAGCTCAATGCTCACGACGGTATGCAAAAGCGAATAATAAATATTTATCCGATTATAAACCTAACATATCTTCAAATTATTTAATGTATTTTGACTGTGTTAATTTATATGGATATGTGATGATGTCAAAATTACCCACCGGAAATTTTAGATTTTTAAAAGAAAATGAATTGATCAATTTTAATGTCATGACGATAAGTTCTCATAGTGATACAGGTTTCATTCTTGAAGTAGATTTACATTATCCTTCTGAAATTCATGACAATCATGCAGATCTACCGTTTGCTGCAGAACAATTAAAGGTTCCATTTCCCCTTGGTAAAAATATAAAATTAGTATCCAATTTATTTGATAAATATAAGTATGTGATTCATTATGCACATTTACAAAAATGCTTAGAACATGGCTTACAATTACTTAAAATTCATAGAGTTCTTTCATTTGATCAAAGAGCATTTTTAGAACCTTATATAACTCTCAATACAACTCTAAGACAAAACGCAAAGTCTGAATTCGAAAAAAATTTTTTCAAGAAACAAAATAACTCAATTTTTGGTAAGACTATAGAGAATAAGAGAAAGCAGGTAGATGTGAAACTGATAAACATTTGGTCTGATTCATCAAATAAAACAAACAAATATATTGGTGCTGAAAAATATATAAGCGCTCCTAATTTTAAAAATTTGGCCATTATTTCAAAAGATTTGGTAGTCATACAGATGGAGCCCTCAAAAGTCATTCTGGATAAACCAATTTATGTAGGTTTTAGTATATTAGATCTAGCAAAAACACATTTATATAATTTTCATTACTCAGTAATGAAAAAAATTTATGACAAGAACATCCAACTATGTTACACAGATACAGATAGCCTTCTGTATCTTATAAATACAGAGGATATTTATGAAGACATGAAAAAACATATTAAATATTTTGATACTAGTAATTTTAAGTGTGACAATGTGTACAATATGCCATGTTTAAATAAACAAATTCCAGGATATTTTAAAGATGAGATGAGTGGGGATGTTATTTCAGAATTTGTGGGCTTAAGAGCCAAGTTGTATTGTATAGAGACAAATAAAAACTGTTCAGTTAAGAAAGCCAAGGGTGTGAAAAAATGTGTTGTAAAAAAATTGGATATTAATAAATATAAGGATGCTTTATTTAAAAACATAGAATTTAAAGATTCAATGTATTTTATACGATCTAAAAATCACTGTGTCTATACACAAAAAGTAAATAAGGTTGTTTTAAATGCAAATGATGATAAAAGACAGATATTAAATGGAAGTTTTAAAACATTGCCCTGGGGACATTATTCCACTATATTTTAAGAAATAACCTGCTGTTGTAAATTAATTAAAAAAAATAAACAAAATTTAACCATGTTATATCTAAAGTGGAATCATCACTTTAGATATAATGTTGTTAAATTTTGCGGTTTAACTTTGTAAAAATAACCAAATGAGGTTTTATGTATTTGTAGTTAATATAATTTGCTCCATGTACTGTTGATATTTACTCGCTTATTCCAATAAAATAATATTGTTTAACCTTATTGTTTGTATCATTTATTGAAACCCTCCAGTTCCTTAACAATGTAGAGCTTGTCTTATCTCAAATGACGCACCACCTCATTTCTCATACAAGCAGATGGAGTTTAAAGTGGAGAGGCATGTCATTTGAGCTGAGACAAGCTCTACTTTGTAAATTTTTATCTACTGAAGTTTTTATCTATCATAGTTAAAATCTCATTAAATAAATTAAACACAAACTTTTAAATATCAATTTATTCACATTTACATTTACATGGGATATATTTATTAGATAAAATAGTATGAAGTCATCGTATACTAGAATAAGGTGAGATAGCTAACATAAATAACAAAAACTACTTATTGATATTAATTATCACTATTATCACATATTTTTTTTGAAATTTTTCTAATTAAATTCTCAGTCTCTTCGAGTACATCCTCATATAAATTTTTTACCACATATTGCACAACAACATTTCTATTCTTATTTCGTTCGTCTAGTGCCTCGATTTCAATTTTTATAACACATGATCCCGAAGCATTTTCTTTTTTAATAAAGGAAGCATCATTCAGTTTCCTTTTTTTAGGGGCAATGGTTTTTTCCTTCTTCTTGGATTCCAACCATGCTATCCTCCTATTTTCAGCTTTATCTAGCCAAGCGTTTACATCTTGACCTTCACCCCCAACACCGAACTCATCAATCAAACTAGGGTCCACAGCTGGGGGGCTAACATTGTAGTAGTTGAAGACAGAGTTCTCCGACATTTCTGAAACAACATTCACATGTTTTTTAAAACTTACTGCAGCAATGATTTGAAGTATAATATTATTTTTAAACAGACATGTAAAATAGGTACTCACTTGTAAATAATAAAGTTGCTTGAATAGTTTATTAGATCCTTGAGACTGGAAGTAATCCCTCAGAGCTCTAAGACACTTAGATGTGCACACTGATTAGGTTAAATATACACTGATATAAAATAAACTGCTTGTGATGAGTATAGACTGAGCGAGGGGAAGGGAGGGTTGTTTAGGTTTTGTTAATATAAAAGGAGATCTGCTGACGTAAGTAAAGATGAAACTTAAAACGGATACATTTTCTAGGAATTTCAGAAACTAATCAAACTTTTATAAGTATTCAATAACATAATAATATACATACATACATACATACATACATATGCTTGAACCTTTTCACCTAAGAGGGGTAGGCATAGACTAAAGATCTTCATTTGCTATGATCCTGGTATACTATATGAAATCTATTCTTATGCAAACAATAAATACACATGCTATTTAATGTATTAATAGCTCATTATGTCATCAGAAACTAAAATGAAGTTAATCAAACAACCCGTTTCTTTAAATATTTGTGAAATAAAAGTTGATAAAAATACTAACACTTTTAGACATAGCATTCTTTTACCAAATTCCATTCGCTGCATAATATGCGGGCCATCGAATTGTGGAAAAACAAATGTAATGATAAGTTTGTTATTAAATGAAAATGGGTTAAAATTTCATAACATTTATCTTTATTCGAAAACAGCTTTCCAGCCAAAATATCTATTTTTAGAGGAAGTGATAAGATACATTCCAGAAATTAAATTGTTCCTGTTCCAAGATGAAAAAAATGTTATTCCACCCCACGATGCTTTGACAAAATCAATATTTATTTTTGATGATGTAGTCTGTGAAAATCAGAGTGATATACGTAATTATTTTTCCATGGGTCGACATAAAAAAATTGATTGTTTTTATTTATCGCAAACTTACTCAAAAATACCTAAGCAGTTGATTCGAGATAATGCTAATTTATTAGTTATCTTCAAACAAGATGATGTAAATTTAAAACATATTTATGATGAGCATGTCAATTCTGATATGAGTTGGCATAGATTTAAATCAATGGCTACTGATATATGGAAAGAAAAATACGCATGTTTAATAATTAACAAAGATTGTGAGCTAGATAAGGGAAGGTACAGGAAATATTTTGATATATTTATTAAATTAGAATAAAAGGATTATATATTACTGTCATTAGAAAAAAAATACCACTATAGTGCAAGCTATAAGAACGAACAGAAGTGTACAATTATTAGTACTTTAAAATGGATGTAGATATAAAAAAACAAATAATAAAATCAGTAAGGAATATTAAAAATAAATTAAAAATACTGAAAGAGGAAGAAGATATTTCAGAACGTAAACAACGTAAGATATTAAAACCCATTACTGATCCGTTAGAGTCGATAGTCTCGATACATAAAAACGAAGAGAATAAAAACAATCAAATGGAAGCTTCCAATGAGAATAATGATGATTACTTTAGCTCATGTACAAGTGACACTAGTATGCATACTGAAGATGAATTAGATGATAGTATTTTCCATGATGAAAGGAATAAAAACATTACTTATGGTATAAGAAACGAAGGAGGCAAAGTACTAATAGGAAACGTTCCCATCGTAATAAAGAAAACTGAAGATAGTTCAGTGTTTAGTATTAAAGATAAAAGCTATGTCATTACTCCAGGTCTATCAGAGTTGTTGTTTGAAAATAAACCTAAGATAGATTTGATCACAGAACAAGATAGGTTACTATATAAAGATATTTTAATTGCTACTAATGCACATAGAAGAGGATTTATTCCATCAGGACAAATACAAGGTAATTCAGGAATAAAATATTCAAAAATAATTAAGCCTTTATTTCTTGAAACTGAAACAAAAAAAGTACAACAAGGTGGTAGTTTACCAATATTAAAAAAATATAAATCAAATACTGATTTAGTATACTGGGACAATCCTAATGAACTTATTGATAGGTTAAAACTTTTAGTTGCCTCAAAGAGTGCAGGAAATACCAATCATGATAATGAAATAATTTCTATAATAGAGGAATTAAAAGAAGCAGGTATTATTAGAGAATAAATAGAGCGTAAACTTTTTCATTAAACTAGTTTATTACTGACGGGCTAGCGATGAACATCGATAAGTTTGGACATCATGTATTTAAACGACAGAAAATGGATAGTCACTCAGATTATCTGATTTGTAGTATGACTGATGGATCTTTAAATAAGCTCCTTAAAAATATTGTAAATCCAGTAGATGCTGGAGATTGTGTGAACAAACAATATGTTGATAAGAATATAGAGAGCTTAGAAATTAAACTCAAATCAATAAACCAAAATCTGGCACAAATTGGATCAGAAATCAACAGTATCAAACAAAGTATAGAGTCAGTGAAACAGAAAATTAAAAAAAAATGAGTAAAGAAATTGTAGTGAAAGAAATACATAAGCAAGCAAGAAAAAATTTTCCAAGAAGACATGTTGTGATGAAAGACATTGATGATTTATGGCAAGCTGATCTAATCGACATGCAATCTATTTCTAGAGAAAATTCTAATTTCAAATACATATTGGCTGTTATTGATGTCTTTTCAAAGTATGCTTGGGTATATCCTTTAAAACAAAAGAATATGGAACAAACATTTAAAGCATTCCAACATTTATTTAGTAAAAATCGTATTCCTAAAAATTTGCAAACTGATTTAGGAACTGAATTTTACAACAAGAAACTTAAAACATTGTTCAATCATTATAATATAAATCATTACTCAACATATTCTACTAAGAAAGCTTCTGTAGTAGAAAGATTTATTAAAACCTTTAAAGGTATTATGTATAGATATTTTAGTTTAAAAGGAAACTATGTTTGGTTTAGTCATGATATTCTTTCAAAATTAATAGAAATGTATAATGGCAGAATGCATAGAACAATAGGTTTGAAACCCAATCAAGTAAATGCAAGTCATAAAGAACAGATATTGCAAAAATATAAAAATAATATACGTTTAGATAAAAGGTTCATACAAAATAAAACTATACTTAAGTTTGGAGATTATGTGCGTATAAGTAAGTATAAAGGAACTTTTGAAAAAGGGTATACACCAAATTGGTCGACAGAAATATTTAAAATTATAAAAATCCAGAACACAGACCCTGTCACTTATCTCCTAGAAGATGCTAAAAAAAATCCTATATTAGGATCGTTCTATATTCAAGAATTACAAAAAACTAGACATCCTGATATTTATCTTGTTGAAAAAGTCATAAAAAAGAATGGAAATAAGCTATTCGTAAAATGGTTAGGTTTGCCTTCTAATGAAAACTGTTGGATAGATAAATCAAAAGTTTTATAAGCAAAATATACAAGTTACATTCTCATTCTGATAATACCTCTTCGAAAAGAAACATCTTTTCATACAATTTTTATAAATAGTATTTTACAATTCGTTTAGATTACAATGGTGATGCAAAAATCAAAAACAAATCAAAAAAAATGTATTAATAAAAATGACAAAAATAATATCAAAAAAGGCACTGGAATGAAAAAAACTTTTAAAAATATAGTTTCAATTACAAAAAAGCATATAAAAAAATTTAAACCTCAATGCAAAAAGGCAGCTATCGAACTCGCCATGGCTGTTGTTAAAGAATTGGGTTCAGATTCAGATGAGTCTGTGATTACCCCGCGTGTGATACCTATCCCAAAAGTTGGAGGATTCTTGCCATTGATACCGATATTTGCTGGACTGTCTGCTGCTGGTGGTTTGGCTGGAGGGGCAGCTGGCATTGCTAAAGCAGTTAATGCTATTAAATGCGCTAAGGAACGCTTGAAAGAATTAAAACGACATAACAAGAAAATGGAAACACTGTGTATAGGAAAAGGATTATGTCTCAAAGAGCGTGGTGATGGTTTGGGAATTTATGTAAATAATAAAAAAAACTAAATCATAGGCTACCCAAGAGAGCGCTTACTAATATAGATTTACTTAAATATGGTCAAAACATTCCATTTTTCAGAGGAGTGTTTATGAGGGATGATTTACCTCAGCATCCATTAAAAAAGGAATGTGCTATTATGAATCTTGACAATTCTGAGAATGCTGGAACTCATTGGGTAGCCTATGCAAAATTAGATAATTATGTAGAGTATTATGATAGTTATGGTAATTTAAAGCCACCAGAAGAATTAATCAAATACATAGGACCAAATATATTTTATAATTATGATAACGATCAGAAACGTAACACATACAAATGTGGTCATTTATGTTTAAAGTTTTTAAATGCCTTTTGGGATCTAAATAAATACTGAGTACTTTACGTTTGAGTTCAGTTGTTGCAATGTCTGTGACTCTAACAATCGTTGGTAATAAATCTATTCTCCAATCTGAATTTACATCTCCTTTGAGTTTAGATGGTAATTATGAGTGTGGTTTATTATTTTTTTCCACATTCAATTCAATTCCTAACATACATGAAAGCAATAACGTATTTGCATATGGGAATAATGATGTGATAAAAATTCCAAATGGCATTTATGATTTATCTGCTTTAAATGAATATATAAAATCGAAAATGGAGAATTGTAACATTATGATTCATCCAAATAACAATACTTTAAAATGTTCTTTATTTTGCACTAAACCAATTGATTTTCGCGTGAAAAATAGTATCGGTGCAATGCTTGGATTCTCGAGTACGATTTTGGAAGCGAATAAATGGCATGATTCAACTCATCCAGTGAACATTATACCAGCGTCTGTGATACGAGTCGAATGTGATCTAATACAGGGCTCTTTTACAAATGGTTCACCTACACATATAATACATGAATTTGTGCTTAATATTCCATCAGGATATCAAGTTATTGAAGTACCAAAAAACGTTATTTATTTCCCAATAAAAAATAAATACATTTCATCAGTAACATTAAAAATTTTGGATTTAGAGGGAAACCTAATTAATTTTAACAACGAAAAAATTCAACTGCGTCTTCATCTAAGGAAAAGAAATGATAGTCTTCAATGATAATCATGATGTCTATAAAATAAACAAAAATAATAAATCTAAAGCCATTATCAAGAGCAACGTGAAACAAACCACACGTAAAAAGTTAAAAATAATTACAAAAAGTAATAAGGAATTTCTTCAAACTTTGGGGTTTAAAATATGAGTATTCTAAAAATATCAGATTATCCGCAGTTCGATAATTCTATCGAAAGTTATGAAACGCATACCTACAATCCCTACAATAATAGCTTTAATGAAAATGATGAAATAAGAATACCAATTCATCAGCAAGATATCTACTTACTACCATCATCAAGTGCGATATACATCGAGGGAAAATTTTGTGTGCAGGCTCGAGATCTGGCTGGAGTTATCAAAAAAAAAAAAGTTAATCTAACTAATAATGCAATTTCCTTTCTATTTCAAGACATTAGATATGAAATGAATGGTGTAGAAATAGATCGTGTACGAAATGTTGGAATAACAACAACTATGAAATCTTTAGTATCTATGAGTAGTGGAGAAAATAAAGTAGCAGCTATATGGGGTTGGAACATAGACGGATTTCATGATCAAGATGGTAGTTTTTACGTCTTACTACCATTAAATAAATTATTAGGCTTTGCAGAAGATTATAGAAAAATAATAATAAATTGTAAACATGAACTAATTCTCAATAGAACTAGTACAAGTTTAAATAGTGTAGTTACTGACAAAGATGACTCTGTTACAGTAAGTTTACAAAAAGTGCAATGGCGTATGCCTCATATCAAGGTATCTGACCAGCAAAAGCTTACTTTAATAAAACACTTAGAGAAAGACAAACCTATACAAATCGCATACAGAAATTGGGATCTATATGAATATCCATTATTACCTAAATCTACCAAGCATACATGGTCTGTTAAAACAACTTCACAATTAGAGAAACCACGTTATGTTATATTTGGATTACAAACAAATAGAAAAAATAATAATGTTAAAGACAGTGCCATTTTCGATCATTGTAATTTGAAAAATGTTACTTTATTCTTAAATTCTTACTATTATCCATACGATGCTCTTAATTTGAAATTTGATGAAAACAAGTACAATATATTATACGATATGTATGCTAGATTTCGTCAGTCGTTCTATAATCTTCCTGTAGACCCGTTGATTGATCACCTAACATTTAAAACTAAAGCTCCGTTGTATGTAATTGATTGTTCACGGCAAAACGAAAATTTAAAAACAGGACCTGTTGATGTACGTTTAGAAATTGAATGTGAAAAGGATATTCCGGATAACACAAGCGCATATTGCTTAATAATAAACGATCATCTGGTAGAGTACAGACCTTTAAGTAATATAGTACGAAAAATATCATGAAATCATCAGCTATTGTAGATGTACAAGGATTCAGAAGAGAAAATAATGAATTTATTATTAAAGAAATTGCTATCATTTGTGGTGATCAAGTTCAAGTTTTATTAATTCTTCCACCTTTTTCATTTCACCACCTTACATACACAGAAAAGATGCAAATCAGATGGATAGAACGAAATAGAAAAATTTTCTGGAATGATGGCTTCATTACCTATGACAATTTTTTAATGAACACGCAGCCATTCTTGGTTGACAAAACAATTTATTGTAAAGGGGTAGAAAAAGCGACTTGGATTAAGAATATATTTAATCATGATGATGTTATAAATTTAGAATACGTTAAATGTCCTAGTTTGTTAAGTTTGCATAAAGAATATAGATTTTGTAATGATATTTTAAATTGTATGTATCATCCTTCATTTTGTGCACTAAAAAATGTTACATGTTTAAAAAAATGGTGTACTTTTTTAAAAATAATATAAACCATCGTTGAAATATCTTTTTTTTATTTTTCAAATACCTTATTTCCTTTTGTAATTTATAAGAAATATATACGCATAGCGTAGGCGGCGTACCCGTCCTATCAGATAAAAAAAACAGTAAGATTCTGTAGCTCAGATCGTCATCAGTCAACATAAGCAATTGAAAAGAGCTGCAGTACGAATCAGACACACTTCAGAATAAACAGGTTGCCGTTTAAAACCTGCAGGGTAGGATAACATTGCGGGGTTTTGCAGCACAAACCGAGCGGAGCGAGCGAAGCGAGCGGCGCGAATTTGTGATGCAGAACCCCCAATGTTACCCTACTCACACAAACCCCAGTGGTTTAAGTGGTGTTCCTATAATGAGTAACTATGTAAAATTATGTGTAAATAAATAAATAAATAAATAAATGTAAGAACAACAAAAATACTTAAAACATAAAAAGTGTTTTGCTGATCCTTTTTTGCTGTGAAAATCAGAATATTTGCTGTGCGTTTAAATACTAGCCTTAATTCATTATCCCTAGACGGGGATCGAACCCGGGACCCCTCGCATGGTAGGGGGAGCCACAACCGCTGCGCCAGAGGCCATAAGATGTGTGTGCAATGAATTCGGTATTTTCATTTACGTAATTTTCAGTGAGTTGTCATCAGTATTTATTTTGAGGTAAAAAAATGTGCTGTATAGAGCAATGACTAATTGATTATTATGCGTATTTGTGCTTATGCTTTTTGACATTAGTCTTCATGATGATTATGCTTTCTGTATTTATGCTTTTTAATGTTATGCGTAATGAGGATTATGCACATGACTATTTCGGCGTAAAGCAATTATGAGTAACGATATTAGTATAAATGACTTTATGCCTTCCAATAGAGAACCTCAAATACCGTATTCCAACAACAGGCATAAACCAGAAGCCGTTTAAAACATCGCCGCGGAAAACATTAGATTAGACGAAACAGCGCGAGGAGACCTTTATTTCAATAGCAAATAGCGTCAAAGCCCGTTCGGAAACCCGATACACACAAGCGGCAACCTCTTTTCACAGCTACCAAGAGACCGCTCGAACGCAACACTATTTTACAAAAACCAATAAGTTACACTGTAAATAAAGGACTCGGGTATAAAACAATGTAACACGATACTTCCAATCAGTTTTTACTGCCCGAAAAGCAATTTTAGAACGACATAATAAATCCTAAATCGATAGGATGTTCGAGCGAACGAGGGAATGGTTTTGTGTTTTGCACTTTTCACTTTGGCTTTGGTGGAAAAGTGTTAGGCAACACGTACTTACATAGCTTCAACATGAAAACTGGTAGGTATATTTATTTATCTACACACGTATCATAAACCCTTTTTACTGCGTCTAAAAACCGCACGTTAAGACAGCATAATGTAAAACTTTTTGGTAAAAACTAATTTCTCATCTGAAAATTTGTACATTATGACCATAATGTACTAAAATTTGTCAAATTATGACATTAATTTTTTTAACGCAGACCCCCGCCTGCGTGCCGCCCCTAGTTTGTCTGTGAAGTTGGTACTACAGGATAAGCTAAACAACTGCACAGCATTGATCAATGCCATAATGCCGGTCAAACATGCGGTTCCTGAACCCATCAAAGAGAGCTTATGATATGTGTGTAGATAAACTAGTGTATGTAACTGTACATAATTAGGCATTAAAACTCTCGAGTGATATTATTATGAAACTCACTCTCGAGTATTAATGCCCTCCATTATGTATCAGTCACATAAACTTCTACTATTTATCATTTTTTTACAGACACGAAATCCATACCCAAAAACCAGTCAAGTGTGAGTGTAACTCGGGCACAAAGAGATCCGTACCACGGTAGCGATGGTGTGGAGTGAATAGTTTGGGTTTAACATAGCAAAATGTTGTTTACAAAGTTATTGCGGCTACTTTCACACTCCATGCACGTAACCAGGTGCATTTATAAGTTTGTATGTGGTATTGAAAGAATTGTTGTATGGGAGCCCCCTTAAATATTTATTTTATTCTGTTTTTTAGTATTTGTTATTAAAGCGGCAACAGAAGTTAGATCATCTGTGAAAATTTCATCTGTCTAACTATCACGGTTCATGAGATACAGCCTAGTATCAGACGGACGGACGGACGAACGAAATAACAAGAAAACCAGATAAGGCAATCATATAATACAGTAAAGGGTGACACTTAATTAGCTGACCATATTTTGGGGAATGATAGTAGCCATAATTATGAACAACTTTCCCGAAGAAACATGGTCGCAAAGGATTATTTTTTTGAGTGCCCCATACTAACTTGTAATCATAATAATTATTGGAGAGGAATAAAATGGGAGCACCCAGGAGTCAGACCTCCCTGCTATCTCCAGGTCCCTACACATTGAGCGGGCATCAGCTCGTGTGGTATACGGACTAAAAAATAACGGGAAATATTAATCTGCACGTCAAAAATACTGATTTGCTGCGATAGCTTAGGTGAAGGGTAAAGGGGGTGAGCGAAGCGAAGCCCCCTTTATCCTTCGTGTTAGGTTCAACATGTATGAACAACAACAAATACTTTAAACATAAACTTAAGTACTCATAAAATATTTAAAATATAAAAAGTGTTTTTTATGATCCTTTTTTGTTGCGCAGATTAGTATTTTTGATGTGCGATTAAATACCAGCCAAAAATAACCCCTTGATTGATTTTAACAGTCATCTTGCGATATAACTGTGAGCCACGACCTCGGCATATGGCTAGGCTTGCTACCTGCAATTGGCCCATTTGAACGATACATATTTGTGTACAATATACAAGGTGACATTTAATTAGACGAGCCAAGAAACATATGGTCGTAAACGAAATAAATTTTTGGGACTCCCATAGTAACTTGTAATCAGCTGATCGGGTCAATGTACTGATGGACGAAAAATATTTTTCATTTGTGACCATGTTTCTTTGGGAAAGTTGTTCATAAAGATCAGTGCTATCAATCCCCAAAATATGGTCATTTAATTAAATTTCACCTTGTATATGGGAGGAGTTTGCCTGCTTACATGATTTTACGAGCGGACATCAGCTCGTAGTCAAAGGGCATGATAGCGGCATGTTAGGGGGGAGGTGGCCCCCGCTACTATGAGATAGTTATATAATTTTAAGCCTATCCTAATCCTAAACTCTATCCTAATCCTAAAATCATATTTGGGTCATTCGGGGGACTCTAACCTCAGTCCGGGAGGTCCACAGAGGAGAGGGGAGAGGGGAGAGAGACTGCAGTGTTTCCGGCGCATCAAGACGGCGATCTCTTTCAATCCAAGTAACTTGTAATCAGCTGATGGGGTCAATGTATTGGGGGACATATTTTTTTTCATTGGTTCGATATAGGTTCACACACAGTCTCATAGACACACACACACGCGTTCACAAAAGGCACTCACTATTTCTTACAAAACTTATACAAAAATTCATCCACGTCTTTTCCCACAGGGGGTAGCAAAGGCACATTTGGGACCACGTTTAAACAGTAAGTAATACATTTTGCGTTACAGGGGGCTAGCTTATCGGCGCAGATATGGAGGTATTTATCCTGTATCTTCGATATCAATCGCCAATACCTTTCAAATTGAGAAATCGACCAATATTTTTGTTGTATCATTTCGATTCGAGGTCGAAACGGAAGAGCACAAGTGAAACGAACCTTTTTGCCGAATCTATTCAATATGTCGCCGAAACCCGTAAAATAAAGTAGAATAGAGAAAAGTAATCTGTGATAAAATCTATTTACACATTATAATAATACATCTCGAAATTAAACTGTGTGAACTTTTTTTTTACTTTGTTTTGATTTGATAGTTAAGCCAAGCCAAGAATATAAAAACATCGCCATGTTGCCGAAAACCTATGAAACTAATTTCTTCAACTTGCAACACTTTCTTTAAAAAGTGATTAATGTCATCTGTTACATTTATCAATTACATTTATTTTATATTATTAATTATATAATATTAAAGTCTATTCTAGAAATAGTATTCATATAACTTACAAAAGAACTCACATACATTTTTTTTTAATCATAAATAACAGAAAATACATTTGAGTTATTATAACAGTCAGATTTGAGATGAATATAGATAATATATTATAATAAAAAAATAAGTAACAGAAAACACTGAAAAGAGGTAGACATATTAAAAGCAAAATAAAAAAATAGAGTTCTGAGCTGAAGGCCTTTTATTTTGAAATTGGAGTCTGTCGGTAGTTTAGGCTCGCGAACTTAACTTAAAATCTTTTTTATCATTAAACTATATTATAATTACATACTACCTCTGCCACCCCGATCGGCAAGGACGAGACGCTATAGTTTGATTTACCTACCTGCATGATAGTATAAAATATTTCCATCTCTTGTCTAGATGCGGAAAAAACACTTCCAAAATGAAACCGATGTTTGTCATACTATATTTTCAAAGAGACTAAAACTGAAATCGCTCCCCGTGGATCGATTGAATCGAATGAAACGAAAGGAAAGATTTTCACTATACAAAAAAAATAAACATATTGACCAAAGTAACTAGACCTCCTTATTGAAAGCAGAAAGAATAGAATCCCACAAAATAGTAGAGCTCAATCACAAAATGGCGGACTCGCAAAAAGGGACCAGTGAATTGTTTTCACAAATTGTTCGCGGGTTTTCGTGAACCCATAGATTGGAGATTGAAATTTGTTTCGTTACCATTTGCTTTTATTTTATTTGATCGCCTCCGCAAATACTGTACACGGGTGTGCGATATTTTTCGATAAAAGGCTGAACGATTCTGTTCTTTTGCCCGCTTTGTTTTTGTTTTTATGTCTCCAACAGTTTTTTTTTTTCTAATTTTACGAGTTCGTTCGAAAACGTGTGTTTCGAATCGATGACGCGGTATTTTAGAAAGTGTGAAATGCGATATTAAAATACTTCTTTGTCTACTATTGAAGTTTTGAGACCGTGGTATTAATATCCTAATTTGTCACTAAGTTAATTAGTCACACTTTGGGTTTCCGCTAACTACACATAGTATGAGAGCATGCAAGGAAATGCAGATAATACTACGTGCAGAAGGGACCTAATAATATTTTTTATTTTATCAATTTCCTATTTTTCCAACATCATTTTTGTGCGACCTAATATGCTACAGGGATAATAGTTTACGTTCTATATCTAAAAATTAATTGAATTTTTCCCTCGCTTAGTTTTATTTCACAAATTGCCGTGTTAAATTTGTTCTGAAATAACTCCAACGTGCGAATAAGCCCGGCCCGTCCAAGCAAGCGCGCGTGCGCCGCTCACCGAGTTCCCGATATCGCGGGTGCGGTAGCAAGGGATAGAAGTAAGGTAACAATTTAATTATTTTTAGGTATATGTCACTGAAAAAAGATTGCTTCAGTGTCATGTAAATAGCCACACCAGAGTCGAGCGTAACTTTACAAAAAACACGCTGAGTATATCATTTTAGGATACAACATTGACTCAAAGCACAATAGTTTAATAAAATAAAGGTCACCTATCTTAAGATGCTTATCTAAAAGAGTCCGGAAATAGAAACAGACAGACGAAACAATTTCAATGACAAATACATAAATACTTTACTGCCTGTAGCCTTAGATCGCATACAACCGTAACCACATCTCTCTCTATGCCAGACAAGTTTTTTTTCCTGCAGGATTATACACCACGCTCTTCCATATTATTCTACGAAGCCATTTGTTGCATGTTACCATGTTATATTAATATATGAAATGAGTTATTGAGCAAAAACTCACCCTCCTTTCCACGATATAGGTTAAACTTAACACATTTTCCTTGTTTAGAAAAACATTTTAGGGCGGCTTTTCCCTTGTAGAATTTCAAAAGCGTTTTGCTACATCAATAACGATGTTTGATTAAATCATAATTAGATTAAGACAATGGTTGTTTAAATAAAATAAATACTTACCTACCTCCCAACATATCCACTTAATTAATGTTTTCCTCGACATCGTCAGGGAGTCACCATTTGGTACCTACGATTTGTGGCAGATTCTGCCAGGTCTTGCTATGTAAGGTTTCCGCCTTCTGTGTCACAGTCATGGGTCATTACAAAGTAAAAACGGGGCTTCCGCCCCCTTATCGACACTCTGACCTAAAAACGTTTTCGAACTTACTTTTGAGTTAATCTGAAGTCGACATTTTTTTTTTAACGGACATATAAATGGCGGCGTGTCTACTGTTTTAGGCGACAGTAGTTTTCGTTAATTAATTAATTAGTTAGCATAAAGTACTCTCGCCTCAAACAGTAGACACGCCCTTTATATGCCCAATCAAAAAAATAAAAGTCGACTTTAGATTAACTCAAAAGTAAAAAATTACATTCTTATAAACACGAAATGAACCACCCAAACCAATAAATTCAAAGGTAGATACAAAATTATATTTAACATAACAACACAGCGTCACGCCTTTTCCCATAAGGGTTGGCAGAGGCACAGTTGTGCCCACTTTGAGCCAGTTATTCAATAATCCATTTTGCGTGCCAGGGGGCTAGCCCATCGCTGCAGCTATGGAGTAAAGAGGGTTTCCTCACGATGTTTTCACGGATGTTAGAACGTCCGTATAATGTACTTAGGATAAATTAATTATCTCATTGGTAGGTCAGGAATCGAACCTGAATCTCCTGTGTAAGAAGCAAGCGTGTAACCCATTAAACCACGGAGCCCTAATAAGTATATTTTTTTAGTAAAAAAAATACTTGTAATGATACATAAGCCTTTCATGGGCCCCCTGACAGTCTTGTAAGTATTGAGGAATACCGTTTTACCGAATAGCCCCGTTTTTGATGCACTGCTATTATGTTCACAACTTCAGAAAGGACTAAACACCGCCAATTTGTCAAGTTTTCCAGCTGTACTGAATCGATTTTGATAAAACTTGCACTCTTCCCTGATTCGGCCGATAAAAAATAATGGTCAAAATCCGATCTTTTGTTTCGGAGAAACACGATGACAAACATACATACTACAATGATATTTTTGTACAAGTACTTGTTTGGAAGCACTAAAAGAATAACATGTGTGAACATTCTGCGTTTCTGATAATATTACATTCATAAGTACGTATAGAATTGAGAACCTCTCGATTTTTGAAGTCGTCTAAAAAGCGCCAGATGTGTCGCGCGGGCGGTCTCGTCTCGAGATAACCCCTCTAATCCCCAATGTTTAGATAACTAATGAGCATTTTTTCGACCTTTATCGTTTAAACGCTATGTTGGCGATTATGTTCTTAGTTTCTAATCTTCGAGCGCAAAAATTCGGAGATTAGCTCTAAGATGCAGTTTATAATTTATCGCTTAGTTTTTTTTGGCTTTTTTTGTTGTTGTTTAGTTCTGAGCAACGGTTTAATAGGTACGAAAAAATATAGCGCTTGTACAAGCAGAAAGCTTTAAATATAAATAGATAAATATTTAATTAATCTTGACATCGAGACAATGATCTAATGCTAATTTTTAATTGCACATCAAAAATACTGATTTCCACAGAAAAACGGATCAGCAAAACACTTTTTATGTTTTAAGTATTTTTTGTTGTACTTACATGTTCAACCTAACATGAAGGATAAAAGGGGCTTTACCCTTCACCTAAGCTACCACAGTATTTTGCATTGATATTTGCTGTACAAACCAGTATATTTGCTGTGCAAATCAGTATTATTGATGTGCAGTTTAGTATTTCCCAAGATTTAATAGCAATATTATATTTATATTTAGATTTAATAGTTATAACGTAGAATGTAACAGCTATTATTTATCAGAGTTCAAAACTTCATGAACATTCAGTTAGCTTACTTTGGTTATCAGATATAAAATTCATCCAAAGAAACGGAAAGCAAATATATATAAAACATAAAGATTTGTAAGTACTTCATTTGGCTTCATGAAATCATGCTTACCCACTTCCATTAACATATCACTATATCACCCGTTAGCGTTTCCCTAAAAAGAGCTATAATGAACACGCAAAGTGCCACAAATTGGGATAAAATCTATTTCTGTGAAAAATACTCTTTTTTACGCGTCCATTTTGACAGCATGACAGCATCACCTCTTAATTGTTTTAACGAAAGCGCGTTGCCGAAACGAGATAGAGATTAATTTTATTATTTTTAGACAGTTTGATTGTTTGGATACATGTTTTTTTAGCCTAAAACACTATTATTTCCGGATCGTTAGATGTAGCGTCGTTCTGCTTGAGTAGCATGTGATTTTTTCAGCCAGTGACTGGTGAAAATCTGATAAAATCCTAAATAATAAATACATATATGCACTTTATTTGCTTTATATGTAATTTCAGTTTCACACGACATATCCTTAAATAGGTACCTATGCAAATGATATATTTATAAAACTTAACTTAATTACTAGCTATTTATTTATATATTTACATGACAAGTTAGCACTTATTTGTCTAGGCCGATTTTTCCATTCTCAGGTAACGTTAATCTGTCTGTTTATCTGAGGAACTTGACAGTATTTGTACCTGTGAATGCCAAATAAAGTTATCTGACTGTTTATCTAGGGATGGAACAATCGCCCCTTACATATAATATTATTGAATATTTATTTATTGAATATTATTTAGTAGATCTTTATTTTTATTATTATTAACCGAAGTAGGTAATAAATTATAGGATATGTAACTCCTCTTCGCTATTATTATTATTACTATTAGTATTGATTCCTCGACCTAAAAGCCCTTTTAGGTCGAGGAAGAAATGGCAAGAAAGCTTTTAGTTGATAACTTGCGAGTTTAGTTAGTAATCAATACTTTATCATTTAATATTCATTCTTATTATATTTTATTCTCAATGGTTCTAGTGATAGTTTGTTTAAAGGAATTAAGTTGTGTAAGGCATTTATGTAATTTGGTAACAAGTTGAATATTTACATACGCTAATCGTAAGTGCTCATTTAGGAAATTGTAGTTTTAGGTTATTTATATTACTTATCTTACTAGAATTAATTGTATCGCACTAACTAAAACGATTATATTTTTTCTTTAAGTTTATAAAGAAAAAATATAATATTTATTAGACATTCTAGCATGCTTATTGACGGAGCGAGGAAAGCGTCCCGTTTCGAGATTGACCAAAAAACATTTGTCCTTCTGCTGTCTTAACCGTCTGTCCTCGCCTGCAGGTGGCATTTCATAACCGATTCTCGTGAAATGTTGTAAGCGAGTTCGATAATTACATGTTTTTTTTTGTCGAGTCAGTTCTAGATTTTTTAAATGGCGGACCTATTGCGTAAAATGGCGTTACAAAGTTATTGATGCGGCTACGTTACGTACGTACGTTTCATACTGCATGTACGTAACCAGGTGCATTCATTTTGTTTGTTTTTGTTTGGATGTGGTATTGAAAGAAAATGCAGTCGGGTTATTTTATTTATAATAATTCCAGTTGTTCATCCGATATACTTCAAGGGGTCGGGGGTGTGATGGGGGAGTGGAGGGGGGAAAGGGGGGGAAGGGGAAGGGGAAGTTTGCTGCATAGCAACCGTATTCGTCATAGCGAATTTCAGTTTTTGATTTTATTTCGGAAAAATGATACCTAATCAGACTACGCAGTTCTCTCCGTCTTCACGAGACAAACCCGTGGACACCATATTTGACCTCCTAGGGCCAAGGAAACGCGAGTATAAGCTCCAAAACGTATACCCCTGTTTAGCTCAAAAGTCTGCATTTCATAGTAATTGGAATATTCAAGCAACTGAAATTATATTTATCTACACACGTATTTTAAACCCTCTTTACTGCGTACAAAAACCGCACGTTACGATCAGCATAATGTTAAACTACTTGGTAAAAACTCATTTCTTATCTGAAAAATTACACATTATGACCATAATGTGTAGTTTTTCTACATATTATGACATTCAAATTTCGAACGCCGACGCCCGCCTGCGTGCCGCCCCTAATTTGTCTATGATGTTGGTACTACAGAACAAGCGAAACAACTGCAGAGCCACAATGCCGGTCAAACATGCGGTTCCTGAACACATCAAAGAGAGCTTATAATATGTGTGTAGATAAACTAGTATATGTAACTGTACATAATTAGGCATTAAAACTCTCGAGTGATATTATTATGAAACTCGCCTTCGGCTCGTTTCGTAAACCCACTCTCGAGTATTAATGCCCTCCATTATGTAGCAGTCACATAAACTACTATTAAAATTGGAATTTCTTCGTTAAATTGTTGCGCAAAATAAACTTGTATCGCATTATGAAAATTATAATACAGCCTTTTGTCCGTCAGTCGTATATCGACAATATGTTTAAGTATGTAAGTATGTCAAAGGGCTCGCGAGGTCTACTGTTCTCACAGAACCATTAGTTATTATTATAAGTGTTAGGATAAGGATATTTTTTGGAAAAGGTCTGCAACTTTGAGGTTTTAATGCATATTTTCTATTATTTTTTTACTTTACTTAGCTCAGGGTAGAGTGGACATAGCCAAAGTGTGCTGTAATTGCCGCCTCAGTAGGTACCAATATTTTATATCGATATCTCAACATTGAAATGTAAATGTAACTCAATGTATCATGTAGAATTTTTAATTTGAGGCTAGAAATGCAAACAATTAACTGTCATTTTCCAGTTCAAGAAATATAATATGAATGTCAAAGTCAACGGTTTTGTTCTAGAAAATGACAGTTGTTTGTTTAGATTTCTGGTCTTAAATTAAAAATAGTACAATAACAAAATAACGACCCGAATGGCCGAGTCGGCAGCGACCCTGCCTACGAACCCAAGGGTCCCGGGTTCGAGTCCCGGTGGAGGCAACATTTGTTCGATGAGAACGGATTTTTGTACCCTAGTCATGGTTGTTTATCTAACTAAGTATAATATTTATCGATATAAGTATAAATATCGTTGTCTAGTACCCAAGATACAGGGAATCCTAGTTTGGGCCTAGATCAATGTGTGTAAATAGTGTCCAAGGTATTATTTAAAAAAAAAACTCAACAACGCTTCTTGGGCAAATTGTTCACCAAGATCACTATCTTAACCTCTTGATGAATACCGCACACCGGGAAAGTCTAAGTCAAACTGTATATTACATGGAATTAGCTGGGCGGGTTTAACAAACCTATTCCGTTTGTTTTCGCTTATAACCACTCATTAATATTTTTTTTCTTTTTCACACAATGAATCACAAAACGGTTTTGCCTCTACCCAGGTTTCTACAATAACTACGTAGATTTTAACAATTCGACATACATATTGTGGTATAAATAGTCGAGCAATGAAATATTTTGGAGAACTTAGAGACACTTAAAACGAGGAATGAAAATTTATTTACACTTTCAGTTTATAGACTCGTAAAACATTCGTTCTTTAAAATCATTACTAAGAGCACGTGATTTCAGCGATGTTAAAATAGCACCAAATCAATGCTAAAGCACTAAAATATGATTATAAAAAACCAATCACTTTGAGTGTTTTAGAGTAAACGGTTTAACACTTATTGAGTGCGTTAGTTAAACGCAACACAATTTGTGAATAGTACTGTAAATGAGAAAAGTGTTCTGCAAGTTTCAGGATGCTTGTTTTCAATCATGAAGACTGTACCTGTCTGCCGAAGTATTTTCCTAGTATAGATACTGTTAAGTTACCGACTAAGATAACGTGTAAGTGTAAGTAATACGGACGGTCGGATTTTGGCAGTAAACTATTCCAGTCCTTATTTTTTTCTAATTTAATAATTAGGCGAGCGATGCGAGCCTATCACTATGCCACAATCCAGCAAACCTTGTGGCACACTTTATGAGAAAAAGAATACTACCACTCAGCTGTGGGGCCATTCAACAGATGATTGATTATTTTTCATAGGTTTTGAACTTTATGACAAAGCAATAAGGTTCAAAATCGTCACCACCAACACCCACCCAGAATACCCACAGACGAGTGGATAGGTTTGAACTTTGACCTAGTGATTTAAGTTCATGTTTAGTTTTGCCGAATATCATTTAAATCTTATATTCAAAATAAAGTCACAAAATAAAACATAATATCAATTGTATGGACTGCAACTATTGTGATGCGAAAATCTTAAAGATTTTGCAGACGCTACAGGTGCAGTAACTGTACTGCAAAAAAGTAAGTTGCAGTTTCTTAGGGACATCACCTTTAGCGCCCTTAAAAGCTGCGCTTTCTGCCAGTACAGTAGTCATAATCATAATAATTTATGAATCTCTTAATTGTTTAATGTTCCCTGGAACTGCCGCCCCCGTAACAAAAACACAGCGGCCTAACCACAGGTAGGTAGATAGACACACACTAGGTAGACGCCGCAAATGCACCTACAACGCGTGTCATACCATAAACATTGCACCACCTCTCAATCCTTATTTTATGACTCATCGATAAAATTTATTTGGTATGACTGTTCTGACAGACGTTTTTTATATGAAAGAATTGACGGTGGGTTTGCTTTATTGGAATGCTTACAGCGTCTTCTTTATATGTATGGTCTGTGGACCTAACGCTAAATAAATAAATATATTCCAATTCACCAAAACACCTCAGCTATCGACTGTACATCTGTCATCACAACCTCTGAGTGGCGCGAACTACGCGCTCGTTCTGAAACCGATTTATCGGGAAAATATTTACAGCCGCCATGTTTGAAAAGTGGCGAGAAATGACGGCTCGATGAAGGCTTTATAGGGCAGCATTTTGTAGTCCATTTGGTAAATGCAGATAAATATTTATTGAGTGAACCGATGATAGGAATGAGTGTTAGATGGTTTAGAAAATGTGGGATCAACCATCGTGGGTTTCACTTCACATTCATACATAACTGAAATAGGAGATAGGTAACTATTTAGCTTAGCTATATAGGTATCTACAAAGAAAAATGTGGGAGAAATGTAAGGGTAATGTTAAGAAATAGGTACTTACCTAGTAAAAATATTTTTAAAAAACAAGTTTTTTCCCGTTCTCTTCTTGTTATCTGCCGTAGGATTTCATTAATGTCTACATAACTTGCCAGGATTAGATACGTATCATAACTAGATTAATTTGAGGGTAGCCAGAACTGGAAGAACACAATAAGAAGGCATACGTTTTATTACCTTCTTCATTACAATAAACCGTTATTATTAGATATTGTTTATTATCTACTTTCGAGGCGGTATTATCCGAGCGGGGCGGTAGGTAAGAGAGCCGAGTGGTATGATCAATGCACAAGAGTTTCATGCGACGTGTTTTAAAACACTTGCGAGAATTATACTCCTCTCCTTGTCCGAGACGTTATAACTGCAGTAGCGCTGACGATCCAGCGCCAAATCACTGATTTTAAAGCTAAAATTAAAAAAAAAACACCTCTCGTTTGACAGCTGTTTGACAATCAAGCACCAATGACACGGAAGTACCAACCACCCCAGCGGGACCAGAAACGGTACCAGAACCGGGGCCTTCACAATTACCGTCGCTAAACCAGGTACATGCTGGTAGGATTAGACAGTTTCTTAACAATTGGTTGGAACTTACTAATGATCAGACCATATTAGATTGGGTCCAGGGGTATGAGATCCCATTTAATCACACTCCCCCACCATATCAAGCACCAACCCAACAGTGGTCTCCAAAGGAAATTAAACTGATTAGTCAGGAAATAGATAAACTTAAGACCTTGGGTGCAATATCCGCATGTGCTTACTCGAAAGACCAATTTACTTCCCCAATATTTTTGGTGCCAAAACCTAATGGCTCATACAAGTTCATTTTAAATTTGAAATATCTTAATCAATACGTACGTATGTACTGAACATTTTAAGCTAGAGGACATAAGAACAGCCTGTAGACTAATGATAAAAGACTGTTATATGGCAACTATTGATTTAAGAGAAGCATATTTGGGTATTTTTTCCAACACTGACTCTTTCGTATGAGGTTGAGGGGGTCTAGGAAATGTATGGTTTTTTTGTTATGAATTTTCAAAAATCCATTTTGAGGTTATTTTTAACTATAGGATTTTTACAAAAAGTCATTGTTTTTAGTATTGATGTTCGAAATCGCCTTAGCTCCGGCTACTAGGGCTCATAAATATCAAAAGTACTGATTTTCACAGCAAAAAAGGATCAGCAAACTCTTATTATGTTTTAAGTGTTTTTGTTGTTCTTACATGTTCAACCTAATACGAAGGATAAAGGGGGCTTCGCTTCGCTCACCCCTTTTAGCCTTCACCTAAGCTACCGCAGTATTTTGCCCAATAGCACAAAACAAGCAAGAGAGAACATTCACGCAACATTAATTGCACATCAAAAATACTGATTTTCACAGCAAAAAAGGATCAGCAAACACTTATTATGTTTTAAGTATTTTTGTTGTTCTTACATGTTCAACCTAATACGAAGGATAAAGGGGGATTCGCTTCGCTCACCCCCTTTACCCTTCACCTAAGCTACCGCAGTATTTTGCCCAATAGCACAAAACAAGCAAGAGAGAACATTCACGCAACTCGAAGAAAAACGGAATGACTTGACAGACACACACACTAACCCAGCAACGTTTTTTTTTACGTTCAAACATCGACGTTACGTTCCGTTCCATTCTAAGTCTAACTGACATTCATCTTAGCCCAAATTTTACGAAAAACGTTCCGTTTCTCCTGATAATATTCGTAAGTTTAATTAATTCATAATTAATTAAATACTTAACTCCTAGTATTAAAAACTGGATAAATGGTTCAAGGTAAACCCTATCTACCCCCTAGTAACCAATTTTACTAAGTATCAAAGAGTCAGTGTTGGAAAACCAACCCGTTTAATGCCCTTGCTTATGGTCTTTGCACAGCTCCGTTTGTATTCACAAAAATAATCAGACCAATAAGTACTTACCTCAAAAAGAAAATAATGTGATATTAACAACTTATTTAGACGACATACTCATTTTTGGACACTCTGAAACAGTTTGTAAGGACAATCTTACACTAGCCTGTAGTATTTCGCAAGATCTTAGATTCATAATTAATGTTGATAAATGTGTCCTTACACCTAACAAAGTATGTAAGTTTCTGGGGTTGACCTTAAATTCTGCAAATATGACACTAGGAGTACCTAAACAAAAACAGATTTCCTTATTAGAAAAAATTAAGTGGTTTCAGCAAAGGACTCATTGTAGTATAAGAGATTTTTCACATTTGCTAGGATCACTTACTGCATGTGCTCCAGCCGTCCCCTATGGCTGGGTTTACACAAAGATACTGGAAAGGGAAAAGTATTTAGCATTATTAAAAAATAATGACAATTATGATGCAATAATGACACTCCCACGGAACATAATTCCAGATTTTGATTGGTGGACTAGGAATTTGGATAAATCCAATTGGATAAAATAACATAACTTTACTTTAGAGATTCACACAGACTCATGCCTGAGAGGATGGGGCGCCGTGTGTGAGGGTAAAAAGGCGTCAGGATCGTGGTCGCGTTTAGAGAAAGAAAATCATATAAATTATTTACAACTAAAAGCAGCCTTATTAGGTCTCAAATGTTTTGCAAAATATTTAAATAATTGTGAAATACTGTTACGAATAGATAATACTGCAGCTGTGGCTTATATCAATAAATACGGCGGAATTCAAATTCCACATCTTAACAGTATTGCTAGGGAAATTTGGCAATTTTGTGAAGAAAGAAACTTATGGATTTTCAGTTCTTACATTAACACAAAAGATAATTTCGAAGCAGACAGGGAATCAAGGAGAGTAAACATTGAATGGGAGCTTTGTAACAATGCATACAGGAAAATAATAGTTAAGTTTGGAAAACCTGAAATAGATTTGTTCGCCTCTGGAATAAACAATAAATGTCATAAGTTTGTTTCTTGGAAACGTGACCCTGATGCTTTTGCCGTAGACGCTTTTACCCTCAGTTGGAAGGACTTGTTCTTTTATGCCTTCCCACCTTTCTCCCTGGTTCTACAATGTGTTCAGAAAATCATGATTGATAAAGCCACCGGCATCTTGGTGTTCCCATTGTGGCCATCGCAACCATGGTTCCCGCCAATTAAAAAATTAGTTATTGGAGATCTCCTAATTTTTAAACCTAACGAAAATCTATTATCATGCCCTTACAGAGATGTACACCCACTTCACCATCAGCTTACCCTGGCTGCAGGGCTGCTATCAGCGAGGCATACGTGAGGAGAGGTACTCCAGATTCAGCTCTACCCCTTATGCTGAACTCTCTGTCACAAAATACCATGCGACAGTATAACTCTCCTCTTAAGCTGTGGTGGCAGTATTGTAAAGAACATAATTTAGATCCCTACCAGGTATCCATACCTTATGTTCTTAAATTTTTAAGCCAATGTTTTGAAACTGGAGCATCTTACGGCACATTAAATTCAACTAGATCTGCATTATCTTTATTATTGGGACCGAAAATAGGAATTGACGACAGAATAAAGAGGTTAATGAAAGGTATACAGGGTGGCCCAAATACCGTGGATCAAACGAACCAGGGTGATAGAGGAGGTGATTTCCAACAAAAAATATTTCTACAGCATGGTCATAACTTAATTGGATAAAAAGTGATGATCATTTTTGGTTTTTTCAAATAAACTGCCGATTTTTTTACAATTTCATTAATACAGAGAAAAGTTGATAAAAAACACCAAAACAAAAGGTGTTGTATTATGACCAGATAATGTATCATTACAAAAAAAAAAGAATTGCAGCTCTGGGTACCTAATTTAAGAAGCAATTAATTTTTTCCCGTAAATTTTGAAGCATTACAAAAAAATACTACTCACTTTGAGAGCACCCTGAGTAAAAAAAATGTACTACAGAAAAGTGACCCTGTATTAAAAAAACTAGCCGATTTAATGCTGATTTGAATGAGGTATAACACTTTAGTGTCAGACTTTCAGTTCAGGTTTTATGCGAGTTTTTTTCATGTCAAGGAGCAAATTTGTTAGAAAGGAAAATTCGAATAAAAATTATGTAGTAATTAAAAAACCATCTTGAAATAAAAGAACAACAATTATGAGTCGATAATTTTATTACATTATTTTTTTACAGTAAATGCTCAAAATTCCTGCCTCTAACCATTATGCACAATCTGCACCGCCTAATAAAATTGGTACGTAATCGCCGGAAGGCACCTCTGTTATTCATAATTTGTACTTTTGCAAATTCGAGTTTTCGTCGTAATTCTTGTTCAGTGTTGTTCTCTTTTTGATATACCACTTCTTTGAAATAGCCCCAAATAAAAAAGTCTAACGGATTAAGGTCGGGCGACCGGGGTGGCCATGCAACAGCTCCTATTCGACCAATCCACCGGTCGGGGAAGCGCTCATTCAAGTATTGTCGAACTGCTTGAGCGTAATGAGGCGGGGCACCGTCCTGTTGCAGCCACATTTCTTCTCTTATTTCTTCCGGAACTTCAGCTTCGTTGAGTAATGGATTCAAATCATTTTGTAAAAAATTTAAATACTCAGCACCGTTTAGCCTTGGTGGCATTTCGTGTAGCACCAGCTTCTGGTCAATGATACCAGCCCACATGTTAATGCCAAACTGATGCTGGAATCGATCATTTCTGATGATATGTGGGTTCACTCTGGAGTAGTAGTGTAAGTTATGGATGTTAAAAATTCCCATTCTTCTAAAATTTGACTCATCCGACCATAACACTTTATTGAAAAACTGAGGATCCTCTCTGTGTAGTCTTAACATCTCTCTACAAAATCTCACTCTAGGTTCATAGTCAGCTGGCAGCAAAGCTTGAACTCGTTGCACGTGGTAGGCATGATATCGGTTTTTTTTAATAATACGCTGCACCGTCGAACGTGGGATCCCGAGATTTCGCGATATTTGGCGTTGGCTAATACCGGGGTCCAATCGTAACTCTCGCAGTATTCGCTCTTCATTGTCAAATCGTACCACAAATCTCTCTCTCGGAGCATGCGTACCGGGTAAGACTCCCTCCATGTACGCATTATGCACACGCAAAAAGACCCTGTAGTCGGGGAAACGGTCTCGGTCAGGGTACCGTTGTTGATATTCCCTGGCAGCAGCCCGAGCATTGCCGTCGCAGAAGCCATAAAGGTAATGCATTTCTGCATACTCCCTTTGGGTGTACTCTCTCCTCGCAGCAGCCATCTTCCGTTTATCTAGCCAATCCGTAGCGATTACAAAGTCCGGTTCACACAGCGTAGGTCACAGGTAGGCAATCTAACACAAGTCCAATAACGAAGCGTAGGTCACAGGTAGGCAATACATAGACAAGTCCAATAACGATGCGTAGGTGATAGGTAGGTAAGGTCACAAGTGCAGAATACGGGTGCGTAGTCACAGGCGGAAAGCGAGTTACTAACAAAGAAAGATGCTCACGCGCTTCCCCCGGCCCCACCCCGCCGGCCCCCCTCAGAAATCGATCAGTGTTAGAAGAGGACAAGAGATGTCAGAGAAAAGAACCAGTTCTCTGATCACTGGCTTCCTGCGTAGAGCCCCGCTCCACCCAGCATTCTTCTACCTGAACTGAACTGATAACGCCACGCCAAGACAGGCGTTCTGACCTTTTTCGACAAAGGATTGAAATGGTTAGTGTGAAAGAGAGGC
The DNA here is from genome assembly GCA_949825045.1 of Argyresthia goedartella. Lineage (NCBI taxonomy): Eukaryota > Metazoa > Arthropoda > Insecta > Lepidoptera > Argyresthiidae > Argyresthia > Argyresthia goedartella. The sequence goes on from OX463831.1 coordinate 22,853,877, forward strand.
ATAGTTTCTTAATTATGACGCTTTTTCGATAAAAGATTAAAGAAAAAATGTTCATTCAATGTTTAGTGTGAAAGAGTTTCTTTCCATTTCATAAATCCTAAGTGTGACAAGCACAGAGCAGTTCTAGCAATCCAACGTACAGAAAACTAGCCGTTTATGATAACGATGATAAAGTTTTAGAAGAATGGGAATTTTTAACATCCATAACTTACACTACTACTCCAGAGTGAACCCACATAAATGTTGTTCTTTTATTTCAAGATGGTTTTTTAATTACTACGTAATTTTTATTCGAATTTTCCTTTCTAACAAATTTGCTCCTTGACATGAAAAAAACTCGCATAAAACCTGAACTGAAAGTCTGACACTAAAGTGTTATACCTCATTCAAATCAGCATTAAATCGGCTAGTTTTTTTAATACAGGGTCACTTTTCTGTAGTACATTTTTTTTACTCAGGGTGCTCTCAAAGTGAGTAGTATTTTTTTGTAATGCTTCAAAATTTACGGGAAAAAATTAATTGCTTCTTAAATTAGGTACCCAGAGCTGCAATTCTTTTTTTTTTTGTAATGATACATTATCTGGTCATAATACAATACCTTTTGTTTTGGTGTTTTTTATCAACTTTTCTCTGTATTAATGAAATTGTAAAAAAATCGGCAGTTTATTTGAAAAAACCAAAAATGATCATCACTTTTTATCCAATTAAGTTATGACCATGCTGTAGAAATATTTTTTGTTGGAAATCACCTCCTCTATCACCCTGGTTCGTTTGATCCACGGTATTTGGGCCACCCTGTATACCGATCAAAACCACCTAAACCTAAATATAATTCCACTTGGGAGCCAGGGGTAGTGCTGAACCACCTGGCCACCTTACCTATGATAAACACACCCCTTGAAATACTAACTAGAAAATTAGTAACACTACTGGCTTTAACCACCGGACACAGAGTACAAACTCTGTCACTAATGTCTCTAAAAAATATAGTTTTATTAAATGATCTTATTAAGATTTTCTTACCAGATATAATAAAAACATCCAAAAAAGGTACACCACAGCCATTATTACAGCTACCAGTTTATGAATCTAAAATAGAAATTTGTCCTGTGAATACTCTGAAATCATATATTAAAGCTACAGTACAGCCTTTAGGGGTGGTCAAGAAAAGCTAATTCTCACCTTTAAAAGGCCATATGTCCCTGCGTCCAGCCAAAGCATAAGCCGTTGGATTATGCTTTGGCTGGACGCAGGGACATATGGCCTTTTAAAGGATACCTTTTGGATACCTTAAATGAAGCAGGTATTGACGTCAATGTATTTACAGCTCATTCAACTAGACATTCTTCAACGTCTGCTGCCCTTAGATCTGGGTTATATATTGACCAAATTAAAAAAAAAACGGTCAAGTGTGAGTCTAAATCGCGCACGAAGGGTTCCGTACCACCGTTCAATGGAAGCGATGGTGTGGAGTGAATAGTTTGGATTTTACACAGCAAAATATTGTTTACAAAGTTATTGGTGCGGTTACTTTCACACTCCATGTACGTAACCAGCTGCATCCATAAGTTTGTATGTGGTATTGAAAGAATTGTTGTATGGGAGCCCCCTTAAATATTTCTTTTATCCTATTTTTTAGTATTTGTTGTTATAGCGGCAACAGAAATACATAATCTGTGAAAATTTCAACTCTCTAGCTAGCTAGGTTCTTGAGATACAGCCTGGTGACAGACGGACGGACAGCGAAGTCTTAGTAATAGGGTTCCGTTCTTACCCGTTGGGTACGGAACCCTAAAAACCGCAGGATGGTCTGAAAGTTCAGCCACCTTCGCTAGACATTATAATAGACCTGTGGCTCAGCCTTTACATTTTAGTCATGCAGTTCTGGACGCTTCACATAATGTAGATACATCTACTTACTCAGTAAGGAACTGCAGCTCCCTATTATGTGACTATATAGATTAAAGATCATTACAAAATGTGTATATAAGTTGTTGTGAAAGTTACTATGTTTAAGCAAATTTGTTGTTTTAACTCGTTAGAAGTAGAGTTGTTTTGTTTTTTCTCTGTTACCTTCATTTTAAAGAAAATAAAAGTTTATTTTTTTTATGTACAAAGACTTTACTCACAACCTTTTCTTTAAACATCTAGAGTCTTACCACAAAAAAATAAAACCCCGTTTAACACTTGTTTAAAAACGAAAATGTATGGGATTTGACGTTTGTTTTGAGGTTAAACGGTGTTTAATATTTTTTGTGGTAACACGGCTACAGTTATAACGTCTTATAATAATTAATACTTCAGCATTTATGGGGCGGGTAAGGGACCGACGTCTCGGACAAGGAGCATCGTATAATTATGATAAAACTTCACTTAAGGTAGGTTCGTCTTCATTTAACTAATTTGAATTGTTGTTAAAATCTTTAGTAACCTTAAAGTAAAATTTAACTTTGTTATTATTTAATCTATTGCTAATTGTTTAACTTATGATATAATAAGACTTGGGTCAGAGAGCGAAGTCGTCTGGCACAGGTATTTTCATACTTAAAAGACGGCTTCAGCTTACACTATGTTAAATAATACTCATGGTTAAACAATAAACATTTTTGTTTTGTTTTGTTTTTTCGTTTAATCATATAAAAAAACGACTTAATGATTTTGCTTTCTGCGTTCCGTTACTAAAAACTGAATCTCAGTACCTAAATCTAAAAGAACGCATTGCAATAAGCACAAGTCCAAAAACGCAAAGAATCAAGCTTGTGACGCAAAAATATAATCAAAAATAGCTTTATTACAATATAATTCGGTTTGATGCACAATTTCATCTATGTTTCTCATCTAACAATAAGCGTGCAACGTAACGTATTACATTTTGAGGTTATATTTGCGTGATTGCATTGTATTATTGTGTGTGTCATACAAAAAGCAAAATTTTATAGATTTTCAAAAAATCATAATCTGAAAAATTATTGAGTTCCGACGCCTGAAACTTTTAGACCCTGTTTTAAATTATCCACTATCTACCAAAAGTCACTAAAGCCCTAGCGAACCCCCCGTTTTCTAAAGTCTAGCCAACATAAGTAGTAACAGTAGTTGTAGATAGTTAAGTAGGTATGCCTCGCTCCACGAGTTATGAGCGGTGGCCTTGAATGCGCAGTAGTCACTTTTCAATACCTGTACATATGCGCAGTAATTCCCGCCAACTTCATCATCATCATCATTTCAGCCTGTTAATGTCCACTGCTGAACATAGGCCTCTCCAATCGCACTCCAGCGTGACCGGTCCGTAGCCACCTGCATCCAACGAGATCCAGCGATCCTCACCAGGTCGTCGGTCCATCTCGTAGGTGGCCGACCCACACTGCGCTTGCCAGTACGTGGTCTCCATTCAAGGACCTTTTTGCCCCATCGGCCATCCGATCTTCGCGCTATGTGGCCTGCCCATTGCCACTTCAGCTTGCTTATCCTACGGGCTATGTCAGCAACTTTGGTTCTTCTACGGATCTCCTCATTTCTGACTCGATCTCGTAGAGAAATACCAAGCATAGCCCTTTCCATAGCTCGCCATAGCCAACTTCGCCCAGCAGTAACTATTTAGTAATCTGTGGCCCAGCGCTCTTATTTCGGGGCGCGAGGTATACGCAGTTGAGATTACTAATACTTACTTACTTGCTCACTTACCTGTAACGCCATCTGTTGTCGAAAATTCACAATTGACTTCTACGACTACTCGGCCATCTTTGTTCACTTTGCAGAAAACTAACATCTCGCAGTTCCCTTTATTGCCGATAGATGTCGATGCTTCCTACAACACGTTCCTTTAAACGCGTCCGCAGAGATAGAGCTCCACTCTCGAGTGTGTTATTTATAATTTAATCAAACATGATGAACTCTCGCTGAGTGCCAAAGAAATTTGGGGCGAACTACATTACTTATTCTTCTTCTATGGAATGTTTTTGAGGTTAATTTTGCCAGTGTCAAGTGTTTTTGAAACTCTCTCATGAAAACATGCAGCCTTCATGTAATACTTACATCTACAAAAGCCATTTTAGGAATTTCAATCGCTTTGTCAGAACTCCATGACAGGCCTAGTGGAAATTAAGGTCTTGAGAGTTTTTTGAGCTCTTAACACATATATTTAGGCATCACTCAAATATTTTGTCAAAAATGAGTTACATACAGATTCAGAACCAGCGTAGTGAGCTCTATCATAAAAAACGGGTGTGCTTTAGACCACACGACTAAAGTAAAACTTCTTTAGCTCCATCTATATCCATCAATACATACATGTATGATATTAATTTTCTACAAAAATTAAAATTTATTATAGGTTTTCATTAATAAATTAATATTTTTTATAGTTTTTTTTTAATTTTATATTTTTTTTTCACTATCGGATACATCAGAAATGACTGTGGTTGATTGTAAGACCGAGACAATATGCTTATGGCATGAGAAATAAGATAGGTACATATGTTTTTGAATGAAAATTAGAAAGATATCTAGAGAAAACTGCATCGATTATAGTTATTTATAATAATTATAGTAATAGATGAAAGAAAGATAAGAATTAACCACAAATTATGGTTTCGACTCACAAAATATTTTTTGTGATGGCAACTGGAGTCGAGTTAACATTGTGTCCATCTGCTATCGCAAAATGTACCCTTGTAAAACAAACATAATTACTTAATCAATGCTTTACAATTTGCACACATTCTGCTTAGCGGGTCAATGTCCACTATTGCCAAGTAAAAAAAAACAACTATAGACATGCAACTATGGTTAAAAATGTGATTTATTTTAGTTATGACATTCAATTCAATTTGTTTATTGCAATAAATTACACGTTAGATGGAGGTGTTACAGTTCGCATCACTTAGGTACAATGTAATTTTACCCTGAAGGTGTATCAATTAGTATAAAAATAAGTATTTACATGAAAAAATATGTACACAACAACATTCATCCTCATTTAAAGTAAAATAACACGCCTATAATTAATTAATAGTAAAATAGAAAAATGTGGTCATTTGATATTAATTTATAGGTCATAATAATGTCAGTCATAATAATTAGGAGATAATTTCAAAATGTACATACACACACAGGATTCCATGCCAAAATTATAAAGTTCACTTAGGCTATGAGGACACACATGATCACCAAAAGTTTCCCTAGTGCTACAGTTAATTTCATTTAATAATAAGTTATAGGTCATAATAATCAGTCTGAATTAGGAGATAATTTCAAAATGTCATATACACAGGATTCAATGTCAAAATTACAAAATTCACTTAAGCTGTAAGGACATATAAACACCAAAAGTTTTTTTAGTGCTATAAAAAATTTACTATATTCTAAGACTACTAAGGCTTCTGGTTTTTTTTTATGATTTCTTTCGTTCAGACGTTTGCTGACACCAGGTGGTCTTTGAGGGAATTTTTCAGGGTGACGTCTGACCAATTTACACAACTCAATTATATATAAACCTGTTATAGTGTGTAGCTTAAGTTTTTTAAAAGAATCCCTGCACGAATCTCTGTTACTACCAAGGTTATCCAAAATACGGACGCATCTCTTTTGTAGGACGAAATTTTTATTTACGTCTACACTATTTCCCCACATTGCTAGTCCATAGAGGGTTCTAGATTGGAAGAAGGCGAATTATGCCTGCAAGGCGGCTTTTTTGGTGCTATTTTGTAAAGCGATCGTAATGCGTAGCAGAAGCTACTGAGTTTGGTCTCTAGGATCTCAATGTGTTTTTTCCAGTTTAGGTTTTCGTCGGTATATATTCCTAGGAACCTGGCATTTGGAACTAATTCAATATTTTTTTGGTCTAGCTTTAAGTTTAAGTTTATAGGTTTAGTGTTGTAATTTCTGAAATGAATCAACTGTGTTTTGTTAGCATTTGTGTTAAGGTTAAGTGTCTTAAACCAGTTTACTATTTTGGTGACTGATTCTGAAATCACATTCGAAAGGTTTTCATTTTGGTCTCTTTGGAATTTAAAAAAAAACAGATACATCGTCAGCAAACATAACAACTTTATCGTTTACGATTTTAGGTAGGTGGTTTACATACAAGAGAAAAAGTATAGGGCCTAGTATGCTACCCTGTGGCACTCCTCTGCCTATGTTTAATGTCTCAGATTCAATATTCAACATGGTTTTGGATTTATCCAAGATAGGCAAAACCACGCTTTGCTGTCTACTTTCCAGGTACGATCTGAACCATTTATTTGTTTCTCCCCTGATTCCATACCTATCCATTATATCGTTGTGGATTTACATGGCCGAAGGCCTTTGACAGATCTAGTAAGACATAACAAAAGATATAACATTTTCCTTACGATCCAAACTTTCTGCCACAAAGTCACACATATCAAAAATTGCATCTGCTGTGGAGACACCCTCCCTAAAACCAAATTGCTCAGGTGATAAGATATTATTCAATGACAGTAAAGCTCCGAGTCTGTGTCCCATTACCTTTTCAAATATTTTGATAGTGTCAGAAGGAGAGATATGGGCCTATAGTTGTTAATGTCTAACTTATCGCCTTATTGTGGATCGGTCTAACTTGGGCCTTTTTGAGCCTTTGGGGAAAGACACCTTCACTTAAGGATTTGTTTATGATAAATTGTAGTGGCTTTGCTACGGTTTCAAAGATAAATTTTATTACACAGGCTGGTATATGGTCATATCCGCAAGACATTTTGTTTTTAAGCGAACAGATAGTCTTTGTCAACTCATCCATAGACAGTGGTCTGACAAACATCGATTCTCGCGTAAATTGTGGTAATTCACAGCTTTCAGCAACAGTACAATGTTGCGGTGGAACACTAACAGTATTCGTAAAGAAAATATTGAAAAGATCAGGCGCATCATAATCGGATTTAGTGGTGTTATCACCAAATAATAACTATACCATTTCAATCATACATTAAGTATGATTGAAATGTTATAGTTATTATTTGACCTTATTAAAAAAACTGCTTTTGTTTATTGTTACCCATCTATATACATAGTCACTATATACTTTGTTTTATTTGTACTGACTTAAAAAAGGAGGTCTTTATATATAATATGTAAATATATATATATATATATATATATATATGTAAATAAATATATATATTTACATATTAGTATTGGAAATGCAAAATATTCACATAATATGATGTATGATCTATTAGAACTTCCAAACAGACATACACATTTGTATTGGTGTCTGTACGTATGTATGTATGTATGTATGTATATGCATGTGTGTGTACATATGTATTATGTATGTGTGTATGTACGTTTGTACGCATGTTTGTCTACGCCTAATTATGTTTAATAATTGTTTGTTTTACAAGGACACATTTTGCGAAAGGTGAGTTTTCCGATAGGTGCATTTTACGATAGGTGCATTTTGCGATAGGTGCATTTCAGGATAGGTGCATTTTGAGAAAGGTACATTGTGTGACGTTTTGCGCATGGGGTACATTTTGCGAATAGTAAGTTTTGCGACTGAGCCCTTGCTGCGGATATTCTAACTGAACTTAATAAACAATATTACACTCTTGCTTGGCATAATGACGCTCCGTATTTAAGACAAGTTAAAATGTGGTCAAAGTGCCATTTTCTCGGTTTCAAGTCCAACGTATAGGGTGTCTCGCGGCATATTTGTATTTTCAAAAATAATTTAAAAACTAACTATTTCACATACCATTTTAATAAAAGTACTGTACCACAGCGTAACAATGCGTTATTTATTATTATTATATTATTTTAATTTCAAATTTCACCAAAAGGGCTCGGCGGTCGGTAGGCAGACTCTGCGATGGACAAGTAAACAGCCTCCACGTTTTGTAGCGTTCTTGATGACCTTGGTTGCCTAGATTTTATTTTACCCAGTGTTGGACTGGTTTCTTCAAACTTCTTTCAACATACATTTTCATTAGCGGCCAAGATTATCAAGAACGCCAAAAACCTTGAAGACAGTTTACCTGACCATCGCATTGCCGAGCTGTTTTGCGAAATGTTAGTGTTAAGTGCTCTGATGTGAGTGCCGTGACCACGAGATACAATTTAAAAAACGGCCAAATGCGAGTCGGACTCGCTCACGAAGGGTTCCGTACCACCGTACAATGGCAGGGGTAGTGTGGAGTCAATAATTTGGATTTTACATAGCAAAATGTTGTTTACAAAGTTATTGGTGCGGCTACTTTCACACTCTATGTACATAACCGGGTGCATTCATAATTTTGTATGTGGTATTGAAATAATTGTTGTATGGGAGACCCTTAAAATATTTATGTTATTCTGTTTTTTTAGTATTTGTTGTTATAGCGGCAACAGAAATACAACATCTATGAAAAATTCAACTGTCTAACTATCACTGTTCTTGAGATACGGCCCGGTGACAAACGGACAAACAGACAGACAGTCAGCAGAGTCTTAGTATGTAATAGGGTCCTGTTTTTATCATTTGGGTACGGAACCGTAAAAATTAAATCCGCATCATTACATTACTTTTATTAAAATTTTATGAGATTAATGGTACAGTACTTTTATTAAAATTATAAATATGTGATTAATTATGAAAATATGAATCTGCCACGAGACAACCAACCCTATATTTACTGCTAATAAGCATGCAGAGTCCATCGCCAACTCTTTGCTTGGCACCCAGGAGAACGTGTAGGATGATGAAATTTTCAGACGTGAGCAACAGGCCCCCATAATACCTATGTACCTGCTTATTTATATTTCAATAATTATTTGCAAAAAATTAAATAAACATGACACCACAATAATCTGCGAGAAACGAAACGATAACAGTGCTGCCAACATAAAAAAAGACTGGTGCCGAAATCGGAAATCCACCATTTTCCCTTTGTAACTAACCGGTGTTCAAAACACGTGCGTACGAGCGAATTACATGGAAAACTTGTGCCGTCGCGTTTAAAACCACGAAATAAATAGCACCAAAGAGTGCGTCGCGTTTTTCTCGACAGGTGGCACGTGTAAAACACAAAAATGAACACGGAAAAACTGAAGAAACTGCAATCACAAGTGCGTATCGGCGGCAAGGGCACACCGAGGCGCAAGAAGAAGGTGGTGCATGCCACCGCCGCTACAGACGACAAGAAACTCCAGTCCTCCCTCAAAAAGCTGGCAGTGAACACTATCCCAGGCATCGAGGAGGTGAACATGATAAAGGATGACGGCACTGTGATACATTTCAACAACCCAAAAGCTCAGGCTTCGCTTGCCGCGAACACTTTCGCCATCACAGGCCACGGCGAGAACAAGCAGATTGCCGAGATGCTGCCCGGCATCCTCAGCCAGCTCGGGCCGGAGGGTCTGAACCAGCTGAAGAGGCTGGCGTCCAGCGTGGCGGCCCCGAAACCCATTGACGAAGACGACGAGGTTCCCAACCTCGTGGGGAACTTTGACGAGGCATCAAAACAGGAGGCGAAAGAGGTCTCAGCAGAAGAGAAGAAACCTGATACAGAAACCAAAGCTGCTGACAAGAAATCTGACTAAACAACCCCCTGCTGAGTGACACAGTTTTATTTGCTCACTCTTGAGTTTTATCGGTTACAGGCAGGCTTCCAAAGCCATTGAGATGTCGCAAATAGTTCTGTTCTTTTTTATTTTCGTATGAATTCTGTGTTCCTAATAAATTAGTTTTTGGTTTTGTTCTGCATTTATTACTGAAAGTTATGTGCAAGTTTAATGGAACTCTTATCTACTCAAAGACTTTGGAATGCCTCATATTCGGCATGTCTCAACTTTAACAAATGCTTACAAATTCTCCTTCGCCATGCGCTAAAACTTAGTTTAATATGACTAAATACTGTGTAATGAGATAAACTAAGATTTTCTTGTAATAGGTTATAGTTAAGTGTTGTTTACCTGTCGTTGAGAAAAGTAAAAGAATATTTTAAAATATGTATGAATTAAGAAGGAATACATAGTTTTTGACAACAGCAATAACTTGCATCTTACGTTATACTAATCATGTTTTTGCAAAAAGTTCCTTTCCAAAGCATTAATTTCCCCAATTCTGGGAATTATGGTTTCTAAACACAGAATCTTAGTCGGACAGTTCTGTAGACATTCAGGGCTGAAACATTGTATTATAAAAACATAAAAATTGCAAAATGTAAAAGATTGGAGTTTGTCTGGGTGACAATAAACTTTGATCGACTAAATAATTGTTTCACTTCATTTAATTTCTGCCTTTACTAGTTAGGTATTTCCAATTCAAGAGGATTGCTTCATCAAGAGCATGAAACTCATTTGTTGATTAGGTAGGTAGCCAGCTGCATATTTTATCATAACCAGTTTTTTTTGATAGCAAATCTTTTTTTTTTGTGGTGACCTCAGAACACTATATTACTATTGCAGACAGTTAAGTACGTATTTCATATGTATGAAGAGTGAGTCACTATATGCTTCAATTATCATGATCATGATGCAAATATCGAATTCTTAGATCTCCTAATCGATAAAAGTACCATAATACCCATGCATGAGAAAATCACTTGCCTATATGTTGCCTATCTACAAATTATTTAACCTTCATTGAACTTTGACTTATAAATAAATAGCCTGAACAAACATCTTGTACTACCCTCTACCCATTCATTTCGAGTTTGCCGTCGCTGACCGTTACAAAATGACATCACACAATATATTGTACGATTTATTAGAATATAGTGTGTGACCTCACTTACAGGGCAGGGTTCCGTACCTGAAGGGTGCCAAACGGGACCCTATTAGTCCTTACTAAGCCTCCGCTATCTCCCCGTCTGTCTGTCACTAGGGATACGCAAAAAGTATAGATACCGATACCGATAGTATACTCGATACATTGGTGAGGATACCGAGTAATTTAGTACTCGATACTTTTTAATACGAGTAAGAATCGATACTTCACCGTACTCGATACTTTTTTCGTCATATATCCATTCATCTTTATTACAGTTATATTTCGACTATTATGTATATGGTATGGAGACTATGGATTCTAAGGTACCTGAGAAGACACGTTGTTCTATGGGAAGTCCCCGTCATAAACGGGTAAAACTGTCAATCTGTCATGCATGCGCTGATGCATAAAATGATCTTTAAGACCTAAACAGTAAGGGTAATGTACTGTACGCTAAAAATGAGGGGCTGCGAGTCATTATTCTAAGCCTATAATGATGTACACTTTCATTCATTTATTTGATTCATTCCCATTCGTTTGATCACTCTTAAAGTCTATCCAATATTACAGCAAACTTGACATATGTCAATCATAGCCTGCTAGTGAGGGGATAATGCTCTTAAAAATCGGTTAATCAAAAGAATGCAGCCTTTAAGCATTTGTGAATCGGAAAGTTGTCTAACATTTTATTCTTGATTCTTTAGTTATCTACCCACTCAAACGTCCACGTCACATCCGTGATTCCGGCGTTTCGGTACGGAACGACATACTACGTTCGAAATCCGTGATTCCGGCGTTTCGGCAGGCAGGGGGGTCTCACATAGTTTCGATCGGCCAACCCGCCCGACGGCAATTCAGTTATGATGCCGCTCGCTTGGCTCGCAGTCGCGTCGCGTGCTAACCGCTCCTCATAAGCAACTTTTCTGTGGTTTTTGCAACAACAATGACTTAAGTACCTAACATTTTAGGGTGTCTAAAGAAAATGTTCACAAATAAAATTCGATTCCTTTTTAATTGAATACCTTTTTGTTTACCTAAAAGTAAAGACTTCATAATTCATAATTTCTTTATTGCACACAAATAATTATATTGACAAGATATATATTAAAATAGTGTACAAAGGCGAGCTTATCTCTAACAAGAGATCTCTTCCAGCAAACCATGTCAGGATGAGATAGGTTAATCACAGAGCACGGGAAGCCCGATGTGTACAACATACCTTAAATAACAACTCAATAAACTACATACATAAAATATACATCCTAAATATAAATAAATATTAAATATATATACATATATAAATTATAAATACATAAGTACTACCTATATTTCTAAAGATATAGGAAGTGCTTCTTCACACGACTTTTAAAGATATTGAGAGTAGGACTATCCCTGATGGTGCAGGGGAGTGCATTCCACAACCGAATGGCCCGGAGTCTAAACCCGTGCTCGTAAGTTGCGGTGTTATGTTGTGGGGTCGTGAGTATAGAAACTGTGTGGGTCCTCCGAGGCCTGCTGGAAGAAACAAATTGAAAACGGTCTCGTAGGAAGGTTGGATAGCGTGGATTCCGCAAAATGTTGTAGAGGAGGTGGAGGATGTGAGAATCCCGACGAAGACGGATCGGAAGCCACTTCAACTCTTTGCGATGCTGTGATACATGGTCGTATTTGCGCAGCCCGAAGATAAACCGAATCCCGAGATTTTGAAGTCGTTCGAGTTTGTTCAGTAATTCTTCGTTAGCACTGACCCAGCAGACATCAGCATAATCGATGAGGGGTAGAAGAAGAGACTGAGCGAGAGTGATTTTGGTCTGTCGAGGCAAAAAGTATTGAAGTCTCCTGAGAGAGTGAAAAGTAGCAAATACTCGTCGACTGACCTCGTTGACATGAAATGACCAGGACAGCTGGTTATCGAAGATGAGACCCAGACACTTTAGACCCAGTATAAAATAATTTACAATTACGTACGTAAGAAGGTAGGTACCTATGTAGCCTTAGAATTTGCCAATATCCTGATTAAGTGCTAATATAACACCTCTCTTACATAGAGTGCACTAAAATTCGCAAACACAAATCACACGTAGGTAACCCTAGCGTGATCAAGCGAGACAGGAGTTTACAGGACGACCTTGTGATGTCAGAATAAAAGAAGCCCTCAGGCGTAGTGATGCGGCGCAATCTAGCCTGCACGGGCAGACAACCGATTCTGTAGGTGCTTAGCGATTGTTGTACGTAGCGCAGGTGCGAGCTAGATTGCGCTTTATTGTCGCGCAGCGAGAGTAGCTATTTATTTAAGTGTATTGGCGCAGTGATCTTTCTGTACGTAGTACTATTAAGTATTCTGTGGTTTTGGTACGGAACGTATGTGTGTGGCGGCCCTTAGCAGGTATAAAAGTACTCTGTGGTGATGGTGGTTGTCAAAGTGTCAAAGGAGTTTCATTGATCTGATGTCAAAGTCTGTTTTTGTGTGCTCTCTATTATTTTCTGCTGACCCGGCTTTTCTTTTTGGTCTCTGATAATAACCTGACTATAATTTGGACTCCGATTGCCTCAGAAAAGAATATCCTACGCTATCAAAGCTAGTAAATTCTTTAAAAGCGGCAGGTTTATTTTCCGGCTGTAAACAGTCTCTGTTGAAGCTTTTACAGTCTTTAAAGATTTAGATACAAAAAAAAACTGACAAACGAAAAATTCTGCTTGAACGCCATGACATCGTTATGAAGAGAAGAGAATATCTTTCTTTCGTCAACAAAATATCGGATTGGGACAATGTTATTTTTATTGACGAAACATGGTTGAATGCAAACCACACAGTTTCCCAGAAATGGACCGATAATACAGCGGCCTCCACCTCAAAAGTCCCAACAGTAAAAGGAGCTCGCCTTATTATATGTCACACGGGTTCAGCTTCTAAAGGATTGATTACAGACGCCCTCCTTGAATTCGCGTCTAAATCTACGGGGGATTACCACGAAGAAATGAATTTTGAGGTTTTCAAACCGTGGTTCGAAAATCTGTTGATCAGCCTACAAAATTCATCTATAATTATTATGTATGTACAATCGAACCAACTGAATCATGACCCATTTGCCTGATAATTCGTTTGAAACTTTCAAACTTGTAAGATCTATGTAAATGTCAGTGTCTAATCAAATGATAACAAGTTCGTTACCAAGGAAATAAACCTTCAAGCGAATTTCGACCTACTTGCATTTAAGGGGTTTAGCATAATAAGCTTATGGTGGGTCATGATTCAGATGGTTCGATTGTACATTGCTTCGTATTCGGTACAAGTGGACAAAGCACCAAATCAGATAAATAAAAATAATGAAATTGTCGCGTGGTTTGAAATAAATGGCGTGGAAGCAAATTCAACTTTATGAAAAACTGAGTTGATCAATTTGGTTAAAGCACATAAACCGTCCAAGATTTGATACATGATCGATGAATTAGCCCTACAGCATGGTCACGAAGTCATCCGATTGCCCCCTACCATTGCCAGTATAACGCTATAGTGGTTATTTGGGCACAGGTGAAGGGCTATGCAGGGCGCAATAATACCGGGCCACCCTTCATCACCGGTAAAATGATGGCTCTGCTGAAAACTACGTGTGCAAATGTCTCTAAAGAAGACTGGGGAAAAGTTGTACGTAAAACTAAGGTCTTTTTATAAGATTTGCAAAGATTCATTAGAATAGACAATATAGTTGAAAATGAACTAATTATATCCCTAAGTGCGGATAGCAGTGATGACGATGACAACTCTTCTGTTAGTTCAACTGAATAAACAATTTCGATTCTTTCCGAATGTTTTGGTACATCCCTAGTGTTTAAAAAGTGGGTTTTATGAAGTTTTAGGTAAGCTGTCAAGTTGCTTTTTAGATGGATTGGATAGACTATATCTAGAAACGAATGTTTGTGGCTCAGAACAATAGATTTATCGTTTCTAATTAAAGTTGCAAATAAATGCCGCCGACGAAAAGCACAAGCAATGTTTGGAAGTGTTAAAAAATATGGATATTCAGCAACGTGCAAAAAGTGCTTCAAGACGCTGAAGACGAGTGGAAACACATCGAATTTGTAAAACACCTAAAACTCACAATGAGAGGTATGTTTGTAAAAAGCTGAGCCAAACCACTTACTGAATCATTATTTTATACATCATGCAGTTGTACGGGTACCTATGTACATTTATTATTACCTTATCTATGATTTCAAACAAAAAGTACTCGATCGATACCTGCCTAACTCGATACTTTTGATACGAGTACGATACCAGCAACGATTACTTTTGTTGTAGTTTCGCAACAAAAGTAATCGATGCTGGTATGAGTATAGTATCGATATTTTTGTTTCGATACCATATCCCTATCTGTCACCAGGCTGTATCTCAGTTAGACAGTTGAAATTTTCACAGATGATGTATTTCTGTTGTTAGGGTCCGGTCCGTACCGCGACCTTGGTGCGCTACAGACCATATTCGATCGTGTGGAGAGCGGCGCCGCACTTTATTATTAACATCGGTCCGGTTGGTCCGGTTGTTTGCACATCGAACATGGTGCGCTCCGGACCAAGTCCTTTCGTGTTAGACGATGCACCGTACCGTTCGGCGGTTTAGTCATAAATCTACCTCCGAGCCACAGAGTAACTTATATAATACTGAAACTCCAAGCGCGCTCGGTGAATAATTCAGGACTCATTCGAAGGCAAATTCGAAAGTCTTCATCATCGAGTTCTTTAATAACTTTCATATGGCTGTATTTCTGTTTTTAAGGTAGAATTTCGCCCGTTTAATTTTTTCCCGTTTTATTAGTGGCGATGATTTTTTAGCGATGACAATCAACGCGATTTTAGTATTTTTTAGTACGGCCGTCTTCTATCACGCTCAAAAGCGACTGGACTGGCTGGACAGTCCAATCGATAAGTTGTCCGATCGTCTGTTGCGCAGAGCGTACCGAAAAGTCTGGTGTCCGGGCCTCACCATATCCGATCGTCTGTTAGTACTATAACAACAAATAGGTTGATGATGTGGTATTGTAGTGGATGGTGGTGGATGTGGTGGTGGTAGATGATGAGCAATAAATTATTTAATTTTTAAATTTGGGGTTATATGTATTTACAAGTGACATAAAGCAACCATTAGAGCCATATCATAAATGTTATTTTATTTGCATACGCTACTCTCCGGGTTTGCTTCTTCTAAGTTCTAACCACCGAATTGAAAAGCCACAATAACCTACTCTAGCCAAACTGGACTCAAAAATATAATGCTACTTGAACTCAGTCTTCAGTGTTTATTTTTTTTAATACCCTCCAGCAGCCCTATGTCCTTTACGATTGACTTACTGTACTACTCTGTAAGCGCCCAGCGTTGTTATCCAAGTTTATGGAATCAACGCCCACTGTCCAACAAAAAGGACAAAACATTTGACCTCATTTCGAATTTGAATATCCCGCTATTTCGATACTTTATCGCTATTGGTGGTTTTGTGGACTCATCAAAAACCAATCACAGTGAAGAATACTTAACTGACGATTGCCACATGGTGAAAAATAAACCAAGATGCCACCCATCACGAGACGGCGTGAGTTAAATCCAGCTTTATTTAGTAAATCGTTGCTATTAATTATATTACTCTTATCAAATTATATGTTTTAGGGATAGGAGTACTTGTACCTACAATTATTTTATTGGTTTGACGAATATATATTTTTTTAGACCTATTTGTACAACAAAAATGACATCGGGCGTTAACACTATTTGTTGGTTCAATACATTTGTTCCTTGTAAGTGACAACGGGCTGTTATAGTTCAACATTGTTATTTTCAGTTTTGCGAGATGACGACATTGAAGAATGTCTCAATGAGTCAGATATCGAAGACTTCAACCCCAGTGATGAAGATATTGGAGACGAAGAGTATTTTGTCTCCGATCATGAAAATGATTCATCATCTTCTTCAGAATCAGAACAAGAAAGGCCAAGGCCAAACCAAGAACACAGAACTTCTGGCACGAGTCGTGCTCCTCCGAACAGAGGTGGATTGATTCGGAGCCAACGGCAACGTGGAGGTAGGAGAAATTTTCAGTCTACTTCACAATCCGGATCTACGAATCCTAGCTGGACGGTAAAAAAAATACTCCTAAAGCTCTTAATTTGTCAGAGCCGTCATACTTGCCTCAGGACATTGAAGAATTTGACAAAGCAAGTTTCTTTTTTCAGTACTTTGACGAGGAGTTAATTTGCCTGATGGTTGAGAAAACTAACCAAACTGCTGTTTTCAAAACGGGCCAAAGCCTACAATTGACGGTCGAAGAGTTCTATGTGTACATAGGCATTTGTTTGGTGATGGCAAGTGTTAGTTACCCCTCTTTAAGAATGTACTGGATGAATAAATATCGTTTAAATATCATCGCCGATAACATGGCCCGGAACAGAATTTTAATTCTTCGCAATCCACTGAAAGTAGTTTTTGATCAAGACATAACAGCTGATATGAAGTCAAAAGACAAACTTTGGAAAGTTCGCCCAGTCATAACAAAAATGCAGTCTGTTTGCCGTAAACAAAAGAAGGAGCAGTATGTTTCCATCGACGAGATGATTATTCCGTTTACTGGGGCATGCGGAGTACGGATATATTGTCCAGGGAAGCCAAATCCAGTGGGTATCAAAGCGTTTGTTTTAGCCAATCTAAACGGAATGATTTGTGACTTCCACATTTATGAAGGAGCTACTACATATCCCAACTATGATGGTACCAATTTTGGCCCCTGAGAAAAGGCTGTCCTGACTTTGATTGAAGCTATGGTGCCAGGACATGTCGTGTGCTGTGACCGATACTTTACAAGTGAGAAACTTGTCGTTGAACTTGATAAAAAGGTATAGGTTGTTCAGGCACTCTGATGAAGAACCGCATACCTGGAGATGTTCGAACATTACTGAAGCCTGATAAAGATCTCAAGAGGGCAGGACGAGGCAGCAGTCATGTTGTTGTCAAGAATGATGATAAAATAGCTGTCACTAAATGGTATGATAATAAACCAGTTATCATGATGTCATCAGTAGAGGCCAAAGAAGAGGAAGACCAGTGTCTACGTTGGTGCAAAACTCAAAAGAAGAATATCACCGTAAACCGACCAAGAGTGATTAAAAACTACAATAAAGATATGGGCGGTGTGGACTTAGCAGACCGACTTCTTGCGGTATGCCCTAACAGATATAGAAGCAAGAAGTGGACACAACGATTCATTGCTCACATGATTGATCTAGCTGTATCCAATTCTTGGTTACTGTACAAACAAGATCAAACAGCAAAAAACCACAAAAAATTTGACCAGTTGAGATAGTATAAAATCAACCTGGGAGAGATTTTGATTGAAAAATATCTTCAGGGAACACAATGATGAATTGGACGAGGTTGTTGAGGCGTCTCCTGGGACCAGAAAGAGATGTAGAGGGATGCCTAGTATGCAGGTACCCACAAAACTACAAAGACTGAGTCATGCTAAACATTTTCCTATATTTGCAGATAAACAAGGCAGGTGCAGGCGCTGTCACACAAATAAGACTAATTTTATTTGTAAATCTTGTAATATAAGATTATGTCTTACAAAACAACGAAATTGTTTTGAAGCCTTTCATTCTGAAGAATAAGTAGTAATAGGTAGTAGGTATAAAATTACATCAATTCAGGACTCCATATTTTTTGTTATTGTTTGATTTAAAAGAAGATATTGTTTATTTTAATAGCTTATTTTATTGTTTAATTTTAGAGTTTATTTGGTTTTTTAAGTAGTTACTAATGAAAGGGACTGCAAAATAGTAAAAATTGAAAATACTGTTGCTTAATTATGATAAGAGCTATTGTTGATCTCCGAAATGTTATGTGCCTATTGATACTAAGTGCCCTTCGTTGTAAGAATGATTAAATATAGTTGGTTTATTTCATACTAATTTGTATACTTTAAAACGTACCTTTGTCCTTTCAGATAGACAAATAGATCAGTTCAATATACGCAATAAACGCCCAGTGTCCATTTAAAAGAACCGATTATTTTCATATATTTTTTACAAAAACATGTCCTTTCACAATCCTATAATCATGAAAAAATGTAAAAAAAAAAACTACCATCACATTAATGTACTAAAATAAGTTAATAGCACCTTGGGCTGCAAGGCTCAGGGCAGCTTTTGTCATTTACAGTGGACCGTGGGCGTTACTTCTTAGATAAAGAAAAAATACTTGGGCTGCAGGAGGTTAGGTTAGGTTAGGTTAGGTTAGGGTAGGTTAGGTTAGGTTAGGTTAGGTTAGGTTAGGTTAGGTTAGGTTACTACTAAAATAAGTTAATAGCACCTTGGGCTGCAAGGCTCAGGGCAGCTTTTGTCATTTACAGTGGACCGTGGGCGTTACTTCTTAGATAAAGAAAAAATACTTGGGCTGCAGGAGGTTAAATAGCAGAAACAACAAATAACAAAAACAAAACTATTGCAATTTGCTATTACAATAATCGCGAGCGACACGGGATACAGGTACGTACAGCGAGCGATGCTATCAATATTGCCAGATGGCAAAACTGAGATTAAAGTGTTTGGTGCTCAAATTTACAATATTCGCGACAAAATTACGGTAAAAGTAAAAAATAATGCAGTGGATTTAGACTTCAAGACACTTTTATTGTGAAATTTAACTTAAAACTAAAATATAAATAAGTACTATACTAAATACCTTAACTAAAATAAAAGTAGGTACTAAATACCTAATCACTATCAGTATCTTACTGTCATATCGTTTTGAAGCTTTTTTTTTTTGGAGGTGGTTATCCACTTAATCATCTTTATTGCTATCATCAGATAAATTAGGCATTTGTATTTCTCAAATCTTCCAAAATCACAACTTTCACTGAATGAGCCAAATAAATTTGTAATGCGCTGTCTGGTTTCGGTACGAAACCAATAAACAATTTACTATGATGATTTAAGTTGGTCCCAACAGGTTTGAAAACTTTCTTATACCTCGCAGCACGAATTAAGAGCGCTGGGCGACGTTGGCGGGAATTACTGCGCATATGAACAGGTATAGGAATGTGACTATTGCGCATTCAAGGGCACACGGTTTGGGTGGTTAATACCACGAAATAATTCCTGACGGGAAATTGCCCCGTAGAATCCCCGACGCCGCTACTCAAGCCCGTTGACAGTAAAATATTTTCGTTCTTATTCCAATTGGAACTAGGGTTGTGTGTGTGAGAGAGAGAGAGAGGTGGCACTAGAAGCCGTTTGCGTTTCATAAGCTGCATTGAGTTTACATTGAATTAACTTGATTTGACTGCAGAAAAATTACAGTGTATGCATGCACTGTAATTTTAGTAATACAGAGTACAGTAGATCCTGTGAAAATACAGTAGATCTACTGTAACTACAGTGTATCTGGCAACGCTGGATGCTATGCATGCTAACTAAAAAGTGGGCCTCGCACTCGCTTGAGAGCGGTGCGGCGGAGTGGGCTGAGAGGCCAATTCCGGCGTATGGAGATCATCTCCATAGTCGAAATTCAAAAAAAACATATTCTAGCGATATCCATTCATATTTTTCAATCGCAAACCGACCGAGATGTTTCGGCTGGTCGTATGGTGTGGAGATATGTAATCTCCATTGAAACATCTACATGTTTTTTTACTACCGGTGCCATCTTGACTCACCCAACAGGTGTTAGGTATCAACATTTTCTGTTTTAACTGCTAACATGAACTATGATTTAATTCTAATATCGATGAAGTGTGATCAGTTTTGTTGGATGCGATTTGCTAAGTTTTGGTTTAACGTAGGTATGCATTTCAATAGCACTGTTCACATCAGGCGACCCGATTAACTTGTTTAATCCAGGCGTCCTACTCCAGCTTGTGCAAGAGTTTGGACGGCTGAATTAGATATACACGCAAAGGGGACATGCACAAAGTTCCCGCTTAAGTGGGCCAGGTGCAGGCGCTACAATCCCCTTAAAGAAGAAAAGAACCTGTCCTATCTGACAAATCTATATGCATCTGACACCTAGCCGAATCTGGCAAAACTGTTTGTCCAAAATAGAGCCGCCAGTCCACACTATGTCGGACCAACAGTTTGCCGGATACGATTCGCATATTGGCATATGTATTTCAATAGTGCTGATCAGATTAGGCGACCTGATTAAACAGTCGGAACCAACACAGTTTTATGCATTTGACACCCTGCCGCATCTGGCAGAACTGTCGGTCAGACATTATATGCATTGGCTCTAAGCGGTATGAATCATTAAAAAATTGCATTATTATTTACATTGGTTTTATTTAAATAAAATGTAACAGAACTTCATTTCAATACAAAATGCATTTTCCAACAAACACAGAGTTGCCCATCATAATAAACCTCTATTATTGCTACTTTAATGTAGTTTCAAAATCACTATGAGCAACCCAAATTAAAATGGAACTTTGGTCTATTAGAAAAACGCATTCGTGGTTTATGGCTCAAGCTTAATCTTGGGTTCACGGCATATTTCCATTTCGCTTTTAAGAATTTCTGTAGCAATCAATGCTATTTTAGATTTCTTCCAACAGTACAAATGACATTATTGTTTACATTTACAAATGGGTGTCAAATAAGTTTGTTATTGGTGTTGGTATCATACATTTTTGCATTCATATGTATTTTTTTATGAATTAAACTCATTGATTTATTACTTTACAGCGTCTCTTACTTATTTTCTCATAAGAGGAAATGAAAAGTTGAGTGTATCACTCGGGAGCAAAATTCTTTTTTCCTCGGGCGAAGTACTTTAAATTTTATTAAAGAACTCTATCGCTCGTTTCGCCCTGAATTCAAAAGAACGTAAAAATATTATTTTGCTCACTTGTTATACAATCTACTATTTCCTCATTTTGTTGACAGTTGTGCACTACAGCCAACTTAACAGCGAAGTTAAAAGTTATATGGAAATTGGATTGGAATGTACTGTAGATTTATACAATAGTCATTCGACTGGTTTAACACAGGCTTCATGTGACATATCGTGAATTTGTCCCCAGACATCTTGTTTTACAGTTGTATTATGGTGCTTTCCACCCTTTGTTTTTCTTTGCTATCAAACCTAACTTAATTTTGAAACTCCGCTGTCTTCGTTGACCGGGAGTCTCGCCGGGAGTCAGGAGTTCACTCACTTTCCTGCTGGTGCTGTCGGTCATTCATTCATTAGTGTTCAAACGTAGTATATCCCTATATATTCAATTCAATTCAAAATATTTATTTCAGATAGCATACATTTTGACACATATACATCCATAGGTAGATATTATTTTATCATAATAAAAAAGTTTAAAATTAAACTAAATACATCATCCATCATCCTTGAATAATCAATAACACCCACACTCACACCCTGCTCACACAGTCACACACACCCTCTCACACACACAAAACATCGTCCTAAAATATGATTATAATTTATGGTTTGTTACTGCGAAGGTGCACATCCATCCAGTAATTCAACTTAGGGCTGTCCACCTTCCCAGCCAGAGTGCTGAGGATAATGTTGGAGCTGCCGAAAAGGCGGTTTCTTAACGAGGCAATCCTCTTTCTCATTATTGCAAAGAAATCGTCAATCCTAGCTTCGGCAAACATAGCCGAGGCGCTGCAGTATCGCGGCAGCCCCAACAGTATTCTCAGCGCATTATTATATTGGACAAGCAGGGCGCTGTAGGCTCTCCGCGTATAGCTGACCCACAAGCCACTAGTGTAGAAGGACTGACAAAATGCTCTGAAAAGTGTCAATTTGACAGCCCTTGTACACTTCGCAAACCTGCGGGCCAGCATATTACATCGGACCGCCATCGCCCTGCGCTCCCTTTCAATATCAATGTCATCTACGAGCCCCTCTGTGACCACGTGACCCAGGTACTTGAAATGTGGAACCCGCTTGAGAGGTGCTCCACACAATGACACAACCGGATCCTTATCAGGCGGTTTAGTCCCTGAATGAAATACCATCAACTCACTTTTCTTCACATTATACCTGAGCCCGTGTGTAACAGCGTAGGACTCACAGTGTAACGGCATTAAAGGCTAAGGTCGAGCCACCGCTATCAGTAGCTATGATCGTCTATTCTATCTACCCCAAAATGAGATGTCCCGATTCAGCTGTAAGATTTGTAAGTTAAGAATGATAAGTCTGAATTTCTCGATCGTTGAGAAGCTCGTTAGGCGTACAATAGTCGAACGGAAAATTGGTTCAGGAAGTTACGGTTTCAAGTTAGACAGAGAAAGCATATATGCTCGCAAGCCGGTATTTCACATCAGTTAGCGGTGTATTGCGCCAGATCGATCGTTGTTGTATTTTGTGTGATGGTACCATTTATTTTTTGTATATATGGGCGCTTGGAACTTCTTTTAGTGGTCGACCACAATTTATAATATTTGTTTGGGATATCGTATAGATATCCGTCGTAGTTTTACGACGTGAGTACTCAATGATATTTCATGTGCTCGCTAGTAGCGGCTTGTGGTGGTTCCAATTATATATGTAGTTCACGGCAATAACGATCCGAATAGACCGGTTTACACAATTGCGATTTGATTTTCCGAAATGGGTTTGAACTAGCGATTACCTCAAAAGGTTCGTAACGTTTTGAAACCTTCAACTCTGCGCAATTTGAGCTGGATGTTATCGAAACGTTGTCATTAGCGATTTAGGAGATCTAACCCTCACCATAGCGAAGTGCTGTCGTGTAGCTATACGAACCTAACCAGAACCTAACAGAAAACAACCAGAATAAAATTTAGTAGTAACAGTTTATTAGTTATATACAATGAAGACGATAAAAAAATGATACGAAGATGGGGATGGATGAGATGAGAACAGGTTTTTTATAAAACACAGGTTAAGTAAAAAAAAGGAAGCGGAGGACACAGAGAGTAGGAGACCGGTTGGGTTAATGACCAGGATGCAGGTGTATTTGTTGTTGTAGATGTTGTTGAAATCGTCGTTGTAGGAACGGTAGCGGGCGTATTTGTAGTTACGGCTCGCAGGATCCCGTTGTAGGAGTGGAACGGTAGCGGGCGTATTTGTAGTTACGGCTCGCAGGATCCCGTTGTAGGAGTTGCACGGTAGCGGGCGTATTTGTAGTTACGGCTCGCAGAATCCCGTTGTAGGAGTGGCACGGTAGCGGGCGTATTTGTAGTTACGGCTCGTAGGATCCCGTTGTTTGAAGGATTGTTTGAAGGTTTGAGGGAGTTTGAAGGCTCGCAGGATCCCGTTGTTTGAAGGTTTGAGGGAGTTTGAAGGCTCGCAGGATCCCCTTGTTTGAAGGATTGTTTGAAGGTTTGAGGGAGTTTGAAGGCTCGCAGGATCCCGGAGTAGTGCGACCCCGGGATAAGGCCTTTAAGTGGTACTTCTAGTTCAGAAGCTGACGTGAGACTCCCGAATTTCAGAAATGTTCCGCTTTTATACCCTTTTTGGAGAGTTCTAAAAATTATTTAAATTAAACGTAATTTTTGTGAGTGGCCAAGAGAGAAAAAGTATTTTTGTAAAAGTATTGAAGCAATCATATCAGACCGCTAACGAGTTTGAATGGGCATTGCCATGACAACCAGATAAACAAAGACGTCAACCAATGTCAAAGTTTAGTTTCAGGCTCGTAATACGATAAACAACAATAAAACCATGAAGTAAATTACATAACAGCGAAAGGAAAAAGGGTAGCGCACCAGCGCGCACGAAGCCCGAGATTGCAGAGTTTCGGAGAAAGCCAAAAACAAGGTCACCAAAGGTAAACCCCTTCCCTATCGATTTACAAGAGCTGATAGTGTGAAAATAGAAGGCGAAAATGATTTGTTAATGTGTTCTTATGGTTTAAAACGTTACAGGGTCCTATGAAAATAAAGGTGAACAAAATATACAGCTATGCAGCTCAGCAAGAATCCAGCTGAACAGCATGAAAGCATGATAAGCAAGAATAGCATGTAAGTAGCATAACACTACATTTTCCTCCCGACCCTGGAAAAATTTTTGACTCAGCAAAAATTTTTATATGTACAAAAATAAACCAGAAAAACACAGCTTTGCAGAAACAGACATCACCAGGCAAAATCAGATATACCATCTCTTACATTCATCATCTTCATTCAGGTAAGGGTGGAGTTCACATTCAATGACTACCACTTTAAAAGTGTGTTTTCAAAACGACATTCAGGCTTACTTAAGGAGTTGTCATCCGCTCCTGCGTGGAAAAAAAAATAAGTAGAGGTAAAGAGAAACAAATTAATCCTAAGGTAGCTTTAGTCGCTTTGCCTTAAGATTAAGAACGGCCAGAGCGGTAGAGCTCGAAGCCAGAGATCAGCCACATCGCCAACGAGATGTGTCTGAAATAAAGAATATACACATATACAACAGAGCGGTAGAGCTCGAAGCCAGAGATCAGCCACATCGCCAACGAGATGTGTCTGAAATGAAGAATATACATATATACAAATTAACAGTTAGAAAATTTATGCTACTTACGTGCAAAAATTTTATATAAAGATTCGTATCACCTTCAGGACAGAAGTTTGAGAAACAAGAGGAGGTTCCATGACAGTCGGATCAGCAGGAAGGTCAAGTGATGGAGAGTCATTTGCAGTTGAAGGTGGAGTCATTGTTATAGTTAAGTGTAGAGTCAAGTGTTATAGAAGTGAAGTGAAGTGAAGTGAAGTAATATAAGTTAAATGTAGGCCTAAATATAATCCAGATGAGTTGAAAAACTAGATGAAGTTTTGTTTTAGAATTTGGAAAAGGAATTCGTACTGAATAACCCTTTACATTGTTATAGTTAAGTGTAGAGTCAAGTGTTATAGAAGTGAAGTGAAGTGAAGTGTAGTAATGTAAGTTAAATGTAGGCCTAAATATAATCCAGATGAGTTGAAAAACTAGATGAAGTTTTGTTTTAGAATTTGGAAAGTGTGAAAAGGATGAATAGATAAATATTTAAGAGTGAAAGAGAAAGCAAATCAAAGGGAAAGAGACAAGGCGCAGAAAAGGTGAAGAGTGGAGAAGAACTTTTACGTTGGGCGCCAAAATGTCGTGTAGCTATACGAACCTAACCAGAACCTAACAGAAAACAACCAGAATAAAATTTAGTAGTAACAGTTTATTAGTTATATACAATGAAGACGATAAAAAAAATGATACGAAGGTGGGGATGGATGAGATGAGAACAGGTTTTTTATAAAACACAGGTTAAGTAAAAAAAAGGAAGCGGAGGACACAGAGAGTAGGAGACCGGTTGGGTTAATGACCAGGATGCAGGTGTATTTGTTGTTGTAGATGTTGTTGAAATCGTCGTTGTAGGAACGGTAGCGGGCGTATTTGTAGTTACGGCTCGCAGGATCCCGTTGTAGGAGTGGCACGGTAGCGGGCGTATTTGTAGTTACGGCTCGCAGGATCCCGTTGTAGGAGTGGCACGGTAGCGGGCGTATTTGTAGTTACGGCTCGCAGGATCCCGTTGTTTGAAGGATTGTTTGAAGGTTTGAGGGAGTTTGAAGGCTCGCAGGATCCCGTTGTTTGAAGGATTGTTTGAAGGTTTGAGGGAGTTTGAAGGCTCGCAGGATCCCGTTGTTTGAAGGATTGTTTGAAGGTTTGAGGGAGTTTGAAGGCTCGCAGGATCCCGGGGTAGTGCGACCCCGGGATAAGGCCTTTAAGTGGTACTACTTCTAGTTCAGAAGCTGTCGTGAGACTCCCGAATTTCAGAAATGTTCCGCTTTTATACCCTTTTTGGAGAGTTCTAAAAATTATTTAAATTAAACGTAATTTTTGTGAGTGGCCAAGAGAGAAAAAGTATTTTTGTAAAAGTATTGAAGCAATCATATCAGACCGCTAACGAGTTTGAATGGGCATTGCCATGACAACCAGATAAACAAAGACGTCAACCAATGTCAAAGTTTAGTTTCAGGCTCGTAATACGATAAACAACAATAAAACCATGAAGTAAATTACATAACAGCGAAAGGAAAAAGGGTAGCGCACCAGCGCGCACGAAGCCCGAGATTGCAGAGTTTCGGAGAAAGCCAAAAACAAGGTCACCAAAGGTAAACCCCTTCCCTATCGATTTACAAGAGCTGATAGTGTGAAAATACAAGGCGAAAATGATTTGTTAATGTGTTCTTATGGTTTAAAACGTTACAGGGTCCTATGAAAATAAAGGTGAACAAAATATACAGCTATGCAGCTCAGCAAGAATCCAGCTGAACAGCATGAAAGCATGAAAAGCAAGAACAGCATGTAAGTAGCATAACACTACATGGCATAGTTCGGTAAATACCGATCTATGAATTTCACTGACCTCAGCACGACCTCGGCCGAGCCTAATCATATATATTTGACTCAGCCTACACATTAGACCTCCAGCGAAATTTACATTTAATTTAAAGATGCAACTTGAATCCAAACTGACCCAAGGCAAAGCAAAACAATCTACCCGGTCCTAAACAATGAACTTTAGACTGTAATTTGATCTCTTCGCGTGTCCCCGACAACACTCAAATGTCAAAACATCAACAGGATAGGTTACCTGTGTTGACACCGGTTTAACTTTGTTCTGAATTTGTTATTTCCATCCGCGGAACCTCATCGATCAAACAGTCTCCCTATGCCCTGCCAACCTAGGTTTAGCCGCAACTAAACTCCTGTCTAGCCTAGTCTAAAATCCTAGTGTTATACCACGTCCATTATCGACACCACTCGAAAACGGTTGAGTTTGATTTGAATGTGCTTGTATGTTTAATGACTGTGTGTGTGGGAATTTCAAAACTCGCTACTCGAAAGGAATGAGGAGAGGATTAGCCCGCGAATATACTAAGAGCCAATCCAGGAACCCTATGGTGAAGGAAAAAGGAATTTAGGGTCGCTCCAAGCCCAGACTCAGACTCAGATCAGTTACCTACAAGTTCTTATCTAACGACCCAAGGATAGTTTTGGAATTTGGGGTAGGTTGATTTAAAGGATAGAAACCGAGGTATATCTCGGCGCTTAAGACACTCACGAAAATCCACTGAAACTCGCAATCACAATTCGTCCAGTTCTGACGTGTAACACGGCAAACCAAAACTGTTTAGAACTGCTGATAGACGACTGTCACAGTAGCTTAACGCTCAGACTGAATTCTCTCCCTTCCCCCGCAATCGTATTTATAGTCCCCACATGTCTGAAAAAAAAAATGGCGTCCTTTGCGAACACGCTCTGCCCAAGCGAAGCTTCTTATCACTAACTACACAGGGTCTTATTTCAACCATGCCATGCAGATCCGCCGTTCTACAAATTGTGTGTATATTTGTAGTCAACATAATAGCTTTCTCCGTATCGTTCCATAATGACCTTCCAAGTTATTCATAATTTATTCAGCGCGCAGCCAAATCGGCTCTGATCCCTACACATTCCGCAGGAATGCGACAAAAAAACCTGACCTGTAACCTTCCTCGAACCATCCCACGCGCTCGCCTCATTGTTTTTTGCTAACTTACCCTGAGCTACTCAAAACCCCAAACGTTATATGAACCGGCTCTCGTATTCAAAACAGCGCGGCGATGGGCTAGCCCTATGTCACGCAAAATGAAGTATCAAATGTACTGACTCTCGTGTACCATTACAACAGACATGTAAAAGTTTTCTAAGGGCCTTGACCGAGGGACTCAGCAACACCATATCATCAGCATAAGATATGTTATTAACGGTTGTGCCATCGATTGAGCATCCAATACCGGTGTTGCTGAGCTCCGCGATCAGCTGATTGATGTAAACATTGAATAACTTGGGAGATGTAAGTCCGCCCTGCCTGACCCCGCACTCAAGGCTATATGAATTGCTAAGCGAACTCACCCATTTTACTGCATTAGTTTGATTTTGATACCAAAATTTTAAAATGGAAACCAACTCAGTCGGTAGTCCTGTGTGAGTTAGCTTATTCCATAGTATATCATAAGATACAAGATCAAAAGCCTTTGACAAGTCAAGAAAACATGCATAGATGTGTGATTTCCTGTCAGTATAGTACCGGACGGTCTGCTTGAGAGCCAGAATTGCACTTTCAGTGGACAGTCCGGGCCTAAACCCGAACTGGGCATCATGTATGTGAAGATGTTTATCAAGTTGACAATCAAGCAAACCGTCCAGCATCTTAGCCACAGCAGTTGCTAAGGATATTGGTCTGTAATTATCCTTGTCAGAAGCGTCTCCCGTTCTATTTTTAATAATTGGTACTACTATAGTTTTCATTAAATTTTCAGGCAGGTAAGAGTGTCTCACACAAAAGTTAAAAAACATTTTAAGCACCCTAGGTAGGTGTACACCAGCGCACTTCAGGTGCTCGACACTCAGACCATCATGTCCTGGTGACTTACCCCGCTTCATATCTCTAATAGTTAACATTACTTGATTGTATGTAAAACGCAAGGGTTTGTCACCAGTATCAGCGCTAGTCCGGGTGCCGGACACCGGAGTGTCACTGGACGAGTCAGTATTACTGGAAAGATCAGAAACAACACGGAAATTATTTTTAAACAAGTTTGCTATTTCATGGTGGTCAGACAAACCGTTAACAGTCACTGGATGACCAGGCTTAGGATTTAATTTATTTGTTTCTTTCCAGAATTTTGAAAAATCTTTTGCATTATGGCTGGTCGCAAGAATATCCATTTTTATTTGTTCCGAATTCTTTTGACACCACTTAAGCTTTGATTTAAAAATCTTTCTGGAATTTTTCATTAGATCATATATATGACCAGATTCCGGCTTATTATGTAAGACCCAATTTCGAAAACAAAGCCTGGCTTCACCATGAGCCTGTTTCACATATTTATTCCAACCTGTTATGTAGGATTTTTTCCTCAAAAAATTAGAATTACAGTTGCTATTTACACTGTGACTGGAAATAGCCGCCTCACAAAGAATATCAACTATGCTATTATACATATTATTAATTATTTGCCTGTGTTCTAAATTGCTACACATCATATCACAACATTTACTAAGTTCACTGGGGAAGTTGATCTCTTTCAATTTTAAATTACATAAATTTCTAAAAAGGTTTATTTGCTCAGTATCCCTGACACCCCAGTGAGACTTATATAGTCTGTGGTGTTCAAAAGAAAAAAAAGGAAAAGCGCGGGAAACCATTGAAATAACCAGGCGGGATTTTCGAAGTTTTTATTAATTTAATCGATTACTCGTGTATCAATCGGGGTTTTTAGAAATAAAAAGCGTCTGGAGACAAATAAAAAGAAACCAATCATGGGGAAGGCGCGAACAAGAAAGAGAAAAAAAGATGAGGCTGAAGAGAAAAGTGAAGGAGACTCCACGTCGTCGTCCGAGTCAGAGGTCGAAAGCGCAGATAAGTACAAACCTTATCTGGTAACAGATTATAAGAGACGATACCCTGAGGATTCCGGTGCTACAGAATTTGTAGTATTCGTAGAGTCTTCTAATGCAGATATACCTATAGGAACCCGAGACCTAATGTCCATATCTAGCTGTATCAAAATGTTTAATAAAGGAATCAAATATCTTAGGTCAATGAACAAGTTCAAAATTGCCATATACTTCGAAAAAGCCAGCCTTGCTAATGCCTTCTTGAACAATGCTACATTTTTAAAAGACTACCAATTTAAGGCCAATATACCAGCTTCAAGCACTGAAATTACTGGTATAATTAAAATGTACCCACCAACTTGACAAACAAAAAGATATTCACAATGCTATCAAGTTACAAGAAAATAATATCTGTTCGAAGATTCACAAAAAGGACCAAAGTTGATGATAACTTCATTCAACAGCCGCTGCAGACAGTAGTCATCACCTTCGCGACGTCAGTTCTTCCAGACTACGTAGATTTGGACGGTTGGCGGCATGACATCTCAGCGTATGTTCCACCAGTTAAACAATGTTTCCGGTGTCTCAGGTATGGCCATTTAGCAAAGTTTTGCAAGAACTCCGAGCGCTGCTCCATCTGTAAAGAAGACCACTCATATAAAGTTTGTAAAACTCCGATCGAACAGGCCAAATGCTTCCATTGCGATGGTAATCTCGTTAGCATTTCAGCTCAGTGTCCAATTAAGCAAAAGAAAATACAAGAAAACAGACAAAAAGTTCAAACACCATCATTCGCTGACATATTCAAAAATGGAAATTTCCCACCTCTCGGCCCTAAGAAGCCTCTTGATCTCTTGACATTATTAAAATCAAATGACAAGGCACTGAATCTCTTAGTGCAAAGCATTATAAAAATTATAACATTAAATAAGACACAAGATACCCCAATATCCTCTAAAAATGTGTTAGATGTTTTAAGCGATTTTTTCAACTCCAGTGATACCAAGAACATTAGTACAAATTCACAGACAAATTAAAGATAGTACAGTGGAATGCTCAAAGTCTGTTATGTTATCGTCATATTTTTACTCAATTTTTGTATGAAAATAATATTGAAATAGCTTTAGTTTGCGAAACTTGGCTCAAGCCTACACAACGTTTAAATATTAAAGGATACTCAATAGAACGCAATGATTGTGGCAATAAACACAATGGTGTTGCCATAGTCATTCGTAACAACTGACAATACAGTAGATTAAAAACATTGTTTGATGATTCACTTCAGAATATTTCTATCAAAATAAACTTTAATAACAGTTCATTATCAATGGCCAGTCTTTATATCCCGACAAATTGTAGTCCTACTTTTAGATAAACAAAATTTGTTAATTTTATTAATACCTTACTAGCAGGTGATTTCAATGCACATCACACCATGTGGGGTTGCTAATCTGTCAGTCCTCGTGGAAGAGATGTCCTCGTCGCTGTAAATGAATGCAATTTAGTGTTATTAAATGACACACAACCAACAACTGTAGGTACAAATAACTGGAGACCAAATGGTTTGGATTTAACAATAGTCAGTCCCTCTATAGCCCTTAATTGCAATTGGACAGTATATGATGATCCCCTGGGAAGTTATCATCTACCAACAATAACTGAGATTTTGTTCAACACTATCACTGATTCTTCTACAAACAACTTTATTTCTCAAAATAACACAGCTGCACTCAAAAGACCTAATCTACGGCTAGTAAATTGGAATAAGTTTTCAAAGCTCGCCAACACTATGCTTAAAGAATTTATTATTAACCATAACGATCCTCTACAGTCTTACTATGACTATTGTGGTATCATTCATAAAGCTATTAATCAATCGATGTTTAGAAGTCAGGCCCATAATTCAAATATGAATAATAATAGCTCGAAACAGACAGGAAGCAATTTTAAATACCGGCATCCTCCTCTGCCATGGTGGAATGAAAAGTGTGCTAATGCAGTTAAAAAAAGTAAGGAAGCTTTTATTATATTTAAACAAGATCCTAGTGATTTAAACTATATTAATTTAAAAAAAAATGCAGGCTGAGAAAAAACTTATTATTTAATTAGAAAGATTGAATAGTTGGAAGGAATACTATACTGAAATAAATAGTCCACTCCAATTTCTAAAATTTGGCAAACTATGCGTAAATTTAATAAATCCTACAGTAAAAGTACGAAACTGGATAATAATAATGAAATATTTTGGATAAATAACTTTTTAAGGAAATATACACCTGACTTTGTTTCACAACCAATGCAAATAAATAATACTTCTTCCGTAAACCCCACCAACAGTTAAATTATCAATCCATTCACCATAGATGAGTTAAAAGCAGCTATCAAGTCACGTAAAGACACAACCTTTGGTTTAGATTGCATTTCTTACAAAATGTTTCAAAAACTGGAAATATGCCTTGTGAAATTTTTAAATATTTTAAATTTACTCTGGGAACAATCAATAATTCCAAAAGAGTGGAAACAAGATTGCTTGGTTCCAATTCTAAAAGCAGGAAAAGATCCAAATGATGCAGACTCTTACCGTCCCATTGCATTAACATCTTTTGCAGGTAAACTTTTTGAGCAACTTATGAAACAACGTCTTGAGTTTTATATTGAATCCAATCATATTCTTCCAAGAAATCAGTTCGGGTTTCGTCGCGGTCGGTCAGCAAGAGAAATTATAGGGCATATCTTCCATGATACTGACGCTGCGGTTAACAGTAATAAACATCTTGTCTGTATTTTTTTCGATATTGTAGGAGCATTCAATAACATTAATCATTCTGTTTTAGGTACCATTCTTTCTTCTTTGGGAATACCTGAAAAATGTGTTAGGTGGATTTATGAGTTTATCAGTGGAAGAGAAGTTTATGTTAAGATGAGTTGCAATAATATTTTTGGGCCTAGATTGTCAACTAAAGGCGTCTGTCAAGGTGGCATTTTGAGCCCTTTATTGTATATTCTCTACATCGACAGGCTCAATGAAATGTTAGGAACAGAAGTCAGCAACTTACAGTTTGCCGATGATTTGGCTATTTATTGCAGTGGTAATAACATCACACACACAACTCAAAAATTAAATTTAGCACTGGAAAAATTACATAGTTACTTTCAATATTTAAATCTAGAAATTAGTCCAAATAAAAGTAAAGTAGTCATATTCTCAAAGAAAAAAGTCATCCCAGTTAAGCTACAATATGACAATAACTTATTACCAATTCAATCTCAAATAAAATTTTTGGGTGTAGTTTTTACACAGAATCTCTCATGGTGTAGATATGTTGATTGCATAACGGAACGAGCTTTAAGAGCTACCAACACTTTAAGATCTTTGGTTGGCAGCCATTGGGGTGCCGATCCTAAGATTCTTTTAACTCTATACAAAGCCCTTGTCATATAAGTCACTTTGACTATGTTTTTTTCTGTTATTGTATAGATCCAAAATTAGTAGATAAACTTGAAAAGATCCAAAATATAGGAGCCTTTAAGTCATCTCCAATTAATTCAATGCAGGTTGAGTGTAACTTGTGTCCATTAATGATCAGATTCAATAATTTAAAACTTAATTTCATTATCAAGTTGTTGTCTGAAGATGGCAATCTCCTTCTTTCTAAACTACTAATGCTTAACTCTAATAACTTTTTAACTTGCAACATTCAAGAAACTTTAACTTATAGGAGTAAATATAATATCTACAATAGTAGTACTTTGCCTTGTTATGAAGGATCATATGAGAACAAATTCTGTGGGTTAAAGATTCACATATATAGGACACTGAGTGATAAATATGCAGTTTACAATAAATTGGATGAACACAGAGAGTTTAGACAAATTTATACAGATGGCTCGAAATGTAACGAAAACGTCTCCATGGCTTACTATGATCCTGTCACTAAATTGGGACATGGGTTCAAATTGCCATCAAATGCAAGTATATACACAGCAGAAGCTCAAGCCATTTATGCATCTTTAGAATATATAGAATCAACTAACCTCAGTTTCAAGAAATGGTTGATAAATTCGGACAGCATGAGCGTTTTAATGGCACTGTCAAATCCCACGTACAATGGTAGCACAAACTATATTATTTATAACATAAGGCAGAAAATTAGTAGGCTTTGGCTCAATCAAGATAGAGAAATAAGTTTGTTTTGGACACCATCTCACATTGGCGTCTCTGGCAACGAACTCGCTGATAAACTTGCCAGCTCTATAATAAAAAACACCAATATTCACCAAATACCTGTCAAGAACATTAAGTTGCCAGCTTCAGATTGCAAAAACGACATTAGAATGAATATTAAACATCAATAGATGCTTCATTGGAGAGAAACGACACAAATAAAAGGAAAATGGTACAGCTATATTAACTCGGACATTAAGAGACCATGGTTTATCGTCGGAAAATATCTACATAGAAACTTTTACATAACAATTTGTCGTTTGAGAATAGGACATGGCAGATTTAATGATGGAACATTTACATAGATTGAAAATGATTCCTTCCCCAAATTGTAATTCTGAAAACCAGTCTCTAAATCATATATTTTTTGATTGCCCTCAATTAAAGACTATGACAGCTTATTGAACATTTACAAAGAAGCCCTGGATGTCCCGCGCTCTATTCAGGATCTCCTTAAGAATATAGAAGCATTTTACCCTATTTATAATTTTATCAAGAGTACCATTGGAGTTATTAGAAAAATAATAATACACCTGAATATACCTATACTACCTGATTTGACAATTCGGATGTGACCTATAAATACTGGAGGAAAATTGATACCTGATTTGACAACACGGATTGACCTCAACATACTGGTTTATGAAGTTAAAGAATAAATACGTTAGACAAGGCTATGTGCCTCGAATATATAATAAAGACTGAAGAAAATACCTACGGAAAGACAAGGCTTTTAGCCTCAATCAATATGAATAGAAGAAAAGAAATTAAAATAAGACCAGGCGGTATGGGCTTAAGCTCTTAGCCTTTTCCATAAAGGAAAAAACATTACAAAAAAAAAAAAAAAGAAAAAAAAAGTGATATATTTATGTTGGTTATTTTTCATAATTTGCATAGTTTTACCTGCTTACTTGACATAATTAAACATCCTATCATTTGAGGGGATGATTGCCCGGCCTTGGACTGACGACTTGCCAAAATGCCAAGAAACATCTGTAGGACAATACATTTCGAGGGTCGGTATAGGTTCAAACACAAACGACGATTACTTGTGTTTTTATTGCCAGTTGGAGGATAGCTCGTAAGTTCTTCATCTTCATACCCTTACTACTTACGTTTTATACAATTTCTTGACTATATAAACTATATTATGCCTAAAACCCAAAATAATGTTAAGTTCTAAAAATAAACAAAGATCCTGCTTTGAAATATCAGCCCTCCGGAAGGTGGTACCTAACAGATATGTCTGATGTTGGTTTCCAGATGTCTGTATGGCGTATTTGAGCCACATAATGGTCTGGACGCAGCCAGGTTTGTTATGCAGAGGATGGCTGCTGAGATCATGTTCCAGGCCATATCGGAGACTACCACCGATGAAGAGATAAGAGACTTACTCAGGTGACTATGACATAGATAGATGGTAACCTAGGGGGCGCTCCCCCTTATCGACACTGACCTGTTTTATCCTGAGCAGAATGAACTGCGGTCATTCAGGAAAAGGTATGTAATTATCAATCTTCAGTTGAGGTCAGCTGATTTGTCACCCTGTCATTATTGTAGATGTTGGTATTACACGATTTTATTAAAAGATTTCATTCTAGATTTAGAACACAGCTGATCTAGATTTGTTTAAAATTCCAGGAACTCCTTTGTATCAGCTGAGAAGGCCTACATTGAGAACTACGACGGCATGATAGCGGAGCGGACCAGTTTACAGTATCAACTACAGACATTGAATAAGACACAGGTAAAGGAATCACTTTTTTAACTTCAAACAAAAACAACATCTGCAATTATAAAATTATGTAAAATCTATGAATGTATGATCCCTAGTAGCATTTTTAGTAGGCATTCGATTGGGCCAAAGTTGGTTGGGCCTCATGACCATTTAGCACCGTGGCAACGGAAAGGGCCTACAAATTGGGAAGTCATGGCCTATGTTATGGTATTTTTTTAAGTAAGAATTGATGTAGGGCAACGGAAGTTTCCCCTTTTATTGACATATCTGGTGATGGCCCTTGAAGGATCCAATTGTCACTGGTCCTACAAACACTTCCCTTATTGTCAGCAAAGGTAAAATTGGCCCTACAAGGATTCACTCACTGTCAGCAATTTTGCTGTTGGTCCTGCGAAAGTTTCCCTTAAGTCGGCCTATCTGCTGTTGGCCCTTCTTAAGCCATGTGGCATGACAAGCAGCCGCCACCTGCTGTGTGAAATAAATAAAAAATGTAAATATCCTCAGTGTTTTGATATTAATTTTATTCATCAATGTTTACAGCAATTATGGACCACTATTAAGATGTTAATTATTATTAATATTTATAATAATTATTATTAATTGCAAATAGTGGAAACATTAAGAAGATCGACATAGAATATGCAACCTTAGTAAACAGATGCAAACTATGAGAATGCAACCTCATCACCAAACTGAACACACAACACTATTATATGGTAGGATATGCCGATGATATAGTGATACTAACAAGTGGAATCGTCACAAGCACTGTATGTGATGTCTCCCAAGCAAGGTGGTCTGCCCAAGGTGGGCAACTATCGCCCACCCAGGTTGTTTGGTACAGAGCTACAATTTGCTGCTGAGGTAAAGTACCTAAGTGTAATACTAGATAGCAAGCTGAATTGGAGCAAACATCTGAATAACAAGATTGACAAAGCGACTGTCACATTTTGGCAGTGTCGAAGAATGGTAGGAAAAACTGGGGGTTAACCCCGAAAACTACCCTTTGGCTATACTCAGCTGTCATCAGACCGATAATAAGCTACGGCGCGATAGTTTGGTGGCCACGAACCAAACTATCCACTGTCGAAGCTAAACTACCAAGACTCCAGAGGCTGGCTTGCATGGCAGCAACGGGATGCATGAGGACCACACCCACAGCGGCCTTGGAAGTCATAATGGATCTGCCGCCGCTTCACCTCTTCATCAAGCAAGAGACGGCTGCAACTGCGGTGCGTCTTAAAAAACTTAACCTATGGAGACATGCTAGGGTACCCCACACTGAAATAATCGATGAGTACATAGGTAAGGAGCCGCTATTAGAAGCGGTGACTGACAGGATACCCAAGCAATATGTCTTCGACAAAAGGTATAAAATACAACTGCATGAAGACCCTTGGGAGGGCCTCAATCAAAAAGAACTAAGGATTTTCACAGAAGATTCTAAAACAAACTCAGGTACAGGCGCCGGGGCATTCTCGGAAGATCTAAACATGAGGAAATCAACATCATTAGGTGCCCACAACACCGTCTTCCAAGCCGAGTGCATGGGTATCATAATGGCTACTGCAGCTATTGCAGAAAGAGAGGTAAAGGATTTTCCTATCCGCATACTATCCGACAGCAAAGCAGTTCTGCAAGCCCTACAAAGCAACACCATCAGTTCTGGGCTTATATACGAGTGTCACCAAGCCCTGTCAGAGGTATGTAACCACAGTATTGTCACCCTGCAATGGATAAAGGGACACAGTGTCCCGCGCGGCAACGACGCAGCCGACGCACTGGCAAGGTTGGGTTCGGAACAGACGGTGGAGGGACCAGAACCGATAATACCATTGCCATTCAGCTGGTTGAGGAAAACCCTACGGCAACACACAATGGTAACATTATTGATCAACCTTGGATACCTGCAAGCAGGCCAGACAGGCCCTCCCGATGATCAGACCCGGATTGTCGCGTAAGCTTCTGAAGGTCAAGAGGCCACAACTTCGTTTGGTAACCGGAGCGATAACTGGACACGCTTTGTTAAATAAACACTTACACACTCTAGGTGTCACGGACAGCCCCCTATGCAGAGCCTGCAAGGAGGTCGAGTAGACAGCCACCCACGTCCTGCTGGAATGTTCCGGCGTGGCCATTTGCCGGGCAACACACATTAGGACGCCGAGGTCGCTCCAGGAAGTCGTCGGCAACATTAAGGGTCTGCTAGGCTTCCTACAGGAGCTGGGTTGGCAGGAGTAGTGCCCCCAACCCACGTCACGCAAAATAGGCACAAATTTAAGACGTCGAGTTGCGGAAAAGTGGCCCGCGACAAACTTTAACTATACTCATCACATGTATCATTCCAAGTCAGTGGGAGGAGTCACACAGTTAGTCTTCTGCACAAAAAAGGAGCCAAAGATGATATTGGCAACTACAGACCAATAAGTCTCATATCGAATATCTTCAAGATTTTCGCAACAACAATCTTGGAAAGAATAACAAAAATATTGGATGAAAACCAGCCAGAGGAGCAGGCTGGAAAGACTTTAGCACCATTGATCACATTCACACAATTAAACAGCTTATACAAAAATACAATGAGTACAACCTTGCATACATTGACTACTCAATAGCTTTCGACAGCTTCAAGCACGAGCACATATGGCAAAGTTTACAAGAGCAGGTAAGGTAGAAAACACCTACATTACTATCAACAAAAACACTACATCTAAAATGTAAAGCTAGCAAGATTCCAGTCTGATGCTAGGTGATGTTAGCATCAGACTGGAATCTTTAGGAGTTGCGTTCCCAATCAACAGAGGAGTCAGACAAGGTGACCCACTCGCCAAAGATATTCTCAGCAGTGTTAGAGCAAGTGTTCAGAAAATTGGAATGGGGACATCTAGGACTAAATATAAACGGATCGCTACTGAACCATCTAATATTCGCAGATGACCTCGTCATATTGGAAGAAAACCAAAAATACTTCAAAACATGATGATGATGAAAAAGTAGAGAACTCAGCATCAAGATCAAGAAAAAGACCTTCGATACTTGTATCCTCTCCTGCATTACATATGGCTGTGAGACCAGGGCTTTGACTAAGCAACATAGACTCAAACTGTCAAGATGCCAGAGAGCCATGGAGAGGAGTATGCTGGGAATTAAACTCAAGGACAAAGTCAGGAATATAGACATCAGGGGCAGATCAAAACTAACAGACATCCTTTTACGAATCGATCAACTTATACGGAGGTGCACCGGTCATATGCTTCGCTACCAGAGGGAAAAATGGAGCAAA
Organism: Argyresthia goedartella; assembly: GCA_949825045.1. Taxonomy (NCBI): domain Eukaryota; kingdom Metazoa; phylum Arthropoda; class Insecta; order Lepidoptera; family Argyresthiidae; genus Argyresthia; species Argyresthia goedartella. The sequence continues at coordinate 22,893,191 of OX463831.1, forward strand.
AGGGTGACTGTATGGTACCCAAGAGATGCCACAAGAAGTCGCGGCCGCAAAGTGAGAAGATGGGAGGACGAGATCATAATGACCTTGGATCCCCTTTGGCTAAGGGTGGCAAGGGACCGCAAACAGTGGAAAGAATTGGAGGAGGCCTATGTCGTCAGACACACCGAGATCAGAGACAAAATTTAAAACATCACATAATTTAAACAACATAATCGTAATCTCAGAAATAAAAGGCTTTATTATTATTATTATTATTATTAAGATGTTACTTAGTACCCATTCAACATAAAACAGTTTCTTTGTGTAACATAATAAACAGTAATTGCTCTTACATAATTATTTTCTCCCTGGAACAAAATTTGTGTCAGGTTTACCCTACCAAATCTAACGATGCCCCTATTATGAGGCAGACCTGTAACATTTGGTATTATGACTCATCTCGCTGGACTGACTGAAAACGTCTCCTAAGGAAGGCATTCAATTATCCTCTCGAAATGCAGTAGTTCCGGATTTATAGGCCAGAGATACCAAAGTTTTCAACGGGCTTTCATATCATAATCAAGAATTCCAGTACTAAATCCAGAAATTTTACATGATTTAACCAAGATGTGTCAAAGCAACATTTTAGAAACACTATGGGACGTAGCATCCTATTACCAAAGATGTTTACAGTTTCCTTGTCTAACATAACCTAACCAATATACCTAATAAACCCTTACATATTTTCTGACTATAATAAAATAGTGTTAGACTTGATAGGGTATGTTCAATATCGATTACTCGACAGATGGCGATAGATACTCAAATAAAAATTTCAGGAAAATCGTTTTTAGTCCCCGAATATTTTTGACAGTTGTCAAGATTGATATCAGTTTTCACAATATTTGATAGGTGTCACCATTTTTGACATGTGTCACTATTTTTGACAGGTGTCATTATTTTGACAGGTGTTTTGACATATTTTTGATAGGTGCCACATTTTTTTTTGACATTAGTCACTTTTTTGACAGTAGTCACTATTTTGACAGTAGTCACTATTTTTGACAGTAGCCACGATTTTTGATAGAAGCTACTATTTTTGATAGTAGTCACTATTTTTGATAGGTGCCACTATTTTTTACATGTGGCAAAGACGAGTGTTCTTCGGTTTATTCTCTTCCTTCTTCTTAGAAAAAGAGAATATAGTTGGAACATCAGTACTCCTTAAAAACTTCTTGAGAGGCTTTTGTCCTGCAAGAAAATATTGTAGGTTATAAATTATATACTTATGAAGTATTGAACCAGCAGCGATGACTCGCTGTCCCAATAACTTGACACTGGTGTCTTCAAACCTTGGTGCGAACTTCAACGTGTTCATATTAATGCACAAAGCATTCATACCAGCTATGATGACCTACTGGTTGTTTTTAGTGACCAGTAGTGACCAGAACATACATGGTATTCTTGTTTCGGAATCTTTTCTCAAACCATCTCTTCCTTCTGCCATGTTTGCTCTGCCAGAGTTCAGTCTCTACCGGAACGACAGGACAGGCAAGGCTGATGGCGGTTTTGCTATCGACTTACGTTTCGACATCCCATGCAACTCTGGTTCTGCTGAACACCTGTTCCTGGAGATCTGCTTGCTTCACAATAAAGTCCTCCTGGGTGTCTTATTAGCCCCTCTCTTTGCATCGACTATTTTAACTCATTTGAAATCCTTCTCAGTGACTTGACTCCTCTTTATAGCGACACCCTAATTCTCGGCTACATCAACACTTGCCTTCTCAAGAATAACGGTCGCTCAGCGAAGCCGAATTCTCTTAAGTTCATTTAACTTGCATATCCTTCCCCTAGATGCCACTCACTTTCAACCACATCGAATTCTCTTAAGTTCAGTTAACTTGCATATCCTTCCCCTAGATGCCACTCACTTTCAACCACATTGCACCCCCTCTCTTCTAGATCTGATGATAACTTCTGACATGTCAAAGGTTGCTGCGCAGGGCCAACTTAACGCCTCCTTTTCCTATCACGAGCTTATATACATCTCGTTCACGATAATGCCTCCCAAGCGTGCAGCTAAATTCCTTGACATTCTTAGCTTCAAGGGCATGGATATTAACTCCCTTAAATCAGACGCCTCCTCTGTCGATCTGGTCCCCTGTCTACGGTTGTGATACCATTGATGACAAAGTACGGAACTTTAATAGTATTGTCCTGAGCTTGTTTGATAAAAACACTCCGGTCAAGAGGGTAAAAGTTAAACATCTTCCTGCGCCGTGGCTTACTGACACAATCAAGGGTCTGATGACCGAGAGAAACCGTGCCAAATGTAGATATAAGATGGATCCGACCGACCAGAACCTTTTACTTTTCAAACGCCTCCGTAATCGTAGCACTCGCCTGTGTCGTGATGCAAAACGCCGTCATATCTACGAGTGTATTGAGAGCTATACTCCAGCACAGGTCTGGAAGTTCCTAAATACTCTTGGTGTTGGTAAGCCCCAGGACTTGGCTGCCGGAAATGTCGACCACTGGGGTCTCAATAATTTATTCGCTACTGCCCCGATGGATGGCGATGGACCCCCTCGTCAAGGATGCTAACTTTCGTAACCTACAGTCCAAGGCAACAGCCCTCAACTCACCATTTAACTTCATCCATGTCGGAATCGGCGCAGTAAGGAGGGCAATACTAGCAATCTCGTCGAAGGCGTCGATAGGTGAGGACAAGATCTGTTCTTAGATGATAACAAGAATCATTGATGTGTTGTTACCTCTCATCACCCACATAATAAATGTATCGCTTGACCAATGTTGCTACCCCAGCCAGTGGAAAATGGCACTTGTGATTCCCCTACCCAAAACGTCAAATCCCGCTGCCGAATTTGAATAGCCTAATTTGAATAGCTAATTCGAAAGTTGGTCGAGAGCTTCAGGGCTTTTCATTTAATCATTTTCCAAAGTTTACATTTTTCATATTTAAAAATAAATTTAAATCTTGAGTTTTGGGAAAAGTTGATGTTGGCATAATGGACCATATTACCTTTGCCAGAATATAAAAAATGTCATTGTCAAGCCCTTGTTTGCCTGTCCCAGAAAGTAAAAAAAAAACAAAGGCTGCGTTCGGCTTGAACGTCTCAGTTGACGCCCGCCTTGAGCCCACCACAGAGTACATTATTTGGAGGCTCTTTGAAGATCTCTTTTGCAGGCGTAGAACTTGTATAGTGGCTTGCACCGGGCAACGGGCTGCTGATTGCAAGCCGTGGTTGGCCCACATTTGTGTTGGTTGCTGAAATCCCAACATACAATGTCCTACCGCAGGAGTATCGCAGTAGGCCCATTGTTGGGGAAATGTAGACAAAAATGCCTAATTATGCATTTTTGTCTACATATCCCCTTTATTGACCCTAGGTTGTCAGACCGATATTTGTTTGCCATCGAAACCCCAACCGTTGGTTGAGATTTGCCAACCACAAATGCTACTAGAGATGCCTCTGGCCCCACAGGATACCACAGCTTCTCAATGATGTCACCAGCCAACCAGCCAATAATTCAACAATCTGGAACATCATTATGATGTATTCAGCTTAGACCCCAAGAATTTAACATTTTAATAAAGTTGTGCCACAAGGAAAGCAACTTGCCAATAATACCTAATTAATACCTTGGACACTATTGACACACATTGATCTAGCCCCTAACTAGGATTACCTGTATCTTGGGTACTAGACAACGATACACCTACTTATATAGATAAATATTATACTTAGATAGATACACAACCAAGACTAGGGTACAAACATTCGTTCTCGTCAAACAAATATTTGCCCCCACCGGGACTCGAACCCGGGACCCTCGGCTTCGTAGGCAGGGTCACTGCCGACTCGGCCATTCGGGTCGTCAAATATTACGGAAAAAAGAATAATTGTAGAAGTTTTAGAATTATTTAAATAAATAGTCAGTGCGATTCTTCACGTTTCAAAACAACATAATAGGGAACCTAACTGATAACCTTAACCTCTGTATACTGGATGTATTCCAAAGAAGAAACTTTCTCGTTATAGTTTTTGCATGAGGTTCAAAATCGCGATGGCTCATAACCAGGTCCAGGTCTCCCGCCAATCAGATACCTCTTGTGAGGTATAGATACCATTCTCAAACCAGCTGTTTTAATAACTTTAGTTAGTTTAGTTGTGTCGCCTCCAGCATCGGCCCCATTGTCATACCCTTTTCCAGTTAAGCCACTTGTTCAATACTCCATTTTGCGTTACGGGGGGCTATCCCATCGCCGCAGCTATGCCCTTAAAACGTCCCTACTCTTTGCAGATATCTCAGAGCTGTGACAACATCATCGCTCGGCTGAAGGAGATCGATCAGCATCTGTCCAGCGGTGCGACAGTAGTGATCGCTCTGGTTCACAACAACAAGTTGTTCGTTGCTAATGTCGGTGAAGCTAGAGCTCTATTATGCAGGTAGTTCGTTCTTTCTTCTTTTTTAAAGGCTAGCATTTAATCGCACATTAAAAATACTGATTTGCACCGCAAAAAAGGATCAACAAAAACACTTTATGTTTTCAATATTTTATGTGTACTTAAGTTTATGTTTTAAGTATTTTTGTTGTTCTTACATGTTCAACCTGACACGAAGGATAAAGACGGCTTCGCTTCGCTCACTCCTTTACCCTTCACCTAAGCTACCGCAGCATTTTGCCCTGATATTTGCTGTGCAAATCAGTATTTTTGATGTGCAGTTTAATATTTTCCTTTTTTAATTATTTGTTTCTTTGTAAGGGCCCTATTTATTATCAATATCTACTGTCATGTTATGAATGAATGATATATCATTATCTTTCACATATACTCATTATATGTGAGTGAAAAAGTTGTTTGATAAACCACACTCCGGTCAAGAGGGTAAGAGTTAAACATCTTCCTGCGCCGGTGCTTACTGACACCATCAAGGGTCTGATGACCGAGAGAAACCGTGCCAAATGTAGATATAAGATGGATCCGACCGACCAGAACCTTTTACTTTTCAAACGCCTCCGTAATCGTAGCACTCGCCTGTGTCGTGATGCAAAACGCCGTCATATCTACGAGTGTATTGAGAGCTATACTCCAGCACAGGTCTGGAAGTTCCTAAAGACTCTTGGTGTTGGTAAGCCCCAGGACTTGGCTGCCGGAAATGTCGACCACTGGGTCTCAATAATTTATTTGCTACTGCCCCCATGGGTGGCGATGGAATGAATGATATATCATTTCTTTCACATAAACTCATTATATGTGAGTGAAAAAGAAATATGATAGCATCATATACGGGTGGAAAAAATCTTGTGGCCCAGAAGGGAAATTACCATTCATTAGAGCTCGTTTTAGTTAAAGGAAACGTTCTTTTATTTTTGAAAAGAAACAAAATAGCATTCAAATATTTTCTAAAATTCGCTTGTCTCACCCGGGAATCAATCTAGCAAAAAATTCAAAAATAAACACTCGCTATTTTATTTGACTACTTGATACAGTCAATATTAAAGATAAAATTTCTCCAAGAAACATTAGGTCTACACTCGTCGTTACGTTACGAAGGGTTGGTGTGAATAACCCCCTGTAATGGAAGCTTAATGAAGATGATTTAGAGAGTAGGTCCTAAAATAAATGAAAGAGAAATTAGATTAAGTCCGATTTATTTTTACACACGTTTTATATTTACCTACCTAAATATAAATGGCTTACGTTTAAACTATTACCAGAAACGCACCTATTTTACTACCAATAAATTCGAAATTACTGCCAGAATGGATACATGTCCACCAAATTGTGTTTGGATAAATGATCTTATTGTGCTGATTATTGTGCTTAATGATCTTATTAAATGATGATATTAGAAGTGCGTTGACAGGCATTCTAATCTAAGGCATTATAGGACGTAAAAATATTGTAATACACATTTTTCTTTTTTTAAATTAGCTCCAACTTTCAGATTAATAGCAATTACTTTGCAACGACAAAAGCTAGTCCTAAGTTTTATACCAATTCACAAAGCTAGATAGGTGTACAAGTTTTTAAAAGAATGGTTCACTTGAATGCCATACATTTTTTTGCAGGAGTTTTTTTTATTTCGGTCCTCTTAAGGAAGAAAAAATAATATTTGTACTTGGGATTTTTTTCTAAGTCATTAATAACAGTTGGTAACAAAAATGTAATCTGGTTATATTGGTAAACTATTAAGCTTTATTCTACAAAAATAAGATCTTGGAAATGTCCTCATTAGCAGCGACAGCATTAAAAAACATGATGTACGGAAGACGGAATGGAAAATTCCGGAAAAATAAAAAAGCTTGGTAACCCTATTTTTTTTTAATATTTAAATTAGTTTAATGAACTTAGGTGAGCTCTCTTCCCTTTAACGTTGAACCATTATTTTAGTGACACCCTGTATACAGATGCGCGGGGGTAGCGCTGCTAGCGCTGCTAGAGGTGGCGGATATGCGGCGTCAGTGTCCCTTAGGGTATTTTCACCTAGATTTGGGGTATAGAATTATTTAGGTTTATTTACTTAGGGTATCTCCCCTAGGTTTAGGGGATAAAATTCTTAAGGAGAATTTAGGAGCTCGTGTAAAATTGTGATGTTCTCATTGGTTGATTTGTCAATTTTAAAGGGATTCCGATAGAAGTTCCGATATGTTAGGTTCATGATACTGCTACAGAACATCGCTTAAACAAGCAAATTCGCAATAAAAGACAGCTGGTGCCAAACAAACGTGTTGTGATAAGGTGCCTGAACACAAGTCGCAATGGTATGAACAGCAAAGTCGCAATAAAAGACAGGTCGTGTCAAATAAACGTGTTGTGATAAGGTGCCTGAACACGAGTCGCAATGGCATGAACAGCAAAGTCGCAATAAAAGACAGGTCGTGTCGAATAAACGTGTTGTGATAAGGCGCCTGAACACGAGTCGCAATGGCATGAACAGCAAAGTCGCAATAAAAGACAGGTCATGTCAAATAAAGGCGTTGTGATAAGGCGCCTGAACACGAGTCGCAATGGTATGAACAGCAAAGTCGCAATAAAAGACAGGTCGTGTCAAATAAACGTGTTGTGATAAGGCGCCTGAACACGAGACGCAATGGCATGAACAGCAAAGTCGCAATAAAAGACAGGTCGTGTCAAATAAAGGTGTTGTGATAAGGCGCCTGAACACCAGTCGCAATGGCATGAACAGCAAAGTCGCAATAAAAGACAGGTCGTGTCAAATAAAGGTGTTGTGATAAGGCGCCTGAACACGAGTCGCAATGGCATGAACAGCAAAGTCGCAATAAAAGACAGGTCGTGTCAAATAAACGTGTTGTGATAAGGCGCCTGAACACGAGTCGCAATGGCATGAACAGCAAAGTCGCAATAAAAGACAGGTCGTGTCAAATAAACGTGTTGTGATAAGGCGCCTGAACACGAGTCGCAATGGCATGAACAGCAAAGTCGCAATAAAAGACAGGTCGTGTCAAATAAACGTGTTGTGATAAGGCGCCTGAACACGAGTCGCAATGGCATGAACAGCAAAGTCGCAATAAAAGACAGGTCGTGTCAAATAAAGGTGTTGTGATAAGGCGCCTGAACACGAGTCGCAATGGCATGAACAGCAAAGTCGCAATAAAAGACAGGTCGTGTCAAATAAACGTGTTGTGATAAGGCGCCTGAACACGAGTCGCAATGGCATGAACAGCAAAGTCGCAATAAAAGACAGGTCGTGTCAAATAAACGTGTTGTGATAAGGCGCCTGAACACGAGTCGCAATGGCATGAACAGCAAAGTCGCAATAAAAGACAGGTCGTGTCAAATAAACGTGTTGTGATAAGGCGCCTGAACACGAGTCGCAATGGCATGATCTGCAACGTCGCAATGCAAGACAGGTCGTGTCAAATAAACTTGTTGTGATGGATAAATTTTTCAAAAGCGATTGAAATACCTGCATGTCAGTATTAAATGATGATAAGGCATGTATGCCAAGAGGCATTTCCCAATTTCTGTCAAATCACAATCGCGTTGACAGCTCGGGTGAATTAATCGTGTTTTTATTGGACAAACGTCAATTTGAAGTTGGCGAACATCCTTCAGTAAATAAATTTGAAGTGGATTGTGTGTGATAGCTTTCAGAGATACAGAAGCCTTGTAATTCTGACGTATAGGAATATTAACCGTTTAAAAAAAAATACCAACCGCAGTAAGCATAGCATGAACAAGCTAAGTCGCAATACAATACATCTCGTGGCAAATAATCATGTTGTTGATCAATTTTTCAAAAGCGATTGAATTTCCTGGATGTCAGAATAACATGATAATGCTACTTTACCCATTCGGTTTATTTGATATCAGTTGCAATGCTATTGAAATTCTAAATCGACCAAACACATGTTAAGAAAAGAAAAATTCGTGAAAAATACTCGTGCTCTGATGGGTCGATCGCTATCAATCGTGCGGATTCAGCATACGTTGCTACATATTTAGTAGGTTAGAAAAGCACTAAATAGTTGTGGTCAGTTCCATTACCAAAATAAACACAATGTGCAATAATTGTGTTGCAGGACAGACGACAACTCTGTGCTAAGAGTAGTGCAGTTGTCGGTAGACCACAGTCTGAACAACGAGGATGAGCTGCTGAGGCTGCGGCAATTAGGCCTGGACATGAGGAGCGACGACCACAGGGGCAAGAGAAACGGTTGGTACTCCTGCCTCATCATTCACTTCACCTGTCAGGGAACCTAGTTTTGAGTATAGGCCTCCTAACTCGGTCCTGTGCAACCTGTCGGCAGATGGTCTGGTCTGATTTTGTCTTATAGCCCACTTTCACTTATGTTATCTTTGCCCAGCATTAAGCCGCTCTACACTGAGTCGTATTCCTTGTGTGAACCTATAGGCGATATGTATATCCTCGCCATGACATTGTTGAGCCCCTCTCTCAGATAGTATCCTGTAGTATGCCATAGGCATATGTAAATGTTGAATGAAACACCGCCACCGGGTCGGTAGCCGCGCGGCGAACGACTGTCAGTTATTTGCAATATGGCGCCACACTGACACAAGTGCGGGCCGGCAACGAAACCGACCTGTGTGTCTTTCATCATGGTTTCCTTGTCCGCCCGGCAGCGCAATACCTCGGCAACCAGTCCGGCACGCGCTGCCTCGGCAACTACCTGGTGAAGGGGCTGTACCGAGCCTTCCCGGAGCTGCGCGCCGCCGCCGCCGAGCCCGTCTGTGCGCGCGCAGAGACGCACGGACCTATACTGCTGGACGACGGGTGCAGGTATACTGTACACTCAATGTGATGCATGCTACACTCATACTTACGTATTACACTCTCTCACAAACACATTATACTCACTAAAAAGATAATGCTAATGCTGGTATCGATATGGTAGCACCAAAGCGTGTTTCCGTAATATACAGGGCCATTACCCAGGGGTCTGTAAATTATCGCGTATACTTTGGAACGCAATATTTTTACTTACGTCTTCCGAACTATACATCAGCATTACGCCGCAATCGTGTATACTTCGGAATGGTCTACGCCAATTTTATGGATCCGTTACGTTATATACTGCGCTATTGCCCAATGTAAATACTCGTGTTATTAAATACATATTTTATGTGTATTTAAGTTTATATATCAGCGATTAATATCAGAGTTTAAGGGAAATATTAAACCGCACATCAAAAATACAGATTTTCACAGCAAATATCAGGGAAAACACTGCGGTAGCTTAGGTGAAGGGCAAAGGGGACGAGCGAAGAGAAGCCCCTTTATCTTTCGAGGTTTAACTTGTAAGAACAACAAAAAATACTTAATATAAACTTAAGCACAAATAAAAAAATTAAAGTGTTTTTATTGAACCATTTTTGCTGTGCAAATCAGTATTTTTTATGTGCTATTAAATATATTTATACCTTTGATAGCGTGCATAAGTGAAACTGTATAGTTTGGAATTAAACTTTCGTACGCATTCATTACAAACTATACACGAGTAGTTCGCAAAATTCTTGTATATTTTGTAGTTGCAGATGTGAGTATCAGCATTCCGAAATATACACGAGCAGTACGCTATGGGAGCGTAATGGCCTTGTATACAACGGAAATACGCAACACCAAAAGTTCGGTATCAGTACCACATCGCTGTCGTCTTGTCGTCGCTCAAGCCAGGAAGGACGCTTTGTACCGATACTATAATCTCTATGATATATTTGAATAAATCAGTCAGTCATCATCAGACTCTAATCTATGTGAGTGTGAGATGACTGGATGTTTATGCCGAGATGCAGTATGTATATTTGTAAACACCGTTAGTTCATAAAGTTGCCTGTCAAACATACATCCCCCTCCTTGATGATGGAAGTGTGGTAGTAAACTCTAATTTTTTATTCCGTATAATTCTGACCCTTCAGATATCATAAGGTTCTTTATGAGGACAATTATCATTTTATTCATTTTGATAAGCACAAAATCGAAACCCTATACTTGATACAAACGTAAACAAGGTACTACCGTTGACGTGAGAGTAATATTTGTTCTGTGGCTATCGACGTTTAGCTGTCAGTGTTGCGCTCCATTGGACACTACTTTACACTTACCACTTCACAGCCACACAGCGAATAATTTAAAAGTGTGCACTCAAAAGACCTGCTTTGTTTTCAGCAGAGATATACCAATGAGCTCATGTGTTTTCGGTGTTTGCTGTTATTTGTTTGTTATTATCTTGTTAAATTTGTTAAGTTTCTGTTATGTTTTTTCTTGTTGACTTTTCGTGTTGTGATTGTTCGTTGATTTTTATAAACATTATGTAGCCACAGCCTGGCCCTTCCCGGGAATAAAATGGATACATTCACTAACAAATAAAATGTATAGACTCAGATGTTCAGACTCGTATTGAAATTGAAAAATGTGCCCGGCCAAAAAGGTTTGTAATCTCTCACATGTCAAAAAATGTAGCTGTCAGAATTCAACGGAATAAAAAATCAGAGTTTAGTCTTAATCTCTTCGTTTGACCTTGGAGGACACGATTTCGAAGGTGGCACTCTTAAAAATGTAGCGTTTGAGTGTTACCAGCAAAAACAAAACTTTTCCTTATTTAAATCAGTAATCGTTTGAGATGACGAATAAAGAAAATGTAGCTACTGCGCAGAAAAGGTCACTACTATTTTTACGTAGGGCAACCTCGGTTTTCTCATAAAAAGTACTTTTATATTATATAATAAAGGTTTAAAATATGTAACAGAAAGGTGTAACATAATTTTGAGGGGTTGTTAGGACATTTGATCAGAGCAACTTTATTTTTCACTTCTCCTAACAAATCAGTTGACCTTCCCCAGCCGAAAATGTGTGGAGCCGTCAAAAAAAGAGGCCGCTAAAATAGACCGAATAGAGATCGCTAATCATGACTCAATTATACAATACCCTTGACGAAGTACTGCGACAAATGCCGTACCTTTGAAAAATATCAGCAGCATCTATAATGTCTGTTGGGATTGTTTGATCGATCGTGAATGTCGGATCCTGTGTGAATGAGCTCTTACTCTTTTAACAGATGTGATCGGGAGATTTAGTGTTGGTGTAGCATTTTGTATTAGTCTGGGTTTCATAAATAGTTGCAATCAAGCATTATTATTTCTTACTAAGTATACAATTTATCGATAATAAAATTTTCACATCACAATAAATATTTCTTGAACAAATTTGTAAAAGATAAATTGTTGTAAATACGCTTCTATAAGTGTATTTCCGATATTTCTGGGGCAGAATAATTTGGAATATATCTTATATATTATTGTATTAAAAATGATTTATTTTATTTTTATTTTTTTATTTATTTAATATACAATTACGATGTACAACATTACAGGTATACACCCAATGCGCTGTACAAAGTCTAATAGTTATACAATGTCAGAATCAATTTAGGTAAGTCGATTTCACAGGTATGGAGCAAAGGGTACAAATGTAGAAAATACTTCAATACTACATATCAAATCACATTAAACATTATGTATATCATAGGGTGACTTAAGATAGTCAAAACCGTTAGTTGATAAACTAACGCGTTAGTTGATCAACTATCGACAGCTAGTAAACCAGACCGACAGGGTTTAGTATTTACGATTCTTTTGTTCTTACATGTCAACCTAACACGAAGACTATTCGGAAATAGTGTCAGATGCAAAATTGACGCTACGTCTGAGGCACATCAAGCAAAGAGTTTCGTTCATCTGAGGCACATGAGCAAAGAGTTTCGTTCATACATACAAGCAAAGTAGCTATAAAAGACAGCTCGTGACAAATAATCGTGTTGCGATTTTTTTATACGTTCACGGTTGTGATTGGTAAATTTTTCAAAAGCCAATGAAATTTCCAGATTGCAGATTCAGGTTTAAACCTTCTAGTGGTTGGAATTGCACACAACATAGCCGGGCGAAGTGGTGGGTGGATGACATGTAATACCAAAATAAACATGAATAATGCTCCGTCGGTCTCCTTCACAAATTGACGGTTTGTCATCGATATAGATTATAAATTATCGAAAATTAATACGTTGAATTCCAAGCAGTTCGAAGTATGTTCAGTTCGCAATTTATACGTTTTTTACAATCTTATGGTGACATATAGAAACGATTCTGAACAAAGCCACGTGTAGCAATCAGGAAGCAATCATTGAAATAAACATGATAGGTAGGTAAGCTTAGCAAACTGATACTGCAGCGCTGCCGTAGCGACAAGTCAGAAAACAGCTTTCTTCTTCATTATCTTCTCACGCACCCCTTCTGGGGCGTGGGGGGTCGCGGTCAGGTCGACGGACCTCTTCCCGAAGAATCGCCTCTGTCCACTCCTGTGGACAGGTCATCGGATGGCCCCTGCGGGCGGTGGTCTTGACGTGGCGCTGGTATGCAGTGGGTGATCGCCGGCTAGGCAACCAGGTCGCGTGGCAGGCGGCGGCGGTCGGGCGGGCGCGCGTGGTGCGGTGCCAGTTCGGCGATGTGCGGAAGGTGTGATGCATCCGCACGCGCGAACATGCCCTTCGCCAGCCTCTGGACAAACTGGTCCACGGTTTCCCATCTTAGGTCCCTCTGGATTGTCGCGTTCCTCACGTAGCGGGGGGCGCCGACGATGGTACGCAGAGAAGGTTCTCTTGGGCTCGGAGTCTCCGTTTGTTCGTCTCCGAGCACAGGGCGTACCATGCCGGAGCCGCGTAGGTGAGGCGGGATCTCACGTAGGTCTTGTAGATCCCGAGCTTCGCCCTCAGAGGGAGGCTGGAGTAATCTGGAAACAGCTTTGCACTAAAACTCTATTATCCCAATCCCCCCTCCTACATTGTGGCTGTAAACTTTAGGAGCGTAACATATGCTAATAGTTAATTGTGTCACAAGGGAGCAAAATGATGTATTTATGGCGAGGGCGGTACATTGAATCCAGAGTGAAGGGAAGGTTTCTATTAGAATCCTGAGCGTAACGAAGGATTCAAGCGTTAACGCCCATGACGAAAATAATTTTGCTCCTATGTGACACATACAACTTTTCACACCGACTATGAGGAAAATTTAAATTAAATGCTCTAAAAAAATTAAATAACTATACTTTGAATTATACTTTCACCACTTTTACAGTAATCGAACGTAAACAAAACTTTTTTTTTTATAATGGCGGATTGTGAAGGATTAGGATCTCCACAGACAAAATATTCCTGTGTACTTTTACTAATGTGTAAAAATAATCGAATCTAATATTACAATGGTTTCGGATATCAATTTTCATTATATCATAATAACAGACATCAATAGTTTAGATTTCAGTAAAACAAATAATTTATTGTGACATTTTTTTTTAAATATTGCGAAAAATTCATAAATTTGCCTATAACGTTGTTAAAGTTAAAACTTCAAACATGTTCGTTTTTAATCGACTACGCCATCGTAGTCGATTGGAATGTAATTTCATAATAACATTCGATTATTTTAATCTGTGCTCATTGCGTAAATGCTACATGGCAATGAATAAATTAAAAAAGTACCTTGAACAGAAAAGTAGCATTTTGCTCCCTCTCGTCGTGGAGCAAAACTTACTTTTCCGAATGAAAGGTGTGAAAAAATCTTATTTAACCATATTTGATGTATAACAGGGAAATCTTCCTTAGGACCTTGTAAAGTATTTCAAACCCTTTGTTTAGAGAGAGTTAATAAACCCTTCCTTATTCCAGATTCCTGGTCCTGGTCAGCGCGGGCGTGTACAAACGCATCCAAGAAGTGAAAGGCAGCAGCGAACAGACAAACAAACAACTTGCCCAGGTCATCGTGGAGAAGTTCAGAACAGCAACAAGCTTCGCCACCCTCAGCCAATCGGTCCTCGCCGAAATAGAAGAAGACTTCATCAATCACTGCATGAAAAATAACCTAACGCCAAAGCCGAATACCCACATGACGCTAGTGATACGAAATTTCAACTTCCCCTTACCTAACGCCAAGGATTCTTTGACGGAAAGCGAAAGGAATATCGCGAAACAACAAAACACTTCCGTGCGGTTCAACCCGATAGTTGAATCGAAATCGAATACTTTGCTCGACCAAATCGATTCGGAAATCTATACGGAGTCGTCGCGGGAACGACTCACCGATTCGCTGATCGATACTAATAAATCGGCGGAATCGACGTCGGATATCTATCCGAGCGGGAGACAGTACGACGAGAATCGGAGGATAAAGGGGTACGTGGACTTCACGTGCTATTATGAGAATGTTGATAAGGCCAGGAAGAATGGGACGCTGCCCAGTTTTATCAAATGAGTGATATTGATATCGTATGTAATTTACGGAAAATAATAAAACCAGCGAATCAAAAACTAATTGAGACCAGCGGGCTTATTCGCTAACTCAGTGATCATCACGAATTATGATCCACATAAATTAAGAAGTTATTGGTGTCGTTCAATTATTTCGTGTAACGAGGTTATCAAAATAAGTCGGTTAATATTAGCCGACTTATTTTGATACCCTTTTTACACGAAATAAAAAGGGTATCAAAATAAGCCCCCTGACCATGCAATGCGGAATAACCAGCAATTCGCAAAAAAATACTGAATGATTTAGCCAACGATATTGGTTAAATAAAGACTGTCTGGGTGAAGTGGCGAGGGATAAAGGGCGTAGCGAAGCGAATCCCTCTTTTATCCTTCGTGTTAGGTTGAACGTGTAACAACAACAAAATCCAACGGTCTTTTTACGGAATTACTGGTTTTTAGATTTCTAGTCGCGCAATTCACTGATTTTGTCAGTCAAAACCACTATTTCTAGTCGCGCTCAATTTTTGACAGGCAAAATACATTTGCAGGTTGTCGAAAGCGAACCTGTCCAAATACGGTGTAATCTATAACACACGTGACATTGGCGAAATTAACCTGAAGTCTGGCCGCTGAGAGAATGCGATACTGACACCTGTCAGTTTGGGATGGCTAGATATAGCAGATTATTCGTTATGGCTTAAGGTTACTAACTTTACTGGCGTAACGTTATTTTTGTAAAATTTTACCCGCGACTCGCGAAATAAAAAAATAAATTGTTGCCAATAGAGAAAAAAACGAAGTATGTTATGTTACCTTTTAATGCACAAAATAATAAAACGATAACCTAATTAAACCAACTTAACTAAATTGAACCTAAAATCTATTCATAGCGTCATAATGCCGACTTCTTCGCATTCAGTGAGCTGAGAGCCAGCATTAAGTCCCGCGTAGCTACAGCATACATGAAGCACATGATGAATATAGAAGGCAATATCAGAAATAACCCAGGCGCATTTTGGAAACATGTGAGTGGCCTCAGATCGAAGGGTGGTTTCGAACCGCGGGTCACTCATCAGGGGCAAGAGTGTGTTGGAGAGGAAGCAGCAGTCGCATTTGCAGATTACTTCTCCGACGTTTTCCTTAATGACGTACCGGCGCTTGCACCGGACCTGGTAAACAGTTCCGATGACTCGCGAACGGCTAACTACGTCCAAATTCTACATGTTTCTCGTAGGGATGTAGAGGAAGGACTGAAGCAGCTAAGGCCAAGGAGCACAATTGGACCGGACAACGTCCCTCCTTACTTTTTAAAGGCCTTTAGCGATCAGCTGGCTGTACCATTGGGTCGTATATTCAACCTAGCTCTAGAGCAAGGGAAATATCCTACCAGCTGGAAGCTCTCTCGAGTCTGTCCTATTCCCAAGACAAGTGGCACTGCCTCTGTTAATCAATATCGACCGATTGCGATCCTGAGCACATTGGCAAAACTGTTTGAGTCAATCATAAATGGCAAAATCAGTCCGCAAATAGCACCGTATTTGTGCGACTCACAACACGGGTTCAGGAGTCGTCGCTCAGTAACGACCAACTTACTGACGTTGGTCGAGATTGTCTCAGAGAGCATGGACCAGGGATGTCAGGTGGACGTCGCCTATCTGGACTTCCGTAAGGCGTTCGATAGAGTCGATAACGACGTCCTTATGAAGAAATTGTGTGCCATTGGATTTGCCCCTCGGCTGTTGGTCTTCTTCGCTGACTACCTGAAGAACCGCCAACAATATGTACGTTATGGCTGTTTTGAGTCCCAGCCGTACCACACACGGTCAGGTGTTAGTCAGGGCTCTATTCTCGGTCCGTTGTTATTTATCATCATGATAAATGACCTAGTAGCAGAGATAAAACACGCCAAATGCCTCCTATACGCGAACGATATGAAACTGATACCACCCTTGAAGTCAGAGGACGATTGTCGGCTACTGCAGGAAGATCTAGACGCCGTGCATAGGTGGAGTGTAATCAACAAACTCCTTTTCAATATTGAGAAGTGTTGTTTTATGTCCTTCACGCGCTCTCCTCGGCCTATTCGATGAAGGACCTCGGTGTTACGTTCGACCCTAAACTTACATTCCATGAGCACATGAGCACCTTGGCCAAGGAATGCTTTAAAAGATTAGGGTTTGTGATACGGAATTGTAAGGGATTCCAGAATTTGGGTGTGGTCCAGCTACTTTACACGGCCCTAGTGAGAACCAAACTTTTATATAGCTCAGTTGTTTGGAATCCACATGAAAGCTCATATGTCCTTATGCTCAAGAAGGTACAAAAAGCTTTCCTACGATACCTATACAAGAGGAAATTCGGATACTACCCTTACCTATATCCATCCGCTTTTATATTGGGTATGTTTGGATATAACTCACTAGAGGTGCGACGTAACACCGAACAGCTTCTAACTGTGTGTCGATTGTTGCGAGGCGACAGTGACTGCGCAGCGCTTGTCAGTACGGTGTGCGCGCTATTCGTGCCTGACAATTTCCTACGCGCGCGCAGGCACCATCTGCTGGCGGGCGGCACGCACCGCACGGTGGCGCGCCGGCATTTTCCGCTAGTGCGGGCGCGAGACAGCCTCAACGCACTGCTGGCTGCAGCACCAATGAACGATCTGTTTGGTGATGCATGGAGGGACATAGTGCGCGAATGTGGCAGGTTCTGTAAGATGGATGCATGATTTTGTTGTCACCGAATTATTTAACTTTTAGAATAGAATGTATATAATGGTAATTGAATTTAATTGAATTGACTTGTATTTATATCTTTGTAATTTGTAATTGTAATTTTTACCTAAATATTTCGTGTATATTTTATATTTGTGTCGATTTGGAATGTTCTGTAAGGGCACAAATAATAATTAATGTAAATAAATAAATAATTCGATTCACATTCGTTTGACGACCTGTAGTCGACTTGAATTATCATTTCAATCAATCTGCGCATCAATTTTTTCACAGGCTTCTTTCACAAGGCCCATCATGTTTTTTGTCCCGAATGGCGGTGCAGTGTTGTGGAGCGCAGATCAACTCAATCGCATTATACTGGCAGTGGTACGGAGGGATTCTCAAAACACGATGACCATATTCCAAAGCCAGTTCATCTATTTCGTATCGCACATTCGGAGGCTTATCGCACATTCGTGCAGTGGGGACCCCACATAGATAAATTGGCTGGTAAATTAAGTTCTGCGGCTTACGCTGTTAGGAACATCAGACAAAGCACGGATGTGGCTACATCTAGGCTAGTATATTTTAGTTACTTTCATAGTGTGATGTCCTATGGTATCTTGTTGTGGGGGAAAGTAGCGGATATTCAAACTATTTTTATTTTACAGAAAAGAGCTATTCGAGCAATTTATAATTTAAAACGAACAGACTCCTTAAGAGAGCTTTTTAAATAAATTGACATACTAAAACAGTAGCTAGTAAATTTATTTTCGAAAATATAATGTATGTACGCAAGAACCTTACAACATTTTCCAAACTTAGCGATAGCTGTAATGTTAACCTAAGAAATAATCACAGACTATGTGCGCCCCGTTTTAGACTCGCGAAGGTTAGCAATTCTTTCAAGGGTCAGTGCATTCTCTACTACAATAGGATACCTCTGGAGATTTTGAAATTGCCATTTGAGCAATTTAAAAAGCATGTTTAAAGCGACGTTGTCGAAAAAGGGATATTACAATGTTCAAGATTACTTAAATGACAGGACTGTATGGGGTTAATCTGGCTCAACACAGACCTTGCTGTTACTAGTTTTGTAATTATTTATTCCTGCTTATTAATCATAACAATAAAATTTTTCATATTTGTATTAGTTAGGCACAACCTATTTTTAAAAGAGACCTAAAAATCAATCTGTGGGAGTTTCTACGCCCTACTACTCCCACAGTGGTCCAATGTAGAGAAGAGGCAAAAAATTACGTTTGCTAAGTATATGTAAATATCTACAGTAGTAAAGTAGACTGACTTATTTTCTTTAACCAATTTCAATAACTCTGCTTTGAGCTTGTTTGCGTCAATACCCGTTTCTTGAAGCCAAACCACCAAGTCTTCATTCGGGCAGTTTGGGTCGGTGCCTTTTGCAGTTGTACCGAATGGTAAGGCGCATTGTCCATAAATATTACTGAAGGCTCTGGCAGGCCGGGCAGTAGCACGTTCTGGAACCACTCTTCTTTAGCGGCATTCATTTCTTAGTGGTAATCAGTGGTGGTTTTGACTCAAATGCGAGCAAGCCGTTTTCCGCAAGTACCGGCGTGGTATATTATGAGCCGCGCCCCTTTACCCATCGGCACTTTCGACGTCGATGCTGCTGTGCCGTCTGTCCAATACCATGACACCGTGTTCTGATTGGCCTTTAGCCATGTCTCGTCGATGAAAACCACATTGTCCCAGTGATCGATTTTGCTCACTTCTCTTAAAAAATATAGTCTTTTTAAAACTTTGGTTAGGGCCGTCTTATCTCCCTCAAACAAACCAGCTCCTTGCAAAGATCCCAAAACGCTGTCCTGTTCAGGTACTGATTTCTCGAATAGTAACCATATATATGATTCCTTATCGCATCGGCGTCAACGGTATCCATATCTATCACAGGTTTTGTTCTGCGATTTTTCTTTGGTGTTCGTAAAACATTTTCTTCCATGCCAGTTGGGCCGAACAATTCTTTATAAATTTTCGTTATAGTCCCTTTGCTCACTCCAAGCGCCTGAGAGACGCACTCTTGTACTTGGTCGAGGCAACAAGGGTCCACCACTTTGCTTTTATCGCTCAAAGTAAAGGTGTTTTCACTTTTAATTGTTTTTCCACGTTTCGGCATTGCTATGCACCAAAAGCACAAAACAAATCGAAGATCAAGAAGCACTGAAGACTATGCGCACTAGAAGAGAATAGACGACAGATCAAGAAGCACTGAAGACTATGCGCACTAGAAGAGAATAGACGACAGATCAAGAAGCACTGAAGACTATGCGCACTAGAAGAGAATAGACGACAGATAACTTTTTGGAACAACAAAACAACAACAACAAAATGGCTGCCCTTTACCAGTGTTGCCAACCCCTTCCAAAAAAATTACCCCAAAATGTTTTTTTTAGTTCAATCCCTCAATTATTTAATTCGAAAATGCAACACTACTTCAAAGTTACATTGTCCGTTCGATCTCGACCTGTCAGGATCGCATTCTCTCAGCGGCCAGACTTTAGTTGTTAGACCGCCATTGATTAATTGAATTGATATAGGCCAATCAATAACTGGATTTACGGTTCTTCATTTTAACTACTCGAAATTTACTAACTTAAATTTGTTAAAAATGTGAAGTTAAAGTTAAACCTTTACCTTGATTCTCTATCTCTGACAGGTATTGCAAGTAGCAACGTGATTGCAATTTTGAAATGACAAACTAACGATTAAATTCTTTGAAATCCTTCATAAACTTCATCATCAATATCGCTTTAATCAACAGCTCATGCCAAATTTCTCACAAATATCAAATATTGTTTATCACAAGAATGTGTACCCATGTTAAAATAAACGCAATATTTTAAGTATTATTTAATTTCTTACCTTTAAGATCTACATTAAGTTCGCAAAATCATAATTTCATTTGCATTCGAATTTAATTCCCTTTCGCGTGAAATGATGAGAATTTAATACAAATATAAATTACATACATATCCAGTAATATATAATGTAGTAAATACAAGTTACAAAAGCTTTAAAATATAGTTTAGAGAGGCTTGTAATCCAATTTGCTCTCCAATTTCTTGTTGTCAGCTACTTTTCTTACTGCCTTCATGAGATCTTCCTGAAAAGACAAACAATGACATTACAATACGGAATAACAAATCTCACCAAAATAATTGTAAGTAAAGGTTGCCCAGACTTCAGCCTCATATCATAAGCACAACACTTTCACTGTTAATAGCCCTTTTCATTCCACTGCTCAGAAATGTGGCGAAAGATTCTCTCTAATGGGATCGCAAATCAATGAATAGTTGACTAGGACAACAAAAACCTTTCTAGCCTATTTCAAAAGACCAGAAAAAAACATTGTTGGCTAGAGTTGTTATGGTTCTGTTAGATGTCAACAGATGGCGCTCATGCCGCCGCTTCATGTCGGTAAAAGCGTGCATCAGGCCGTCGCGTCGGTGAAATCGTGCTTGACGTGTGACAGCAGTTTTTTTTGCGCAGTAGTCGCAGTAGTCGTCAAGTGCACTATGTAATGTCTCGGCGAAAAGTGCAATAGATGGACTCGTCTCTTACGGCCGATCCCAATAACCTATCTTCTATCCATAATCTGCGGATTGGAGACTGCTAGTCTCAAATTTGACATAAATCCCATAGCGCAACTGTCACATGTAACGCGTAATCTGCAGATCACGGATAGAGATAGGTTATTGGGATAGGCCGTTGGCAAACCTCGCGTACTATTTCTTTCAGGTAAAATATACCAGGGTCGGGTTGCTCGATTTTGTATCAGGTCAGGTTTGGTTCGACATTTTTGTTCGCACATTTAATGACTATCCGTTAAATATTATACAATCGCTGAGTCCTACTATCCGTTGTCCACTGTGAGCCTCGACTCACCACAGAGGTCGAAGTTCTCAAATAGAATTCGAAGTTGTATAATACCTAAGGCGTCCGTGGCCTAGTGGTATTAGCACATCGGAAACCATCGTGCTGATAGCAACATCTGGCCGGACGGGCACTGGATGGGCGTCCGTTCTATTTGACATTTGTTTTGGACGCCTTCGTGTTTCGGCTGACACGTTAGCTGTTGGTCTGTAGGCTACTATCGCTACAGCTCTTCCACCAACCGGCACTGAGTTGGCTTACCACCTCATCGTCACGGCCCAATCTTACTCGTGCCAGGGTAAAGCCTCGTGCCCCTCCGTGGGGACATTAATGGGATTTATTATGGCTTGTGTTTAAACGATTACCAAAAATGCACTACCAATAAATTCGAAATGACTGCCTAAATGGATGGATGTCCACCAAATTGTGTTTGGATAAATGATCACCAAACTTCTTTTTATGTTGTTGTACTTAAGTTTATGTTTTAAGTATTTTTTGTTGTTCTTACATGTTCAACCTAACACGAAGGATAAAGGGGGCTTCGCTTCGCTCACCCCCTTTACCCTTCACCTAAGCTACCGCAGTATTTTGCCCTGATATTTTCTGCAACTTTTGGTGGTCATTTAGCCACTTTGGGTAGAAAAAATATATTTTGGTGGTCATTATATTTGTTGCCATTTATTATTATTATAATAGCGTTCGAACTTGTACAGACCTGTATGATATACTCGCGCTCGGCCCGTATTGCGAACAGGCCGGCCTCAGTGCACACGTTCCTCAGGTCAGCGCCGTTGAATGTGTCGGACAGCTTGACCACCGCTTCGTAGTCCATCTCGCCGTGCTTCGCGATTGGCTGCGCATGGATTTTTAGGATCTCCAGCCTGTAACGGTAAGACGAATTGTTTTTGAATATCAAGGTTATCAAACTTGTTGCCACCTACCCTCCATTGCATCTCTATTTTCTTTTCTATTGTAACAGCATACAAAAGAAAAGAATATACAGACAAAAACATTCCAAACATTGCTTATATAAGAGACCGAATAAAAGGTTCAGTCAGCGCTTAGTGGCGAGATTAAAGACTGTCTGGGCGAAGTGGTGGGTTGGGTACTAATGTACGAAAATTTGTCAAATTATGACATTCAAATTTCGAATGCTGCGACCACCTGCGTGCCGCCCCTAGTTTGTCTGGGAAGTTGGTACACACGACAAAGAAGATCGGTTTGCAGGGCACACAAACACCAGTCTTTGTGTGCGTAACGTTGCCAATAGCTACGATTAGCAATGCACACTAACACAGTATTCGTGTTAATGTCGCGTCTGTGTGCGTTTTTCTGATCCCATACATTCATTGATTATGACGCAAGTTTTCACAGCTTTATGCAAAGTAGTCGATAGCCTAGTGGATTAGGTGCTAGAATTACGATATGTAGATAAAGGTTCGATCCCTCAAAGGAAATTATTTTTTAGAAGCTACGAGTATTATTAAATTCACATAGCATCGAATATAAATTGATTACAATTGTTTAACCAAACTAGAGTTCGAAGAGTTGTAAACTTGCCCGGTAAAAAGGCCATAGTCTACCTTCTTTATTTAAAATGTAACAGCTACCCTCTTTAAAATTGTTTTGCGTCTGCGCGCTCTCAGCATTAGTTGTATTGCATTTCGTTCCTTGTAAATTGTGATTGAGATTTGTTATCTATCATGGAAAGTCATCTATCCACTTTTAAAAAGGCGGAAATCATTGTTTTGTATGAACAAAACATTTCAATTAGCGAGATAGCACGACGTTTAATGATATCGGTGAGTTATGCATATAAAAAATAAATTTGAAGGTTTTTTATAAATTATGATTATAATTATACCTTGTGTTACTACTTCATTGTATTTTTTTCTTATTTTACAGAGAAGAACAGTGCAACTGTGGGTTCATAGGTATGCAGATTCTGGACATGTTGAAAGTCGTCGACCAGGCCCACAGCCTGTAGCCTACACAGCTGCATCTGATCGCCATCGCGACATCATTGCAGCGCATAACAGCAATCCGTTTGCCAGCACCCGGTCTACGGCGACACTTCATAATGTAACACTACAAACAGTTCGCAATCACTTACGAGCTGATGGTTTAAGATGTCGGAGACCAGCGAAGAAGATTATGATGTCTAATGAGCATCGTGAAGACAGAGTGCGGTTTGCCCGTGAATATTTGGACTTTGATTGGTGTAATAATGTTGTTGTTTTTAGTGATGAAAAGACTTTTAGATCAGACAAGGATGGGCGTAAAATACTGTGGAGAAGAAATAATGAACGATATAGTTTAGCAAACATTCTACCGTGCAGGTGTAGTGGCCGTATTACTTTGGGATATTGGGGATGGATGTCGTCGATGGGCCCCGGTGAATTAGTGCAAGTGAGTGCTCGCAACACTGCTCAAGGATACTTGGATATTTTACAGAACGTCATGTTACCAACCGTACGAACTGTATATCCGGATGAGCATATATACTTTGTCCATGACAATTGCGCTGTGCATCGCGCCCATATTGTGCAAGAATGGTTTAACAAGCAAGAATCCTTGACAGTTATTGACTGGCCTTCTAAAAGCCCTGATTTAAACCCCATCGAAAATCTATGGGGACATATGGTGCTCAATTGGGATCCATCGAATGTGAGATCTAGGTCTAATTTAGATGAAGTTGTTACTTCAACCTGGGAGATAATGCGAGGCACTGACATGTGTTGGAATATGGTCACTGGCATGAGAAGTAGACTACAACAAATAATAGTAAGAGAAGGAGCTCCACTAAGATATTAAATAAAACATAACCATTAATATGTGAAAGCTTTGTGTTATCATAAGATAAGGTGATTTATATGTCTATGATGTTATTGCTACTTCAGGTTAGAAGTTATCACATAATTTCTAATTGCTTAGCATGTTGATTCATAGCTTATATATCATCAACTGCGACATCTGTCCTTGTCTGACTAAAACTAAAATAAGTAAATTAAGTGTAGTTTATTATAACAAACTAGTAATAAATTATTATTAGGACGAAATATAATTTTGTTTTATTATGAAAAACCACCACATGCTGATAAAGCCTATCTGTCAAATAACGCCATACAAAAATCTAAGTTTAACTGGCAGATAGGCTTCATCAGCAGTGGTGAAACCGGCCCTTAATCTAGAATAAATATTTGGTCTGATCATTAATAATTAAAAAAAAGTATCTAAAAAAAAACATCACCATGCTTTTTCCCTCCTTGATAGAGGATCGAACTCAATACCTCAAAGTCATTAGTCTGGCATCTAACCCGTTGGGCTATCGTCCACTCTGTAGGAAGCGGTAAAAACTAGTCTTATATTCAACGAAGACACATAGTGATTGTATGCTCAGACAGTATTATAATATCTGTGACTGTGCTGTGACGACCAATGTAACGCACACACATTCAAGTCAGCGATTCGTGTCGCAACGTTACGCACACAAAGAGTGGCATTTGTGTGCCCTGCAAACCGAACTTCTTTGCCGATTGTACTACTGAACAAGCTAAACAATTGCAGAGCAATGGTCAATGCCACAATGCCGGTTGAACATGCAGTTCCTGAACACATCAAGAGAGAGCTTTATGATATGTGTGTAGATAAACTAGTGTATACGCGCAATGATCATCAGGTGATCATTGCGCGCTGGTGTTTACAGTTTCGTAAGCTGCTGATAGGTCCACGAAAGCGATATCCGAGATTTTACCCTTCTCAAAGCCGTCTTCAAGTGTTAAGTCAAGCGGAGAATTTGCGACGTGCAGGACTTGTTGAGTTTCTCGCCTCGTCGAGTGAACCGAACAAGTAGGATCCTTTCAAACTGCTTGGCGGAGTAAGGAGATGGGTCGGAAGTTCTTGGGGTCGTCAGCGGGTTTACCGAGTAAATTTTGGGATATTTTGGTTTCTATAGGCAGTTCTTAAATAACCTCAGAATCCTCACAGTGGCAGAGGCACCGCTAACTAACCTGACGCTGACTAGGCAGCAGTATCGTATCTTGTCTAATCCTGGCCAGCCTGCTAGGTCTGAGCAGTGCTGGGTCGGGTCGCCATGATCATCTTCAACTGGCCCAGGGGCTCCGGGCCAAACATTTGTGCTAGTGAGTAAGTGTTTCGGATCTATTAAGGCAAGTGATTATTTATTGATCTATTTAGCTTGATTGAGGTTTGGATTAAATTAAGTCTACTATTTATTGGATCGATTGAGTTTTGGATTGATTCGGCTCGATTGTGTTTTGGATCAATTTAGCTCAGTTATGTTTTGGATCAATTAGCTCGATTGTATATGACTAACCTAACATGCTCATTGCTCATTAGGCAGCAGTATCTTGCTCGTCCGTTCCAGCTGGTCCGGATGAAGCAGCGCCAGGGGGGTTGGACGCCTTGATGTAGTTAAATTCCCTTATAATTGTACCATGTTTTTTCATATTGATAAAACATCTTTATCACCCGGCCCGGGGACTCCGAGCCAAACTTTTGTGTCAGTGAGTCTATTTCACTTGATTTAATTGGATTGTGTTTTGGATACATTTAAGATTTAGCTTAAACTGCTCGCACGTGTGAGCCCTAAAAAGGGCGAAATAGGAAATCTACGCCTCATCGCGTTAACCCTAAAAAGGGCTTATATAAGAAATCGAGGTTTCGGAAATGCTCGATTATGTTACCTTCAAACGCTGTACAATAAAACTGTGAATAGACAGTACTAAAGCGGAGTGTCGTAATTACGTATTATGTATCTATGGTACTTATCAGAGCTCCCGCATTGCCAACATGTATTTTTTATGGCGGCCATTGTTTCAGTTTCGTAATTTCGCATTTTCGCAAAATCTTTTGACTCCGTTTTTGTTAGTGATGATGTATGGGAAGTATAGTAAAATAATGTATGGATTGATCAGCTGTATATTTAGGATAATAGAAGTCGTAAATTGAAGACATAATTTGCCTCAGTGTTAGAAATAAAAATCAAATACTACCATGAAACGTCGATTTTTCTCACGGCTTTACGTTGACTGCCTACAAATAAGTGAGGCATAATTTGATGGGGTATGAGGCCACGAAATCAGATAAAGGCGTCAATAAATATGTGTCCACTTTTTATTTCAAAGCTTTAGACATAATACTTTATATGCTATCCATCATTCAGTAAACAACGGCACATAATTTCCGCACGCCGCCATGACGCCTCGAAAATTATAGAAAGTGGGGATTAATTAGGCAGATAGCCAACCGGTTATTCATATTTTGGGTGGATTAGCTCGATTGTGACTAACCTGGCGTGCTCGTTAGGCAGCGGTATCTCGATCTTCCGGTCCAGCCGGCCCGGCCTGAGCAGCGCCGGGTCGAGGGTGTCGGGGCGGTTGGTCGCCATGATCATCTTCACCTGGCCCAGGGAGTCGAACCCGTCCATTTGGTTGAGGAGCTCCATGAGGGTGCGTTGGATCTCGCGGTCGGCGCTGGTGCCTTCGGAGAATCGGCGGCCGCCTGCGAGACCGATTATTCGAATGAAATATGCCACCAAAGACCGATAGGAGAGGGATTTGTGGATTCAATGGAGACCTTGGGGGGGGGGGGGATACTACAATGTCTTATGCCAATTTTACCATGACCGTCTTAAAACGAGTCTTGGTATTAGGAATAAAGCATATTATGGCTTATTGGCTTATTATTGGAATGGAAATTGTCGCCATGGTAATGTTCCTGTTTTGAACCTAATCTTTAAAGATTGTGGTGAACAATTCAGTAACTTGAAACCACAGCGAAATCTACAACATTGATTCTGGCCCCATACTAGGAAACACTGGGAATCGTGGGAACCCGCGATGTTACAAACATAAGCATCCAAGACACGAGGAATTTAATTTTCGGGTTTCGAACCCGGGGTCTCTCTCCAATGCTGCTGTACCTCCACCGCAACGCTACAGAGTTCGACCTGAAAATGCTTGCTTCCTGTTTACTTTGCCCTGATAAAAGGGGGCATAAATGACCATTATAGTAGTTTATGTGACTGATACATAATGGAGGGCATTAAAACTCGAGAGTGGGGTTATGAAACGAGCCGAAGGCGAGTTCATTATGATTAAACATCGGTATTTAATTAACGGTCTAGAGAGTTAGTCAATTGTCTGATTTAACCAACTAAGTGGCATACGCACCGATGGCATCAATCTCGTCCATGAATATGATGCAGGGCTGGTGGTCGCGCGCGTAGTTGAACATCTCTCGGATGAGGCGCGCCGACTCTCCTATGTATTTGTCCACGATGGCCGAGGACACCACCTGCAAACACAGACGCCGACATAAGCGCACGTAATCTTCATCATCATGATTATAATCTGGTGATGCCCGGCAGGAACCCACTGAAGAGGCTTATGCCTGGCAGGGAACCAACTGACGGGACTGTTTGGGGTTAATCTATGTAGCTCAACACAGACCTTGCAAAATAATTTTGTAATTATTTATTCCTGCTTATTAATCATAATGATTAAATTTTTCATATTTGTATTAGTTAAGCACAAACAATTTTTAAAAGAGATAAAAAAATATCTGTGGGAGTTTCTACGCCCCCCTTCTCTCACAGTGATCCAATGTAGAGAAGAGGCAAAAAATGACGTTTGCTAAGTATATGTAAATATCTACAGTAATAAAGTACTTTGACTTTGTCTTTGTTAATAATAGGCCTCTTCACGTTTACGCCATTTCAGTCCTGTGCAACTCGGCCACCACTCGTGTATTTGCCGTTTTCTGTCTGTCACCTGTCACACGCCTATCGCACGCAGTTCACACGCTCCTGCTATATGGAGAGAGCGTGTGATAGTTGGGTGATAAGCGTGTGATCTACTTGTAAGAGGCTTGTGAAATAGGAGCATTACCCCCCTGTTCGCTCACCTACATTACTTTGGTTAGACGTCAGATATCGGTATTACGCATGCGGTTCGACAGCTTAATACAGCAATGACATAGCATAGCGTCACACCTTTTCCCATACGGTTATTCAATTGACGGTTATTCAACTCGTATTTTGCGTGAGGGGCCTAGTCCATCGCGGCAGCCATGGAGTAATGAAGGTTGCGTCACGGTGTTTTCCATGACCGTTAGAACGTCCGTATAAAGTGCTTAAGATAAATTACTTATCTCATTATTACAAGGTCGATTCGAACCTGACCCTCCCGGTTCCCAAGCGTGAAACCCACCAGACCACGGAGCTGTTTAAGCAGCAATACAGCAATCATTTAGCCTAATTTAATCATTCGAACATTCCTTTAGTTGAGCCCATACAAGGATACTTTGTGACAGTGGCAGAGATCCCAGAACTATCAGTCACCCCACAAGCAGTACAGGAGCAGCTCGGGTGTCAAATATAAGCAAACTCTGAAGCAACTCGCACCAAATTCGAAGGCGGGCCCGCGCTGTTATTTTGCGGCCTCTGTGGCGATGCGGTTAAAGGCTTTGCCTCCTAAGCGAATCCCGGTCGGGGAGGAATAACAAGAATTCCCCAGGTCCTGGATGTTTATATCACCGAGACGTCGCTGTTTCTGGTCGATACAGGCTGCCCTAGTGTGGGGCCAGAAATGTCTGTACCTGTATATAAAGGTTTATGTTGTGTCAGTGTGGCGGCCATTTGCAACATGAACAACCGCTTGAATCGCTCGCTGCAGTCTTGATACTGTTCTTATTGGGAAATAATAAATCCATTATCAAATGTAATCAATCTCCGCC
Source organism: Argyresthia goedartella (assembly GCA_949825045.1). Taxonomy (NCBI): domain Eukaryota; kingdom Metazoa; phylum Arthropoda; class Insecta; order Lepidoptera; family Argyresthiidae; genus Argyresthia; species Argyresthia goedartella. Next base: position 22,922,360 of record OX463831.1, read on the forward strand.
TCAAATTTTCAATTTGATTAATTCTCTAGCTTGAATCGCTCGCTGCACTCTGGATACTGTCAATTCGTTTTTTGAAATATTAAATAAAACTCATCATCAAATATGATCAAATTTTCAATTGGTTAGGTTGGATAAGGACTTTTAACCGCCGACGACGCAAAAGAGGGGGGTGTTATAAGTTTGAAGTGACCGTCTGTTTGTATGTATATGTCTGTGGCACTCTAGCACTCAAACGGGCGGGCGGATTTTAGTGTGGTTTTCTGTAAATGGTAGTAGACTACCCCGCGAGTCATGTTTTCTTGACAAGGAAATAAGTCAGTCAAATTTTAGGGTCAGGTTTTATTAATTGTGTCGGGGTTGCTTTAAGTTTTTAATTTCTAGTTACTTTGACGTTCGATGAAATAAACACTGTCATCTTTTATATTAGCAAATGCCGTACCTTCAGGAAGTTGGCGTCGAGCTGGCTGGCCACGGCCCGCGCCAGCAGAGTCTTGCCGGTCCCGGGCGGGCCGTAGAGCAGGCAGCCCTTGGGCGGCGTGATGCCGACTCTCACAAACAACTCGGGGTTCATGAGAGGCAGCTCAATTACCTGGAATCATAAGCGAATAGTTTTACTTTACACAATGGAGAAGATTACGCAACACTTTTACTCTGTGATGCATTTGTAAGCAATTTTTTCTCTTTGTCGAAATCGTGCACTTCACTATCCCGCAGCAAGAAATCCGCGTAATTGTACCTCAAATTTGATACCACCTTGTGTGAGTGCGCGTGCGCCTCAGCCTCGCATTCGGTTCTAACAGTGATGGGAAAGATCGTAAGGAAACCTTGAAGCTGCGGCACCCCGCATGAGACAATGTCTTACCTCTCTGAGCTGCCTAATCTGTTCCTGTAGGCCTCCGATGGCGGAGTACGTGACGTCGCCGGGGTCTTCGTGACTCATGTTGTATACGAGGGGGTCCACCTGTCGACAACAAATGAAGAAACGATTGTCAAAGAAAAGTTGAACACGGATATGCCGTACAAATGAATGGGTTCCCCCTAACAAGCCAATTTATATGTTTAGGGCCAGAAGTTGTTTGCTTTTGTGTGCAAACCAATGTGCCGTTATCTGCTTAATTGTTTGACTGCGTAAGACACATCAGCTGTGGCAAGTGATAAGACTCATAATCTCATTTCAGTTATTAATCGCCTGTTTTGAGCACTTTTTCGGAAGCTTGGGGTTGGTCTTCTGTTGAGGAAATATTTTATTTCATCTATAGGGTGTTGTAGTGCAGGCCTAGGCCACTGGCGCGGGGCCTTGGTGCATGTCGGCCATCCCAGCTCTTGCACCAACTGGAGTAGGAGGCCTGGGGCCCAATTCCGGTACACAATAACAGCTCCATGGCATTAACATTACGATTATGGTCAACTTTAGATATCCAATATTTGGCGTTCGGAGAATATTTTTTTAAGCAATTATGGTAAAAATTAAGTTAATTGGTAAGCACGATAATTAAGTTAATCAACAAAGGGAATGGGATTACAAAATCGTCAGATATTGGATATCTAAAGTTGAACGTAATCATCATGTAAGTCAATACTCAATACTCAATACTCAATCATTTATTGCACTCCATAGGTTTACAAAGATGGTAGAACAGATTTAACAAAGTACCAAATATGGACCCTGACACGGGCATGGCAATGTAGTGTCCTCTTGGAGGACGCTTGAAACTTACATAATGACTTACTTCTAAGTTAAATTTATATAATACTAAAGAATTTAAATATTTATTTAGGTAGGTACATATTACTTTTATATGGTACATATTACTTTTATATTTATATTTAAACATATTTATTTCTCTATTATCTTAAGTCATCATCATTTTCGTATATATTATATTATTATCTATTTCAGTATATATTTAGTTATATTTTTTTTTTTTTTTTTTTTTTTTTTTTTTTTTTTTTTTTTTTTTTTTTTTTTTTTTTTTTTTTTTTTTTGGAGTCATGGAGCTGTTATTGTGTACTGGCCCTGGATGACCGGGGAGCTCTGCTCTAATAAAAACTTGGTATAAAATAACTGAACAGTACCAGTATTGTTCATTTTTTAATAATAAATAGCGATATTTTTTTAATAACTTACAGAGGTTACAAATTATTTTTGTAACTAGAATCAAAGTTCACTGACAAAAAAATCAAGCAACGATTTAACAAATCTTCTTTTTTGATCTCAATGTATTTTATGCTCAATTAGTGGTTATGATTATTAGTACGTATATTTAGGATAATTTTAGTAAACATGTCTTTATGATGAGAATATGATTACCTCTCTCGGTAGATGCCTCATGATAGTCAGAGTGGTCATGTCGAGCGCCACCCGGGTGCCACCCTTCAGCTTGGCTTTGTCGAGTTGACGCCGACAGCCGACCACGTAGCGGGGGCCGTTTGTCGCTTTCACTATGACTGTGGGTGTGTTATAATGATAAAATTATATTAAGCATAGAAACCTTGGTGCTATGGAGACATGAAGGTTTCTTCATACTGTCTTCAGGGCTCCATACCCGAAGGGTGCCCAACAGGGCCCAAAGGGCTATTACTAAGCCTCCACTGTCCATCTGTCCTTCTATAAGCGGGCTGTATCTCATGAACCTTAACAGGTAGTGTTGAAATTTTCACAGAATGTGTATATCTGTTGCCACTTCGGCAACAAATTAGGAACTACACGAGATTTTATAAATCAATCAATCAAATCTCTTTATTACTGTAGATATTTACATATACTTAGCAATCATCATTTTTTGCCACTTCTCTACATTGGACCACTGTGGGAGAAGAAGCGAGTAGAAACTAGCACAGATTTATTTTTAGATCTCTTTTAAAAATTGCTTGTGCTTAACTAATACAAATATAACAATTATTATTTATTTATTTTTATTATTAATTATAATATCAATAATTATAATTAATAAGCAACATTAAATAATTACAGAATTATTAACAGCAAGCCAGATTAACCTCATACAGTCCCGTCGTTTCATTTTGAACATTGATTGATTTCCCGTAATCTTGAACATTACAATATCTCTTTTTCAACAAAGTTGATTTAACATGCTTTTTAAAGGGAAATATTAAACTGGACATCAAAAATACTGATTTGCAGAGCAAATATCAGGGCATATGCTGCTGAAGGGTAAAAGGGGTGAGCAAAGCGAAGCCCCCTTTATTCTTCATGTTAGGTTGAACATGCAAGAACAACAAAAAATACTTTAAACATAAACTTGAGTACAAATGAAATATTTAAAACATAAAAAGTGTTTTTGCTGATCCTTTTTTGCTGTGCAAATCAGTATTTTTGATGTGAGATTAAATACTAGCTGTTTTTAAATTGCTCAAAAGGCAATATCAAGATCTCCAGAGGTATCTTGTTGTAGCAGAGAATGCACTGACCCTTGCAAGAATTGCTAACTTTCACGAGTCTAAACCGATTATTTCTTAGGTTAACATTACAGCTATCGCTTAGTTTGGAAAATGTTATAAGGTTCTTGTGTACATTAGTATTAGTATGTCAATTTCTTTAAAAAGCTCTCTGAAGGAGTCTGCACTGACCCTTGAAAGAATTGCTAACCTTCCCGAGTCTAAACCGGGGAACTAGCCTGTGATTTCTTAGGTACACATTACATCTATCGCTAAGTTTGGCAAATGTTGTAAGGTTCTTGTGTACATATATTATATTTTGGAAAATAAATTGACTAGCCCTTGTTAGTATGACAATTTCTTTAAAAAGTTCTCTTAAGGAGTCTGTTAATTTTTAATTATAAATTGCTCGAATAGCACTTTTCTGTAAAGTAAAAATAGTTTGAATATCACTTTATTGAATAGCTTTCCCCCACAATGTAGGTGTGTAGTCATAAATTATGACTAGAAAAATATACGTCGCGCCACGCCTTATGAGTAGTGGCCTTGAAGTAATCACTTTTCAAAACCTGATATTACACATGAGCAGTAATTCCCACCAACGTCGCCCAGCAGTCTTAATTCATGGCATGGGGTATACTTACATTTCTCCTCAGTGAGCTGTTTCAGGACTTCACCGACAATTTGGCCGACACTCTGTAATGCTTTGAGATCATTCTCACTCTTGTCATATTGCTTAGTGAGGTCTTTCAGCTGGTCTCTCACTGAAATTAGAAAAGAAACTACTTTTGAATGCAACTCTTAAACAAACGATAGTGGTGGGTTGAGTACAGGCAATTTTAAGGCTTTGGAAGGAAGAGGTTATAATGTATATGAAGATATTACGCTAAATAGATGATAATATTTGTAGCTTTCAAAACAACCTTAAAATGCGAATAAACATATCCCAAACACCGATGTTTAAGGCAATTTTAGTAACCATCTCTTTATCTTTCAGAAAGTAAGTTTATTTTACATATTTCGAAACAAAATTTAGTATTTATGCTGAATAGTACGAAGATGATTCGGCAAATTTAGACCATTTTGTACTACACATCTAACTTACTATCTTTGAGCCTTGATTCTACTTCTTTGTGTTCCATGAGCTTCTTTCTGTAATCTTGAAAGGCCTTTTCCCTCGCGGGATCAGCATTTGAGGTTCCAACAGGCATTTTTATGGAAGTTCACGTAAAATAAATTGGAAATTCACGCCAACCTATGCAACAATTTCAATTTTGTTGACGGATAATGACATTTGTTTTTTTTTTCACATCTTTATTCCTTACTAAAAAGCAAAGGCGTCAAAGCCGTACAGTATAAATAATTTTTTTTTTTAGGCGGCTCTTCACGTTGGCCAACCCATTGGCCAATTCTTTATTTCATTCATTCGTTCAAGTGTTGGCCACCACATGGCTCAGGATATTACGGTTCATGAGATAGAGGCCGCTGACTGACGGACCATTTGGCAGCCTTCGGGTACGGAACCCTAAAAGATCTATGATAAAAGATACACAATCGAGGTATGGGTTGTCCACCAACCCGACGCCCCTCTGTCATACCGCACTGGTGCGGTGGATTATGGCTCATTCCTACTTGATTATTCTGTGAGTTATGGTTTTTTGACAGACATCAAAGGGTTTTGGCGTGGAGTTGGCCAGCTTTCAGTTTGTTTCGAGCTCCCGGAGTGAGCGCAGATGCTCACTGAAGTTCCAATCACGCGTCGTAACGTGCTAGTGTGGCGTCTCCGTCACGTCAACGCCAACATCAAATGCCGTGCGACATGCGACTGTGGTCAAGCGCAACGGCAAAACAAAGATTGCGACTACTCCGCCCGGCGAGGCCTGGTTCGCGATGCGCGTGCACCCCGCCGCGCCCGCGCATCCTCCGCGCCAACACATCGTCGCCGCAGACTTCTTATACGCTAGCTCGATGCGCACGTATTGCTTTTCTCGCTCCGCTAGCTTACGAAAGATCATTCCCGCGCTTTTGCTTTGTTACGCTTCTTACTTTCATTCTTCCTGTAATCTATCCGTCCAATAAAACGTCTATTCTTCTGCAATCTCTTCAGTAGGAGCCTACACACATCAACACCTACACTGGTGACCTCCGAGTTTGAACGCACAGTTATGTAACGGATATCAGGATTCGAAAGGATGAACCCAACTGGAAAGGACGAATCTTCTGCAGCTCCTGTGACGATTCCAGGATTAAGTGGAGGACAACAAAGTGCGGAGAGTGAGCTATCGAGCAATTTGTTTCGTGTTGGAGTGAAAATACCATCTTTTTGGCCGGAGGATCCGGAATTATGGTTTGCCCGTCTTGAAGGTAAGTTTACCATTTCTAATATTAAAACCGATTCGACGAAGTTTTACTATGCCATCTCGCAAATGGACTTTGCTACCGTAGCTGAGGTACGAGATCTAATCAAGGCATCTCCAGCGGAGAACAAATATGAGATGTTGAAAACCTGCCTTATTAGTAGACTGACCGAATCACACGAAAAGAAAATTAAACAACTGCTAGTCCACGAAGAACTCGGTGACCGCAAACCGTCACAGTTTTTGCGACACTTGCAAGCTTTGGCTGGGCCGACTGTACCTGATGACTTCCTAAAAACTATCTGGTCAAGTAGATTACCATCTAACATACAAACAATAATCGCTTCACAGGCCGAGACACCGCTCAAATCCCCTGCAACGTTGGCAGATCGCATACACGAAGTCGCCGTTTCCACAACACCTATTGTGGGCGCGACGTCATTTTCACCGATGACGTCCTACGGCTCGACGACGTCATGTCCAACATCATGGCAGGATAATTTATGCAGGCAAGTGGCAGAACTGACTAGACAAGTAGCAGCGCTTACGGTACAGCAAAATAGCCGATCCCGCAAAACCATAGAGGTAATTTCCGAAGCCGCTCCCGCTCTCGCCCACAGTCCCGCTCTCATCAACACAACGACAAGTACTGTTGGTACCATAACGTTTTCGGCGCGAAGGTGTTTAAATGTTCCAGCAACTGCACCTACAAGACGGAAAACCCCAGCAGCAGTCGTTAATGGCGGTAAGTGACTGTTATACTTTTAGCCGTCTCTGCATCACTGACCAACATTCCAAGATGCAATTTCTAGTCGACACGGGTTCGGATTTGTGCGTCTTTCCTCGGTCGTCGATGAAAGAGCGCCGCCAGAAGACAAAGTATGAACTTTTCGCTGCAAATGGGTCTGTAATTTCCACATATGGATCAACACAGCTGGAGCTCAATTTAGGATTACGAATGTGCATTCTCCTGGAGATTCGTCGTGGCAGACGTCACTAAGCCTATCATAGGAGTAGACTTCCTCAGCTTTTACAGACTGTTGGTGGACATTAGAAACCAACGCCTTATTGACAGCGTGACCAGTCTTTCTGTGCAAGTTCCCCGACGGAAAACCGCAGATAACATTTCATCAGTCAAGGATACTATAGGAGACTCTGCTTTTCACGACATCCTGAAAAGGTATCCTGAAATAACCAGACCAGCAGGTAAACTAAATGCGAAGTTTCTTGGAATAACCATTGATAGCAAATTGCAGTGGGGACCCCACATAGATAAATTAGCTGGTAAATTAAGTTCTGCGGCTTACGCTGTTAGGAACATCAGACAAAGCACGGATGTGGCTACATCTAGGCTAGTATATTTTAGTTACTTTCATAGTGTCATGTCCTATGGTATCTTGTTGTGGGGGAAAGCAGCGGATATTCAAACTATTTTTATTTTACGGAAAAGAGCTATTCGAGCAATTTATAATTTAAAACGAACAGACTCCTTAAGAGAGCTTTTTAAAGAAATTGACATACTAACTGTAGCTAGTCAATTTATTTTCGAAATTATAATGTATGTACGCAAGAACCTTACAACATTTACCAAACTTAGCGATAGCTGCAATGTTAACCTAAGAAATAATCACAGACTGCGTGCGCCCCGATTTAGACTCGCGAAGGTTAGCAATTCTTTCAAGGGTCAGTGCATTCTCTACTATAATAAGATACCTCTGGAGATTTTGAAATTGCCATTTGAGCAATTTTAAAAGCATGATGAAGCGACTTTGTTGAAAAAGGGATATTACAATGTTCGAGATTACTTAAATGACAGGACTGTATGGGGTTAATCTAGTTCAATACAGACCTCGCTGTTAATAATTTTGAAATTATTTATTATTGCCTAAAAACATAATTGTATTAGTTAAGTACAACCTATTTTTAAAAGAGATCTAAAAATCAATCTGTGGGAGTTTCTACTCCCTTCTTCTTCCACAGTGGTCCAATGTAGAGAAGAGGCAAAAAATGACGTTTGCTAAGTATATGTAAATATCTACAGTAATAAAGTACTTTGACTTGACTTGACTTAAACTCACTGAGCCAAAACATAATACAGTTCACCATATTCGAACAGTAGATAGACCACCTGTATTCCACCGACCGCGCCGCCAAGCACCTGATCGTCTACAGATTGCGAAAAAAGAATTCGAGAGTATGCTGGAAAATGGTACAGCTCGTCGATCTGAGAGCCCTTAGTCTTCTCCGCTTCATCTAGCATCAAAGAAGAACGACGGATGGAGACCATGTGGCGATTACCGTGCCCTCAATGCACGCACGATTCCAGATCGCTATCCCATTCGTCATATTCAGGATTTTTCGTATCAGCTATCAGGTACCAATACCAATGCAACCAACGGCCAAGTGCCAATTTTCGGAAAAATTTGACGAAAAAAAAGGAATAATCCGAATTTCCGATCCGTAATGATAAAGCAACTATAAAAAAAAAACAAGTTTTCTATTAAAAATAGCCAGTTTAGCTATTATAGCCCTACCGCAATCTCATGGCAAATGGGGAAATAAAAATTTGTTGCGTGCAATACTGGGGAAATTGGATTAAACGATCGTGATACTGTAATTTTTTTATTTATGCCAAAGATTAATGAACATGAAGTATATAAGGTATGTGTATGAAGAATATTGTTATACATCGGGTTCTTCAAAGGAAAATAAGTCATGAAAAGTAAATCAATCGTACATTACTTTATGTACTAATTATTATTATTATTTACTAATTATATATCATTTAAATCATACTAAAACTTAACACCTCATTCAGAACTAGAAAACGATTCCAAGAACTCCACTTGCATTTCTTGTTCTTCATCAGATGATGAAGATAAAGAGGTATTTATTATAAATCGCTCTTCCAGCCTCTCAATTATTCTATCTTGCTTGATAAAATCGTTTTCAATTTTCTTTACATGTTCACAACATTTTCGCCATTCCACTCCACCAATTTGTGAGAACGCTTCTTCTGTTAATAATTTTATGTCACTTGCAGGCCTATTTACATTTTTATCAGCAACTTTTTGCTTCATTATACCCCAAATCATTTCTATGGGATTTAAGGTGCAATGATAAGGTGGGAGCCTTAAAACTTCGTGACCGTGCGATTTTAATACTTCATCTATCTCATACAAGGGCGCAGACATGTTTTGTTTCACTACTTCAAGTAATTGACATTTACGCCAAAGATCATCATAATGTAAGTCATTTGCACGAAGCCATTCCTTTATATCAGCGATACGATTGGCTTGTGTGGGTGGTTTGTTCACCCGTACGGAATGATAACTAGCATTATCCATAACAATTAGTGAAGGTCTTGTCAGATTTGGAATTAGCTTCTCTGTCACCCATTTTGTAAAATTGTCCTTATTCATGTCGTGGTGGTAATCAGCAGAGACACTTGTTGACCTGTACACCAGACAACAATTTGGTACAAAGCCATTTTCGTCACCAGCGTTTACAATGATCCATCCTCGCTCCAAGTGAAATACTTTTAGATGGACCTGCCATATCTTTGCTTTGCCAGCACTTTTTTACAGAACATGAACCGTGAATGTAAGTCTCATCTAAATAAATCACATCCAATTTGTTATGCTCTTCAGCTTCTCGGTTTTCCTTCATACGCATCAAAAACTTGTATCTTTGTAGTTTTATGTCATCTCTCTCCATCAAAATGGTCCTTTTTGATTGGCATTTAACATATTCAAAACCAATCTCCTTAAGTATTAGTCTGTAAAAAATAATAACATTTATCATGTTACTCAATTGATAGCTTATCATTCATCATTATCATCATCAGTCTATCGCACTGCAGGGCACAGGCCTACTCTTAAGAGTGAGAGGGATTATTACTTTATATTTTTCTTACCTCAAACTTTCTCTGCCTCCGTTGAAATCAATATCTTGTCGAAGAATTTGTAACAGTTTCATTATTGTTGGAATTTCCTTCCGAACTGTATAGAATTCTTTTACTTTATTCCTAATCAACTCTAAATCGAAGCTGTCCAAGCTGATTTTCTTCTTCCCCCCTCTCCGCTTTTTACCAGGGGTGGAAAATACACCATTATTCGATGTGCCCTCACCCACAATTCGTCGTATAGTAGTACTGGAAACACCTATAAAGAAGCTACAATTAAGTAAGAAAAATATAAAATAAACTAAAGTATCAAACCAACTCAGTCCAACTTACCGGTCAACTCTACGACACGCTTTAAAATCAAATATTGAGGTTGATTTTCGCCTTCTTCTTCGCTTATTTTACGATACACATTGAAAACAATATTTCTCGCTTGAGATCGAAGTGGCTTTTTCGACATTGTCACAAAAACAACAAAGTAACAAGAAGAAATCATAAAATCTCAGCAGCGGTTCACAGATCTCAGTTCACAGGTATAAACAACAACAATTGACATTGCCATATGAAAATCACATTTTTTCCTTTTTTTTTTATGCCATGAGATTGCGGTAGGGGTATAACCGGCAAATTTACGGCTATTAACCAGTTAATAGCCCAACGATGCTGCTATTTACACATCTCTACCTTTTACCTGTAACTAATTGCATAAACTTTATTAAACAAAATAGGTGGGTACCTTATTCCCGCTCGCGCACACTGCACACCTCGTGTCGTTAGTTACCTTAGATTCAAATAAAATAAAACAACCTGTATTCTACCAATGGTTCTTTGAACACACAAGCACGCGACTAAAAAGCATTTCATGCTATGCAACCTCCACATGTTGTGTTCAATATCCAACTGTGTAATTTTTACAGCGGCATTTTGTTCAACATCCACTTTTAAATTTGAAATACTCAGTACTTAGCTTACATATCTGTTCAAATTATGTATTTCACTTACTGGGCATATTTAGACAATGCTTACATTCCGTAGATTTCCGTAGACTACGCGTTAGAACAATGTCAAACAAAATAAACGTTTCCTGTGAAATTCACTCAGTGGTCTGTTGACCATTCAAGCACGAAACGACGATTATTGCGAAAACTCAAAAACCCAAACGAGTATACATTGGTAGACAGGAGTCAATGCCTGATATTGCCAAGCTAACTCGAAAAGATTATAGTCGCCACGATGTATCTCACAAACTTTTTTTAATGCAGGATACCGGTAGCATAGTGTGCGAGCCTCCATTCAAATGTATCTGAGATACTGTGTAGAGACCACAGAATACATTATATATGGTCTACGAGAATCGCGTATAAATCTCGTCACCGATGCGAATCCTAATAGGAGAGGGCCTTCCACCGATAAAGTTGTCCCAAATCTGAATCTAAGACCCGAATGATCTCCTTCTTGATCCCATTTGTTGTGACTAAGAGACCAATCTTCAGATATTCTTCCATTTTTCTCAAAAGTTTTTTTGGGGTTCCATATACACGGATTACCAATTTTTGTGCGATAACAGTCTTATTACTGATACCTTTTGCAATTGCTATGGGTTAGATCTTAGGTATTTGCATACCTCTACATATGTAGTTTAATAGGTAATCTTAATCATATAAAAGTTGGTTTGGAACCCCTAATGCGCGGGTCAGATTCCTTTTCCCAGTATTATTTTACTTTCTCCACCGTTTTCCCTATTTCCTCCAAGATAACACTGTCCCCCTGTCGTGTTCAGGGTTCCTAATCTGTTTGTCCCTTTACTGTCTTATCATTTTTAGGGTTCAAAGGCAGGTTGGGATGGGTTTGAAAAGCGGATTTTTATGTTTATTTTAGTTAGCGATTGTTAGTTTAGTTTAAGAGGATCCTGATGGTATCGTATAGTGATGTATTGAGTTTCTAATTTGACTCATACATACTACTAGGATATTACATAGAACATACAATACAAAATCAATAATTTTAAAATAAAATATCTATAAATTATAAAAATATACACCCCGGGCACATATGAAACATTAAGTCTAAAATTTTGCTGACTGTTTTCATAGTTAAGTTCATTTTGATAAATCATGGCTAAGAACTTTCTCAGGGAAATCTACTTCATTTACAGAAAACTGCTTTAAAATCAGTCTACCCGTTTGAGCGCTAGAGTGCCACAGACAGATACAAACACAGACAGACGTTTCAAACTTATACGAGATCTTTTAAAATAATAGTTTCTCAAATGCGGACTAATGTGAGCTTCTGAAATTACAATAATATTTATTATAATACGCTACCAGTCTAGATATTATTTCTATGATGGTCGTGAATTGACGTCCTATTAAGTTAGACCTGACCAGGAAACTTTTTTGTAACAAAAAATAATTCAGCCTGCTTGTGTCTTGATGATATACAACCAGTACAACCAATTACAGGCGATGAAGTTCATTGCGCCTTTCGCTCAATGAAGTTACACAAAAGTCCGGGCCAAGGCGGCAGATATCAACATATCTACAGAAGTGCTAGCTAAGATAGACGAAACCATTTTACCTACCTACTCCCACAAGTCACAATTTGTTTTCAACTGTGGACGATTCCCAGACAACATAATGCCACTCAAAGTTAATCCAGAGAGGGCCAACGATCCGATATCGGCAACTACCGCCCGTATCAGCCTTACATCCCACCTATATACAAGCCAACTATCAACGTGATGGAACGCTGTATATCGGTCTACTAGAACAAGCTCATCTCCCGAGAAAGGCTGGGTTACGCTCCGGTATGTCAACCATGGACCATCTGCACACCCTTAATCAGACCATTGAGATGTACAAGAATACCTTCTCCCACTCTGCGTTGCTTTCGTCAATTTTTCTAAGACGGTAGATAATCACATGATTCCATAGTAGGAGCCCCTCCATAATCACAATAACAACTTTTACTATTCGCTGAGACGAAATTATACAAAGTTCTTGTGCACGATTGTTATGAATTCCCTCTCAGTATATGTACATCAACCTAATTTGAGGAATTTCTAAAAATAGTAACACGTCTATTGAGTGGGTAACTACGAATTTCTGGATCTTCCTTTTCAATTGAACGGGGAGTCAAGCAGGACGATCCTCTCTCACTAAACCGTTTTTTTAGAAGCGTGGTGGAAGAGATATTTAGGAAACTGGAGCCAAAGTGGAAGAGCAGGGGCATTGAAGTCGGGGAAAGGAGTCACTGAATATGGCTTCCAAAAATGCCAAAAGTTAGTTAGTTTAAGTCTATCTTAGAAACCCAGGTACTAAGACTGGGGAGAAAGTCTCATTTGGACTATCACATAAAAGCGGGCTAACTTTATTTTTCCAAAAATTTACAGGAGGAGAGTTATTAAATTGTCTTAATACGCCACCTAGATCATTATTTCTCCATGGCATACTCTTATATATATATATAGTGTGCTATTAAAAAGTGTGTGCTTAAATAAAGTGTGCTATTAGTTTTCTCCTAGAGAGAGTGGTGATGACGTGATGACGACCCGAATGGCCGACTGACGACCCGAATGGCCGAGTCGGCAGTGACCCTGCCTACGAAGCCAAGGCTCCCGGGTTCCAGTCCCGGTGGGGATAAATATTTGTTTGATGAGAGCGGATGTTTATACCTTAGTCATGCTTGTTTATCTATCTAAGTATAATATTTATCTATATAAGTATGAGTATCGTTGCCTAGTACCCAAGATACAGGGACTCCTAGTTTGGGGCTAAATCAATGTGTGTAAATAGTGTTCAAGGTATTATTTTTCTGATGCCATCAGGTGTATTGGAGTACTGCGAATGAAACCGCCTAATAAATAAAATAATAAAATAAATAAAATAATACTCTAAGCGCCTGGTTTTGAACTTTATCTAGCTTTTTCAGGTGGCATTTAGCACTAATATGAAATAAAAAGCGAATTTTTTAAATATATTTAACAATTTACCACACTTTTCACTCATTTCATTAATATGTTTGCTCCATCGTACTGAACTGTCTAGCCAAACCTCTACCAACACTTGGCAAAATATTGGAGTTTAATTTAATGTTATTAACCGCATTCTTAAGTCCGCGACTAAATTCAGACTTTAGATTTCTTTGCCGATACTTCCAAAATCAAGCATGATAACTAACGCATTCTCCATATTAAAAACACAACTTTGAAGTTTGCGCTTGTGGTAACTTTAGTAAAAAACAAAATCATCCGTATATTGGGCAACAAAGACATTTTGAATAAGATTATCAATTTTGGGGGTCACGATATTAAACAAAAGAGAAGATATGGGGTCACCTTGAGCTAGACCGATACATACTTTTCCAGTAAAAGTATTTCCTCAACAACATGAGTACCTCTCGCTCAAAAATTCCCAAAAATACTTACAAATTAGTTTACCGGCTTTCAAGTTGTCTAATCTCTTCACAAGCTGGTCGACTATACATTATTGTACGCGCTACTATATCAATGTAGCTAAAGTGGATTTATTTTCCGCAAAACCCAACTGTATGTACAGAACTAACGTTGAAAGAGAATCTAGACACGACCGCGATTTCCTAAACCCAGAAGTGTTTTTTGATAGTATTTAATTTTTATCGACATACCACTCTAGTCTCTTGCATAACATGCTATGAAACAGTTTGCACATACATGAAATTAACGAAATAGGTCTTAATTTTACACTTATATCATCAGTTGTGAGAGGAATGGGGAAAGGATACATTAGGTAGGTTGAAAATCATTGAGTAAGTTATTTAGTCCATTCCGGGTGCATTATCTTTAGTTTTCATACAATTTATTAGTTCTTGCCTATTAAGCATTTGTACCAGCATAGGGTTACATGAGGTAAAGTTAGGGATCAAGGGCATGACAAAATCAGGAGCAAGTTCAGAAAGCTGTTGAAGTTGTTTTTCCTCTGTAGGAAAAACTCTAGGTTGTCTAACTTTTTTCATCCATCGCATCTTGTGCCACATATCAGAAGAAGAAGTTATCTGGTCATTACTTAAACATAACCGACTCCAATTGTGAGATTTAGCCTTCGCGATTTTCAACTTTACCTCTTTACACATAGTTTTACGCTTAGAATAATAATATTCTAAGGTTTTACGGATCTCTGTTTGATTTGTGCTATTATGATAAGATTTGTTAATATTTATCATTGTATTTGTTTTTTGAACATGTATTATATTTACATCTTCAAACTAAAACATCTCAAAAAGTATAATAATTTAGATACGACATTTAGTCAAAGAGCATTTGTTGTTTGTATTTTTTTTTTTGATGATTTTGCATGACTTATCTGTTAATCTCATAATTAAACAATCCTTCACCAGTGTGTGCCAAGTCCCTGGCTCATTTCATATCTACCGTAATATTTATGCCAGAATAAAAATATCTAAAAAAAGCAAATAATCGCTTTAGAAATAGCAACGCTACCCGCACATCCTGCCTGAAGTCACTCTTTCTTAACTTGTTTCAACAAAAACGGAGATAAAACCTTTAAAAAGTTTGTTTAGGGTCTTGAAGATGCAACTGATATTTCGATTCGAATTTGTGGGTCTGAAGTATTTGTTTGGGTTGTCCTTTGTTTGCGTTTATTTTTAGTTCAGCTAAAGGTTAACTAAACTCAGTATATTTAGTCGGTAAATGTCAGCGGGTGTCATGCACTAACCCTATAATACGGTACTCGTATGACAAAGGAAATAATTTTGCTTCAGCCGATGTCTTTTCGTAAACCAATAAAATAAGTACTATAGTTTTAATTCACTTTGGCTAATCTAGGGGTTGCCTATCTAAAGGCCGACTGAAACCCTTTTACGATTACGGTAACCATCTATAAATACATTTATCTACACACGTATCATAAACCCTCTTAACTGCATCCAAAAACCACACGTTACGACCAGCATAATGATAAACTTCTTGGTAAAATAGTAGTTTATGTGACTGCTATATAATAGAGGGCATTAACACTCGAGGCTCGTTTCATAATAATATCACTCGAGAGTTTTAATGCCTAATAATTATGTACAGTTACATAAACTTGTTTATCTTCACACATATCATAAGCTCTCTTTGATGTGTTCAGGAACCGCATGTTCGACCGGCATTGTGACTTTGATCATTGCTCTGCATTGTTTAGCTTGTTCAGTAGTACCAACTTCACAGACAAACTAGGGGCAGCACCCAGGCGGGCGTCGGCGTTCGAAATTTGAATGTCATAATTTGACAAATTTTGGTACATTTTGGTCATAATATTCGGATAAGAAATGAGTTTTTACCAAGAAGTTTATCATTATGCTGGTCGTAACGTGTGGTTTTTGGACGCAGTAAAGAGGGTTTATGATACGTGTGTAGATAAACTCACACTCGAGTATTAAAGCCCTCCATTATGCAGCAGTCACATAAACTACTATTATTTTCTTAAAGTGGGGCCATTATTAGTAGTCGCATTTGACGTCTGTCAATAGTAGCGACAGAGCTATGGATCAATCTCGCTTCCCTTTCTAAGCGAAACAAGGAGAAGAAGACTTACGAATAGCAGTGTCCCTACCATTGACAGATGTCAAATGCGAGTTATAAGAACGGCTGCGGGAGGCAGCTGCACACGACCCAAGGGAACACTTGGTTTCTACAGCACTTCACATCCTCCCGGGTAGTGCTGAGGAGTAAAAAAATTTATAATTTGTTGCTCCTTAGCATATAAAATAGTGTATAAAAAAATAATACTTATGTTTGTTAATTTCCAGGCTCTTAATAGAGAACCTGACCAAATTGTGATCTTTCAAATACACTTGACACTGGCGAAAATAACCTCAAAAGAGGCAAGCACGCCATATAAAAGGAAGCAGAAGGACTGTATGGGGTTAATCTGGCTCAACACAGACCTTGCTGTTAAAATTTTTGTAATTATTTATTCCTGCTTATTAATTATGATAACATTTGTATTAGTTGTGCCCAAGCAATTTTTAAAAGAGATCTGAAAATCAATCTGTTGGAGATTCTACGCCCTTCTTCTCCCACAGTGGTGCAATGTAGAGAAGTGGTAAAAAATTACGATTGCTAAGTATATGTAAATATCTATAGTAATAAAAACATTTGGAATTTGGAAGTCAGAAGAAGAATCGCTCCACTTTATTTAGTCTTTGTGATACACAAAACAGTTACTCTATGCTGCTGCATACTAAGTAGTTACTTTGTACGGATCCTTCAGAGAGGGTGTAACACTCGCACTTAACCCGGATTTTATTATTATTTGGCATTATTTTTACCGGATGCACTTAGCGTTTAAGTTACCGAATACTATCTAGATTCTGCAGCTAAGCTGTGGAATTAAGGGCATAAAATTGTTAAGAACTAGAACGTAATACCGGCGCTGTCTTTATACTGATATCGGAAAACTTTTACAGTTTGCACTTTACTGCTAATGATGTGACGGTGGTACAGTCTGGTACAGCTTAAGTTACACTATAGAGTACCTTAGTTGTAAAAGTAAGTAAAAACTCGTATATTCACAAAAACAAGTCATTGACAGAAGGGTTTCCCAGTCACCCAAATTAGGTTAACCTAAGTCTTGGAAGGCGCAACTCATAATCATTTTAATTAGCCCACATTCAACGACAGCTGGGTATAGTCTTTTTTACTAAACCACCTACTCAGGTTCTGAGCCTCCTCAGTTGATCGGTTCAACTGTCTAGGTACCGGCTATGTCGGTGATATCATCGGTCCATCTATCAAAGCTGGTGGTCTGCCCACTAAACGTCTTTCAGCTTAGAGTAGCTATTCTTTAGTCTATGACGGAGGATATAAAAATAGTAGTGAGTTTATATGTACAGTCTTTCAACGTTAGTTGAAAGACTGTACATATAAACGGTCGCAGCAGTGTAATATTGCAAAGTAATCGTAAAAAAAATGTGATTGCTTTCCGCATTTTACCAGATAGATTGGCAGACACAGGTCATTTTTTCTATAAAAAATGGCCATTTGACCTACCCAAGTGCAGGCCCCTGCCACGGCGGTGGACTAACCCCTTGTCATGTACTTTTGCATGCACATGCACACTAGAAAAACCGTTTTCTGACCTGAGGCGAATACCGCTTTCGACGGCTAAACTGTAATAACGCGAGGCGATTTTGTAACGCTTACGGTAATTTTGGCTTAGCTAGGAGTTTTCGTAAAAATGGTACGTCTTTTATGTCAAACACGAACCGTTAAATATGACTTACCTTAAGGCTGTACCGTAAATGACTTACTTGTAAGTCAACTTTATACTGTTAATATAGCAGTAATGGACTATTAAAAACGCCCTAAATTTACGACGATAAATATTCGGTGAATATCACCGTAAATAAGGCGATATTTATATACAAGGCGAAACATACTTTAGTATAATCTAAACAAACGTGAACATAAGTCGTTTAACAAACTTTCGAAAGCGGCATAAATAATCGTTATCATGGCAATATTCACCTAACATTAAGGCTAAGAATACTCCAGTTACAAAAAAAAAAAACTTAAAGCTACAGTATTTCCGTGATGTATGTATTCGGCAAATATAAACGAATAATGCGGCCATATTTGCCCTATCATATGGCGAAATATGCTTGAGTTACGACGAATGAAATGAAAAGAATAGGTCATATAACGACGTACATGTACGGTACATGAAACTGTTAATATGGCAATATTCGCCTTATCATAAAGCGATATATGCTCAAGTTACGACGAGTCAAATGATAACGTTGAGTTATATAACGACGCGCATGCACGGCACATATAACTGTAAATATTGCAATATTTATCTTATCATAAGGCGAAATATGCTCAAGTTATGACGAATCAAATGGTAACATTAGGTCATATAACGACGTACATGTTCGGCACATATAATTGTAAATATGACAATATTTGCCTTATCATAACGCAAAATATGCTTAAGTTAAGACGAATAAAATGGTTATTAGGTTATATGTATAACGACGACGTACATACATGGCACATGAAATTGTAATTATGGCAATATTCGCCTTAAAATAAGGCGATATATGCTCAAGTTACGACGAGTCAAATGGTAACATTATAGTACATTACGATATTAGTGCGTTAAGATGTTATTACCAATACGCACGTATATCGTACGACGTTTTTAACACATTTGCGAGGAAACAGAAAAAAAAAACATTTTATATTTTGTTCATTTTTAATTATTGAAACAGTTAGTGAAATTACAATTTTTAAAATGATACGTAGTTGTAGTTGGTTTTTTAATTATGTTATTATTATTATTACTATTCATAATGTTATTTTTTTGTGTTAGGGTAAATTTTGGAGACGAAGAAACTTCTTGAAAGGCGGCAGAAGAGCATTGTAATTCGTCAATAGTTGGAAATAAAAAAGTATCATCAGTAGAAGTAGAGGGGCGCGGCTCAGGGCAAAACTTCTTCGATTGTGGCTCCAAATTTATTGTCTGAGTTATTTTGGCACTTATATTTGCTTTGTTTTGGATGGAATCTTCTACATAAGATTCTGATACTGCGTTAGAACGCCACCCGCCATGCCGCTTTAAAGTCAATATATCAGTTCCCGAATCAGCAAGTAATGTTGCTGACGTTCTTCTGAAACTGTGCCCTGTATAACAATCAGCATCCGGCAATCCTAAAAACTTGGCGACTTCCTTTGGCATGGCACCGAATTTATTTATGCCAATAGGTTGCGCAGTACATTTACCTTTTTGGTAATTCTGAAAGAAATGATTATTTTTTGTCTTAGTCGTACGCAGAGCTTCATATTTTTTGACCACGTCATAAAATGGGCCGTCGATGATAAAAGATCGGGGTATTTTGTTTTTAGTGTTTGGGATTTTAACTAAAAGCATTTTGCCTTGATTTTCAATGTCTTTTGTGGTAATATTGAGAAGCTCTTGCCGTCTACATGCACCATGAATACCAAATATTAACGCAACCTGAAAAGAAATAAAAATGTGTTAGATAAGGTATAGGTACTTAGCTTACAGACGGTCGATAAAAAATATGTAAAAGAGTATGTACAGTAGGTAGATCAATACATAAAATAAGGAGGCAAACTGACCTTTGTTGCCAGGTACTGGCTATCTGGAGCATCTTTTAGAAACTTTTCGACGTCATTTGATGACAGTACCTTAGATTTTTTCTTTATAAAACCATCAGAGCGTCTCTTTAAAAATGCAATGAGATTTGTATATAAATTAATATCGACACAATTTTTCATCTTGAGGGTACTTTTCAGCATAGAATATGTTGTCCACAACGAGCTAGGCTTATATTTACTAGCTAGTTCATTAACATACGCCAAAACTACATTTTCGGAAAATGACTTGGCATTTTTCATGTTTTTCCACTTCAAGAATTTTCACACGTGGTTATGCATCTGTCCTTGGATATTGACGGCAGAAAGCTATCGCATGCGGTTCGCGCTTCTGTTAGTATATCCGGTGGAGTTGGCTCATCTTCATTATTGAAAGTTGTCATTTTTAGATATTCACAATACAAGTACAAAGAAAAGAAAATTTGAGAAAAATGGCGCGAGGATTATTTTCTGCCGTGGCTGCGTGAAAATGTTGGCAAAGACGCTAGAGCATGCAGCCAAGTTTTTAATAAACTGTTTTTTTTTATTTATAAATAAACTCAATCTGTGAATGCACACTATCTACTGACTGGCGCCGCGCGGCGATTAGTTCGAAATTTGAATAGCAACAGCGCGCTGCTCACTAGCTGGAGTCGTGCGGCGGCGATCAGTTCCATATTTGAAATGGCAAATAATACTGTTATGGAATTTGTATGGACTATAACTTAACTATTTGCTTTGGTAACACACGCGTTTTTTATGACCCGCTTTACATATTTAAAACCGGTGGAATTACATCAGCTTTACGAGCAAGGGTGTTAAAACATTATATAACGATGTACATGCACGGCACATATAACTGTAAATATGGAAATATTCATCTTATCATAAGGCGGAATATGCTCAAGTTAAGACGAGTCAAATGCTGACATAATGTACGGCACATATAACTGTAAATGGAAAAGGAAATAGAAAAATATTCCATGCTGACAACCTGACAACTTTAGTTCTCTCTTCCTTGGCCGTTTGGCTCGTGGTGTTGCGGTCGAGGCTGGGCTTCCCAAGCGAGAGGTGCCGGGTTCTGATCCCGGCTGGGGGTAGAAAAAAGACAATCCGACCTAGGTCTTGGAGGTGTGTGCGACGACGCTGTTTCTGGTTCCAACGACAAAGGGTATCCTAGAGTGGAGCAAGAAGCAATGTATGTGCCTGTATGTAATATTTTTGTTTAAGTAATGAACGGCCTGGGCTGTTGATTGAGTGCCTGATTTTGCGAAACGGTCAAGTCAAGTTTGTAACACTTTATATAAATAAATAGAGTAGGTGTATATGCTGTGTGTGAAGAGTGACGTCACAAACATGATATCGCTCAGCTCGCTCTCTCTCCCACCACCTTACCATGTGCGAGAAAAAGAGGTCACAGCTCGCTCAGAGCTAAACAAACATGGCGCATCCAAGACCCGATATCGAGTCGTCTCTTAATTCACCCCTATGACAAGGAAGTGGTTGTCGCAACTTCTCATCGGTTCGACTCGTCGCTATCGAAAATTTAGTTGCAATACTAGTGGTGTGAGCAGTTTCATTGGTTTACTTCCGTTATGGCTAAGACTTCATAACAACTTTTTGAAGTTGTTATGAAGTCTTGTTTGCTTACTGTACATTAATACTTTGGTATTAAAAATATTAACATTATACGTCGCTTAACGAATTATGAGCGGTGGCCTTGAATGCGCAGTAGTATTTTTTGAAAACTTGTACATATGCGCAGTAAGTCTCGCCATTTTCGCCTAGCGCTCTTAATTCGTGAGGCAACATATAAGGCTGTAATCGAGGATAGGATCCCAACATTTTTTTCTGACTCAGGAAACGATTGTGATAAATAAAAATAATAATCAAAAATTTCTAAAAATAAATATTTTTTATGCATTAAGTATTCATGGTATTTTATTTTATTTGTTTTTTATATAGTTTTTTTTAGGTAGCCTATAAAATTTATTTTATGTCATTAAATAAAATAAATTTAATAGGCTACCTAAAAAAATGTATAAAACTAAACTATAATATAATAATAATAATAATACCTTGGACACTATTTACACACATTGATCTAGCCCCAAACTAGGATTTCCTGTATCTTGGGTACTAGACAACGATACACATACTTAGATAGATAGACAACCATGACTAGGGTACAAACATCCGTTCTCATCAAACAAATATTTGCCCCCACCGGGACTCGAACCCGGGACCCTTGGCTTCGTAGGCAGGGTCACTGCCGACTCGGCCATTCGAGTACTCAGTAAACTAAAACTTTACTAAACTAAATTGAAAATGTCACTGAGATCGCTGCTGCGGGAGGGTGCCCAAGACTGTGACAGACGGTGCCAGCTCTGAAGTCCCCTGACGCTTCGACGAGCCGCTTGGAGATGTGTTTGAGGATGCGTCGAGCGTCAGGGCCCTACGGCCCCAGGGTGTCAAAGCCTAAAATCGATGAAAATCCAGGAAAAACAAAAACAAAAGCTTTCACGAGAAAATAATATGAATACATAAATTTGATGACTAATTTTGAAGCTAGAATTTGATTTTATCGGATATATGGTATATTTCTAAAATAAAACAAGCCCACTTACAAATTTTTCTGCTGAATTATCAATTTTAACGCCTAAATATTTATCGGTAGCACTGAGTAATATTAATTGTTGTTTGTGAATGGGCGCTGGCTGTTTAATATTCTGTTGCGGTAGTAAAGATAATGAATCAATATAATAGACGCTTTTCTATTAACTCGTTGCTTGTATTAAAAAAAGGCGCAACTTTGCTGGTTTAGCAAACTTCTGATGTTGCAGTTACAATGTCCCAAATAGAAATACTAAAATATTGCCTTCTCTCTGGGCATAGAATTCGAAGACCACAACGCAACTCAGATCAGGTGCTCGTACGACTTGAAATGGCTTCGTATAACTTAAACTTAACTAAACTAACACGGTGCCTGAGTCACGAGATTAATCTGCTGATCTCGCGATTAACGATTTGAATTCAAGCCTTATCCCACCTGTTACTGGGGATACTTTGATCGATTCGTAAGTTGAAACTGTAAAATGAAAATCGTAAAGCGTTACAGAATATATCTATGCACCAAGTTTTTTTTTATTATTATTTTTTATTTATTAATACAGTTAAATGCACAACATTACAGACAATGTCCAATTCATTGTACATATACAAATATGCAAATAACATATATACACTTCCATTTAAATCATAATAAATTATAGTATTTTACATGTCGGTTCAATAAATCTCAATAATAATAATAATAATTCAATGATAAAAATGTCATTGCAGTCATTTGGAATTATACCTTAATTATATAACACAACCCTGTCATACATTCTCCTCGCAGAACCTTCCACATTCTCGCACAATATGCCTCCATGCATCACCAAACAGATCAATCAGTGGTGCTGCAGCCAACAGAGCGTTGAGACTGTCCCGCGCCCTCACCAGCGGAGACTGTTGGCGCGCCACCGTGCGATGCGCGCCGCACGCTAATAGCCGCTGGTGCCTGCGCGCGCGTAGATATTTGTCGGGCACGAATAGCGCGCATACGGCACCGACAAGCGCGACACAGTCACTGTCGCCTCGCAACAGTCGACACACAGTCAGAAGCTGCTCGGTATTACGTCTAACCTCTAGTGAGTTGTATCCGAGCATACCCAATATGAAAGCGGATGGATAAAGGTAAGGATAGTATCCAAATTTCCTCTTATAAAGGTATCGTAGGAAAGCTTTGTGTACCTTCTCGAGCAAAAGTATGTAAGAGCTTTCGTGCGGATTCCTAACAACTGAGCTAGATTCAAGTTTGGTTCTCACTAGGGCCGTGTATAGAAGCTGGACCACACCCAGATTCCGGAAATCCTTACTATTTCGTATCACGAACCCCAATCTTTTAAAGCATTCCTTGGCTAAAGTGCTCATGTGCTCATGGAATGTAAGTTTGGGGTCGAGGTCCTTAATCAAATACACTCGAGTCAAAGACTCCGTACCGAGTGCATACGTCGCGCTTATAGGCTGAGAAGAGCGCGTAAATGACATAACATAACACTTGGCATTTTTAAATAGGAGTTTGTTGTTCACACTCCACCTAAGAACCGCGTCTAGATCATCCTGCAGCAAACTACAATCATCCTCAGACCCTTGGCTAACGCCCGACCATGTATTGTACGGTTGGGACTCAAAGCAGCCGTGTCGCACATATTGTTGGCGGTTCCTGAGGTAGTCAGCGAAGAAAACCAACAGCCGTGGGGCAAAACCAATGGCACACAACTTCTTCATTAGGACGTCGTTATCGACTCTGTCGAACGCCTTACGGAAGTCCATACAGGCGACGTCCACCTGACATCCCATGTCCATGCACTCAGATACAATCTCGACTAGCGTCAGCAAGTTGGTGTTTACTGAGCGGCGACTCCTGAATCCGTGTTGCGAGTCAGTCAGATAAGGCGCAATCTGCGAACTGATTTTGCCATATATGATCGACTCGAACAGTTTTGCCAAAGAACTCAGGATTGCAATAGGCCGATATTGATCAACGGAGGCAGTGTCACTTGTCTTGGGGATAGGACTGACTCGAGAAAGCTTCCAGCTGGTGGGGTACTTACCTTGTTCTAGAGCAAGATTGAATATCCGACCCAAAGGTAGAACCAGCTGATCACTGTAGGCCTTCAAAAAATAAGGAGGGACGTTGTCCGGTCCAATTGCGTTCCTTGGCCGTAGCTGCTTCAGTCCTTCCAATATGTCCCTACGGGAGATATAAGAAACTTGTATGTAATTAGCAGAGCACGTGTCATCAGAACTGTTTACCAGATCCAGAAGTCAACGGCGTTAAATCTGATGGATCGGGGGTAAAAATTGGCGTTCCACTAGGTTCCATATTAGGCCCTTTCTTATTCCTGGTATATATTAACGATCTGCCTTTAATGGTGGAGAAATTGACTAACATAGTGTTGTTTGCTGATGATACTTCACTGGTCTTCAACATTGAAAGACAAAAAGAAGATTTTGATGATGTCAATAGAGTATTATCTTTAACCTTGAATTGGTTCACAGTTAACAATTTATTGTTAAATGCTGGTAAAACCAAATGTATCAAATTCTCACTTCCAAATGTCAGGCAAGTTGGGACCAGTTTAGTATTAGACAGCAATACGTTAGAATTAGTAAATGACACGAAGTTACTTGGAATAACCATTGATAACAAATTGCAGTGGGGACCCCACATAGATAAATTGGCTGGTAAATTAAGTTCTGCGGCTTACGCTGTTAGGAACATCAGACAAAACACGGATGTGGCTACATCTAGGCTAGTATATTTTAGTTACTTTCATAGTGTCATGTCCTATGGTATCTTGTTGTGGGGGAAAGCAGCGGATATTCAAACTATTTTTATTTTACAGAAAAGAGCTATACGAGCAATTTATAATTTAAAACGCACAGACTCCTTAAGACAGCTTTTTAAAGAAATTGACATACTAACTGTAGCTAGTCAATTTATTTTCGAAAATATAATTTATGTACGCAAGAACCTTACAAAATTTCCCAAACTTAGCGATAGCTGTAATGTTAACCTAAGAAATAATCACAGGCTACTTGCACCCCGGTTTAGACTCGCGAAGGTTAGCAATTCTTTCAAGGGTCAATGCATTCTCTACTACTACAAGATACCTCTTCTGGAGATCTTGAAATTGCCATTTGAGCAATTTCAAAACCATGTTAAAGCGACTTTGTCGAAAAAGGGATATTAGAATGTTCAAGATTACTTAAATGATGGGACTGTATGGGGGTTAATCTGGCTCAACAGACCTTGCTGTTAATAATTTTGTAATTTTTATTCCTGCTTATTAATTATGATAATGACTAAATATTATATTTTGTGTTAGTTAAGCATAAGCAATTTTTAAAAAAGAGATCTAAAAATCAATCTGTGGGAGTTTCTACGCCCTTCTTCTCCCACAGTGGTCCAATGTAGAGAAGTGGCAAAAATGACGATTGCTAAGTATATGTAAATATCTACAGTAATAAAGACATTTGGAATTCAATTCCCCACCCATATCGTTGAAATTTCGTCGGACTCTCAAAATGCGTCAATGTCTATTTAGAATTTGTTAGTCACCTCCTTTTAATTTTAATGCTAACCTTTAGTGTCTTTATTTAATTTATCTACACACGTATCACGAACCCTCTTTACTACTTCCAAAAACCTCATGTTACGACCAGCATAATGTATAATTTGTTAAAAACTCATTTCTTATCTGAATATTGATACATTATGACCATAATGTATCAATATTCGACAAATTATGACATTAAAATTTTACAATTTAGACACAAACAATAACATGGCTATCTAATTCAACACAGAATACCTCTATTTGTCTTATATCGGAATAATCTTATAATGGAATGTGCTGCTGCCCTAAAGAAAACATCAGATACTGAAAATAAGACTGTAGTAATATATTCAGATAGTCGAGCAAGCTTAATACTTTAAGTGCCAAGCACCCGCCAGGCGGGTTTTTATCAAATATTGTTCGCACGCCGACAACCCATCTCGCGGTTTCAGACTATTTATAGTATACGACCGAATAAACGACCTCAGTAGCGCTGCGGTTATGGCCCTGCCCACCATGCGAGAGGTCCCGGGTTCGATCCCCGAGTGGGGATACAGAAAAAAAACAGTTCTTGGATGTTTATATGTGTGACGTCGCTGTTTCTTCCAAGTGCATAGAAACAATGTTTGTGCCTGCATGTAAAAATGTATGAATGAACTTCACCAATTTATTTTTGATTGTATTTTTATAATTGTATTTGAAAACTATCAAAAACTTTAAGTAACTTTAACGAAACTTACCTTCGAAAAGGAAACTGTCGAGGTAATTTTGAACTCTAATGACAGTTTACACGTCTTGACGTTATGCCTATTACCATTCTGCGGGACGTAAATGTGTCGACACACCTCACACCATTTATTCCCGTAGTACCATTGAGCAGTACCATCAATGCAACTAGCGATACACAAGTATGTCACTAAATAGTTCCATTGATGACAATGCAACTAGCGATACACAAGTATGTCACTAAATAGTTCCATTGATGACAATGCAACTAGCGATATACAAGTATGTCACTAAATAGTTCCATTGATGACAATGCAACTAGCGATACACAAGTATGTCACTAAATAGTTCCATTGATGACAATGCAACTAGCGATACACAAGTATGTCACTAAATAGTTCCATTGATGACAATGCAACTAGCGATACACAAGTATGTCACTAAATAGTTCCATTGATGACAATGTCCAATGGTACTACAGCAATAATGGGACCTCACCATGCCGTGGCTTGGCCTCTAATGCTATGTCTATTAAGTATGGTTCAACTCAGGAACGATAAAATCTGAAGTTCCGTGGAAGATATTTACGTCAGTTTGTCTATGTCAGCGGCTGATTGTAGAATTGGGCACATCATGATGATCATATTAAGATATGGTGGCGTTTCTTGATATACGCCTTTGTCTATGGGGCACGTCAATATGTGCCCAAACCAAAACTGGGCAGATCGATGAGGACCAAACGTTTGTCGATATGCCCAGTAAACGCTTCGCCACATCTTGATATGACCAAAGGATAAAACGTAACATCGTAAAATAGTTCAAATTTGACGAATAAAGAAATCTATTTAATTTTTACAATGTTTTTTTTTGTTACTCGTTGCTAGATGACTATTTCTGTATACTTTTAAAAATAATTATCCATATTTTTTTTTGGTTATAAACCAAATCAAGAAAAGTAGGGAGGCCATCACACGGGAGTCGGTGAACTACTATTGGGTATCCAATTATGATATTTTAGAGACTTTTATTGTCCTTATTAATAAATGTTGTTTTTATTTTTGGGTTAGGTTGCACATTCACGTTCTAACCTAACCCAACCTACCGAGCCAAATCTTTTGTCACCCTACTTTTCGATGGTTACGTAATATAATACCGAAGTAGAAAAGACCTAATTTCATGAGGCCTATGTATGGAATCCCGAAAATTGAAACGCCGAATGTCTGTTTACCCGAAAGTATGAAATCCCGAAGTCAAAAAACCTAAAGTTCTATTATGCCGAAGTCCAAAATCGTCCAAAATGTCCAAAGTATGAAAATATGAAATCCCAAAGTGGGAAACTCCGAGAGTACTATATTTTAAGTATTTTTTGTTGTTCGCTTCGCTCACCCCTTTACCCTTCACCTAGGCTACCGCTGTGTTTTTTCCCTGATATTTGCTGTGCAAATCAGTATTTTTTATGTCAGGGAACACACTGCGGTAGCTTAGGTGAAGGGTAAAGGGGGTAAGCAAAGCGAAGCCCCCTTTATCCTTCGTGTTAGTTTGAAAATGTAAGACCAAAATTTCCTACTTTCGGTCATTTGGACACGTCATTTTGAGTTTAGGGATTTTGGACTTCAGCATAAAGTATTTTTGGTTTTTTTAACTTCGATTTTTTAGACGTAAGGATATCAATCGCAGATTATATGAACTTTCGGTATACGGTGACCTCCCCCTTTTCGATATGCCGAGGCTGGCAGATCGTCGAACGTTGAACTTGAAACAATAAGGCAAATTTTACATGGCAGATTATGAAATGCCGCCATATCATGATATGCGGAGGCACATTATGATGTACCCAAGACGCCTATAGAATCGCTTCGATATACCTACTGGACAGTATACATATCGATGGGTGTTCTTATCTAATGCCCACCAACTTTGTAAAGAAAACTTGTTAAATAATGTTTCAAAATATATTGTTACACGGTCTCACATTGTTCGTTATAGCATTTGCTATCACCTTTATCATCTTTCTCACATAACTGTATAAAATAAGGACACGTAAATACATATGAGGCGACCATAAAAAATAAAATGAAAGGACATATTGGCAATAAAATTGCATAACACATTTCGCACCTACGAAACTAAAGAAAGTCAGAACAAAGAAACTAAACAATTTAGCTTGGTTAGAAACCTAATTAGTTACTTTAATCTCTATCAAATGTTCGTTTTTCTATTTCAGATCTTCCTCGATACCTCTTTTTTTGTTTTTCAAGCCACTAACACACCAAGGTATACAGGAAACAAATCGACTCAAAAATACTGGAACCATCCACAACAACGCTTTAGAACATCCTTTCATAATCAAGCATTTATGCAAGCCGAACCTGCTTTGATTGTTTTTTGGTTGTTTTTTTCATTGATTGGGCTTGAAATTTCTTTGTTGTCCGATATCAAGTTTGGTTCCTTGGTTTCTTTTTCAAAGTGTGACGTGGCTGAAATTTAATGAAAAAAGTTAAACTGTGATGGACTGTCTACCCCAATCGCTGGGAGCAAGTATGAAGATTGATGAAAACCACATTCAAAAAACCAGCCCAGTGCGAGTCGAACTCGCGCACGAAGGGTTCCGTACCACCAAACACAAAAACTGGTTATCCTTAATCTTTAAACTGGCACAAGATTTTTTTTAATTGGTTTTGGGCTTTGTTACCAAGACATTAAGGTTCGAAATTTGGTGGGCACTCTGCCAGAAAAAGGGTTAATTGTGCCCCCCTATTTAAAATAATAAGGTAAAGACCTAATATTAAGGATTTTTATCATCAATAGTTTCGTAGATAAGGGAGGAGGAATGTTTTTTAGATTTTTTTCTTAGTAAAATTGCTTTTTACTAAGTATTTAAATAATATGAATAAAATAAGCGTGAAATCCTTGCAACAAGCCCTTTTGACAAGGCCTTTACACCCGTTAGGTCAGACACACAAGATCCTATTATGGTTCCGGTTTTCCTTTATATGGCACTGAACCCTAAAGGGTTTAGGGGTTAAGGAACACTTAAGGGATTAGGGTGATTATTGTCCCTGGAGGATATTAATTAAGAAGTCATAGTTTAACTCTATTAAAGGAACTGTTTATTAATAATCCCACAGGTTTTTGAACAAGGTAAGTTGCGTGTACAGTAAATGATTTACAAAAGACTCCTAGTAAGACGTTTGGTGGACGAGTGGTGGGTACTGCGCTCGCACGTAGGCAGGCGGTCACGTGGGTTACAGTGTTGACTCGACAATAATGTGGGGACACGGGTATATATCGTACAT
Organism: Argyresthia goedartella; assembly: GCA_949825045.1. Classification (NCBI taxonomy): domain Eukaryota; kingdom Metazoa; phylum Arthropoda; class Insecta; order Lepidoptera; family Argyresthiidae; genus Argyresthia; species Argyresthia goedartella. Next base: position 22,952,350 of record OX463831.1, read on the forward strand.
CTACAAACAAAAGTCAGCCCACAGCCTACGGACTACCAAAAAGTACGGTGCAAGAGAAACTGATTTCAAGTTTTTTTTCTTAACATTCAAATCAAAAGAAACCGTCAAAAATAGGTTTTTTCCTATGTATTTTGATACGTTCGGAGATAGGAAACGCTGAGGATTTAAGGCTCGTCTATCGGCAAAATTAGCAACTCTATTCATGGTGGTTGAACATATGGGCACAACCATATTAAAATAAAACTCATAACAGCTCTTACTGCAAGACTGATACATCAGTCGCTGCCGCAGATAATTGCGAAAATTGTGTTTTTGGATATTTCTTCAAAACCACAGATTATTTGTGAATTTCAAAGGGACAGTTTTAAGGTATCTTGTAGGTAGTGTTCTCTCTGGTGTGATAGAAAAATAGGTGTGAACACCTACCAGATGTAGGTGTTCACACCTATTTTTTGACGCAAGAAGCATTTCAATATTCTTATAAGATCCCAAGAAATAGGGAGTTTTAGGTTAAACATCTTTTTTTCATATTGACATATGATGTATTCAAAGACACAGATTTAAGAAAATTTATGTAAAGACATAAATTTTCTTGGTGGCCAAAAAAAATGGTATAAAGATACCATTTTTTTTGGCCTTTGGGAAGGAGAAATAGCGCTTCAAAGATTGGCATTGGACCGAGTTTGACGTCACTCAGCGTCTTAAGATAACTTACCAAACTTAGCTGAAGTTGAAGTTTAGTTCAAAATTTGTAACAATTAATAGTCATATCTCGTGTTATTCAGCTTTCGTATTTCTCTCTTCTTCTCCTTGTTAGAAGTTTATGTAAGCTGACGGTGTCAGTTGTCAGCAGTCTATGGTTGACACATAGATACCTACATACCAAGGAGTCTTTCTTTCCTATATCTCAATGAGTTTCGTCTGAGCTATATCTAACATTCGAAAGGATATTTGGAGGGTATTCCGAAGACCTGGCTTTTGCCATCCCGGACTTTTGACCGGGACGGCTATTTGGAGGTGACTAACTGCGAACCTCAAGCAGTGGAGAGGAACTGGAAGAAACAGTACGACTCCTAAAAGGCTGGCCTCACACAGCTGGAATGCCTTTCTGAATTCAGAATCTGAATCAATAATCGCAATACTAGTATAATCTCCCCAAATTGCTAATAGGCGTAAAGGCGTGTGAACTGTCATGAACATTGCTTGTTCAGAAATAAGAGCCATGTTTTATCAAATAATCAAAATAGTATGGAACTGTTACGCCTTTTGCGGGGTTTATACAAGAAGAAGCTGGGTTCATGGATAAGCCTGGCCTGGAGTTGGGTCATCTGGAAGCACAACCAAAACTTGTGTTCCAAGATTCGGCAACCTCAGACGGCACGTCCATCAGCAGACGGGTACCCAAAGGCATGTCCTGCTTGCTGATGAGCATCAATTCCTGTATGCCCAGGTCAACCCTATCCAGCTATCCGTGTTCCAATATTTAATCATCTTAAGAGGATCTTTCGGAAGATCCTCTTGTTTCCCCGGAAGCCACACTGCCACCTGAGACCTATGTAGTTTCTTTGCTATAATAGCTATACCGTTTAGGTCACCAAAGTTGGCCCTAAGAAGCCAATCTTTGGCCTCCTCGGTCATTAGCGTCACAAGGAAGAACCCTTCTGACACCAATCCCGATGCAGCAAACTTTGTCATTTTAAAGTTGACCCCGGCTCTCAACCATGTTCTGTAACAGCTTGCTGACCGCAGCAAACAGAGCTTCGTCCATTGTTAGGCCATCCTTATGGCACGAAGCAACCGCTAGCCTACTGTGCTGCAAGCCACGTGGGCTCCTGATCTGCTCCGGTCCGCGATTCTGGCGCTTTGATGGACGCTGTTCCGTCGTCTGGCTCTCATCTGTCTCCTGACTTTCATAGGCCCACACTTAGCTTGTATATTCAATAAATGTGTTGACGATGGAGCTTTTCCAGACCTCATGAAACTGGTACCTTTCTTCAAGTCGGGAGATAAGGATGATCCTTCAAATTTCAGACCAATATCTCTTCTTCCAGCACTTAGTAAAATATTTGAAAATACTATATTCAATCAAATGCTCTCACACTTCAACCGTACAAAACAACTCCAGGCCAAACAATAAGGTTTCACTAGGGGTAAATCAGCGAGTAAACTAGATTTGAAAAGAGGTCAATGATCCTGATATGTTGAGAGCTTAAAAAAGTTCTATAGGCGCTAGTTTATAACATTTATTTTCAATTCGTTTTACGTCATATTTGTATCTGATTTTGTGTCTGTATGGCGTATGAGGTTCCGACGTCTAGTAAACAATCTTATGATATGTTTTGGTGATAGTAAATTGTATAACTATGCGTAGGTATGTCAGCCTAATGTAGCTAATAGATACGTCATGAACTCTGTGCTGCGACGGTTTTATTTTCACACTCCTTCGCGGGACATAAAACTATCCCATCGACTGTCTGTAGATATTATCTATTATCGAACCCATCAATCCCATTGAATCACTTCCATAATAGGTACGCGTAAAGTAACACGTAATTATTAATTGCAAAGGCCCATATGGTGACTCGACACTTAAGACACTAATAGGCCGACGAGTTAAGGAAAGGCTTCAAAGATTTCCAATCGTTCATCACCATCATCTCATCCTGTTAACTCAAAGGGTATATACCTGTAGGGATCTCAGTATAGTTCTCCATTTCGTCCTTTCTTAGGCCAATCGTCAATAGGATGGGTGAGTCAAAAAGTGTTAATCAGCATTTTAATCATGCATTTACATTGCGATCGACACTGTCGACAGTTATATGATGTACTCCTAGTAAATGCTACATATAGCACATACAATCTCAGTCGCCACCGATCGAGAATGAATGGCTGAATCGGGAACAAAAGCAAGACGATATTCTACTAGAATACTCTATACTAAAAAAAAAAAAAGGTATGGGGGAGTTTCTTGCCGTTTCTTCTTAACCCCGAGGCCCACCTTCCGAAACGGTGTAGTCTTTTTTTATATAAAAAAAATGACTTGTAGTTATAAGTAAGTATAATTTTGACGTTGAATAAGATAATTTATTTATTTATATTCAATAAAAAAAATGACTCTGACTCTGGGCGAAAATGCCGCCCAAAGGGCTGTCGCATGTAAGTATTTCGTTCGCACAAATAATTATATCTCATATTTATACTGCATGGACACTATTTACACACATTAATCTAGCCCCAAACTAGGATTTCCTGTATCTTGGGTATTGGATACTATCGGATACCGGATGCTATCGGAGTTTTTTCGATCTGTCGAAGGCATTTGATTGTGTTGATCTTCATACGCTGTTCAGGCTTCTCGGCACCTAATGACCTCGTAGGGGCCCATCAGCTATGAGGTAGCGTAGCGATCAGTTGCCAAGAAGTGTGAACGTCGGCGATTCACCGAGCTAATGTAAATGGAGTCGATCTAACCTGGTCTGTGCTTCGGTCCCGTCAACCTCCTGTCTCTCTGCAAGGTCCGGGTGCACCCTAGGCTCTTCTTGGTAGACAGGTTCTTCAGCCAACCAGGTATGACTGGCAGGCCAGCTTCGATGAGCACAGTGTTCCAACACAGGTCATGTTACGTGGGAAAAACCAATCGGCCACGTAAATGCGAACTTTATCTGGTTCGGGGAACCACAACACACTCAGCTATATAGACAATCCTGAGGGAAACCCGAATACATTCCAGATGGCTTGCGATTTAATTTCAATACCCTAACCAATACGCGTTACATTGCGAGGGCTTTCGTCTGTCAGTTGTCAAAAACTGCAAGGTTGGCAGCCACGTCAAATTCAAAATGGCCGTTCAGAAACCATCGATCGAATATCGATTTGGAATCGAACAATCACCCGCCCGGACAGGCACCCACCTGTCCCCTAATCTACGGGCAGCCGAGACAACGTTGCTACCGCTCGTTTTAGAACCGAGCCTCCTACTAGAACCTCTGCAGACCGGGGGGTCCCGTCCTTGCCAGGGAACAAGTTAACAATGCGCCCCCTGCGCCAACGTAGTGGCGGTAGGTTAGCATCCTTAACCAGAACGAGGTCACCAACACTAGGGGGGCTGGTTTTGTCAGTCCACTTAAGGCGCTGTTGTAAGATATGCAGATACTCGAGCGACCAACGCTTCCAGAAATTCTGAGTAAACTGCTGCAACATCTGATACCTTGACAACCGATACAATTTCACTCCCTCGAAGGGGTGCTCGGGCAACGCGTTAAGTGGCTGTCCTATCAAGAAATGGCCTGGGGTCAGAGCCTCCAGGTCATTTGGATCCGAGCTGAGCGGACACAACGGTCGCGAATTGAGAACGGCCTCGATCTTACAAAACAATGTCGCGAGCTCCTCAAAAGTCAGCGCGGTCTGACCTACTATACGCTCCAAGTGCGTCTTAGCTGACTTAACTACGGCCTCAAAAATCCCACCCCAGTGGGGGCAACTCGGTGGGCTGAAGGTCCACTGTATACCCCGACGGGAGAGGGCCGTTCCAATATCCACTTTATTTACATTCAAAAAGTTGTCTATCTCTCGTAAGTATCGTTCCGCACCGACGTAGTTAGTGCCGTTATCAGAGCGGATCAAAGTTGGAAGTCCCCTTCGAGAAACAAACCTATCCAAACAAGCAATGAAAGCCTCTGTCGAGAGATCAGCAACGAGCTCGAGATGTACCGCCTTGGTGGATAAACAAACAAACACACATAGGTACGCCTTGTATTGCCCCTTCTGGGTAACAAGCACGGCCGCTGTGGGGCCAGTCCGATTCTCTCCTGGCAAGCCAGGGTGGTCCCCACCACAAATGGTGTCTAACGAGTTCAGGAGCCTGACAACCCCTGGATGCACAATCAGACGGGTTCAATTCTCCTGGTACATGTCTCCAGGTCAGTGGGACCTCAGACGACACAATCTGGGAGACACGGTTCGCAACAAAAACCTCTAAGTTATGGACCGAAGCCTTCAGCCAGCACAAAACAATCTGGCTGTCCGTCCACGCGTACACCGTATCCTCCAAAACCACTGACCCACGCAACACTGTTAGAGTGTGATTCAAAAGTTTGGTCAAAAGAGCAGCCCCGGACAGTTCCAGTTTTGGAATCGTCATCCTTGTCCGAATAGGCGCTACCTTGCTTTTTGCCAAAGCCAAACGCACGTCGACCTCCCCGGTGGAGGTGACGGTTCGCAAATAGACCGCTGCCGCAAACCCTCGTTCAGAGGCATCACAAAACCCGTGAAGGGTTGCCCTGTAATCCCCAGCAGGGACCAATTTCCTCGGCAGCGATACATTATTTATCTTGAGGCCCAACCATTTTGCTAAATCATTCGATACAATGCAGCCCTGAGCTCCAGAATCTAATAGGGCGCGAACGTATGTTGGGTTGCCCGCCAAATCCCAAACAAGCACAGAGGCGATCGGTAACACCACCGTCTCCGGTTGGGGGGCAACAAATTGTTGGGCCGCAAATTCCTAGCGAGGGCCCCCGGGGCCCCACTGTGCCTGTAACCGATCAGGTATGCAGCTATACGCCAGCGGGTCCCATTGTACAAATGGCCCACGCGCCGGTTCCATTCCCAACCTACGAATCCCCTTAAAGGGGGGTGGGCGTGAATTCAATCGTGGCCGCTCCATGAGCGGGGGGGACATCACATGTGACCTACGAGGACGAGGCGACGAGCGGGGCGACAACTGAGGCGGCGTCCGAACCGCACCCGCATAGCTCGAAGGTGTCCCATGCCACCCGCCCGTTACGGCCTGCTCAACACACCCAATGTGCCGCTGAGTCGGATGCTGAGTCGCAACCGAGAACTCAGGGCCCCCCATGTGATGACCCTGAGTGCGGCCCTGCACCACTGGGTGGCCGCGTGCTTGTGGCCCCATTGCCCGCTGAGTCGGATGCTGAGTCGCAACCGAAAACTCAGGGCCCCCCATGTGATGACCCTGAGTGCGGCCCTGCACCCTAGTACTGCCCTGTGCACGTGGGGACGTTGGCCCCTGAGTTGCGCTCCGAGTCGCAAACGAATTCTCAGGGCCCCATGCCGTGTCACCCTGGGTACGGCCCTGTGGACGTGGGGACGTTGGCCCCTGAGTTGCGCTCCGAGTCGCAAACGAATTCTCAGGGCCCCATGCCGTGTCACCCTGGGTACGGCCCTGTGGTGGCTGTTGGCCGGACCGGTTCATGCACAACAGATTGTTGTGGGCCCCACCACAATATCCGCACATTTTTGTGCGCGTGCAGTACCTAGCCATGTGTGGCCCGAGGCACAGGAAACACCAGCTCCGCTGCTTGGCCATCCGGCGCCGTCCCTGAACCCTAAGTTCCCCGAACTTATTGCAATTGGCCACAGCATGGCCAATCTGCCTACAACATGGGCAGGTCTCACTATGTGGGGTCAATGCACTCACAGTCCCGTATGACTGCCGGTTGGTGCGGTCCTTCCTCGTCGGAGGGCCCCTACTCACAGCGCTCCCGGCAGCTCTCTGTGGCTCCGAAGGATGGGTGACCGTCAACCCCAAATTCTCTGCCCGTCGAGCCTCCTCTTCCAAGAATCCGACCAAGTCGGAGAAGGCGGGCAGGTCCTCGGCCGACCTCCCGTGAGACTGTTCGAAACGAGTCTGCACGTCAGCGGGTAGGCGGGAAAGTACAATGTACAGCAGTAGGTACGACCATTCACCAACCGGAAGTCCAAGATTCTCTAGAGCCTTGGTGACGGACAACAACGGGTTCAAAACCTCCGTCTGTATGGCCCCGACCTTGTTCACAACCGGGATACTAAACAAACGGTTCAGTTGGGCATCGGCCAACCTCCGTTTGTTATGGTAACGTCTGACCAACAATTGTCTGGCCGTTTCATAGTTACCCTCCGTAACTGTCAAATGAGCGACCAGCTCCCTAGGCTCACCCCTCAATGCTGCCACCAGCTGAGCCATCTTGACAGACTTGGTAATGTCCGATCGCATGTGCACCAAACTGTCGAACAGATTGATGAAGCTCATCCATTCACCGGACACTCCGTCAAAAGTAGGCATAGTTATGGCCGGTAACCTGGACCCTGAACCCTGAAGCGGCAGAGGTGCTTCAATGTCACCACCATGGCTGGACTCGCGCTGTCTACGTATGTCCGCAGCCTTCTGCGTGATAGCAGCTGCCATCTCCATACATTGGTCGACATCCCCTAGCAACCGTGACAGCCTGTCAGGTGCGCAACCATCAACTGATTCCGCCTGCGCGGACAATTCGAGCACCCTATTGTAACGTTCCTTAACGTCCATAGACCGCTCCAATACCACATCATGCCTATCTAAACGGTCTATCAGACCGTGTGCGGAGGAAAACCATCTGAGTTCCTTAGAAACACCCTTCTGGATTTCAGATAACGACATGATCGGAACGATACTTACTCACAATTTGCAGTAACTCAATTTTATTGGACCCTCCAGTCTACAACCCAAACGAGGGAACCCTAAACCACAACTTAAACAATGCTGTTTTCCTTAAACAATAGGAACCGAGTTTTATATCTATATAAATTCTGTAAATACAATTTAGTTTCCCTTTATCATTATAACACACACAGATAGTCAATATTAGTTCAAGTTATAAATTGCTATAAACTGAAAACAATGCAATAGCCTGCTATCAATAGATGTAACTACCTATGTTAACCAAAACATTCTTCAATAGCATTACTAGACCACTAGTAGATTGACTAACTGGTAATTCAATGCAATTTTCAATTCACCTACAATGTACCTAAGTTGAGTACCTACTATTCTGAGTCACATCTCAGTACAACTGGTCATTTAGGGAAAACTGTAATATCTGTCTGTCTACTACCAGCAATAGACTTATAGCTTACAATACTACCAATCTATGTGGATATAGGAACACAACCAAGTTACCTAGTAACCGCCTATACCTACAGATTGATAGTCCCAAATCGTGCGTTCCTGGAGCCCTTGACGGCTGCAAATCTCAGGAAACCACGCTCTAGCTACCAAAATTGTTCAGGCTTCTCGGCACCTAATGACCTCGTAGGGGCCCATCAGCTACGAGGTAGCGTAGCGATCAGTTGCCAAGAAGTGTGAACGTCGGCGATTCACCGAGCTAATGTAAATGGAGTCGATCTAACCTGGTCTGTGCTTCGGTCCCGTCAACCTCCTGTCTCTCTGCAAGGCCCGGGTGCACCCTAGGCTCTTCTTGGTAGACAGGTTCTTCAGCCAACCAGGTATGACTGGCAGGCCAGCTTCGATGAGCACAGTGTTCCAACACAGGTTATGTTACGTGGGAAAAACCAATCGGCCACGTAAATGCGAACTTTATCTGGTTCGGGGAACCACAACACACTCAGCTATATAGACAATCCTGAGGGAAACCCGAATACATTCCAGATGGCTTGCGATTTAATTTCAATACCCTAACCAATACGCGTTACATTGCGAGGGCTTTCGTCTGTCAGTTGTCAAAAACTGCAAGGTTGGCAGCCACGTCAAATTCAAAATGGCCGTTCAGAAACCATCGATCGAATATCGATTTGGAATCGAACATACGCTATTAATGAAATTAAATCATAACGGAGTTAGAAATAATGCGTTGGATCTACTAAGATCATACCTAAGCGATAGAATTCAAAAGGCAGAAGTCAGCGTTAAATCTGATGGATCGGGTGTAAACATTGGCGTTCCACAAGGTTCCATATTAGGCCCATTCTTATTCCTGATATATATTAACGATCTGCCTTTCATGGTGGAGAAATTGACTGACATAGTATTATTATTTGCTGGTGATACTTCAATGGTCTCAAAATTTAAAGATAAAATGGAGATTTTGATGATGTTAATGCTGAATTGTCTTTAAACTTGAATTTATTCATAGTTAATAATTTATTGTTAAACGCTGGTAAAACCAAGTGTATCAAATTCTCACTTCCAAATGTCAGGCAAGTTGAGACCAGTTTAGTGTTAGACAGCAACACGTTTTTAATTAGTAAATAATACGAAGTTTCTTGGAATAACCATTGATAGCGAATTGCAGTGGGGACCCCATATAGAATTAGCTGGTAAATTAAGTTCTGCGTCTTACGCTGTTAGGAACATCAGACGAAACACGGATGTGGCTACATCTAGGCTAGTATATTTTAGTTACTTTCATGGTGTCATGTCCTATGGTATCTTGATGTGGGGGAAAGCAGCGGATAATCAAACAATTTTTATTTTATAGAAAAGAGTTATTTCAGCAATTTATAGTTTAAAATGAACAGACTCCTTAAGAAAGTTTTTTTAAAGAAATTGACACTAACTGTAGCTAGTCTATTTATTTTCGAAAATATAATGTATGTACGCAAGATCCTTACCACAATTGCTATACTTAGCGATAGCTTTAATGTTTACCTAAGAAATAGTCACAGACTAGTTGCGTCCCGGTTAAGACTCGCGAAGGTTAGCAATTCTTTCAAGGGTCAGTGCATTCTCTACCATAATAAGATACCTCTGGAGATTTTGAAATTGCCATTTGAGCAATTTAAAAAGCATGTTAAAGCGATTTTGTCGAAAAAGGGATATTACAATGTTCAAGATTACTTCAATGACGGGACTGTATGGGGTTAATCTAGCTCAACACAGACCTTGCTGATAATAATTTTGTAATCATTTATTCCTGCTTATTAATATTTATAATTAATATTGTATAATTTGTATTAGTTACCAATTTTGAAAAGAGATCTAAAAATCAACCTGTGGGTGTTTCTACGCCCTTCCTCTCCCACAGTGGGCCGATGTAGAGAAGAGGCAAAAATGACCTATCTACAGTAATAAAGAACTTTGACTTTGACTTTGATTCTGAAGCTCGATTCTATCTTCTAACATATACCGATTCCTTTGAAATTAAAATTAAAATTAGTTTTGATTACAGCTCGCGTGAATTAATTGCGTTTTGATTGAATTGCGACCTCCTGTAGCGCAGGGGTTGTGGATCTACCTAGCATGCGAGAGGTCCCGGGTTCGATCCCCGGCTGGAGGTATAATGAAAAAAAAAACAGGTCTTGCATGTTTATATGAGAGTGACGTCGCTGTTTCTGGTTCCCAATACACAAGGTATCCTAGTGTGTGGCCAAATGGAATGTATGTGCCTGTATCTAAATGTTTATCTGTCGGGTTTTTGATTTCACAGGATAAATTAGAATAGCTTAACTGAATCCCAATTCAGAACGCATTCCGTCCTTGTGAGGCCAGCCTATCGAGTTAAACACCAACAAGGTCCGTTGCATAAAGGTTGGTCACCTCCTCCTCTATCTCTGTGTTCATCTGTGTTCTTCCGGATTTCCTGGATGTCAATGGCAACATCAAAATCTCGAATTTTGAGGAGATATTTCTTGAATATTTCGTTGTTTCGAGTAAAGTTTTGATTTCAATGACTAGATCAGCATAACCATGTTTAAGCCTGGTATTTATGAGCGTGGGACTTCCCATCCCATAACGTTCAACAAATAATACATCACAGAACAAAACTTGCAAAACAACATCTTGAAATAATACCAAGTTACTGTTCTACATTTGTGAATGTCAATAGTGAATAAAAAACTCCGAAAAGATTCGCAGGACAACAGCTCATGAATACATGTGCTTCTGTATATGTATACCAAAGTTATGCTGTTTCCCGTCGCTATTCAGTCCGTGTTTGGCCTGCCTGCCTATTTGTTTCAATGGTACCTAAACAACACATTTATATGCCGCATCCTTTCCCCACACGGGTTAGCAGAGGCACGATTGTGTCCACATTTAGCCAGTTATTCAATACTCTATATTGCGTGACAGCGGGGTAGTCCATCGCCGCAGCTATGCGGATATGAGGGTTTCCTCACGATGTTTTACATTACCGTTGTAGTGTCCGTGCTACCTAACTTATTGGTGTACGGTCAGCACCGGGATTCGAACCGGCATCTCCTGTGAGTGTGACGACAGATGTTCTCCACTAGACCCTAGACGTTCTGTACATATTCTTACAGTGTTTCTTTTTTAGGGTTTCGGACCCGAAGGGAGCCAAACGGGACCCTATTACTAAGCCTCCGCTGTCCGTTCGTCTGTCCGTCTGTCACCGGGCTCTACCGGATCAACCGAAATAGTTAGACAGTTGAAATTTTCACTGATGATGTATTTCTGTTGCCGCTATAACAACAAATACTAAAAAACAGAATAAAATAAAATATTAAGGGGGCTCCCATACAAAAATTCTTTCAATACCACATACAAACTTATGAATGCACCTGGTGAAAGTAGCCGCCATAACATTTTACTATGTAAAATCCAAACTATTCACTCCACACCATATCCCTACCATTGTACGGGGGTACGGAACCCGTCCTGCGCGAGTTCGACTCGCACTAGACCGTTTTTTATCTTTATTTAGAGAGCTTAGTACATTGTTTAAGACCGTCGCTCTTAAAAGCCAAATTTAAACAGACATAACAATAAATAAATGCACATGACAATGGCTAATTTGAACAGCATTCTGGCTTCCCGGAGGTCAGGATAGCCAGAAAGCTGTTAACTAAATGGATTTTATAATCAAGAATGCGTATTTGCATCCTAAAGGATTCTCTCAGGATACACTCCACATTATGAGTCCTGTTATTATGATATAATTATTATAATGCTTGTTGCAGGTATGAAATGGTGCCAATGCTTCGTGATTGGCTACGACAATGACAGTGAGACTATTGAGCACAGCTCTGATATTAAGCTCGACAATACCCACTCAATGCACTGTGAGATGAGGATCACTGAACGCAGCGAACCGAAGACAGACCCTATTCCAGTAGCACAATGACGGTTCAATGACAATGACGCGCGAAGACCGTTAACTTTAGGTATTATTGGCAAAAATATATTGTTTACCAATAAGTTTTGTCTCCCAAATATGTTAAATGTTCACCAAATTTAGTGCCCCTTTGTAGTTTTACAGAACCGTATTAGTTGCTATAGGTTACTTTCTGTACGAATACTAAAGTTATGTTTGTTAGGTTACAACTTAATAATAAGACCTGGAGCTAAAGCGAAGCAGAGCTGAGCGATGCGACCCCAAGTAGTTTAGAACTACATTTTGCGGTCTTAAACCCAACCTTTTGATTTTTAACTAAATTTATACGTATATCCTGTTAATCTCGCGGTCTCTACAAATCAAACGACACCTCATTTGTTAATATCCGTTTAACTGTTTGTACTGTAGCAGTTTTTTTAAATTTGAAACCACCACATCTCCGCCATTTTGTAAAAAAAAAACAAAAACTGAATAGTCAAAAAATATGTATTTGATTATCAAACCTGCTCACAAAAATTTACGAGAATCAGTTGAGAAATGCGGGTTGTAGAGCATAATATCCGGACACACATCCGGACAAACGAAAGGGTTTTTAACCAATCATGAAACGGAGACGATTTGGCCGCTTCGCTCGCTCGGTCAATAAGACTTTATTATTCGGTGTTTGAAGAATATTTTGAAGGCAATCAATAGTAGTTAATCAAAATATTAAGGTCATAAATCTAACAAATTAGTTGCTCACCAAGGGAAAGACATCGACAAAGTGTCGGATAATAAATAACTAACTTTGATTGTCGACGTCGCGTCATTGTCACTGAAACATTATTTTCTACCGGAATAGGGCCCTTATATTTAACAACGTAATCAAAATCGGACCTTACTGAGTAATTTTATTATAATAGACAATTGTTTTTTTTTCCAATATTTTATTACGTGGTTGCTGTAAAACATGATCATAAAAAATAAAAAATCGGCAAGTGCGTGTTGGGCCTTCACACGGAGGGTTCCGTACCGTCGTAAAAGAAAACATAACCACTTAAAATAATAAAAGAAAAACAAAATTATATCATGTGCGTACCCAGATTCGAACCCAGAACATAAATATTACGCAACCGATATCAAACTAATTACGCAACCAAAACCATGTGGTAAGCCGCGAAAACTACGATTATATCAGAATCATGATATAAATTGCTATATCGCCGTGGGTATTAAAAACACGTCTCTTTTATGGGGGGACCCCATTAATTTAATAAATATATAAAATAAATATATAAATAATAATAAATAAAATATATAATAAATAAATTTTAATAATAAAAAAAAAACTCGTGTCGTTCATTTGTAGTAACGGCAACAGACATACACATTCTGTAAAAAAATCCACTCTGCCTATTACGGTTCATGATGAACAGCCCACTGATGGAAGTACAGGCAGTTTAGTAATAAGAGCCCGTTTGGCACCCTTCAGGTACTGAACCCGAAAAGTTAAAATAAAGTACGTCCACATCCAAAAAACAAGTATTTTGCGGTAATTTTCGGCTTATCTTTTTATACCTACGAGTATATTTTGCATCGTAAAGTCATGGTTCCTATTCTTGACATACGGTACAAGGCCAGATGGGGCTTCCGGTAACTGGACGAGATCACTACCACAAACTGAATGAACGTACCCGCAGACTACACATCGACACGACCTATTTCCATTTCTTGCAGAAAGGTAGACTTGGGTGCAGTTAATGTCCTCTGCCTGACCTAGTAATAATAACATCCAGAAAACATTACCTTCCTCCTGGCGCAGTTGGGTTAAAATACCGACTCCACTGGCTGCAATTTCCTAGACTTCCAACATATCGGTGTTCAGGTTATCTGGGGCGGCAGTGCCCACGCCATGTTGACTAAAGGCAGCTGCATCATCAATTTTAAGGTTTAGTTGTATTGGGATAGTAATGAACCTAGGCGCCATTTTGGCTTGCTGGACTTGACGCTTATTAGATTACACTAGGAGGTATTAGGAGGGTCCTGATTCCTAAGTCAGAGTAGTATGATAGTAAGTCCCAATAGGTGCCCAACCAGAATACGGTTCCCGGAATTTCACGTATTCAAATAACACTAGGTAGTCTTTACTTTGCCCGATTTAGGGTCAAGGACCCAAACTATAACATGGTCTGATCGCTTCTTTAGTACCACCTAAAGTTTCTTACATTCAAAGACACGCGCATCAACTTCATAACCCCACAAAAGGAATGCCGGATTATACTTCTAAGTTAATTGCCAATTAAGTGAAGTGCTGCTCAGTGCTCACGACAATGTAAGTACGAAGTATAGAGACGAGAAATTCGTAGGAAATTCTATGACGTCACTCTGTGAAAATCTCATGGCGCCAAAAGTAATTTACAGACATGTCAAAATCCGACAGTCGTGTTCCACAAACACAAGGTAATGCTTGATTTAGTACAAGCTTGCAAGTTTGCAAAAATATTTCTGTGGCGTTACAGTCCAAGGTTCTGCCTGCTAAGCGCAAGGTCCCGGGTTCGGATCCCGGCTGGTGAGGAAGACAATGGAACAGGTCTTGGATGTTTAGAATTCGCTGTTTCTGGTTCCCGTGACACGGTAGCCTAGTGTGGGATCAGAAGCGATGTAATAAATGATGAAAACAAAAGTGACATATGGACTACTGCTTGTTCTAAAAAACAAATATTTTATAAATAACTATAAATTAAAAAAATTAAACACCCCCGAAACATTAATGGAACCTCAAGGCTAAAATTTGGTTGCCCTGAACTGAGTTTAATAAGATATATCGACGAACCATCGCAGTGAAGTCTACTATACCTCCCGCCACGAATTAAGAGCGCTTGGCTACGTTGGCGGGAATTACTGCGCATATGTACAGGTATTGAAAAGTGACTACTGCGCATTCAAGACCATACCGCTCACAACGTGTGGCGCGACGTATACATACTATAAAAAATAGCATAAAAATCAGTCCACGTTAGACCGCTATTCCTTATTAAACTGAGGACTTTCGAACTACTGAACAGATTTTAAAATCTAAGATTTTTCACAGGGAAGTCTACTACCATCGTTTACTGGAAACCGCATCAAAATACTACCAGCTGATTGACCGCTAGGGTTCCACGGACAGATATACAGACACACCGACCTACAGAGGCTTCAAACTTCAATAACACCTCACCTGGTCGTTGGGGGTTCAAAATGTGGAAGTAAATCTGTGTCTCAGTAATACATTCTGACTTGTGTGCAGCAATCACCAAAATCCGTCCACATGTTTGAGCGCCTATGCCAAAGACCCATCTTTTTCGTCGTCTCTGACCTGTACCGCATCACCAATATCCGTCCACCCATTTGAGCGCTAGGGTGCCACAGGCAGACACACACACAGAGACACATCCTCGCACACATACACACACACACACACACACATACATATACAGACACCCACACATACACACAGACGTAAACTTCAATATTATTTATTATTATTTATAACAACCCGCTATTTCGTCGTCTCTGACTTGTACCATATCACTAATATCCGTCCACCCGTGTGAGCTCTAGGGTGCCACAGATAGACACACACACAGACACACCCTCATACACACACACCCTCACCCGCATACACACCCTCACACACACACATAGACACATAGACGCCTCAACCTCATCTTTTTCGTCGTGTGGGGGGGTTAAAAAGTCTTAAATTTGGTTGACTTATGTCCTCGTTAAGCTAATAAGTTTCGAACTACTGAACAGATTTTGTTAAATCATAGCTAAGAACCATCGCAGGGAAGTATACTATCATTTACAAAAACCGCATTAAAATCCGCCCACCCGTTTGAGCTGTAGAGTGCCACAGACAGACATACACACAGGCACACATACAGAAAAACAGTCAGACAGACACTTCAAACTTATAGCACTCCTCTTTGTCATCGGGGGTTTACAAACAGACAGACAGACACTTCAAACTTATAACACCCCTCTTTGTCATCGGGGGTTTACAAACAGACAGACAGACAGACACTTCAAACTCATAACACCCCTCTTTGTCATCGGGGGTTTACAAACAGACAGACAGACACTTCAAACTTATAACACCCCTCTTTGTCATCGGGGGTTTACAAACAGACAGACAGACAGACACTTCGAACTTATAACACCCCTCTTTGTCATCGGGGGTTTACAAACAGACAGACAGACAGACACTTCAAACTCATAACACCCCTCTTTGTCATCGGGGGTTTACAAACAGACAGACAGACACTTCAAACTTATAGCACTCCTCTTTGTCATCGGGGGTTTACAAACAGACAGACAGACACTTCAAACTTAAAACACCCCTCTTTGTCATCAGGGGTTTACAAACAGACAGACAGACAGACTCTTCAAACTTATAACACCCCTCTTTGTCATCGGGGGTTTACAAACAGACAGACAGACACTTCAAACTTATAACACCCCTCTTTGTCATCGGGGGTTTACAAACAGACAGACAGACACTTCAAACTTATAACACCCCTCTTTGTCATCGGGGGTTTACAAACAGACAGACAGACACTTCACACTTATAACACCCCTCTTTGTCATCGGGGGTTTACAAACAGACAGACAGACACTTCAAACTTATAACACCCCTCTTTGTCATCGGGGGTTTACAAACAGACAGACAGACAGACACTTCAAACTCATAACACCCCTCTTTGTCATCGGGGGCTTACAAACAGACAGACAGACAGACACTTCAAACTTATAACACCCCTCTTTGTCATCGGGGGTTTACAAACAGACAGACAGACAGACACTTCAAAATTATAACACCCCTCTTTGTCATCGGGGGTTTACAAACAGACAGACAGACACTTCAAACTTATAACACCCCTCTTTGTCATCGGGGGTTTACAAACAGACAGACAGACAGACACTTCAAACTCATAACACCCCTCTTTGTCATCGGGGGTTTACAAACAGACAGACAGACACTTCAAACTTATAACACCCCTCTTTGTCATCGGGGGTTTACAAACAGACAGACAGACAGACACTTCAAACTTATAACACCCCTCTTTGTCATCGGGGGTTTACAAACAGACAGACAGACAGACACTTCAAACTCATAACACCCCTCTTTGTCATCGGGGGTTTACAAACAGACAGACAGACAGACACTTCAAACTTATAACACCCCTCTTTGTCATCGGGGGTTTACAAACAGACAGACAGACAGACACTTCAAACTTATAACACCCCTCTTTGTCATCGGGGGTTTACAAACAGACAGACAGACAGACACTTCAAACTTATAAAACCCCTATTTGTCATCGGGGCTTTACAAACAGACAGACAGACAGACACTTCAAACTTATAACACCCTTCTTTGTCATCGGGGGTTTACAAACAGACAGACAGACAGACACTTCAAACTTATAACACCCCTCTTTGTCATCGGGGGTTTACAAACAGACAGACAGACACTTCAAACTTATAACACCCCTCTTTGTCATCGGGGGTTTACAAACAGACAGACAGACAGACACTTCAAACTCATAACACCCCTCTTTGTCATCGGGGGTTTACAAACAGACAGACAGACACTTCAAACTTATAGCACTCCTCTTTGTCATCGGGGGTTTACAAACAGACAGACAGACACTTCAAACTTATAACATCCCTCTTTGTCGTCGGGGGTTAACAAACAGACAGACATACACTTCAAACTCATAACACCCCTCTTTGTCATCGGGGGTTCACAAACAGACAGACAGACACTTCAAACTTATAACACCCCTCTTTGTCATCGGGGGTTTACAAACAGACAGACAGACAGACACTTCAAACTCATAACACCCCTCTTTGTCATCGGGGGTTTACAAACAGACAGACAGACAGACACTTCAAACTTATAACACCCCTCTTTGTCATCGGGGGTTTACAAACAGACAGACAGACACTTCAAACTTATAGCACTCCTCTTTGTCGTCGGAGTTTATAAAGAACACCCAGTAGTCTGCAAATGTTGCCATTATTTATATTGTAGAATTTCCCGCCAAGGTTGTAAACCTTTAAAAGCATGTAAGTAAATCAAGCTTAAAAATGGCGGTGACGGCGTCGGTACGAAGTATGAGATTTTTAGTTTAGTTTCTCTTTTGGCTACCGGTCAGTTACTTAAATCACTTAAATGATTCGAAAGTTATTAATTGGCTCAACAAGGATACAAGTCAGCCAAATGTTTGACTTGAGGTTTCATTTATTGTGTCGTTTTAAATTTTTCATTTGTAGTTCTTCTTTTTCTTTACTGTCCTTCTGCCAAAACCGTAACCCTTTATAAGTAGGTACGTTTTAATAGGTGCTGGAAGTATCCAGTATTAGCAGTAGCTAATTAGATAAAATAGCCTTACGTAACATAAACCACTTAACAAACTTAAATTAATTAAGCAACTTTACATCAAGCAAACGGGTTTATAAGCTTAATTGTAAATATACCTATAAATATCACCTTCCAAAATCAACTGAAACAAGCCACTTACCATGAACCAACAAGGCTAGTTCAACATTAAGTTAAGGCACCCCGTAGTCACTGGGGAACCCCCCTTTCCGTCCCAACTTACAAGTAACTTAATTGAAAATTCGATCTGAAATTCATGTTTTACTGTGATAACTTGGGAGCGTTGGGAACTAGATAATTCATGTTTAGGGTTCGGTTAGCGTATTTCCTTACCCGTATTGGATTCGGCTCCTCGTCGTGACCAAATCAATACGGTTATGGAAATTCATTTGGGCCCCATGAGCGTATCGATTTCGTCTCCTCATGTTGACGAAATCAATACGGTTAGCATATTTTTTTACCCGTGTTGCATTCGTCCCCTCGTCGTGACCAAATCAATACGGTTATGGAAATTTATTTAAGCCACGTGAGCGTCTCCTCGAGTTGACGAAATCAATATTATAGGCATTTTTAGGGTTCCGTAGCCTAAAGGGTAAAAAACAATTATAGGTTCACTTTGTTATCCGTCTGTTCGTCTGCCACACCACAACCCTTTTTGTCAGGAACGCGTGGAAGTGTCAAGTTAAAACTAATCTCGATTGCATATCAGGTTTGTAGTATCTTGAAGTAGTGAAAAAAACAAATATAACTATAGGTCAAGGCGATCAAAAAATACCGCTGTTTATGTCACAATTTTGCTGAATTTGCTCGATACTCGCAAGGGAATCAAAAACTACAGGGCACTTCCTGCTGACCTAGAATCATGAAATTTGGCAACAAGCAAGGTCTCATAGCACAATTTGGTAAAGCCCGGTGACAGAAGGACGGACAAACGGACGGACAGAGACGGACAGCGGAGGTTTAGTAAAAGGGTTCGGGTTACTCTATTCGTTTGAATGATTCAGCACATTGATGTTTTTGTTGGCAGGAAAAGGAGAATTTATTGAATTGACTTAAAAATATATAAAATTAAACACCAAAGCAAAACATATCCTGAAGCAAACAGTCCTAAAGTGACACGTTTTCGAGATTTTTAAGTAGTAAAAGTTTGCGAAGTTATGAAGTAGTAAAAGTTTGTTATTATACAGATCATGTCGTAAATACTTTTTTGAATATTTTATCATATGAAATAGATAAAAGCTTAGTAATCTGCTCGATTGTTTTTAAAAGTTAGAATTAAGAAAAATTTATTACCTAGAAAAAATCCAAGGGAATCTATGAAACACAATATTTTTTTCCCAATATTGCTCGAAATAAATAAATATATGATTTAATTAATAATAAGTGAGTCCTCTACAGGTGTACTCGATACATTTATTGTGAGGGGTTTAAGAAACAACCATTTCCACCAAAATTTAACCCTTTATTACCCACTTCGAAAATTAACGGGTTCAAGTAATTTAGGTTCTTAGAACAAGAGTGGGCAAATAATTAACAATTTGAGAAACGCCGATGATACATACAGCTCTTACAGCATCAACGCCTGCAAAACTGCAGAGGATACTCAGTGCAAAGCAGCACAAAAGAAAGCATCTCACCAAAACGAAGAGTTGAACCCAACAATCTCGGTAGTAGGGAGTATTTGGGAGAGAGTGACCAAACAAAATTAGAGTGGGAGTCTGGATTTGAGGTAAAGAAGCGGATCGAAATTGCTAGTGCGACCTTTAAAAAAATGAGAAAGGTGTTTCGTAACAAATACAACAATATACTCCTCCGAAGTAGGATGTTTTAACTCTATATCTGGCCAGAAGTTATGAGGAATCAAATCAAATTAAATGATTATTTGCTTAAATACACGTATACAGTATGGGTGGTGTTATGTACAATACATAAAAAATTTGTGCAGTGTATTTTACCGTATAATACGGTGTACAAATATTTGCAAATTATCAATTATAACTATACAGGAGGGAATATTCTTAAATTTAACATGTCAGTGGGTGAAAGTAGACAACATTCAAAAAATTGGACGCATTTGAAATGTGCGGTGTTTCCGGATGCTGAGGATAAGCTGATCTATAGAGTCACGACCGAAGAAGTTCTGCACCGTACCAATTGCTCCTGACCATAAAATACGTGCCAAGTGCGAGTTGGACTCGCGCACATAGAGTTCCGCACAAACCGTATTGTTTTTGTGAAGGAAATTCAAATTTACAGTTTTCAGATTTTTCCCTTTATTAGCTTCGAAGACTAGCTTTGTGCCAAATTTCATGATTGTAGGTCAACTAGAAGTATTCCAGTAAGGTTTTGATTCCCTTGCAAGGAACAAGCAACTTCAGCAAAATTGTGGCGGCATCTTTTGATTCACGAAGTTAACATAGTACAGATTTGAGTAATCGATTTTAATTTCAAGTTGATATCTTTACGCGTTCCTGAGAAAAAGGGTCTTGGCAGACGGACAGACGTACGATGAAGTGATCCTATAATTCATTTTTTTTCACATTCAGTTGAACCTGAAACGAAGGGTAAAGGGGGCTTCGCTTCGCTCACCCCTTTTATTATTCACCTAAGCTGCCGCAGTATTTTGCCCTTATATTTGCTGCGCAAATCAGTGTTTTTGATGTGCAGTTTAATATTTCCCATTAATTAACTAATCTGCTAACATGAAAACCTATTCATTCATCTGAATTCTTGCAATAAGTTGTTATTTTGTATGAAGCAAGCTTCACATTTGAACAATTCCGAAAAATATCGTGGAGACTTGCCAGGGGTATAAATTTTTAGGTATTTAGTATAATTTTTCAACTGTTAACTTTAATGGTTCACACAACACCCACCAACGTGCACAAGTAAGATTACACATAGAAGTTAAGTAGATAAAAACTTTGCGCGTTTTTATTTCGATACTACGGGTACTTTTTGCCCCGTGCATCGCACATGCCCTTCAAGATTCACCGGGTATTTTAGTAGAGACAGAGGTATTTTTAACCGAATTCAAAAGGAGTAAAGGAGGAAAGGAAAGGAGTAAGCTTCTCAATTCGTCGGTATCTTTTATGTTTATTTTTATCGATATTCAGAGATTTCTCTGAGACGGGTGGACCGATTTGAGTTATTTTTTTCGAGAGGATTTACTTTCCAGTTGGTCCCATTGACATGTCAGGATCTAATGATGGCATCCTAGAGAAATCGAGGGAACTCTTCAAACATTGTTGTCATTATATAGTCATTTTTGTATTTTCCATTGTAATTGGCGATTTATGCATGAATCGCCAATTTGGTCATTTCAGGAACTTCTTTGGATCCTCGTCCAACGTCTCCATTCACCCCATTTGTACAGATCTGTTTCTTGTATCTCCTTTCAACACTCCTTTCAACGTGACCAAACTATTTAAGATTTCCATTTGACCTTTCTCTATCCATGGCCCTAAATGAAGTTATAACTTCCCACACAGAGTTCCCTTAGAAGGGAACTCTGTGGCTTGAAAGAAGTTTTAATTAAAACACAGCATTCCCTTATTAACTTCGTTCTTCAATCTATCTTTCAATGTTTCGACCTCACTTCCACTGCGTTTATTCTGCTTTCATGCTTCTTACCCTGCCATACCCAACATTCACTCTCATGCATCAATGTCGATGGCGAATATTAGTGAAGGGGCAAGTTAGAAGTATCCGTAAACGGCGAGCTTATATGAACAGACTTATGAATGTCGAGGAAGCGAGAGATGTATGCCAGGATCGTCGCAAGTGAAGCTCTGCCTACCCCTCCCCCGGGGGAAAAAGTATCCTTTAGGCGCACAATATCCCGCTCGCAAAATGTCACTAAATGGCATTCATACTGATACTCATTCTCATATATTTATTGCGTCATTGTGGTATACTTTAACAAAATTATATCCAACAATGAACCCTGTAAGGGCACTACAATGTCTTAATAACTAGCTTACATCTAACATTTGTGTTTGATAAATATTTTTTTCCTATTGTATTATATTATTTACTATACTTATTACATTATTATATTATATTATATATATTCTTATATTATTATTCATTATATTATTATTTTTTGATGAAATATCTTAGTTAAAATAGAATTTTAATTTAATAACAGTGGGATCATTATGTGCATGTACTTAAACCAATATTTTTATGTATTTTATTATTGTGTGTATATATGTGTGTGTGTGTGTGTGTGTGTGTGTGTGTAGGTTATGTGTTATATGTACTTAAATAAAGTTTCCCTGTAAATATTCCTCGACAATATAGTAGGCGTTTTGTAAGAGATGGGTTTTTAGTTTTCGGATGAATGCGTTTTCGTTGGGAATATTTTTATAGTTTATAGTTTAGTGTGACATAGACGCTAGCGACGCTTTCAACTGATCAGTTTTGATGGTGACACTGCTTAACCAGCACGAAACATTCAAACCGCTTTACCGACTTTGGTGGTACCACCATGACAGTTGTCATTTGTTTATTTGGTTGTTGTTTAGTTTTACGAATGGCTTCTTGAGCATAATATGTATGTATGTACCTCATGCATTTGCTCTAGGGAAACATAATTTTGTGAAGTGGATCTGATTGAAGACCACAGAACTGCTCAATAATAACGTATCCCATAGGATAACTAAGTTTCTGATGATATATGCAAAGTAGTGAATGCTCGTATTCCCAAATTATGCATGCATTAAATGGTGAAGCGGCGGTGATCGTGTCGTACCACGAGAGCTTCTCAGCAATTCACCAATGTTGGCCAGGATCTGACGGAGAAATCGGGAGAACTCTCCAAATAACATAGACTCAGCGGTTTTAGTATTTTGTATAGTAACTAGAGTATTTGGAAGCTGCAGCCCTCAGATAGCATGACTTGGTGGAGTTGAACTGATGATGAGGACTACAGGTGGCCACCAGAACTCGGGAGGTACTCATTTCTTGGTACTTATTGGGTTGGGATGCTATTGCATAGTGGGTTTCTAATGAAATACGGTTAAAAATTATAAAATTGAAGTCGGTTTTTTCTAGTTTTATTTTTGTTTAAGTTATACTATGACTAAACGCACTCATATCATCACGTCCACGGGATCTCACTGGGTGTGATTGGCACGTCGCGATCGACATCCCGTAGACTTGATGAATTATCATATGAAGCATCAAAAGGCAAGTGTAGACATAGTGTGAATAGGCCTTTACAGTCGCAAGCTGAATCGTGTGAACAGTTCGAGTATTGAGTTGTGTATCGCTTGGCAGTGCGATATCACAAGTTCTATAAGTGCAGTATGAGACCTGGCAGTGAGCTCATGCCTCTTCTATCTGTAACTCATCATTATAATGTGTAAGTCATTTTCAAGGCAAGGCTTGGAATCCCACAGGTCTTATCCGGTTGCCATATGATCTATTTTCATCTAAGTTATGTTTTCACGACTGGTATCTGTCTGAATGCCTCTTCAAAGTTATATATGTCACTGTAAACTGTAGCGTACTGCTTACTATATGACGCGTTAGTTGATAAACTAAAGGTTAAACTGTTAAATAGTAAACTGGTTTAAACTTGAATTGCCGAGAATAAGTATAATAATACCATAGGTCAAGGTGACAATAGGTGAAGACTAGAAGGGGCGATCGCAGCGAAGCCCCCAAAATAGTCTTCGTGTTAGGTTGACATGTACAACAAAAAAAGTTTAGTTTAGTCAACTAACAGTTTTGACTATCTTATGGTGGTATATTTATCATAAAATCCATTGGGTTAATTTCATTATGTTTGTATGCCCTTAACATTCACTGTAGCCTTCCTAAACACTATTAAATGACTGGCTAAATGTGGGAGCAACTGTGCCTCTGCCACCCCGTATAGGAAAGGCGTGAAAATAGGTTACTCTAACTGTGACCGCATGCTTTTCAGCCGTCTCCCACACTACCTTTCCACACCTCGTCGTTTAACTTGACGATAAGTTTGCCTCGTACTTCAAGTTGCAAGTTACGTTAAACTTAAGTTCAAGTCAGCCGCAAACTGATATGACTTAAGTTATTCTTCGATTTTGATCTGAAACTCAAATCCTTTAGTGGAATATAAAGATAGTCGGTGATGGGGCGAGGAATGAAGCAGTGTGTTGCGTTTTGCAGATTATACTCCATTCGTTCCTTTAATTGACTAATAACAGTTCCTTAAGAACTTAAGTTGCTGCGATTATGACGTAATGACGTTTAAGTAAACTCTAAACTGCACTGAAATAGTAGTTTTTGTGACTGCTACATAATGGAGGGCATTAATACTCGATTCGACTCGTTTCATAATAATATCACTCGAGAGTTTTAATGCCTAATTATTTACAGTTACATACACTAGTTTATCTACACATATATCATAATCTCTCTTTGATGTGTTCAGGAACCATATGTTAGACCGCCATTGTGGCATTGATCATGGCTCTGCAGTTGTTAAGCTTGTTCGGTAGTAATGAAATAAATGAAATGAAATAATGAAATGAAATGAAATAATGAAATGAAATAATGAAAGACAAGATTGAAAGAGCATTTCCTTTCTCTTTCGTGATAGGTATTTTTTTATATGTATATATAAGTAGTATATGTTGGATATATATTTTATTTTTTGCTTTTGTATTTTATTTTATTTAGTGTATATCATTTATTACATTATTATGTTTTAGTTGTAAACAATTAGATGCGTACAGTTTTGTTGCGCACTAGGACTCTCCTGTTGCACAATTTTTCCTATCCTGCCTAGGTTTGCTGGTAGAAATCTCTCTTTAGAGATAAGCTCGCCTTTGCTCATAAAATGTTTTGTTACCTTACTATTAAGATTTATCTGCAATAAAGAATATGAATATGAATATGAATATGAAATGAAATGAAATAATTTATTTGCGTTGATGTGGTGCAGTCATAGGTCATATCATTGAGTATTATAATAATAGAGCAGCACATTCAGCCAATTTGTGGCATGCAAGTAGTATTTGTATGTAGAACGACGTACGTTCTCTTATATTATAATCGGTAGTACCGTTAGGTTAGTATACTAACCTTAAATCTTATTGAATTAATTAATTCATTAAGATTTCAATTCATATCATAATAGACACAACACAATACACATTAAATTCAATAAAACCATGATAATATTATTACATAAATTTGTTGACTTTTTGTGTCGTTTTGTAAAACTCCCGTTAAGTTATAAAAGCCATTAACAAGCCATTTTCTTAACTTTGACTTAAAAATAGGTAAAGGTAAATATTGTAGATCTGCGGGTAGACAATTAAATATCTTTACCGCCATGGCATAACAGTTCCTTTTTAACAGTTCTGTTTTGGCTCGAGGAACCACTAGGTGGTTTGGGAATCGGGTATTGAATGTACATGAGATGGTTTTTTTTGTGAACAAATTAGTATTAAGTCTTACAAAAGTACTAATATCAAATATGTGTACCAACTTCACAGACAAATTAGGGGTGGCGCGGCGGGCATCGGAGTTCGAAATTTGATTGTCATAATTTGACAAATTTTGGTAGATTATGGTCATAATGTACAAATTTTCAGATAAGAAATGAGTTTTCACCAAATAGTTTTACATTATGCTGGTCTTAACATGTGATTTTTAGACGCAGTAAATAGGGTTTATGATACGTGTATAGATAAAAAATATTATGAACACCTTATCACATTTATCTGTCACTAGCTGATGCCCGCAACATCGTCTACGTGGACTATAGGAATTAAAATATGCAAGGGGGCTAACAACTACAGCAAGATTGGCTAGACCGAATCACGGAGGATGGACGGTGATCGAACAAAATGATGAAGTCGACGGGATCTCACTGGATTAGTTGGTACAGGACCTTGAAGGCTGACGTAATGTCGATTGGGCTTTTGCCCAAAAGGGATTTTTTGTGAGTGAAAATGAATGTTTTTTTTTTATAATGATGTTTGAAATTACACACAGTCTAGAAATATTAAATCTTTTATTATGCACGATGTGCTTCTCTCACAAGGTTCAAGAGAGCGAGAGGGTGGGCGAGAAAGAAACTTTTTATACCATCTCTTTCCCACAAGTGTTGCCAACTTAATCTAACAAACATTAAATGGTAGTATCTAACTAAATATTACATTGCATTTTAACATTTTAAATAACACATTGACTACCCGAAGGGTAAGGGGTATCGGGACCCTATTACTTACCCTCCGCTGTCCGTCTGTCCGTCTGTCACCGGGCTCTACCGGATCAACCGAAATAGGGAGAAAGCTCAAGTTTTCACAGAGGGTATATTTCTATTGCCGCTATAACAACAAATAATGATCATGATGATTTAAGAATTTAAAGAAGTACCCATACATAAATTATTGGTATGGCCATTTTCTTAGCCATTTTCTTTTATTTGTTTATCGGTGAAAACTGGACTTTCCCGATCTTATCGGAAAATATCTTTAATTGCAGGTAATTGTGTTTAATAAATAATATTAAGTTTTTTATCATTTTTGATTTTATTTCTGTAAATATAATACTCAATTTCTACCGACTTCCGATTTCAATGAGCACAGAGCTTCGTTAACCTGAGAACATAGTTCAATACTTACATAATACATACACAAAACTCTTTTTCGATGTACCATTCGATGCGTTGAATATAGTCCTACTTGTTTTAGTATTTAATATTTACTATTAAAAATGAAAAAGGTATACTCGTACAAAAGACTCGTATTACGTTTTTCCGTGTACAATGGTATGGAACCCTTCGTGCGTGGGTTCGACGTCCTACGCGCATTTGACCGGTTTTATTTCTTATCTTGTGACAATATAAAAAGC
The DNA here is from genome assembly GCA_949825045.1 of Argyresthia goedartella. NCBI lineage: Eukaryota > Metazoa > Arthropoda > Insecta > Lepidoptera > Argyresthiidae > Argyresthia > Argyresthia goedartella. The sequence continues at coordinate 22,979,458 of OX463831.1, forward strand.
GCTAATTTGTCTATTTGGCCAGCAGCAGTCGTTGTTTCTGTTCACCACGCCTGAATATTTTAACAGAAACAACGACTGTTAAACAAGGGCCAGGGACAGACTTTTATCATAGCTACTGGAATACTGTTACCATAAAAAAAACAGTGTTTAACCTCAAAACAAACGTCAAATCTCATACATTTTTGTTTTTAAACAAATGTTGTAAAGTAGTTCATTTTTTGTGGTAAGGCCCTTAAGGTCTGATTAATTTTTCCACGGCTACTTATAAGCATGGGTAGGTATGTTGTTGCTAGATCGCGAGAGGTTTTTTTTTTTTTACAAGAGGAAAAATCAATGATTCACCGTTTTATTTTGTTTTATGCAATGAAATCACCGATCTTATTGAGCTGGAAAAGAAGATGTTTGTGAAACTTGGAAATGAGTATTTTTTTGAGATGCTAGATAGCAATAATAATATCAAACTCATATACAATTAGCAGCTGTTCACCCTTCCTTTCCAATCAGGGGTTGAGGTGTTGCGAAGGTTGACGTCAAAAATGCTTTCAATTCGTTAGATGGGGGCGCCCTGCTGACGAAAGTTAAACTACACACATACAACCATTTATAACTATATTTTGTAGTCTAAAGCACAAGCTCCAGATTGCTATACAATAATCATCTGTTACATCCAGCTGTTGGCTGCCAGCAGTGCCAATGTCAATCCATCCGGCCATAACCAGCCTAAATCCAAAATTTTACGGTACCTCGACAACGTTGAGACCCTAGGATGCAATGCAAAAACCGTTCTAGAGGATTTAAAAATATTGACAATTGAACTTGGCAAAATACTTCTGGATCTAAATTACACAAAGTGAGAACTCTATAGGTACTCGAATACCTGAAATCCTGCCATTATCCATAAAAAATATATTTCATACCTGGCATCTAAATTCTTAATGAAGAATCACTTCTCGACTTCTCGTGGGGTCTCCAGTCCTAGAGGATCGGATTCCCAGAAACATCACAGAACAAATTTCCAAATTTGAGGAGACTTCAGACAGACTGACAGATCTTAGCACCCAAATGGCCCTGACAATTATTCGTTGCTGCATTTTTGAGCTTCAATTTACATAAGTCCTCAACTCTACTCCAATCTGGAAACACCCTTCATCACTTTCATCCCTGGATCACCTAATACAAAAAACTCTGACAGACATTCTAAGTTGTAATTTCGATGCCAGTGTCCTTGCCTATAACACGGCAGCCTGGGGATCCGAGAACAATCAGATGTCATGCTCCCAGCGTTCCCCTCAGGCCATGATAATCAACCCATCACTTGATGGGTTGATTATCATGGCTTGATCATAATGAGATTACGTGCCTGGCCGATACCAGGAACGCTTGGACGCAAACCTGTCCGGGTCAAAATTTCCCAATTAACATATAATCCCATCGGATGCTGGGACTCAATGCTGGAACAGACCCTTCAGAGCGTGCTTGTCAGCTAGCAACCAGGGAACGAGAGTCAGGGTACTGGCTGCACGCCATCCCCTCCAGACAGCCCGGCACGCTGCTGGACAGGACCATCCTGAGGCTGGTCATTTGCTCGCGGTTGGGGGCGAAACTTCACGAGATACATCGCTGCTGATGCGGTGGCAGGGTGTGCCATCAAGGACACCATGGCCTGTCCTGTAACTACAGCGGAGGCCGTTTCTTTAGACATGCTGCCCTAAATCCGTCCGTCTAGCCCTTTCCAGCGCGGGTGTGCAGTCTGTTCTCGAACCGCCAGGCGTAGCCCGCGACGATCGTAAGAGGCCCTACGTGATGACACACATTCCGTGGCGGCATGGGAAGTCGCTGGTGTGGGACGCGACAAGTGTTGACACATTATCGTCATTCCATTTACCAGCGACTTCTTCAATAGGCGGCCCTACGCCGGTCTCTTCATAGGGTATCAAGCGGCGCAAATATGACACCCTCGGGGAGAGCTACATATGTGTGCGCTTTGGCGTGGAAACCCTCGGGCCGTTTGGACCCGACTGTAAGGAGATTGCGGAGAGACTCGTCGAAGCGTCGGGTGATGCAAGAGCTGGCACTAGACTTGCGCAAAGTGTGTCTTTATCAGGAGTAATAATATCTCATATCTATTGATTCGGTCACACATTAATCTCTATCATATCTCACTCATTCAAATCTATGGCTTCTCATAACGCTCCAACTCCCACTTATTTTTTCTTACTCTTTTATCTCACAAGGCTCTTATATTTGTTTAATGAGTTGATGAGTTGGAAGAGTCTCGAAAAATAACCTACTCAATACAAACTATATAACAAACGAATTGCAACAGTTGCATTTTAATTTCACCATTTGAACTATGCCTTAACCAACTTACCTAGAGACCACTTTTTATTGCCCGCTTCGATCCCTTGATCACTTTTGCCTTGGCAGCGAACTGAGGCCTCCATAGCTTCTTCATACATTATTATCCCATAGATTTTTTATTGCTTTTCGAGCTTATTGCAATGCGATAAGATTCAAATCAATAAGCAAACTTTTGGAAACATTATGCCTATTATAGTATGACAAACACATACTCTTTCTCGCTCATCTTAATCCAACCGATGATAGCCGAAAAAACCCACGTGTTCGTTTCCGCGAATCTCGCTCTGGTGTACAGATGAACGCACACCTATCCATCATGCTTATCCGGTCATGCGTGGCGTGCGAGTGCGACAGAGCAACGCGCGAGAGCAGCGTGGTAGATTCCTTCGGCGCCGTCGATCCGTTCGGTGCGGTTAGTGTGTGTTCGCCTTCGCTATCGCTACTACTAGATATCCGGCTCAAATTTGGACCAAGGATTATGGTGATAAGGTTGTTATTCGCCTAAAAGTGACATTTAAGACTGAAATACGTGTGGTTGGTTTGGTCAATTGTGTATTTGCCAACAAGATGTGGACCAAATGTAGACCAAATGTTAAGGTGATAAGGTTGCTGTTTGCCTAATAGTGACATTTTAAAACTGGAAGACGTCTGGTTTTGTTGGTTTGTTCTCACACAACTGTGTTTAGTGTAGCCTGGGCAGAGAGAGCGAGATTTGTTTGGGGAGTAAGATATGATTCATATCGCTGGGATGTAACTATGATATAATGGACGTCAAGCGATATGTGTGTCATATTATATCTTACTCTCGAGTTACCCAAGTCTAGCTGGCACCTGTCTCGCCCAGCGTATTAGCCTGGCTATACACCGAGGTAATGGTTCCAGCATATTGGGCGCCCTACGACTCCACCGTTGACCTGAACGACATTTTATTTTATTTAATATTTGTAAATATGTTAGGTTCACTTGTTAAATAATGATTTTCAATAGGTTACTCTTACGGTTTCTTCCAATTTATTTGAAAGCCTATGTCAGGAGAGTGTGACTTAATAGTGCCGTTTCTGAAGTTTATGTCAAAGAATGTGATCCCTATACCAACCACTGGTTGAGTGATGTATGAAAGATGATTTTTGTTAGATAGTATGCATGTGGAGAGACGGTCCCTTATGAGGAACTGTTCCTCGAACATCAGGACAAGTTCTACGTAAATATTTATGTAGCGAAAAAAAAACAACTGAATATGCTACACGGACCTGGCCACCCCTATAGGGCCTAAACAAAACTAACCACTGTCCACCGTCGCCTCCCTGGGCACCGCTATATGACCTGGGTAAGGATAGCCACTGCCCACCTTCATCCGGACTTCACTGGACTACCCCAGTCACCGCGGCGCAGAGGGGTCAGTTTTTTTCGTGTATATAATATCTCTATTTTCTCTTCCATTTCTTTTAGGACCTACTCCCAAAATCATCTTACATTGAGCTTCCGTTACGGGGGGTTATTCACACCAACCCTTCGTAACGTGACAAACTGCTCACAAAAAATCACGAGAATCAGTTGCGACTTGCGGCCTGTAGAGGATAAAATCCTGAAACGGAGAGACTTCGTCCGATCGGCCAATGAGGTCTATAACACTTCTATCAGATAATTATCATAAGGCCTTATGTAACTAAACAGTTCAATCCTGGAATGGCAGACTCGATATCACGGCACGCAACATTTCTTAATAAAACTTCAGTAAAAAGATTAAAATTGTATATTTGGTACTTCGTATATTTTTTCATTTACACTTGAGTCAATAAGATTTAGTAGTTATCGTATAATCTTAGACGATGACTATAATTTATAATAATTTTTATAAAGAACAATATAAACATAACACATTTTGAATTAAAAATTAAAACCTTTAACAAATCTTAGATAGGTTACAGTATTTTTAATAGTATAAATAGTATTTTAGAACAATTTTTATTGAACAAGATTCTAATTATTGAATACAGATTTCATAGAATAATAGCTTATGTATATTTTATTTAGAATTTAAAACAAGCTATTTGACAATTTGCTAAATACAAGAGATGTAATTGGTTATTTTACATCATTTTTTTGTACAAAACATGTATAATACTGAAAATATTTCAATAATCTTATTTTTTATATTAGACGAAATGACAAATTGTAGAAAATTATCAAGATTAAACAAAACTTAGATACAAATATTAGTAGTTTGCGATCGTTTTGACAATCATTGCTTCTGGCAAAAATGATTATAAAAACAAGTACATATTACATTAAAAAAAAAACAAAGTTGTCTTAGACTAACTTTGAATTTTTTGTACGAAATAAGAACCTACACAATTAGCAAGGGCTCTGTGCATAATTGTGGGGTCCTATTTTAATAAAATAAATCAATGATTTATTACTCCGCATTAACTTAAGCTTAAAACTGGGCCTTACAATACGTATTACATGGTATTTATTACCAAACGAAATTTAACGAAAACATCAAATAAAATATAAGTAAGTATATATTTGTAGATCACATACACATTGGAAGACTATGAAGGTTCAAAACAAGAAAAAGAAGAATACAATTGCTGTTTTCTCACTATTGCTTTTTTTTCCAGAAAGTACACATTTTTACATAATAGCTATCATAAATGTATCTAAATATTATTTTAATTAAATTTACGGCAATGGTGTTGTGGCATTATTATGTTTATACTTAATGTCTACTTAATTAAGTACATTGTAAGTAATTCATCATAGCATAACACGAACTAGTTTACATGGATTTAGAATTAATTTCTCGTTGTGATCATATTTAAACGTATAGGTTAGGTATACTTCTATCATTTATATTATTCCTTATCTAAGTAGTAAGATATTTTTACATTTTGTTAGATGACACAGATATAAATAATGTAGATATATATAAACTATATTTCAGTCATAGTTGTTGCTGATTTTACACACAAAAAACGTAAAATAAATCTAATACTAATCATAAGTTTGGTTTCTTGCTTGCTTAATTTACATTTTATTTAATAAACAACCTACAATTAAAACAAATAAATAAGAATATAGAACAAAGTAATACGCAAGACGCAAGACAGGTACTATTCACAAGGAATCGTTTGGTGTTCTTTTTGGGTTATTGAATTAGCTACAAATCCACACACTATGCATTCTACTAAATAATACACAAAAATTCACATAAAATCTATTAAAAAAATTGCGACCAGCGCTACTTTACGCATAGAACTTAACTAACGTATTATTTATACTTTAGAATTGAGAGGTATAGATAATTATGTTTCTTATTAGTGCATGTCATTATTGTAGTGCTTGATTGATAGGCACAGAGGCACAGTCAAAATTTTTAGTTTATAGGTATTTTAATTATGAATTTACTTTACCAACTTTTAACTCTCACCTTATTCCATCATGGAAATCTTGTCCGAACAAAAAATACTGGGAAATGACGTAAGCTATCTATCTATCATTGGTTTTTTTATGGTCACGATTTGCCATAATGAATAAAGCTGCTTGTTCTCTATGTATTGTGAAAGTATTTAATCGAATACTTGATTTAGATAATACTTTCTTACAATAATCTTTCCACGTCAAATCTTTACAAAGATCATTTAAAACTTTTTAATGAAAAAGTATTTTTTTATCGTTTATTTTTTATAAATGATGATATTAAAATATGAATGTGCATGTTACTTAAGGTAACAGTGTCTTAGCAAAAGAAGAATTGAGTTTTGATATGATTTTGTACATGATTTAAAAGCGCATGAGAGTTGCTTAAGGGTTGTTTAAGGCTATTCAACTTGTGTCTAGATATATATATTTTGCGGTTATTTGCTACTTTCAAAGTGAGAAAATATTCAACTATTATAAATTATTAAAAACCCTTGCTTGATATTTCAACAATAAACATTGCTAAATATTGTTATGGATTAAAATAATTAGTAGTGTCGTTAAAGCTATGAAATTCTACATGATAAAATTTTAAGGAATACAGTTTCATAAGTTTTGTATATCAATTATGTATGCTAATATTTTCAAATCCGTTAGTGTTCTTGCAGTTTTTATCTATTTTTATAATTACATCAAACCTTTGCAGGAGTAATTGGGTACATTAATGTACATATATATATATATCATTACATATAGAGAATTATTGCAAAATATATTGAGATCACTTGATAATGTAGGTTATCAAAACCGTTAAAATACTTGAAAATAAAATATGGCTCAACTTCCTCGTATCCGGGTGGACCCTGTGCCCCTCGGTTGAAGCATTAATGGGCTACATTTTTTAATTTTTTATATTTGAATTTGACAATAGGCTTCCTTTTTCACCCTGTGAGAGATGCGAGAGTTATATGAGATGTAGAATTAAACATTTTATTTTGTAAACAGTTCCAACCAATTCTTAATAAATTCGTGTTATTTTTTTTAACGCATTTTGACATTGGGATTGTTATTATTATTTTTATTTAAGTTATTGTTTTTTCTTTTGTGACATTTTATCATTTCAGAGATGCAATTATTTATTTTTCAAGTGATCTATTATTTACGATATATATTTTCCAAAAATCTATTAAAATGTTCATCTAAGAACTATCTTTTTCTACGGCATTCTCTATATTGCAATGTAGTTTACAAGTTTCTAATCTCCTACATAAGTATGTTTTTTAAAACTATGGCTTTTATTTGGCTGCTCACATATATTTCAGAACTACAATTATGTGCACATTTATTTATATAAAATTTTCGCTATATATTTTTACTTAACTGTTTTAGGTACGTCCGAAAAATATGCGGTATTCCTAGAAGTTATTCCAAAATGTCCAACTATGTCACACTTTAATGGGCTTATACAAAGAAATGTCTGTTAAACGTCCAAATTACAAATCACGTCAGGATACAAGAAGCACTAAGACAAGAATAGATGAAGCGTCACTTGCAAGCACTGAAATCGAACACTTGAAAAAAGTATGAGAAGCACTGTTTGGCGATGATAAAGCAGAAATTAATGATGTTTTTAACGATAATTGTAAAGACCTGGTGCCGCCCTCTGCTGAGCCAACATGATGCGATTAGAAACGCATCTGTAGCAGCACAGGTAGGCCAAACATCACTTGAACAGTATTCTTCTGAATGCCCTTCTGAAATCCTTATTGAATATCGTGTATATCACTGGATTTAACACAGAGTTCATGTATCCTAGCCAGAAGGCTATCGCAAACGCTCTGCCCGGGATATTACATACGTGACACGCAGCCGCTAAGATATAAAGAAAGAAGAAAGGCAGCCAGCATGCAATGAAGCTCCCCATAATGAGTCCCAATATCAACGTGGCTCTTTTTTCTTTCTTTCTGGCCAGTCTTCGTTTCTCTCTTTCCGGATCTCTCGGTTTATGCGGCTTAGGTATCGCCGGCTCGAGCTCAGCTTTATGAACCTGTTGTTTTTTCTTTTCGTGTCTTCTGTTATCGTGTTTCTTGCCAAATATGGGTTGGCATATTCTTAGTTTTAGAGGTTTGACGACGGCGCAGCGGCTTACGACCCCTGAGTCTGATGATGAGGGGTCGAATTCGGAGACCATGTCTGTGTCGATGGCGACACTTGGTGCTCTCGTCCTGGTCTGCTGCTGGAGCTGCAATTCTCCATTCACGGAGAGGGTGGAGCTTCTGAGAGGACAGGTCGCGAGGGGGTTTCTCGTGACTTGTGCTGACGTCACCAGCTGGAAGAAGAAACGCGTTGTTATTTCCGATGAACACCAGATCGGCAGAGTCTTACATTTATCAAGATTATAATATAAAATTTATTATTAATCTACGTAACTGAGTAGGTAACTTTAGAGACGATAGTAATAAGTCAGGTCAGTTCTAGATGCAATACAAATAAACAAAAGTTTTTCAAATATCTCCACCGGAAAGGAGCTATCGGATTTCAAGTTTCATGGATTGGATTGGGGTTTGGCATCATTTCAGCTCGTACAGTTAAGTATTTCATGGATTGGATTGGGGTTTGGCATCATTTCTGCTCGTACAGTTAAGTATTTCATGGATTGGATTGGGGTTTGGCATCATTTCAGCTCGTACAGTTAAGTATTTTTGCCATTAGAGAACCACATTTATTTAGACAAGAGTCGTGATAAATGAATTGGGGTCTGCAGTCCCCTCATCTACAAAGAAACATTTTCCAAATATTCGAGCCATAGCAACTAAACTGAATATAAATCCACCAAAAGAACACATTGCTAACGCAACTAACAAGATTTCATATGGCAAATTAGATTGCGTTGTGAGCGAGTCATTCCGGACGCTATTAGTTTAATTTCGTAAGTGCCCTACCACACTACGAATGGAGGCAGAGTCAATTATGATTAGCAGTTCAAAGAGAGAATACGAGGGAAAACTATGCGGGGAGAATTTCATTAGTCAAATATATTATACTATCTGATCGGATTAAAATTTTACCGAAAATCGCTTTTAATCCCATAATTTCTGACCAATTAGTTTATAGTTTATATCAGGCAAAGGCTCAATCAACCGTATGTGATTATATTTTCAAAAGCTTATATTTAACTTTTATTGTGTGTATGTTGTATGTTCGGATCAAATCTTTGGTCAATTTTGATCCACTTTCCGATTTCCGATTGAGCTGAAATTTTGCACGCATATTTAAATCCGTTGACACTACGATATTTTGATATGATTATAATACAATATTATTGAACGTGGAGCTGATCTGTTGATGGAACCGAGAGGAGGCCTTGAGAACTCTGAAATAAAACGTGCGACCCTATCTAGTTTGGGCAGACGAATCGTCTTGACAATACGTCCTTTGGTCCTTTATAATATTTTTATGACACGGAGCTGATCTGATGATGGAGTCGGAAGGTGGACATGGGAAATCTGTCACAAAACGACGCAACCCTATCGATTTTGGGCGCGTTTGATTCGTCTCAACATGTCCTTAACAGAAAATATAACAATATTTTCACAACATATCTCATAAAATCAGCTGATCAGCTGATGGAGCCAGAAGGTGGCCATAGGAACTCTGTAACAAAACGACGCCATACTGTCGAGTTTCAGCCCATTTAATTTATCAAGCCCAATAAGACAAGTAAACTGTCCTATTTTTTACAGTGTTGGTCTCCAGAGTTTTCATAACCCCTCACAGCATTGTGGTGGCAATTTTCTTGATTATCATCAGGTTTGATTATGTTATATCTCTAAAAATGGCTCTTCATAGCCGCCCCATTCGAAAGTGTTAGAGTCAAATCACTTGAGGGTCTCCTTATTGACGAACTAGAATACTAAGTTAACGGGAACACGACCAGTCATCAATGACCGTGCTACTACAATAGTTATTTGTGTCACAAGGGAGCAAAATGATGTATTTACGGCGAGGGCGGTATATTGAATCCAGAGTGAAGGGAAGGATTCTTCGATAGAATCCTGAGCGTAGCGAGGGATTCAAGCTTTAAAGCCCATGACGAAAATTATTTTGCTCCTGAGTGACACATACAACTTTTCACACCGACTATGCGGAAAATTTAAATTAAATGCTCTAAAAAACAACTATACTTTGAATTATACTTTCACCGCTTTTACAGTAATCGAATAACGTAAACAAATTTTTTTTTATAATGGCGGATTGTGAAGGATTAGGGAAAGGTCACCACAGATAAAATATTCCTGTGTACTTTTACCAATGTGTAAAAATAATCGAACCGTATATTACAATGGTTTTGGATATCAATATTCATTATATCACAATAACATTCATCGATAGTTTTGATTTCAGAAAAACAGAAATATTCATAAATTTTCATATAACGTTGTTAAAGTTAAAACTTGAAACATATTCGTTTTTAATCGACTACGATGAAATTACTATCGATTATTTTATTAAGATCTGTGTTCAGTTGGCACATTGCGTAAATGCTACATGCCATTGAATAAATTTAAAAACCGGTCAAGTGCGAGTCTAAATCGCGCACGAAGGGTTCCGTACCACCGTTCAATGGAAGCGATGGTGTGGAGTGAATAGTTTGGATTTTACACAGCAAAATATTGTTTACAAAGTTATTGGTGCGGTTACTTTCACACTCCATGTACGTAACCAGGTGCATCCATAAGTTTGTATGTGGTATTGAAAGAATTGTTGTATGGGAGCCCCCTTAAATATTTCTTTTATCCTGTTTTTTAGTATTTGTTGTTATAGCGGCAATATAAATACATCATCTGTGAAAATTTCAACTGTCTAACTATCACGGTTCGTGAGATACAGCCTGGTGACAGACGGACGGAGGGACAGCGGAGTCTTAGTAATAGGGACCCGTTTGGCACCCTTCGGGTACGGAAACCTGGAAAATGGTCTAAAAATTTTAATTAAGCTAAAGTCATTGCTTAACAATTTAAAAAATAATTAACAATGAGAAAATAAATTAATCCAAAAATAAAAGAAATATCATTAATTAGATTCGAAGGGTTCCAAACGGGACCCCCGTTTGGAACCCTTCGGGTACGGAACCCTAAAAAGTAGCTTGAACAGAAAAGTAGCATTTTGCTCCCTCTCGTCGTGGAGCAAAACTTACTTTTCCGAATGAAAGGTGTGAAAAACATATTAAACAGCGTTTAATCTCAAAACAAACGTCAAATCCCATACGTTTTTGTTTTTAAACAACTGTTGAACAGTAGTTTATTTTTTTGTGGTCAGGCCCTATAGGTTTAAATGAAATAAACAGACTAGGAAACATTTAGATGCAATAACATACAACAACTAAAAAAAATGAATTAAAAGTTTGTAAGAACAACAAACAATACTTAAAACATAAACTTTGTTTTGTCGATCCTTTTTTGTTGTGTAAATCAGTATTTTTGATGTGCGATTAAATACTAGCCTTATTTAAATGCTCTTAAAAGAAAGAAAAGATTACTATAAATATAAACTTTAAAATTAATTAAACCCATCAATTAATTACATCACACAATTTATTATGATATAAAAGCTTGCTGCAAGATTTACTTGTGTAGATGTAGTTACCTACCTATATATATGTACTAAATGTGTTATTGAATTGATAGAAGATGTAAATCTCGCAGCAAGCTATTGTATCATAATAAATTGTGTGATATAATTAATTGATGGGTTTGATTCTAAATAAAGTTTTTTTTTCTTATTTTTGGAGATTTTAAATAAAAGCTTTTTTTAAATGTTTTTTTTTTTACTTTTAATTTATGTTGATGAATCTTTTGTTTATTTACACTGACACGAATTAGGCCAAAAATAAGGGTATGCCTCTGCCGTGAGGAGTGGCGCTATACCCAAAGAGTATAGCACCACTATGTTGCTATACGAGTGGGCAACCCTATTTGGGCATCTCGTTTTGAACCTTATGCCTTGGTGATAGAGTGAAAACTAATGAAAATTGCTTGCATGGCGCTGTCACCGTAAGATAGTCAAAACCGTTAGTGGATCAGCTATCAACAGATAGTTAACCAGACCGACAGGGCTTAGAATTTACGTTTCTTTTGCTGTTACATGTCAACCTAACACGAAGACTATTCGGTGGCTTCGCTGCGCTCGCCCCCTCTAGTCTTCACCTAAGCTACCGTAGTGTTAGCCCTGGTATTTCGTTTGGAATTCAAGTTTTAACCGGTTTACTATTTAACGGTTTTTACCGTTAGTCATATCAACTAACGCGTCATATAGTAAGCATTACGCTACAGTTTACTATCTGTCGATAGTTGACCAACTAACGTTACGTTAGTTAACGTTAGTTTATCAACTAACGGTTTTGACAATCTTACGGTGACAGAGCTTCACTTGAGTGGCTATAGACAAGAGGTCAATGCACCGCATTGGGTCAATGTGCGCTCAGTATGATTATGATGATGCCTCGGTCAATGTTATAAAAAACATAAACATAAACGTTTACATTGCTTCTGGCCCCACACTAGGATACGCTGTGTAGTTTAAACCAGAATCAGCGATATCACACACATATAAACACCCAAAACCTGGGGTTTAATTTGTTATAAATTTTGAGTTCAGCAACAAGTGCAATTTACAGACCTGTGCATATTTTATTTAATAATTTAATATTTAAGCACATAACTTCCTGGTTCTGCAGTAGAAAATAGAAGATTCTTTGACTGTTACACACAAACACACTACCATTAGCTTCCCAGATAATAAGTAGCAGCCGGCAGTGTAGCGAAGATAGGTTTTAATTTAGCAAAATACAATTCTGAACTTAAGTACTGAAGTGCCAGATGCGACTGAAACGGATCTTGGTTCTAGTAAGCAAACAGTGGATACGAGGAATCTAAGTAAAGACGGCTAGTACATATGGATGTAACGGCCAAGTTAATAATATAAATAATGATGTTTGGTCATTGTTAGAAATTTATCACTTTAATTGGTTATAATAATTTAATACCGGTTTTATTAACCGGTTAATTTATTTGTTTATCAAATTAATTATTCCAAACAAAAAACAATGATGTTTTTGTTTATCAACCTGTTTAGTATCATTCCAGCTCATTTAGTTTTTAAAAATTTGATCAAAAACTCCTTTCTGTGAGGCTAGAATATATGGTGCATTATTTTTATTTCTTTCTTTAACCAAATCTTACTGGAGATTATACATAATGACCAGTTAATTTGATAAATTCTGCCTTATTCCTCACGTTGACCAACATAGGCGGTTAGTATGAATAATACCTTCCGGAACATGCTGTCCGTTTCCCAAAACACCTGTTCCAAAATAAAAGTTTCTTGAAACAACCGTACGCCAACAGATCCTGTTCTCATAGGATCCGTATGCCAAAACACCCGTTTCTCATTGCGGCCGTATGCCATAAGATTCGTTTTTCATGACATAGCCGGTCAGTATACCTAATAACCGTATCATTCACTTTGACCATCTCGAAAACAATGCGTCTTAAGAAATTTTGATGCACTACATAATGAAATCTGATAAATGTTCTCCAACTCCGATTCTTTACCCTTTTAAAATATTCCCAATCGTTGTCTAGGATTATGAGCTCCGAAATTTATCAACCAGTTTTCTATTTAACGGTTTTAACCGTTAGTTTATCAATTAAAGCGTCATATAGTAAGCAGTACACTACAGTTTACTATCTGTCCAAAGTTGACCAACTGACGAGAAAAAAACGTTAGTTTATCAACTAACGGTATTGACTATCTTACGGTGACTTACGGTGATCTTACGGTGACTACGGTGGCTTGAAAAGCAAATTAACTCTATAACTTTATTTAGGGCACTTTTTCCTCAGATTAACTGTTTTAAAGTTATAAAGCAAAGTATGACAAAAAAGTGAGGTAAAACACATTTCTAATAGGTATTTATGAATATGAATTTCAACTAGATATCTCTACGCGTTCCTGGGAAAGAGGGTTTTGACAGACAGACAGACAGACGGACAGCGAGGTGATCACATAAAGGTTCCTTAATCCGAAGGCTTAATTAAAGGCTCCATAAATCGAAGAGAATAGAACAAAATTTAATCGCAAAAAAAGAACAAGAAAGGAAAATATGTAATGAAATTATAATAGAAATAAACCGAGAAATGAAAGAGTGCTTACCGAACCGGCGGCGACTTTTAGCGTGTCCTTTCGTTCTTCCACCATCGGAGGGTCTCCTGCTTCGCTCGTCGAGATATCCGACGCGAAGTCACAGGTTACGACAGGAATCTGCACCTGCTGCGCTTCTATCGTCGATATTTGACTTTCCCTGGGGAGGAAAAAGGAGAATTAGCTACTACATGTCATGGCATGGATTTTATATAAAGGTTGGCACAGACATAGGAGTAAAACGGTATTTTTACACCGGCACATACATTGCTTGTGGGGCCACACTAGGATAATCTGTGTCGTGGGAACCATAAACAGTGACGTTACACACATATAAATCAAAGACCTGGGGATTTTTTTTTCTTTCTTCCCGGCTGGGATGCGAACCCGGGACCTCTCGATCGGGAGACAGAACCGCAACGCCAAAGAGGTAGTCATGTCTTTTCCTATACGGAGTGGAAAATGTACAGTTTAGACCACGTTCACCTACAAGTTCAACAATATATTTTTCACACCTTTCATTCGGAAAAGTAAGTTTTGCTCCACGATGAGGGGGAGAATGCTACTTTTCTGTTCAAGCTACTTTTTTAATTTATTCATTGCCATGTAGCATTTACGCAATGAGCACAGATTAAAATAATCGAATGTTATTATTTAATTACATTACAATCGACTACGATGGCGTAGTCGATTAAAAACGAACATTGTTTGAAGTTTTAACTTTAACAACGTTATATGCAAATTCATGAATTTTTCGTAATAATTAAAAAACAATGTCATAACAAAATTATTTGTTTTACTGAAATCTAAACTATCGATGTCTGTTATTATGATATAATGAATATTGATATCCGAAACCATTGTAATATTCGATAAATTTATTATTCGATTATTTTTACACAATAGTAAAAGTACACAGTAATATTTTATCAGTGGTGATCCCAATCCTTCACAATCCGCCACTATAAAAAAAAAGTTTTGTTTACGTTGTTCGATTACTGTCAAAGTGGTGAAAGTATAATTCAAAGTATAGTTATTTAATTTTTTTAAAGCATTTAATTTAAAATTTCCTCATAGTCGGTGTGAAAAGTTGTATGTGTCACACAGGAGCAAAATTATTTTCGTCATGGGCGTTAACGCTTAAATCCTTCGTTACGCTCAGGATTCTAACTTAGAATCCCTCGCTACGCTCAGGATTCTATCGTAGAATCCTTCCCTTCACTCTGGATTCAATGTACCGCCCTCGCCGTAAATACATCATTTTGCTCCCTTGTGACACAAATAACTATTGCATAAGGAGTGAGTCTATATGTAAGCTCTGGAGATAAGTAATTTTTATTGAGCTACGACTCTACGAATGTCAGCATAGGACTTGCATGGCTCTGCTCAAGTGGGCCAGGTGAAGGCAACTTAACCCCCTGGATAAGAAGAAGTAGAAGCACTATAAATTATCTGCTCTGTCAAGACGAGCAAGCGAAGCGCAAAATAACTACCTAATTTTTCTGGAAACGCTTCGTCGATTTTTTTAACACCTTACAACTTTGGGTTAGTATTATAGCAGTTAAACAAAATTCTCAGGATATCATGTCAGTAGTAGGTTTAATATACATAGAAAGTTTCAATAGCATAGCTCATATACTAGAGATTTTATTGATATATAAAATACCCTGATTTCGTCACTGACTCACTTACTGCTGATCATCAAAATTGTAACTTCCTCAAGTCCTAAAATGGTGAAATTTGGTATGTAAGCAACGTATGTAGTATACAAACAACCAATAAAAAATCTAAAACTTGGAATTTTTACCCCCCCCCAACCCCTTTTATTTAACTTAGGGGATTTGTATCAGACTTCCGCAAATTTTGATGCTAGAGTTCTGAAAATTTACGGGACTCCTTTATTTATAACAATAAATGATGATATATATGTTTCAGGATTTAAAGTTAATTACCTCCCACACTTTAAATTTGGGGGATGGAAGTTTGTAAACGCTTTCCCATACAAACAGAATTTCATGCTAGAGATCTGAAAATTATACAAGTACACATACTTCTTATTATATTATATTATATTATAAATAAGAAAATACGTGTTTTGGGCTTTAAAAAAATATGCTTCAACCCCTTAAAGTAGGGGATAGGGCTCTCGTCAGGTTTTAGAATAGTAGTACATAATTATAAGAATAATATTAGTACACTTATGTTCTTTGTTAAATAGTACACAAACAACACAAAAATGTATAACTTGAAATTTTAACCCCTACCCCTTAAACTAGGGGATGCAAGTTTGTAGGTTTCCATAAATTTTGATGATAGAGGTCTGAAAATTTAAAAGACTCCTTGTTATGAATATTAAAATACCTAATGATTAAGTACAAGAACTATTGTATAAAATAAAAGTAACGAACAGTGAATAAAAT
The DNA here is from genome assembly GCA_949825045.1 of Argyresthia goedartella. NCBI lineage: Eukaryota > Metazoa > Arthropoda > Insecta > Lepidoptera > Argyresthiidae > Argyresthia > Argyresthia goedartella. The sequence continues at coordinate 22,995,864 of OX463831.1, forward strand.
TTCTCGTTACGCCTATCCAAGCCATATTTACCCTTTTGACGGCTTAAGGGCTGAACAAAGGCCAATGGCATTGAGAATTAGACAAAGAAAACAAATACCCGTCGCATCGCGTCGAAGCAGACTGAGGCATGCTCCCGCGCAGAGCCCCGCGGGGGAACCCGAGCTCCGAGACCAAGAAAATTATAGAAAATAATACTAAACTCCTGTAATAATAACATTAAAAATATAATAAAACAACCAAACATTTTCCATTTTTTTACCTATTTTTGCGTGTAAGTTTCATATAGGAAACTGATTTCGTCTCCAAGCGCTTGTTCATTTAGTTGAATAATAATGCATTGCGAAAAATATTTTTAAGTATTAAATATAACAGATATCCGGTAATTTTAAAAGTCCATTCTTATATCTAATAGACCTTTTATAACATATATTTATACTAAATTTTTATGTTAGCTAGTTTAGCCTAGAATTGAAGCTAAAGATACATTTCTGGCCATATTTAATCCCTTAAGGTGTAGAGTGGTAGGTGTGTAGAGTTTGTAAAGTTAGGGCTGCAGAGTTAGGGAGTGTAGAGTTAGGGCTGCAGAGTTAGGGCTGCAGAGTTAGGGCGTGTAGAGTTAAAAGCTTGGCTCTACGTGAGATCTGATAAACCTTTTGACAGTGCGAGCCATATCTTGGCAACATTTTACATGAACATTTTTATGGTCGGATATACTATTCTACTTAATATTCTATAGGAAAATTATTATTCGGACGTTCTAGCGGTGATGGAAAACATCGCGAAGAAACCTTCAATCTCCATAGCGGCGGCGATAGGCTAACCCCCTGTCACTCCAAATTAAGTATTGAATAACTGGCTAAACATCAAATCCAATCAAATCAAATAAGTTTATTTGCATGATTTTTGGTAACAATATTGGATCTTAATTTTATACATTTTCATCGCAAACATCTGCCTTTCCAGCCTCTGCCGTCCCGTATGGGAAAAGCCGTGACGTTATGTAAGCGTGTGTGTGTAAATTATTTGTTGATGAATTTAATTAATGATATTTCTTTTATTTTTGGATTAATTTATTTTCTCATTGTTAATTATTTTTTAAATTGTTAAGCAATGACTAGAACCTGTTAAATGGTGTAATTTTTTTAATTAAGCTAATGAGCTTAATTAAAAAAATTGTACCATTTTCCAGATTTCCGTATCCGAAGGGTGCCAAACGGGACCCTATTACTAAGCCTCCGCTGCCCGTCCGTCCGTCCGTCCGTCTGTCTCCAGGCACGGTTCTCATGAACCGTGATAGTAAGACAGTTGAAATTTTCACAGATGATATTTATGTTGCCGCTATAACAACAAATACTAAAAAACAGAATAAAAGAAATATTTAAGGGGGCTCCCATACAACAATTCTTTCAATACCACATACAAACTTATGGATGCACCTGGTTACGTACATGGAGTGTGAAAGTAACCGCACCAATAACTTTGTAAACAATATTTTGCTGTGTAAAATCCAAACTATTCACTCCACACCATCGCTTCCATTGAACGGTGGTACGGAACCCTTCGTACGCGAGTTGGACTCGGACTTGACCGTGTTTTCCTGTTCATGTAAATTCAACCCGCGCCTTTTCTTTACACAATTTTTTTTAAAGGGGCCCTTCTGATAGCCAGCGCTGTACAGGTCATGCTAATAGCATAGCTGAGCTTGGCCCTCTTGCCAAATATTAGTATTTATTATTATTTCATATTTTCATATTTTTAAATGTTTGGCAATGTTTTTTCTATTCATATGCATATTCATGCCCCTGTTCCATCACGTTGCTGTGATACGCTAAATTTTCTTTTGGTCTGCCCGTAAGAAATAACTTACTTGCAACTTAACAATTTATTAGTTTTAACGTAGGATACAAGTCTGTTAGTAAGAAACCAGAGTTTATGGTCTTGCTCACTTAAATGTCTTTTCTTGCGGCGGCTCTCTGTAGCGGGTTGCTCCCCTCCCTCAAATATGGCGAGGGGGGTGATGGCTGGTGCACAAGTCATACTCGTGAACGGGAGCTGCTTGGGGGAACTGGTGCAGTCTTTCATGGTGCGGTTTGTCATAAGTTATGTTCTTTACAGCTTGTCTTTGTTTTTATTAATTTATTTTGTTAGATTGTTATTTTGAGACATCTTATTGGCACTTATGGATACGATGTTATAATATTGTCATTGGATTAGATAATTTTTATATCGGACATTGTATAATAAAAAGAAGAGTTTCTTGGTGCTATCTTCTCTGACGGGGTATTACCGAAGCACTGGTAGAGTTAATGGAGTTTCTTTTTCCTGTGCGAGATTCAGCCATGAATCACCACTTGAAGGGGAAATTTCCTTTTTCAAACTCAAACAATAATCAGTTAAGTACTCATTAGTTTAGTTGATCATATTTTTTTCCATGTATATGAGACTTAGGTAAGTGTTTGACTTGTAAAGTGTAATTTTGCCTAGTTGAAATAAATGATTTGAGTTTTGAGTTTTAATTTTGATTTTCATATTTTTTTATGTTTGGCAACAAAATATTATTTTCTTTCTTCATTCTTTTCATAAGCATATTCATGCTCTATTCAGTCACGTTGCTGTGATACGCTAAATTGTTTTGTGGTCTCGTCGTAAGAAATAACTTAATTTCAACGTAGAGAAGCTAGTTGGACGTTACTAGCCCACGACAGACTATTCATATTTTATGACACTCCACCAATTCCACTGAAATAAAAAATAATACCGTTCTGTAGTCGGTTGCCTATCGGAAAACCGATCATATGAAGCGAAGTCGAACATACCCAAGAATACAAACCTAGTCATCTCACGAACTAAGACGAGGGTAATACATTATTCATTGCAAACTTTATTGATGAGTAGCAGAAATGGGTAGATCGCAATAGATCGTAGAGGCGTTCAATCAGCTACAACTAACTCACTATATAGACGACCCGAATGGCCGAGTCGGCAGTGACCCTGCCTACGAAGCCAAGCGTACCGGGTTCGAGTCCCGGTGGGGGCACATACTTGTTTGATGAGAACGGATGTTTGTACCCTAGTCATGGTTGTTTATCTATCTAATTATAACATTTATCTATGTAAGTATGTGTATCGTTGTGTAGTCCCCAAGATACAGGGAATCCTAGTTTGGGGCTAGATCAATGTGTGTAAATAGTGTCCAAGGTATTATTATTATTATCTTTTGTATTCCTGGCCGACTACCTAGTTCACTTAGCTACCTAGCTCCTACAATTAGGATTGGATATACTAACTACTGAATGTTTGATTGACATTCAAAATAATGATGTATAACAAGGTCTATATGACATTTAAGTTATACTTTACTATAGCAGAAGCGTATGTATGAGGTAATTCATAGCAAAATTTAAGCGGGAGTTTAATTTCCAGGTCCTGGAATGAATGAGTGAGTGAGCTAGATGAGCGGGAGAGACAGAAGATATAAAAACCGGTCAAGTGCGAGTCTAAATCGCGCACGAAGGGTTCCGTACCACCGTTCAATGGAAGCGATGGTGTGGAGTGAATAGTTTAGATTTTACACAGCAAAATATTGTTTACAAAGTTATTGGTGCGGTTACTTTCACAATCCATGTACGTAACCAGGTGCATCCATAAGTTTGTATGTGGTACTGAAAGAATTGTTGTATGGGAGCCCCCTTAAATATTTCTTTTATCCTGTTTTTTAGTATTTGTTGTTATAGCGGCAACATAAATACATAATCTGTGAAAATTTCAACTCTCTAGCTAGCTAGGTTCTTGAGATACAGCCTGGTGACAGACGGACGGACGGACGGACGGACGGATGGACGGACGGACGGACGGACGGACAGCGGAGTCTTAGTAATAGGGTCCCGTTTGGAACCCTTCGGGTACGGAACCCTAAAATGGTCAGCTATTTAAATGACACGCTGTATTTATGAAGTGTTGTTATGTGAAGTTACGCCCGCCGTAGAAACGATCGGTTACGTATCACTTGTAACTAAAACAATGCTTTATTTATCCCTCGGATAATTTTGATTCACAAATTGCCGTGTTCAACTTATCCTGAAATTACCGCAACGTGTGGACACGCCCGGCCGGTCCACGAAGCGCTGTAGCAAGAGATAGAAGTAAGGCCACAATGTAATGACATTTGGGAAATTGTAACTGAATATATATGTTTTGTTTATAAAATTAACACTTTAAATCTATTGCTTCTATTAATTAAGCTAACGTGGCGTGTGAATAACATACAGGGTGTGTACATTCAGGGTGACATTTAATTAGCCGACGATATTTTGGCGAATGATAGTACCCCATCATCATGAGCTACGTTCCCCAACAACACATATGCAGCCAGTCACCAATCAAGGCGCAAATGAAAAAAAACTACCCTCAGTACATTGACCCGATCAGCTGATTTGAAGTAGCCCCAAAATATGGTCAGCTATAATTGAAAGTCACCTTGTAGATTTGTGCTCGTCTCAGAAATTATCCCGATATATATGTATTATCTTATATATATATTAATAATAATAATATTAATAATAATAATATTAATAATACTTTGGATACTATTTACACCACAGATATCGAGAGATAGGCCCTTGGCGCTAAGCTTGTATCGGAACCAGTGTCGCCGAAAACTAAGAACACGCATACATTTACACCACTCGTACATCAATCCCTCCGCTTTTATTGGTCAGTGCAATGTCATGCACCTATCGTCCGAACACACCCACACTACCGCAGGTATACTAGCTAGTCGAGCTAGTGTTGGGACAATGCAAGGACAGCGTGTATCATCGATCGATTATAATTTATAGACACTGGTATAGACAGTCGTGAACAATGCCGGGTTCTATAAATAAAATAGTAAATTGTTTGTAAATACGACATATTTATTTTACAAGAAATACCTATTACTGTGTATACAGGGTGTAACAGATGCGGGGTGACAAGCCGAAAAGAGTTGTTTGCGACATATTTTGAACGATTTTCTCTATGAATCTGATTTGACCAGAGCAACTTTATTTTTTACTTCCCCATACAAATCAGCTGACCTGCAGCTCGGCCCAAAATGTACTGAAAAGTGAAAAACAATGCTGATCAAATCAGTTTAATCAAGAAAGATGTTCAGAATGATGGCCTTAACAACCGTCTTTCGGCATATATACCCTTTCTGTAAAATCCTGTACAGTTAAATACTATCTATTGACCAGAAAAATGTAAATATTTATTAAGAACTTGCCGTTTTGACAATTGAGGCGTAGCGTTTTTTGCCAAGTAATGCAGTCTTATATTGGTATATCTTTCCATTACAGCTTTTATCAGTAATATTAGATGATTATCCATTTGGTTTTGTTCGAATTGGTGAAAATCTATTTCGTTGAACAGATTCATGCCAATGAATCGGGGTAGTGCTTTAGACATTAATGATTGTTTTAAATTTTTAACCCTAACCTTTATTTTGTCTTTGGTAAGCACAGTTGATTTAATGATCACTTCCATGTTTTTGCAAATTGTTATAACGTCATGGGAAGGATATATTAAGCCGCCTTTATCCTTGAGTTTTATAAACTTATGTGTATCGTCCGGGCCGCTTGACAGTAGCGCGCTTGTGCATACGTCGCATTTCACAGTTTTAATCAGAGCATGAACGACGAAGCCAGCTACGTAAGTTATGGTTTGTGAGCTGTATTGTATTAGAACATCAACCATCATTTCTACTTCTTCGTCGAATACTGCCATTTCATGTAATATATTTATGTCGTCACACTCTTCATCTCGTAATCGGGGATCGATAGTGTGGTTGATGCGAACAGCCGATGAACACGTCAGAAGGGACATCTTTTCGAGTGCTCGGCAGTTCCCACTGTCCACGTCTCGGAGTTCTGACTTGACCATCAATTTTTTGTATATTGATTTGAATTGTCGTGCTGTTGGGTTTGTATTACAACCCCCGTGGCTTCGGATTTGGCCAAAAAGCTCAAGATGGTCCTGACTAATCTTGTAAACAGGGAAGTAGCTTAGTTTTCGTTCTTTTTCAACTAGCCGAACATTCAAATCTTTGAGGCTCTTTATACAGATCAAAAATCCGACAAAACCAGTTTTCCTCGATGAGTCAATTACTGCCGTACCATCCACAAGCTTCAATTTTTTCAGGTAATTTTCGGCTTTTTCCAGAAAATCAAAGATTTCAACCTTATTTTGTTCACAGATTGGCTTTTTGTAATGTAACTGGGCTACATGTCTGGAGTTCAATATATCAAATAGATTGTTGACTATTTTCAGAAAGTTGACTGTGCCATCGACATTTTGAAAACCTGGTAAATTTAGTTCTGAGCAAAATGTTAATGCGACTGCCACACTGGTGCTGAACAATTGGGATGCCAATCTCACTTTCATTTTCTGGTTTTTAAAGAATATGTGGCCTCGACGCAATTTGTTAGCTAAGTGCATCTTTTCTTCTTCTTGGACATCGTTCAATTTTTTTAAATGTGCCCATTCCACTTCTTTTTGGGTTTCATCAACAAAGCTTCCTTTGGCTTCAAAAGCATTCCTCAATAACTTCAACATATGACATGGATCGGGAAAGATGAAGATCGGTTTCTTTGTAACGGGATGTTCGAAATTTGTTTTTAAGTCTTCTATGTTCAGTGAGCACCCAAGTTCTTTAGTCATTGTCATATTTGCAGGGCAGCCGTCAAAAGTAAGTGATGTTATTTCGATTCCCGTTTCTTGTAACAGTTCAAGACATTGTGTAACTAGATTCGCTCGTTGTTCTCCAGTAACACCAGCGACTAGAAAATACCCGACAGGTATCTTCCAAGGGGCATTAATTGCGGTTTCTAGAAAAACTAGAGCTTCCTTTGCCTCGGGCAAAGAATCTGTATCGGCCATTTTGAAATTGCATATATCTACATATCCATGCATATACTCACCGTCCCACTCTACACGACGGCGAATGGCCATTTCATCGAGTACAACATTACACACCAGTGTATAATCTGTATTTTCAACTTTCAGCTTGATAGCTTCAAATGACTCCTTTGTAAACCCGGGGTCGGAGTCAATCGCCTCGTACCATTTCCTTATGGTGCGAACGTGGGGAAGGCAAGATTGAAACTTTTGCCGCACATATTCGTAGGCCTTAGGCGAATAAAAATGAAGTGTACAGGCAAAAGTTCTCAATTCTGCTGAGTATTTTTCAGTGGATTTTTTGTCGACAGATTGTTTTTTCTCACATCGTTCAATGAGATCAGCCACTCCTACACCTAAACCTTCTAATTGTGTGACTTGATCAGAATTAACTAATTTTTGATCTTTAAGATCTCTCAGAACATCCTTCATGTTTAAAATTTTTTTGCGGTAGCGGCTGTTTTGTTTTTAAAGAGTTTTAATTTTCTTATTTTTTTGCTCGAGTACGATTTCCAATTGGTCTATCCGATGGCGCAGCTTCCTCTTGCGTGGGGTCTCGAAAATGCTGTGATTTTCTTGGTCCTTGTCCTGTAATTTGTATGTTTAATTTAGTTGCTGTTAGTCTTCTAATCACAGGAATATGAATGGGCGATAGAAGTATGATAAAGAAAGAAAGGTACCTTTAAATTAAGATAAATTGGGATCAAATGTGCCTTTGCCACCCCGCATGGAAAAAGGCGTGACACTGTCTGTATGTTTACTTTTATAAAATTATATAAAATTACAATTCAAATAATAATTCAAATACATTTCTTACATTTTCATTACCTACTCTGTCCGTGGTCAGCAAAGACGGTTCTTCAGACTCAGCTTGTTTAGATGTCTAAAAATAAAGATGTAAATAAGTAACCCGAAGATTTTTATAAATTGTTTTAATTTGACCCGATTTACATCATTGCCGTCATCTCCTTCAGACACGCATTCATTCAAATGTGTTTTCTCTGGTTTTATGGTATCCTGAGACAAAAAGGTGCAAGCAATCATTCAGTATTCAAATACGTATCACGCAGTTTTTCATGTTAAAATTTCAAAAAAATATACCTGATCGCTGCTATCTCCTACAGAGACGCATTTATTGATATGGTTTTTCTCTGGATCTCTGGTACCCTAATAAAATAAGATGCATTACTTAAAGTTATATGTAGTTAGTAAAGGAATTTATAATTTCAAGTAGATATTCAATTAATAATCTAGAAACAGTCTTTTTATAGTGGTATGGTGTAAGAAATATTTTAAACCTATCCATTGTATGAAATTAAATATAAATTACTAACATGAGACATCATAACTGGTATTTTCATCGTCGGCACTGCCCATGGCCACATTCGCCTGTATTTCTTTAATTTTTGAAAACATTTCTCCTCGAAATGAATTGAGCATATTTTACATTGTTTTTGTGAAAACCGCTTCGATCCATTTTTCTTTTATTTTTGGTTCACTAGGAAAACTGAAACATTGATTAGCGTAATAAAATACATAACTTTATCATTGAAGCAAATCGGAACAGTAAATATAAAAATCAAAATGGCGTCCAATATTCAAAATCTGACATCTATATCATAATTGTATTCTAACCGGGTCCACAGATATCGATTTTGAAGTAAATCGGACCAGTAACTACGAAGTTCGAAATGTCGGCAACTTTTTCAAAATATGACAGAATCATGATTGGACCTCAACCGGATCCCCAGATATAGATTTTGAGTCAAATCGGACTAATAACTATACAACCCCCTTATCCCGACTTTTTTGCGTCGAAATTACCCGTGTATTCTCCGTTCACAGTTGTTCTGCCTCCAGAGACCCCTTTGCCTCTCTTCTTTTTTTCAACAGAATCCTTACAGCTAGAAAGAGAGGCAAAGAGGTTTATGAAGGTAGAATAACTGTGAACGGAGTTCATTCTGATTCGGACTTAGCCGAGAAATTCTCTTCGGACCTGACTGAAAGCATCGGAATTTCCGATCAATACTTATAACACCCCATTATCCTTCGTCGGGCGAGGTTTTAAACAAACTTAAAATCTAAACTGCCTGTTTGGCAATCTTTGGGAAAAACTAACAATAAACTTACGTATTATGAGTAATAAAATAACTATATTATTACATTAACTATATTAGTAATTGCGGAATGATAAAATATATCGATTCAAAAACATAATTCTCCTATCAGTATCCCCATCACTATATGTCGTCTCTGTTTGCGTGTGACAGTTCGCCTCCGTATCACGATGCATCTTTGCTTTCGTACTTAGATAAGTGTGAAATATTCATTGCGTGTTAGCTTGGCAATACGAAGTGAAATTAAGATACAAAACAAGCAATGTAGCAATAAACTTAGCTAGAACAACATGACATTGTCACTTTAATGTCAATTCGTGACGAATTTTCCGCGAATGATTTATTTTCGTAATAATGTTTATTTCTTGTGTTTTAAGAAGAAATAATAGTTAGAATGAGACTTACAAGTGATATGTGACACCGGCGTTCTTGGAGTTCACAATCTCGCTTCTATTTTTGCACGTGAGTATTGCACAGGTCGGCATTTTAGAAAAACAACGGAGATGAATTCATCACTGCGGTCGCCCGGTGACTACCGAGAATTTTTAATATCGAACCTGTCGGAGCTACATTTGTTCGCACATGCCACGCCCCTCAACCTATCTCTCGATATCTGTGATTTACACACATTGATCTAGCCCTAAAATGGGATTCCATGTATCTTGGGTACTAGACAACGATACACATACTTATATAGATAAATATTATACTTAGATAGATAAACAACCATGACTAGGGTACTAACATCCGTTCTCATCAAATAAATATTTGCCCCCACCGGGACTCGAACCCGGGACCCTTGGCTTCGTAGGCAGGGTCACTGCCGACTCGGCCATTCGGTTCGTCAAGATGTGTTATTCTATGGTATCGAAGACACATTTTGCTCACCTAATAGCGAGGTAAGATCGACGCCAATTCCATGGTATTGAATAAATTGAGCCAATTCGATTGATATTGATTTATAGATTACCATAATGAAATAGTGCTTGCTTCAATGGGGTTAGGAATTTTAGTATATTTATCTTCTAACTAGTCGAAACAAAGTTCCGAAGTCAACATTCCTGCTTTCGACTTTTCCATCTAGACCCCCTTTTTACCCGGCGAAAAAGATTATGTGTTTGACCTGTATGTATATCTGTTCCTGTAACCACTCAACGGCTCGACTGATTCTGATAAATGATCGTCATTAGATTCGTCGTGATGGCCCTTGTGGGCAAATAAAAAATAACGTAAAATGGCAGATTTTATGCACTTTATATGCGGGCTAAACAAACTTTTATCAAGACTTGATTGGGGAATCAAAGTAAAGGGCTTGAAAGGCGAGAAATATATACTCATCTTGCACAACAGCTATGAATAATAAATACACCATAGTTTTAAATTAAAAATTAAAAAGCAGGAAATAAAAGACGTAATTATAAAACTTAAAAACCCGACTGCGGTACACTAAAAACATAAAACAAGCAGATAATAAAATTATTGCAGTAGAGTTTAAATTAGATTAAACTTAAATGCAGGCGGTACCAATTAAACCTGATGAAGTGGGTTCGCTTGCATTCTAATGTAGATATATATAGCTCTCAATATGACGTCATTATAACCATATAATGACGTCATATTGATAGCTCATTTCCTAAGCTGTCCATTTAAACAAAAAATGGCACTTTCAAGACAATGATAAACCAATATTTTTTGTTTCACAATAAACAGAGTTGACGTCAAATATTGTTGACGACAGGTTGGGATGGCATTCGGGGAAGGCATGGTGCAAGAGTGTTTGTCGCCCCCCCTGCCGATAGGATTACCCGTCCACGTCGTCCACATGGTAACCCCCTACCTAATACATCCAACTTGATCTTTGAGGATGATAGGAAGCCACGACATACTGAACCCCGTCACCGCATACTAACCCATATATGGTTTCATAGGTTTTGAACTTTATTTCCAAGCAATAAGGGTGAAAATCGCGATCCATTTCGGGTAAGGCTTAAATTAAGGCCATTAACCTCTTGAATACCACCGGCGTTAGCTAACGCCACTTTTCCGTTAAATTTTATTACCATGGCATAAGGTTCAAAATCGCGACCCCTCCTAACTCCATTCGGTTTTTGAGAGGTTAAGTAAGGGGTTAAATCATAAATAATGTCTTTCCGATTGCCATCCCAACCTGTCGGGAACTATACGATACGTGTATAATTGTTGAAGTCAAAGTTGGTCAGGGGAGAATGAAAATGACTGAACCAAAAATGTCTTAATGTTGGTTATTCGCAAATAAAGTTGTGAATCATGTCGCTGTAATATTATTTCGTCGATTGCTCCTATACCATTCAAGTTGGTGTTAACTTTAAACATTTATGAGAAAGAAAATCAGTTATTCAAAATAACCAGTTAAACAAAATAATAAAAAATGGTGCCAATCTATTTTAACATATGTTTGAGGAATAAGTCACTTTTTTCCAGTCAATAAAATGCCCAACCAGCAAAACAGTCTCAGAATTAACACTTTATGAGAGTGGTAATATTTTGCTGTTTGCTAAAAAAATGTTTTATTTATCATCACCCTTTGTTTAATTAATATTATTTACGTTTTATCAGTTTCCATCGCAAATTCTTGACTATGAGAATGTTTTATTGTATTCAAAAAGTTCAATATTTTTTCAAAAACTCTGTTACTCGTGCACAGAGTATTTTAATTCTTCAAATAAAAGTTGCGAGAAAAAATTGTTTCTCGTGTCTTCTTAGGAGAAGAAGAGAAGAACTTTGCCCAATCCTTACATTGTGACTCAACTTTTGTTGCGCCTGCTCTGGTGCTGGCTGACGTGACTTTTTTACCACTCTTGAAGATAACAATGCCACATGGCGTAGTTTTTCAAAAAGACCCCAGGTGTCTTGAAACGTTCAATAATGCAATATCTGGATGACGAAGGTCATCCAGATATTGCATTACGGCGTATTGTACAGATATTGCATCCAGATATTGCATTAGATATTGCATTGCATAACGGCGTAAAATCTGATGGATCGGGTATTAAAATTGGCGTTCCACAAGGTTCCATATTAGGCCCTTTCTTATTCCTGGTATATATTAATGATCTGCCTTTCATGGTGGAGAAATTAACTGACATAGTGTTGTTTGCTGATGATACTTCAATGGTCTTCAAAATTGAAAGACAAAAAGGAGATTTTGATGATGTTAATGGTGTATTGTCTTTAACCTTGAATTGGTTCACAGTTAATAATTTATTGTTAAACGCTGGTAAAACCAAGTGTATCAAATTCTCACTTCCAAATGTCAGGCAAGTTGAGACCAGTTTGGTGTTAGACAACAGCACGTTAGAATTGGTAAATGATACGAAGTTTCTTGGAATAACCATTGATACCAAATTGCAGTGGGGACCCCACATAGATAAATTGGCTGGTAAATTAAGTTCTGCGGCTTACGCTGTTAGGAACATCAGACAAAGCACGGATGTGGCTACATCTAGGCTAGTATATTTTAGTTACTTTCATAGTGTGATGTCCTATGGTATCTTGTTGTGGGGGAAAGCAGCGGATATTCAAACTATTTTTATTTTACAGAAAAGAGCTATTCGAGCAATTTATAATTTAAAACGAACAGACTCCTTAAGAGAGCTTTTTAAAGAAATTGACATACTAACAGTAGCTAGTCAATTTATTTTCGAAAATATAATGTATGTACGCAAGAACCTTACAACATTTTCCAAACTTAGCGACAGCTGTAATGTTAACCTAAGAAATAATCACAGACTATGTGCGCCCCGTTTTAGACTCGCGAAGGTTAGCAATTCTTTCAAGGGTCAGTGCATTCTCTACTACAATAAGATACCTCTGGATATTTTGAAATTGCCATTTGAGCAATTTAAAAAGCATGTTAAAGCGACTCTGTCGAAAAAGGGATATTACAATGTTCAAGATTACTTAAATGACAGGACTGTATGGGGTTAATCTGGCTCAACATAGACCTTGCTGTTAATAATTTTGTAATTATTTATTCCTGCTTATTAATCATAACAATTAAATTTTTCATATTTGTATTAGTTAAGCACAACTTATTTTTAAAAGAGATCTAAAAATAAATCTGTGGGAGTTTCTACGCCCTTCTTCTCCCACAGTGGTCCAATGTAGAGAAGTGGCAAAAAATGACGTTTGCTAAGTATATGTAAATATCTACAGTAATAAAGTACTTTGACTATTGACTATTGACTATTGCATTATTGAACGTTTCAAATCCATCTAATTAAAACACTAACTAGTTAGGTTGTCTTTTTAGGTACTTAATAACCTGATAAATGCTTTATCGCAGTGACGTGTCACATCACTATAATTTGAACATAAAAATAAACCTTTAGCGCTAGGGGTACTTTCTTTTGTCGGATCGCTCGGCGGTGAAAAGGTTAGCAATGTTGGACTCTAATGTAATGAAAAAAAAATAGTGCGCTGCCAGTCTCTTTTGGCCGCCGCCATTTCCGTATGAATTGACGGAATAAACTATCTATAGGTACAATGAGATGAAGTTACTGTAGGTTAGCTGTTGTTGCAAATAGCACATTTGTCGTCGATGACCGGTAGGTCATAAATAGTGTAAACAAAGCAAATGTCACACCAAAAAAGCCGTTAGTTCGTTAGCTAGCCTAGTTCAATACCTAGTTTCCTTATGCTTTTTTTAAAACTTCTGAATGAAAAGTTTAGATTTGTCATTCATATCATAACGTTATTGTAATGGCCACATCTGCGACACGTTTCCCTCAAAAAGATGAGTGTTTCTTTAGAAAGCCTTGTTAATTTTTTTAACACACCGAAGTCTTTCTTGATCAGATAACTGTCCATATCCTCATGCACAACCATTTCACATCACCAACGTGGCAACTTAAATAAAAAAACACTGAGTTAAGTACGTTCAGGTGATGGTAAAGAGACAAAAATCGATTTAACTTTTCGAGCCCTGGACCTGGTAATGAGGCATCGCAATTTTGAAGTGGCGTCACCAGGTCTTAAGTGGTTCAGCTTTAATGTGTTGACAATGAGTTCGGGTGCACCGCGAAGTCCTCGGTCGACACGTCTGCGGGAGTGCTGCGCGGTCGTCCGTATGGTGGTGTTGCGCTACTATGGCGAAAATCGTTGTTTTCCAACGTGGCCATAATTAATTGTGCAAGTGATAGGCTGGCAGCGGTCCGTATTGAATTTGGCCAGCACCAGTTTCTAGTGATAAACGTATATATGCCGTGTGAGTGCCTAGATAATTTACCAGAATTTACGGACACCCTAGCTAACATTTATGCAATAATAGACGATAGCGAACTAGAATCGGCGTATGTATTGGGTGATTATAATGCGGACCCGGGTAAGAGTTTTGGTGCGGAACTGTTATCTTTTTGCTCGGAGCAACAAATGACCTGTGCCGACATAGATATTTTTGGTGTTGACTCGGACACTTATACATGTGTGAGTGCGGCGCATGGGACGACCAGCTGGCTCGACCATTGTATAGTCACACAGGCGGCGCGTGCCTCGGTGCTGTCTGCTGTCGTAAAGTATGATGTTAAGTGGTCCGATCATTTGCCACTCTCCGTTGAATGTATATTACCGGGTAGCGCAGTAGCGAAAAGTATTAGTGTTAAGGATGACCTAATGAAAAAAGTAAGATGGGGCGTTCGTAGCTCTGAACAAACGGAACAATACTTTAATATCTGTGATAAGAATTTAGATAATGTTACATATAAAACCGACTGTAATGACTGTGATATTTTTAACTGTAAACGACATTTATATTTAATTGATGAATTTTATACTGTGATAGCAAAAACTTTACAGAATGCAGCTATTTGTTCGTCTGTGTCCCGGTGTGGTGGCCGGAAAAAGGCTAGGCAGATACTAGGATGGAACTACCATGTGCAGAGCAGTCATCAACACGCGAGACTATGGTACCGAATTTGGTTGAATAGTGGTAGACCTAAAGTAGGGGATACATATGACAAAATGTGTGCGACACGTAAGATATTTAAGAACAAACTAAAGTGGTGTCAAGCTAATGAAGAAAACATAAAGATGGATATATTAGCTGTTAGTAGAAAAAGTAAGAACTTTCCGAATTTTTGGAATGCCACTAAGAAACTAAACTACAAGACTAGTGTACCAGCGAGTATAGAAGGATGTCAAGATCCTGATGGTATTGTAGAACTGTTTGCTATTCAAGGTGGACCCGCCGCCACCGCCGCCGCCGCCGGCCGCGATTCACGGTGGGGCGGGGGGGGGGGGGCGCTTGGCGCTGATGCGCCCGCGACACCGGCGCCAGCGGCGTGCGGCGCGCCGGGCGCGGGGACCGACAGGAGTGACGTCATCAACTTTACGGCGATGGACGTGGCTCAGGTGGTCAGGCAGATGGTTCGCGGCAAGTCGCCGGGGTTCGATGGGCTCAGTGTCGAGCACCTACTGTTTGCGGGTGACAAAGTCTGTCGTGTGTTGGCTGCTCTGTTCAATGCTTGCATAAACCACGGTTATCTTCCTAACGACCTGATGAAAACTGTCGTGGTTCCGGTTCCTAAGAATAAAACTGGGGATATATCATTAGGTACTATTGTGGGCAAGGTGTTTGAGCGTCTTCTGCAGCCGGCACTGACAAGCAGGTTGCGTATTGACGATGCACAGTTTGGTTTCCGTCCCGGACTCTCGACTGATTCCGCTATTTTTACTTTAAAACATACCGTCCGATATTACACCAGCAGGGATACATCTGTGTATGCTTGTTTCCTGGACTTAAGCAGAGCTTTTGACCTAGTAAATTATGATCTACTATGGGAAAAACTCCAGCGGGCCCAAATAAACCCAAAAGTAGTGAATCTGTTGAGATACTGGTACGGAAATCAAACTAATGCCGTGAGATGGGGCGACACCACTTCTAATGAGTATAGGTTAGAATGTGGAGTACGTCAGGGTGGGCTCACCTCCCCCGATCTGTTCAACCTGTACGTGAATGACTTGATCGTGGGCCTGAGGGGCACCAGGGTCGGCTGTCATATTGGTAATGTGTGTGTTAACAATCTGAGTTACGCAGACGACATGGTGCTCCTCAGTCCCTCGATCGAGGGTCTTGAGCGACTTTTAGCCCTATGCACTCGGTATGCCGAAGTGCATGGACTAAAATATAATGCGAAAAAGACCGAAATGATGGTATTCAGATCGGGGAAGGGTCCTGAGAGGATACCTCCTCTGTTGTTGCAGGGCTCGCCGGTGCGGGTTGTGGAGCAGTTCAGATACCTTGGCCATATCCTTACAGGGGACATGCGGGATGATGTCGACATTGAGCGGAAGCGCAGGGCCCTGGCCGTGCGCTGCAACATGATAGCACGTAGATTTGCTCGTTGTACTGACGAAGTTAAAATTACTCTCTTTAAGGCGTTCTGCCAGAGCTTCTATACCAGTCAGCTCGGGCTTCATTACACCAAACGTGCCTATAATACCTTGCGGGTTCAACGATGCATTTCGAATACTTATGCGTCTCCCGAGATACTGCAGTGCATCGTCGATGTTTGCGGACGCCAGGGTCCCTGATTTCTACGCAATAATCAGGTCGAGGATCGCATCATTCTGGGGCAGGCTGCGTGCTTCAAATAATAGTATAATAAATACTATTATGGAGAGCACGAGTGGCCCATTTTTCCAGCATTGGAATGCCGTGCACCACGTTGGGAACAGAAAATGATTAAATGTGCTGTACAATAATGCTTATTTATAATCCTGACAATAATTGCTATTGCACCATTTTTTATATTGTAATTGCTTTTGCATCATTTTAATTTTAATTTTAATTATTCATTTTAATTGTAATTGTATTTTATTCATTTTTTTTTTTTAATTTGTAATTTGAATTTCTATGGGTGTAATCACCTGAAATAAAAGATTTTATTATTATTATTATTATTATTATTATTAATGTAGGTAAAGCCAGAAACTCTAACAATGCAGCTATAGCAATGGTGGCACTTTCAATACAAATAAAGAAATAACATAATTAAAAGAAAGCAGCTGAATTGAAGTTGGACTGGGCAGGCCACTTCGCCCATATGCAACCAGACCGATGGGCCAAACTAACATCTCTCTGGATCCCGAACGCGAAAAGGGGACGTGGTCGACCCAGGAAGCGCTGGAGTGTCGAATTGAGGTACCGCAACAACAACTGGTGGGAGGTAGCCCAGGGGCGTGAAGAGTGGAGGAGGGGAAGGGAGGCCTTTACCCAGCAGTGGGATGATGTAGGCTAATAATAATAATAAAAGAGAAGCGCTTGAAGGTTATAGCGTAAAACAGGGTTTACTTTACATTGTATGATATATTCCCACGCGAATACTTACCGTAAAACGCACCAGATGATAAACGAAAACGACATTATATTTTATACAGTTTGCACTTCTAATTTGTTACTATAATACAATGTTTTGCCACGTAGCATGACAGAATGTTTCAAATACCGAGTGATCATACAGAAAATCAAAATAAGCTTGTTTTGTCTCAGAAGATTCTAACTATGGCCCAATGTAAGCCTGTGCAGGCTTGCAAGACACTTACGTAAATGCGGTTTAAGCCTGGCAGCTTAAATTAGTTTTGACAAGATTACTGTAAATCCGAGCATTGAATTATTATTGGTGTCCAAATCCAGGCTAATGACCTCAGTGGCGCAGCGGTTGTGGCTCTGCCTACCATGCGAGAGGTCCCGGCCCGGGTTCGATCCCAGGCTGGGGGTAAAAAAACCTCTAGGTCTTGGATATTTATACGTGTGTGACGTCACTGTTTCTGGTTACCACGACGGGTATCCTAGTGTGCAATATACCAGAAGCAATGGATGTGCCGGTATGTAAATGTTTATGTTTATGTTTAATGCGATGATATAGAACCAATGTAAGAGCGAAAAATAGTAGGTAGTCTTGAGACTGTTGTAAGTCTGGTTTTGATGGTTGGGTGTAGTAATAATGAAGGAGTCACTAAAGCTATCAGACAAGTAAGAAATAAACAGCCACAAAAAAATAACGCCACTACAATAAACAGCGCATAGTCGAGATTAAATGATTATCCTTGTTACTAAAAATATCACACATAATATAACCTCAAAACAAACGTAAAATTATGTACATTTTGTATTTAAACAAGTGTTCAACAGGAGTTTATTTTTTTGTAGTATGACCCCGTAAGCCTAAATTGGGCACTTTATTATTATGAAACAAAGTTAAGAAATACTGACCTTTGAACCGGAACAACAGTGACTGATATAACTTTGTACCTATCTACAATCCAATCCAATGCAATCCAATCCTACAATTGAGGGATTGCGCACGTTTGCGGGACTGAAAAATTATTATTTTTTTGAGAAAAATGGGCTTAGACGACATTCTTAATATTTATTTTACCCAGCACGGCTTCAGCCGTGCTGGGTAAAATAAAATAAATTAATTAAGTTATTTAACAACTTTCCCTTTTAATGCATAATTTTTCTATAGAATTTATGTGGAAAATATTTGAACACGTGAGTTTATGATGGTGTTGTGCTTTTCTTTCACATTACTGTTATTGACAAAAACTCAAGTGCTACGTTTTAATTTCATACGTTAAATTGAAGGTGATAAAACAAAAACATGTTTTTTTTTATTAATAATGATAATAAATATTTCTTGTCTTGTCAAATACTTCTCTTAATTTTTAAGGCTCCTGTTTAATATTTATGCTGCGAAACGCACCTCCTTTTGTTGCGCGACTCGGAACCATGCGTGGTTCACTAGCGGAACGGAACCGCAGCTGTCACTCGTATCGAAACGAGAGGAAAAATTGGAGGTTATTTTTTCTTGTCGGGAGAAAAAACATGTCTGCTCAGGCGTCGGGCCATTGATAGTATTTCGGTGTAACAATTGTAATACAGGCGTCGGGCCTGGTCGGAGTGCTCATCATAAACATCGTCGGGAAATAAGTAGATTCGCGTCAGCGGTTGAGTGATTCGTGGTGAAGGTTGAAGTTGTACGGTCTCCAACTCGTCGTATGCGGACGGCGACTCCTCGTGTCGGCAAGGTTCGGTTCCTCTCCTATCCCAAGCTTGTGCTCCTATCCCGCATTCCTGCCTCGAATCGAGCTTTCGATCTCCGGTCTGCGACGACAAGGTAAAGTAGCAATCACTCACTTTTCTCCCGTGCTGGCAAAAACTTAGCCCCCTCAAGATTCCACGCCGTTCGGTTGAGGCGTGGAATTAATCAGCTCCAAAACTAAAATAACTACATACTTTCAATATTGAACAAAAACTTAAAAAAAAAAAAATACAAAATGCACACGCAAATCCACCTCAATCCCGCAGGCTTGCGGGATCGCGATTTTGATGCGGGATTGGATTCCCTATTTGTAACTGTTCCACAGCGAGCCAACACTAAAAGTGGCATTGTCAGACACGCGCCACATCTCGCGCAGTCCCTGAAAAACCTATCGTAAAAGAGAGACCGATATATCTGTTTGTCCCGTTCCTTCAAACTAACTTCAACTTTAAACTAACTTTCGCGATTCGTTTAAGATAGGTCACTTTCATTCTCAGGTTGCCATATTATTGGTAACCTATTTATTATAATTGGATATCAAGGAATGTGATGGATGAGTGATGGTTATAAATATTTATTGAAATGTCCACTCACCTATTATTAGAATTGCTATCGACACCGCTTGGCATCGGTATAGAAGGCGTGGCCGGCATGGGGCGTGTGCCCTTCGGCGGGTTAGTGAAGCTCGTTTGCTGCTCATTCTGAAATTACAAAAAATTCTCGTTCAAACCTTCGAAAAGTTTGATTATCCAAAAAAAAGATACCGTTTATTTTACAAGATAGGCTTTAATGTATCTCTTCTGAGTAATGTTACTTTTCGTGATGTCACCAGGAAATATGTAGACTCTAAGCCTCGGTATGCAAAACCTGTGTGCATTTCCTTGTATTTCCAGGTAACGTTATCGCGCATTGATTATGAATCCATAAGCCAACATATCTCATCTATTGGGGATTATCAACTCCATTAATTGGACCACGAAATGATTTATATCCATAGTCTAGACAAGTCAAGTCGTTATGCATTTGTAGATTACTCAAAAGCTTTCGACAGCATTACACACTCGTCAATCTTTACCGCACTTCACAATTCAAATATCGATCCTACCTACATAAATATCGGTCAGGCAATATACAGTAATAGCACGGCAAATATTAAACTAGAATCGGTACTGGTCCATCATTCAAATAGAGAGAGGGGTGAAACAGGGAGACCCTCTATCTCCTAAACTATTCACAAGCGCCCTCGAAGAAGTTTTCAGAAACTTGGCGGTCTCGTGGCTTAGCAGAACCATTGTCGTCGGCGATAGAAGGCTGCATAACCTTCGCTTTGCCGACGATATTGTTCTGTTTGCACCATCCTCGTCAGGACTCCAAATAATGCTCCAAGAACTGAGCACCGCAAGCTTTGAGGTTGGACTGAAGATGAACCTATCAAAAACCCAACTCACGGCCAACGGCGCAAAACTTAAGGTAGTGGTTGATGGGCATGACATGCAATATGTTGAAGAGTACAGAAGAGCTTCTGGTCCATGAAGGAGCTGATGAAGGGTAACCTACCACTGTCCCTGAAGCTTAAACTATTCGGCACGTGCAGTCGTGCATCCTGCCTATCCTAACTTACGGCGCACAAACTTGGTCGTTGAAAGAGCATCAGGAGTCCAAACTCAAGGTTTGCCAGCGAGCGATAGAGCGCTGTAGTCTAGCGGCCTTACAAACAAAGTTATTCACGGTTTAACTTATACAGTGTTTTGTCCTTTTCATACGTCGAGTAACTGTCAAATGTCAAAGCAAGACAAAACACTGTATATTTTATACAGTGAATACCTTCATTTATTAGTAAGGCCGTAGGTGTGAAACGTACAGATCGTGTTAGGAATACTATACTGCGCTCCAAAACTGGCATAGTCGAAGTGGGCGTACAAACCACCGGACTCAAATGGAACTGGGCTACCCATGTCTCTCGAATGTATCCGGACTAATGGACGAAATCAGCCACTGAATGGATGTCTACAGACCGGGCACCGGCGTAAGGGAAGGCACAGAAGGAGATGGAGGGACGACCTGGATAAATTCCTGCCAGGGTGGATCTATGAAGATTGAGCTAGAGATGTGTGGGCTCGAACTGGTGAGGCCTTTGCCCAGTAGTGGGACACCGCGTAGGCTAACAAAATAAATGTATGAATCAATTTAACTTTATTAATTTTCTACCTTTGTATATTTGAAATCATTTAAAGACTATCCCAAAATGCAAAAAAGCAGCTGAAAAGAAGTAAAAATCTAGTAAACGTGTTACCGTTGTTTTAAATGAACTATTATAGTTTACACTCGTTAGTTTTTAAGCCGATGATAAAATACTCGTGTCACATAAATCATATCCAAAGATGATAATGCTGTATAAATTATAAAAAATAATAATAAAAAAAAATAACATAACCCGACTGCGGTACACTAAAAAGCACAACACAAACAAATAAGACTTAACGTAATTACTGAGCTTCGATAAAATTATTATAGCACAGTGTAAAATAAAAAAATGCCAGGGGAACCCACTGTATTAAATTTAACTGGTCCCGCCTGTATATTAGTTAAATTTAATTGGATACTTGTGCTATATAATAATTTTATCTAATCTCAATAATAACGTTGCATCTTCTCTGTTTTTTTTTTGTTATTTAGTCGCAGCCGCAGTCGAGTTTTTTAGTGTTATTGATTACCTATGTCATTTATTTTCTGCTCTTTAGTACCAAATTTCGAAAACACTGTAATTGCTTAATTTAAAACTATGGTTTATTATTTATAGCTTGTGCAAGATTAGTAAATGTCTCCGTAGACTCGAGAGTCTTTTAAAAAGTTTTTGTTAACCCGCACATTACAGCACATAAAATCGGCCATTTTGTTTTAATTTAATATTCCGAGTGATTCCCGCGCCATCAAAACGAATTCAATGACGTAACATTTATTAAAATCGGTAGAGCCATTGAGTAGTTACGAGGAAACACCGAAACAGACAAACATTCATTTATTCATATATAAATACAAGTCAAACACATTAACCTCCTATAACACATACAATTTATTCCCGTAAGTTAAATGGTATCAGTTGGTTTTTACGTATTAACAACATTTTCTCATTTTCTGAAGATTTATCTAAATAGTGTTGTACTCTGCGAATATTCATGCAATATCGCTGGACTATTCGAAAATGATAATTTTATTATTCATTTTAATAATTAATGTAGTTACAAATAATGTTTATTTCAGTTTTTAAAATAATAATTAATAAATATTTAATAAGTGCCATTATTCATTTAAGTCGTATTCAACATTGAATAACGGCTATCGTTTTGAATCGATGTCACAGCAACTACAGTTCCCCATGAATAAGTCCTCCAAACAAAATATGTTTCAATTTAATAAAAAAATTGGATACCAGGTTTAATAAATTGTTGCCTATCATCCCTTTATTTATTCTTACTAAATAAACTCGGCGTGTAATCGATAAAAATAATCGAATGGCAGTGCCTTTTCATAGGTTTGGCGTGACGGTAGTGTCTCCCATCCATATCCCACCATGTGCTTCGTTAATCCAGGCAAGCAACAGGTTTTCCGGAATCCGGATGTTTCAGTCAATAATCTTCATTCATTGGCAACACCGGCACACTCGTCTAAACGCTCAGAAGCTGCCTCGCACACACAGCACAAACTAGGGACTAGGAACAGAGACAAACCTTTGAAGGAGCGTGCAAAATTCTTACCTATTTTGGTAGGGATGGCAAAAGAGAATAAAATAAATTGCTGTACGTGGCTGTAGAATTGCTAATGTGATCCTGCAACTCTGGCTACCCCTTTATGGGAATATAGCCATGAATATATGCATATGCAAATGACTATTCGGAAACCAATCAGCAAAATACACTGACGAGCAATGAAAAAGCTCCAGTGACATAGCACCAAATTACTCCTAAACGGGAAAGGATAGCTTAATGACGCCGTCTGCAATATTAAAGTACATTTAACAGCGCATCAGAATATTACCAATTAAAAACGTAAATATTTTGTTCAAATTTTAAATTAAATGTTTTAAAAAATTGGATGGGTGGTTGTCGGCATTTTGTGGTTGGAACTTTTTAATTGCTCGTCAGTGTATTTGTAGATTCACCCAATTGGTTATGTAATAAAATACTAATAATAATAACAATTAAGTACCCGACCAAATAACACGGTTTGTGGGATAGCTATTCGTTTACCTACCTATTAGACTCCTTGGGATAAATGAACTATGAATTATCTTTTCTTTTCCTCGTATTGTTCATAAAAACAGTACAGTAAACAACCACTGTACTATTCCAAAACAAACGCTTTAATAACTATTTGCTGTTTAATGCACTTAAAACAATTCGATGAGGTAGGTGATGAAACAAAGAATACGTGATTTATGCAGTGCATGCCCACCGTTTGTCATCATCCCGGACGAGCGTAAACCGGTTTCATCCGGTGGCGGCGCGTACGCGAAGCAGGGACTGATGACACGCACACATGCGCCGTATGCTTGTAGTAGGCTACCTATGACGGCTTGGTTTATGAATCTTTGCCTCTGTTCCGTTTCTTTACTCATGTGGCAAAAGTCAGTCGCGCTCTGCACATCCTCTCCTCTCTTAACGCTGATTCTGAATCATCGCAGGGTAGCTCTATTCGGATAAATCGTGAGAAAATCACATGCAACTGTAGCGTTCAGTGTGGACGCGGCCTATATCAAATGGCAAAGAGGCAGTTTTTTTGCAGCTAATTATGGGATACACTTAAGATTAATCATATCACTATGTTTATCCCATTAGAGAACGTCATCTTTATGGCATTCTCAGTTCATATTTATCTTAACTCCCAGACTTATTAAAACAACTTATTCACATAGCCGGCGATTTCACAACCGTTTTACGTATTTCACATTACTTTTTTTACTTTCCCCATGTTTTCCGATTACAAAAAATCACTTCCACTCACCCCTCTTGGCTTTTTCCTTATGCCGCGCCGTGCCCTCGCCTTCGCCGCGTAGTATATCCGGATGTAGACGAACACCATGATACACGACGGTATGTAGAAACTGCCCAGCGCTGAGTAGACCACGTAGCCGATGTCTTCTGACACCTGGGAGCAAGGGGAGTGCGGCACATTAGACCGGCATTTCCGAAAGATAGCGAGCGAATGAAAGAGTGACCCTTATGCACAGAAATAATGCAAGAAAGTATTAATAAAATTGCTAACCTTCGCGAGTCTAATCCATAAATACAAATGCTACATAAAGATTCTCAAGGCATGGCGGCACTGTCCGCAATACTGTTACAAAACTTTTAAACAGCAAAAACTTGCCAAATTAAAGATGTATCTGAAGGGCGTACATTTTTATTTGATACTTTACTTGCCCAGATTTCCCGCGTTACCCTACCAATTATCTCGTTAATCCCACAAACCCTTCGCTATTCATTCCGAAGCAATATTTCATAGCCCTTGATATATGGAGCCTGGTAACCGGACAATAGTCGTCCAGATTGGTACCACAGTGAATCGTTGAGAACAGAATAGGGCCTTTTGCCGACGATATGGGAAAATCATAAATATGTAGTGTGGTGTAACAGAATGGTCGAAGTGAATTATGGACACCATTCTGAACGAGCTGCAATATAAATCAGATTTTTTCCACTTCTCAATAAACCAGTCCACGGCCGCGCGACCCAAAATGAATAGATGAGAAGTGAAAAATAAAGGTTTTGTACGTGATCAAATTTGTTTCACAGTGAAAATTGAGCAGATTCCCCTAAAAACCCCCGAAAACTTGTGTTTGTAGATTTGGTATATGACGGATACAGTGATTTTTGAGCAATTATGGTAATTTGAATATTTAAATCTACGCATGGTCATTGGTTTTGGTTTTGTTCCATTTTCAGCACACTCAGGTAGAACGTATCTTTTATCGGTATCGTAAAACGGGTTGAGTAGATCCAGGGGTGAATGGGAATAGATCTTAAATACTCTACTAAGTCTCTACTCACCCCATGTTACAGTGGACAACAGACCGCACATAATTTTCGTCATTCGAAACATAAGGTTTTCCTATCCATATCGAGGTTGGTTGAGAACACTGGCGCTTGCTGAATAAAGAAGAACATTTTCAATCAACCTCCTCTGTTGGAAGGAGGTTGGACAGGCTGAAAGATTTGATGCATCGCTCTTTTTAGAGTCCCGTGAGCTATTTATGTCAGTATTCATCCTAACAGGTTTCCCCAAGGCGTTTGTACGTTTTACAGGTTATCTTAGACATAAAAGCAAACTTGCGAGTATTTTTACAAGATAGTCCGACTTTACTTATGACATTATTCAATTAATTGTGTGAAAACCAAGTAAGTACAGATATCCTAATGGAATGATGTTGATGATGAACGTGTATATCTCTTCTCCTTGCTTCGCTTGGAGAGGGAAGGGAATATGACGCTCAGCTTTGTCATCGAATTGACACAATGGAGTGTTTCAAAACAGGATTCACGTTACATAAAATTCGTATTTTTTGGTGAGAATCAATAATACTAAATAAAATAAAAACGTGCAAAACGTGCCGTTCATGTTTTTAGGCCTCAAAATATCATTAAATTTGATAAATAACTTCACTGAAGCTTCCTTATTGTTTCTTCTGTCTATCTTATTCATTGTTAGACGTACTTAGTCAAGAGATCAAAAGCAACTGGCATCATTAAATGTATTATCATTTTTTCCTCGATCTTTTTAGGGTTCCCTACTCGAAGGATGCCAAACGGGACCCTATTACTAAGCCTCCGCTGTCCGTCCGTCCGTCTGTCCGTCTGTCCGTATGTCACCAGGCTGTATCTCATGAACCGTGATAGTTAGACAGATGAAATTTTCATAGAAGATGTATTTCTTTTGCTGCTGTAACAAAAAATACTAAAAAACAGAATAAAATAAATATTTAAGGGGGCTCCCATACAACAATTATTTCAAGACCACATACAATTAATGGACCTGGTTACGTACATGGAGTATGAAGGTAGCCGCACCAATAACTTTGTAAACAACATTTTACTATGTAAAATCCAAACTATTCACTCAACACCATCCCTACCATTGAACGGTGGTAAAGAACCCTTCGTGCGTCGTGTTTTTAATATTCTAACGGGATAATGATGAACCATCATCAAAAATGAAATCATCAAAATATAACATAAACGACAACGACTAAACAACTAATGATTTGTGATAGAAAATAAAAACTAGACCTCAGTAGGAAACAAGTACAGTTTTAAAAAAATCATAACAAACATATATATCAATAATTTACTCTATCGATGGACATCCGTATCATCTCTAGCCGCAAAAATCAAGATTTTTTAAAAATGGTATGACATACATACAAAAATGGTCTCCATACAAAAATGTTAGAACCCTTTTAACTTTATACGGAACTCACATATTTATACTATATCTCGCGCTTGGCCGGTATTATTTTTCTTGGGGTGTGTGTGTGACAGATTGATTATTGGATACGTGTTTGAGATGTACCATTTATTTATACCTATCAAAAATAATATTCCAAAATCCTCTGGTTATGTCTCGAATATAATGTCGAATATACTTTTGCTTTTTGGGAAATTGGCTTCGTGGGTACTTATACCCATTTACGGTACGGTAAATAATGAGTAAAAATACATTAACACTTATGCGCAAAGGCTAGCTTATCTCTTAAAAGAGATTTCTTCCAGCAAACCTATGCAGGATAGGACATTCTATTGGTAGTAGTCTGGTGCACAATTATTTATAACTACCTACTGACATATAATAGTAGTTTATTAAAATGGTGCCAACCTATTTTTGATGAATGAGTCACTTTTGTGCCAGTCAAAAGTCAATAAAATGCCCAACCAGCAAAACAGTCTCAAAATGCGCACTTTTCGAGAGTGGTAATAATTTGTTGTATGCTATAATAGAAGTTTATGTGACTGATACATAATGGAGGGCATTAATACTCGAAAGAGCACGTTTATGAAACGAGCCGAAGGCAACTTTCATAATATCATCACTCGAGAGTTTTAATGCCTAATTATGTACAGTTACATACACTAGTTTATCTACACACATATTATAAGCTCTCTTTGATGTGTTCAGGAACCGCATGTTTGACCAGTATTGTGGCATTGATCATTGCTCTGCAGTTGTTTAGCTTGTTCTGTAGTACCAACTTCACAGACAAACTAGGGGCGGCACTCACCGCACGGTGGCGCGTCGGCAGTCTTCGCTAGTGCGGGCGCGGGACAACCTCAACGCACCAACGGCAACGCTTATTATAAATACACCTGTTTGGTGATGCATGGAGGGATATAATAATAATACTTTACTTTGGACACTATTTACACACATTGATCTAGCCCCAAGCTAGGATTTCCTGTATCTTGGGTACTAGACAACGATACACATACTACATAGATAAAATTATACTTAGATAATATTTTCATTATTATCATCAAACAAATATTTGCTCCCACCGGGACTCGAACCCGGGACCCTTGGCTTCGTAGGCAGGCTCACTGCCGACTCGGCCATTCGGGCCGTTACACAAATTAATAAGTATCATACCGTTGTCTGGCAGGATGTTTTTTAAATCAGTCCCCGAAAAATTCTGAGCAGCGCGACAAAAAAGAAAGTTTAAATAATAAAACATCCATACATAAAATTGTTGCTTAAAAATATTGAATTTCCTCAACCAAAAAGGACGATTCTTTGTACAATTTAGAAAGCGGGAAGAAATCGTTACACAAAATGAAATGACCTCGATCCAAGCTATGATAACTCTAACGTCTAAACGGGGAGCGCTGATAAGTATAACGAAAAGCCTGGCAATAGCGATAGTAGCTTCAACTTGTTTTTATTTGCACATAGTGAGGGATTTTTCGTGTTTACCGCACTCCTCTTTTTTAAAAAAATCCTAAGACGTCAATTAATAGGTAGAAAAACCGGCTAAGTGCGAATTGGACTTTCGCGCTAATGAAAAATACGTATCTTCTAAGTTTAATTATTAAAATTGCGTATATTTCACATTCTGTGAAAATTTCAACTCTAGCTATTACGGTTCATGAGATATAAGTTTGCAAGTTTTGCACTTAGAAACACATTTATCCATTCATTTTTAAAGTTTTTCCGTAAGAACCATTCCAAGACTTAAACGAACAATTTAAAAAGTTACATCCAAATCGGTCTAACTTTTGGCGAGAGCTTACCAACATTTTGGGTTTAATTTTTATTTATTGTATTGTCAGATAGACTAGTCTACCTTTGGCACTACTCCGCAGTCGCATCAAGAAAACTGCCCCCTATGAATTTTAGGTGAAAAAACCAATTTTTAAATTTTGTATTTGATGCCCGACCC
The DNA here is from genome assembly GCA_949825045.1 of Argyresthia goedartella. Classification (NCBI taxonomy): domain Eukaryota; kingdom Metazoa; phylum Arthropoda; class Insecta; order Lepidoptera; family Argyresthiidae; genus Argyresthia; species Argyresthia goedartella. Next base: position 23,024,424 of record OX463831.1, read on the forward strand.
CAAAAGCTTCGACGGCGCCGAACCCCGTCTAGATTTCTCATAGGAAATCCCCGTATTAATTGATTTTTAGATTTTCCGCTGTTCACTGTGCGTTTTTTTTTTCTCTCCGTGTGAACCTTTTCAAGATTTCAATAAATAGTTTAAAAAAGTTCATCCAATTCGGTCTATTTGAGCTTACCAACAAGTTTTGGGATACATTTTTATTTATATGGAAGGTATATATAGGTATATAAATTGACAGACAGATGGCTTGTGTGTTGCAATCTGTATGACGGGCGTTGCTTTTTGGACGCTTTTTGTTGGTAAAACGCTCACAGGGTTTCGTCAAAAAAATAAAGCACAATAAAGCAAAACTTTGATAAAACTTCGCAACACAATCAGTTTTTTTATCAAACCTTTCCGAAAAGACAGTACTTTGTAAAATCACCGAAAACCCAGGTTGTATTTCACACTGTAACCCTATTGTCACAGAGATCATTTCCGCCTGTCAACCCCGAACGATTTAGATCCTTTTGTCTTTTCATCTCAATAGTGATAATACTTTGTATTTCAATGGTGTATTTCGTGTAATGTTGGAGTTTAAGTGAAAATGTGACCTTTGTCACGTGAATTAGGATCTGAATTGGCAATTGAATGTAATAAACAAGACAATGTTGCCGAATTTATGGTAAGTGTTATTTTTGTGCCATTTTCATGTTGAGTTATAGTTAACTCCTTATATAGTTACGCGATAAGTATCATTTACTTTCTACCGAGCTAGTTACATCAATAGTTTTATTATAAGGGTCATATTTTGTACATAATATACTCTTATCCGCTCAGATGATTGATTAGTTTCCATAGGTTTTGAACTTTATTACCGAGCAATAGAGTTCAAAATCGTGGGACATTTTCCTCCCACAGACGAGTAGAAGGTCCATTAAACAGACCTCCCTGGTCTAGTGGGCTTCACGCTTGCTTCTCACGCAGGTTCGAATCCAGAGCTCATTATGCACCAATAAGATAATTCATTTATCTTAAGTAGATAAATTAATTATCCAATAAATTAAAAATGTCCGATAAGTACCTACGTAAGTTATCGGACGTTCCGTCTTTCTGATGACATGTTCAGCTGTAATTATAGTCGTAAAACCCCTCTATAAACCCGCACTGAGCCAGCGTGGTGGAGAATGGCTCAATCTTACTCGTATCCGGCTAAAGACTTGTATCAAAACTTATTGCAATTATTAGCCAACCACCCGCAGAAATATCTATTTTTATATCTTTATTCGTATCTTCATATTACACTTTCTAAAATAAAGAAATATATTTATATGATACCCCACATCATATCGAACTTATTTATCACATATTTATATATCATGTTGTACATTTATTAATGTAATACACTTAATTTAGATATTTCTAGGCTAGCCTTTGCTTAATTTATTCACACATTAAATAGTCTCTTGGGAGGTCTTAAGGCGCTAAGAAAAAAAATTTTTTTTTTCGGGTCCATTTACTCCACTATAAAGTCATTTATTGAGTATTTGATCAAAATTCTCAGGAAACGCGATTGGATGAAATTTTACCGATAGAATTTAACTACAAAAATACCTCTAAATTGTTTTATATTTCCAGTAATTCTGAAATCATAACTAATTTCATTGCGGCATTGCATTCAAAATATGGATATTATGAATTTGTAAACTCTCCTTGAAAATCTTTTAGACGAAATTGCGTAGTTTATTTTTTAACATTTTTTATGTGGCTTGGCGCTACGTTATTTTAATTTGAGTCGAGCGCACTGTTTGCGCTCTCTTTTCTTTCTTATGTGGAAGTAATTAACGCTGTCACTTTCGTATACATACGTATTCCTTTTATATATATTTTTCGTATCACCTTAAAACACAAGTTTTTGAAACTTAGTTTAAGGTGCCCAATGAATCTTTCAATTGTAATTAATTTGTTGGTTAATTTTCATTTTCATTTCATTATTATTATCCCCAGCTTACTTGTCTCCTCTCGATCCTTTTGAAGACTCAATTCCCGCCATCGCCAAATTCGTTCCGAATTGTGCAAGCCACATCGGCATTATCCGCGGCAGTTCCGAAACTTGCTCGCGACTAAACTCTAGTTTGGTGTTCGCGCGCAAATTATTCGAATACGCTCAAACAATGTTAACAACAGCAAGTTGTGGGTTGGTTAAGGCGCAGGCTGTGGTCTGGTTGAAGTCCTTGGAATATACTTGAAACATAAACATTAAGCTGTCACATAATTCGGCTCTGGCTAAACGTAGGCAACTCTTCTTCTGCTAATCCGGCTGGGCATGGCGTGACGTATATATTTGCCTCAGGCCTTAAACTGGGATAGCATTTGTTGAGGGATTCAAAAATATAATATATAAACATCTTATCGACCCGAACTGTCGACCCGAATGGCCGAGTCGGCAGTGACCCTGCCTACGAAGCCCAGGGTCCCGGGTTCGAGTCCCGGTGGGGGCACATATTTGTTTGATGACAACGGATGTTTGTACCATAGTCATGGTTGTTTATCTATCTAAGTTTAATATTTATCTATATAAGTTTATGTATTGTTGTCTAGTACTCAAGATACAGGGAATCCTAGATTGGGGCTAGATCAATGTGGGTAAATAGTGTCCAAGGATTATTATTATAAAAAAAATGGTTCTTTTACTGTACCGCGGATCCGATTTGCTTAGCGCATCTTTATTTTTGACTGAAGCTTTTGGTCAAGTTAAGTTTTTAGTAAAGGTCTATGGAGAAGTGGTAAGTAACCCAGATAACCATTAAATTAACCATTATTTGTGACAGGGGGCTAGCCTAACGCCGCAGCTGAAGGTATGAAGATCGTCACCTTAACGGGCGCCAAACTACCTACAGAGGGAGGCTCATCGCAAACTTGTTGTTACATTCTTCTCGTCGCCGCAGCAGTTGCATAAATTAAGTTCTGGAAGGTGACAGAAACTCTGTACCTACAACCGAAGAGGTTGGATGCGATGCTTCACCATAGAGGTTGAACTCGGAGGAGTTTCATGAGTGTTACTAGACCTATGTGCGTCAACAACGAAGGAGTTTAAAACAACTATAATATATAATAATACTTTGGACACTATTTACACTCATTGATCTAGCCCCCAACTACGATTCCCTGTATTTTGGGTACTAGACAACGATACACATACTTATATAGATAAATATTATACTTAGATAGAAAAACAACCATGACTAGGGTACAAACATCCGTTCTCATCAAACAAATATTTGCCCCCACCGGGACTCGAACCCGGGAACCTTGGCTTCGTAGGCAGGGTCACTGCCGACTTGGCCATTCGGGTCGTCAAAAAAACTATAAAAAAAGGTTGACTGGACAAACAATTAACGCGGTAAATAAAATTACCAATTTTATGGCAACCGTGACAGGGCATCTGCTTATCGCTGCAGCTAAGGAGGCATAGAAGTTTCCCCACGTTCTTTTCCAACACATTTGAATAAGTTATAAACTATACATACAAAGCTAACAATAATAAGTTTAATGCCTAAACCCAATGCTCAACAATAGTTTCAGGGCCATGTATTTTAAATAAATTGGATAAGTAGGTCTCGAACTAACCCAACTAACTCCAACTATTTAGTATGTAAAGAGCAAAACTTCACCGCCCGCGGTCTGGGTACAAGCTAAGTGCATTACGCGATTGAGATCCGTCGGTTATGTTATGGGGAATCATCTCCGTTGGGTAATACTTGATTTGGTTTGTGTACGGTTCGCAAACGCAACGCTTCGGTAAGTCCTTGTAATTTTTTTGTGACTATAAAAAGTTCAAAAGATGGCCAGGAGCAGGTCAGACTTTCCAGCTGTGCCTGATTCTATGAGTGGAGCTCATAGCCTACGGATTAATATGACATAACTAGTGGCTCTGTGAGCTGTAGAACCTCGCGAGCGAGAAGTTTTTATTTTTTTTATTGTTTTCCAACCACCCACACTCCCGCCGACCCCTTGAAGTTAATTGGATGAACAGATGAATACGGCACTCAATTAACACAATACAAAATATCCCCGTCGATCCTGTGATGTATGAGGGTACGATAATCACCTACAGCGAGAAAGCTAAGAATCTTGGGGTTATATTTGATAACTTGCTGTCCTGGTCGCCCCATGTTTGTGAGGTCAGCAGACGAGTCTTTGCGTCATTTTACTCCCTACGGAGAGTGCAGTACTTCCTGCCGCGGCAGACTAAAATCACTCTTGTTCAGTCCCTTCTACTACCTTTAATAGACTACGCGGATGCTTGTTGGGTCAGTGCGAACGAAGAACAACTGAATAAACTCGAGCGACTCCAAAACCTTGGGATTCGGTTTGTCTACGGGCTGCGCAAGTACGGCCATGTCTCCCAGTATCGCAAGGAGCTGGGATGGCTTCCGATCCGTCTTCGCCGTGATATGCACATTCTCTCTTATCTATTCAATATTTTGCGAAATCCCCGCTACCCCACATATCTTCGAGAACGTTTTGAGTTTCTTTTCCCCAGGGATAGTAATCGGAGATCCCACACGGTGTCTCTCCTGTCAACTCCTCGGCATAAAACTGCCGCCTACAAACACTCTTTTAGGTTAAGGGCAATCCGACTGTGGAACGCACTTCCCTGCACTATTAGGGATAGTCCCTCAATTTTCACTTTTAAGAAAAGATTGAATGCGTATTTCCTTTCTCTTTCGTAATTAGTATCATATTTATGTAAGTATATGTATGATATTTTGTAGTTTATATATGTGCATGCTATCTAGTGTATTATATAGTTGAGAGATATATATTTTTTATTAGGTATATTTTATTTATATTTTAAAAGTAATTTTCGTACGTATGTATACTGTTTTATTGCGCACTAGGACTGTCCTTTTTCATAAACACTCCTGTCTTGCCTAGGTTTGCTGGAAGAAATCTCTTTTTAGAGATAAGCTCGCCTTTGCCTATAAAATTTATTGTAACTGTCTGTTTATCTATGTTTTCTGTGCAATAAAGAATATGAATATGAATATGAATAAGTGAAATTATTTTAAAAACCAATAAAACCGGCCGAGTGCATGTCGGACTTCGCACATATAGGGTTACGTAACAAATGTAGATTTTTTAAAGAACAAAACCAGATTTATCAATTTATCGGTATTTTATAGTACCTACAATATACGTATAACAAATTATGGTCATAGGTCAATGGGAAGTTAAAAATTTATTCATACAAAATTTTGTAAAAAAGCTGACTTTGATGGCTTCTCATTCCTTTTTTGCCTACATTTTTTTTAAATAAAAAATACACTATGTATCTACTCAACGAGTTTTAAACTTGATGGGATTGGACAAATTATTTTTTTCACGCCCCCTTAGCCGTATGAAAGTCCCCCATGAAAATATTCAAAAATATATTTTGACTATTTGTATGGCTTTGGATAAATAGTAAATAGGTACACTGAATCGAAAAAAAACCGTTAAATCATAGAAACGGATAGCAAATTTTCACGAGAATCGGATCGTAGAGGAGAACAGCATGAAACCTGGAAATCCGGACATATGA